>AP028911.1:2026250-2701666 GCA_036186465.1 Nesidiocoris tenuis
TGAGCTCGATAATGAGTTCGAGTGTCAGTTTGTGTTCGATAATGAGTTTGAGTGTCAGTTTGAGCTCGATAATGAGTTCGAGTGTCAGTTTGAGTTCGATAATGAGTTTGAGTGTCGGTTTGAGCTCGATAATGAGTTTGAGTGTCAGTTTGAGTTCGATAATGAGTTTGAGTGTCGGTTTGAGCTCGATAATGAGTTTTGAGTGTCAGTTTGAGCTCGATAATGAGTTTGAGCGTCAGTTTGACCTAGATAATGAGTTTGAGTGTCAGTTTGAGTGTCAGTTTGAGTTCGATAATGAGTTTGAGTGTCAGTTTGAGTTCGATAATGAGTTTTAGTGTCAGTTTGAGTTCGATAATGAGTTCGAGTGTCAGTTTGTGTTCGACAATGAGTTCCAGTGTCAGTTTGTGTTCGATAATGAGTTTGAGTGTCAGTTTGAGTTCGATAATGAGTTCGAGTGTCAGTTTGAGTTCGATAATGAGTTTGAGTTCGATAATGAGTTTGAGTGTCAGTTTGAGTTCGATAATGAGTTTGAGTGTCAGTTTGAGTTCGATAATGAGTTTGAGTGTCAGTTTGAGTTCGATAATGAGTTCGAGTGTCAGTTTGAGTTCGATAATGAGTTTGAGTGTCAGTTTGAGTTCGATAATGAGTTCGAGTGTCAGTTTGAGTTCGATAATGAGTTTGAGTTCGATAATGAGTTTGAGTGTCAGTTTGAGTTCGATAATGAGTTTGAGTGTCAGTTTGAGTTCGATAATGAGTTCGATAATGAGTTTGAGTGTCAATTTGAGTTCGATAATGAGTTTGAGTGTGAGTTTGAGTTCGATAATGAGTTTGAGTGTCAGTTTGAGCTCGATAATGAGTTTGAGTGTCAGTTTGAGTTCGATAATGAGTTTGAGTGTCAGTTTGAGCTCGATAATGAGTTTGAGTGTCAGTTTGAGTTCGATAATGAGTTCGAGTGTCAGTTTGAGTTCGATAATGAGTTTGAGTGTCGGTTTGAGCTCGATTGTGAGTTTGAGTGTCAGTTTGAGCTAGATAATGAGTTCGAGTGTCAGTTTGAGTTCGATAATGAGTTTGAGTGTCAGTTTGAGTTCGATAAGGAGTTTGAGTTTAGTGTCTGATGTTCGCTTTGCATTTTTTCTGAGTTCACCCCCTGGGTTTAAGAGCCGCCACTGATCTAGATGCAGGATTACGGCTCGTGGAAAGCCAAGAATCGGTTCCCCTCACGCTTTTATACATAGACGATTGAAATATCTATTAACCTGACTTCTGAAATTGGACTTAGACGCTTTTATTGGTAAACCAACGGCTACCTTCGATCTGGATCGTTTAGCAGCATCTGAAACAAAAATAATGCCTACTATTCTTCCTGGCCGTGGGCCCATCGAAAATAGGAACTATTTGGCGGCCTTCCAAATCGAGAGAAGATTCCGACCGATGTAAACAACAACTGGATTTACACCGACCGGTTAGCCTTGCATACGACTGTGGACAGTTTTCAAGATCCCAGACACAGAATCATTGACTCACGGATCCTGACAATAAATTCGAGCCGGCGAACGCAACATTTTTTTTTATTGCCTTGTGCCTTAAACATTCGCTTTTGTTCGCTGAAACATTGATTTTGGGGTCATTTAACACCGCTATGTTCGAGTAATTATTTTAATTGTCTTTGTAATTAGCGTAACAACTATGTACAACTTAATCTCTTTCACTAGGATCCAAATTATGAACACAATATTATTATGAGGACAACATAGCACGATTAAATGAAACTGGAATCTTATGGTGCAGAAGAAAACGTTTAAAACATGATTCGTTGTGTTCACCCATGGGTTAGGTATGCAAGAAATTTGAGAAAATGACGAATACAATGACCAGAATACGGGGAGCCAAAAAATAAAATCACAATAAAAGAGGTCGATTCCTGAAATTCAGGTTTCGTTAATGAAATCGAACGCTCAGCCACCGATGTGCAGAGAAAACATGAACCATAAGTAAATTTTGGAATCGAAAAAATTGTTTTTTGGGGAATTGGATTTCAATTTTTCCTCACAAAGGCCTGCCTGTTATATCCTGGATTGAAGTCGGCAATGGACTATTCTTGATTATTAACAATTTTTTGATTCTCAGGCGATTGCCAAAGAAATAGGGAAAACAACGGTTAAAATCGGTCCAATAGTTGACACAATTTGAAATAAAGCGTCTATATATCTAAAGAACTGATTCAAGCAATGTATTCAAACTAAATTATTATACTAATGGCTTATTTTCAAAACAAAGAAGGAAAAGACATGATAGGCCTACTGTAAGCTTGAATCGACTGAAGTACACGATAAATTACTATTATTGCTATGATAAACATGATAATCATGGTGCAATCTTGGGGGATATAATAGCCTATCCTAGCCGCCAATATTTTTGCCGATTTTTTTCCTCTTCACTGCGATGGCAACGGGTCGGTTCTGAAATTTACGACCGAAAACATCGTCATTACCGAGAAATATGATAGGTTATCAATTATACAGCTCATCAAGATTTTCGCAGAACCGACCCGAAGGAATGGAACAATGAGCGATACCTAATAAAGCGCAAATAACACGTCTATTTGATAGACATTGAAAAAATTCGACGGGCATTCCGTCGATGAGAACTTACTAACTAGATAACTGCCATCGAGTACTACCAATCGAAAATAGGTACATGTACCTAGATATTAAGACAGATTAAACAATTGAAAAGAGGTATGTTATACCTATTCACAATTAGAAGACTGGTTATCATATGGCGCTCCGGTTAAGTCAAGAATGATTTTTACTTTCCATCAAACAATGTAACTGAGGGCTGAAGAGTAAAGCTGAAGGGTAAAGAGCTGAAGGGTTAAAAATCTATTTAAAGTCATACTAACTGGCACAATTCCATCTGACGGAACTCAAACCTTCGAATTTCTAGTCAAATTTCTGGAAATCCGAAGGCAGTGGGTTCGATTCCCAAGTTCTCCCAACTTCATTCCAGCATGCATTTAAAATTGTACACCAAAATTGGAAATTCCAGCCGGAGCATTCCATTTTTAACCAGAACGTCCGTAGATAACCCTGGGCTAAAATGACTTGATGGACTCGAGTGAAGTCTCATTTTCAGATTCGGTAGAATGAAGAATCGATCTATCGACTAGCTGAGACAGATAAACTTCACGAGTTCGATGTTCAACCTGTCGATAAGTTCACCAAGATACTTGAGCCGGAGTTGGGTCGATCGAAACAAGATTCACCAACTTCACCAGGCTGGCAAAATGATTACAGGTCCATCTCAAATTGGTCGTCGTCAGCCGAGTCTGAAAATGAATCGGAGTTTTGAAACACGCTATGTCAAGAATTTTTGGGATTTTTTTTTGAAAATGATGAAACTTTATGCATTTATTGGTGAGGCCGACGTGGGTCTTGAGTATTGGAGGGGCCAAGAAGCTGGAGCATACCAGAACCCATATTCCATATCCAGAACTTGAGCAGAAGCAGTATGGTCGACCACCAGCTTCCAGGTCCCACCACGAGGCAGGTAACTACATATTACAAATCGAAGCAGTTCCGGACTTCTTGAAAGTATTCTTACTGGATTTTTGAGGAGATTTCTTGTTACTGCTCTCTTTGGAAAAGCTTTTGCGCGAATCGGGCGACGAGCCTTTACCAATGCCGTAGTAATCGCTGATTTTCGGAGGCGTCTGCGACAGCGGGGAGTTCCGCAGGTGCATCAGCGTCGCTCGTTCGTAGACTATCCTCGTACCTGAAAGCCGGGATAAAATCAGGCGTGTGCACGGCACGACTTTCCTCCCCTTCAGTCAGCAGGAACCGAGAAAAACTGTGACGGTTGCTTTCCAGCTGAGGTACCTCCATAGGGATACTGGCATAGGGGGTGACCAAATTTTGTGGCCACGACATCGTATTGAACCACTGATCCGATTTTGACGCGGTTGGTCCTGAAAGTTGTGGTTTACACCAACTTGGTGCATATTGTCCAGGCAATCCGATCGGAAAAGGGGGTTAAGGGGGGAGGTTAAGGGGTCCAATTTGGCATAATTAGGGTATATTTTTGAAAAAACGCAAAAACTCGATTTTGAAGGTCATGCCATGGGTTTAGAATTTTTTGAGTATTTTTCCCGGCTTTCCCGCTTAATTTTCCATAGTATAGGGAGTTTTTTCTGAAAATTTTGTTTTTTAATCGGTTTGGCTTGAGATTTTTACTCTGATTTCTCCTATTTCGCGTTTTTGCCAATTTTTGGGAGTTCTACTGAACCGATTTTGAATTTTTTGAGCTTGTTGGATTCCTTGAAGGTTTTCACAACTTTTTCACTCCCTATAAGTCAAAATTTGTCAGATTTCAGTGTTTGAAAACTGGTTTAAAGACTAATTTTAAAGACCAACTATGCCAGTACGCCTCGGCCTCCCCGTACCTACCTAATTATACCTATATATACCTTATATACCTACCTAATTGTGCATGAATGAGTAGTATAATATACTACTCATTCATGCACAATTAGGTTGCACTATGTATTATATAGTTTTCTGAGCTATATCCGATCGATCTTATGACTTCGCTCCCCTCAACACTTCGATTGAACCTAGAAAATTGTGAATTTTGAGCTTCGAGCGGCTGTGTCAAAAAAATGTTATCTAAGCAGCTCTAGTACAACTTCCGGATAAAGCCGATAGACATAAAATCTACATTTCCCTTCGAAAATGTAGAAAAAGTTCTGGGAAAAAACAAATCGAGTCGAGCGACCAAATTGGGAACAGCCGGGCTAATCGTCCGTACATTTAGTTCGCGACGCGTAAAACATAAACACCGAATGACGTTTATCAGCCGTCTCGCCAAGGCCCTGTCATGTTTGTATTGTGAGAGTATGTTAACCTAAATTCTATTTTGGTATCGTTTCGAGGAGGTGTCGCCGCCAGCCATTAGGACGAATATAACAGCTAAGCTTCCGAATCGATGAATGCGGCGGGGCCTCCGCTGAGCACATCAGGAACAGATTTGAACTACCTCGGTAGGTATCATTTTTCAGATTATACTAGCTTCAAGATTTATGACCTCGACGTGTTTATTAGGTAAATAGGAATCCCTATCTAGACATTTATGATATTTGTTTTCAATGTTTTCCCCTGGTAAAATGTAGTCATTGGATAGCAACCCTTCAAAATCCATCAAAAAGTTCTTGAACATCTTATATCGTCACTTGAGTTCTGATACCACCTAATCCACATTGACTCATTTTTCAGGAGAGACAAAAAACTGTTTATTTCCGAAATTATCACGCGATTATTTCAGAAAAGTTAGTATCAGATTCTATTCATGATGGCTTCGTGCTAATATTAAACCATGAACGAAATATTTTAAAATTTAGATTATTGCCCGACGTTAGGCGCAAATACCCCCTGAAGTATTTGTGCCATTTTTCAAATTCGCAATGAATGTTGTCCAAGCTCAGGTGAGGGGAAAACGAAATTCAAAACAGCCGAGTTTATTTTCCACCGTACCTGCGGTTTTTATAACAGCCATTGATTTATATGGCTTTTTATTTATTTGAATATATCTTTTCACTCATTTACCTGTCCTAATCGTTGCACCAATTAATTCGGATAAAAATTTCTTGAATATTTTTTTTATCAAGTTAAAAAATAGTTCCGTCCCGCCTCCCATCGGCCCTCCCCCAACGCGGGGCGACTTCGCCACGGTCACGTCCGCCAACTGTGTATCGATCCTCCCGCATACGGCTTATTGCGCCGCGAGTCCGCCACAGCTCGGCGATCCAACGGTACCTACCTTCCAAAGTACAATAATTTTTCAAAATTTTTTTTTCATTTTAAACGGTTTTAAACTACGCAAAATCAAAAAATCTATTGATTGTAAAAATTTAGAAACCAGTGGTGCGTAGATAACACACAATACTTCCATATTTTGAAACGTAAAATTGTGACACAATTTGATCATATTTTGACTGCATTTGAAAGTGTTTAGGTCAAAAATATCAAAAAATTCAGTATTAAAATTTTAAAATTCGCCCAAAATGAAAAAACGCTACATTTTCGGAATGTAAAAAATATCCACATATTCTGCAAGGTAAAACGAAGATTTTGAGACCAAGAACGCTCAAATCGGTTCATTTTTGCGGCCGGAAAAAAATAAAATAGAAAACACTAAAAATGCAAATATCTCAGAAGTACTGTGCGTTATCCAAATTCCGATTAAACAGGGTGTTAGGTCTTGCCGAGACAAACATTTCAGTTCAAGAAATTTGAAAAAAGGTTGAGAAATGAGGGAGTTATGGCCATTTTTGTAAATGACCACAGACGGACAGACGGACAGACGGACAGACGGACACACGGACACACGGACACACAGACACTTGTTCGGGAAGTGATTCTGAGTAAATGTGTATAAGAAAAAGTTTTTTCTGAAGCTCCGTTCCGATTCTCGATTTTAGGACGATCACAATACTTCCATTTACTCTGTAAATATGGAAGTAAAAAATCGAATTTTTGGTGATACATGTCTCTTTGAAACCCTCAATATGCAGATTTCACGAGAGATTTTGAAATTAATTGATAAATCGCCTCCGGTATGATACATACTCATGAAAATGAAAAGAAATGAAGATCCAGTGCTCGAGTCCAGTGCTATTGTCATCATGCTGCAATGATATTATTCAGTATACTATAACATTAACATCGAGATGGAATGAGGTTGCGCCTTGATGTTATCCCCACCATGTTGGATGATCCCAATTTGTCAAAGAATGCAAACGCTTTCATGGCGATTTTCACAATTCTCAATTCACAATTTTAGTTTTGGGGGTTCCTACCACAATATTGACGCAGATATATATTATAGACGCCTACCATTAATCAACCAATTAATTAGACGACGGACATCATCACGAAATAGCACTGGATCAATATTTACCATTACATTGAAAGCCCTACATTTGACATGATAATGTTTCATCCCATCCAGCCATGTCTTCAAGTACTACAACCCCTTCGCTATTAACCTTGTCAGCTGTTATGTTTTCCGGCGTACGAAATATGAATCCGCGTTATTATAATCGCATAAGTTGATATAGGGTGATATCGAAACACTGCCGATTCCTATTTAAATACCTTCCTCACTTCCCGTGAAGTTGGAATGTCGAACGGTCGTAAAAAGACGGAAAAAACAACAGTTGAACCGGTGCCTAATAAAAATTAGAATAGAAATGTTTACGATATTCGAACGCGAGAACTTGGACGTCGACGACGAGCCATTGTAAAATGTTATCGCGAGGTTGTCCCAAGGTTGAAGAGGGGAAGGAAAATGGGAGAAACAAATCGTCAGAGACCTGTTTCAGCACGAGTCCCAACTCGAATGTCCGATGACAAAATTTCGGAAGATTATTGCGTCATGGAAATTTCAAAAAAGGCTCGCCACTTTTTTTTCAAAGGCACCAAAATAATGGGAGATTATGAAGGCAGCGACCGGGCGGAAATTCCAATTTCAGTTAATCGCCGCAATATCAATAATAAAGTTATCAATAAAACAAAGTTTTATATAACCCTTGGTTCCAGAAAAAATGTTTTCAGCTTCAGGTCTGATAGTGTGCGCAAGTGTTCAGAAAAAAAAGCAAAACTTTATTCCTCGGCTAAAAATTTAATTTGAGCAATCGTTTACAACAAATAGAAGGGGGTATTTGAGATGGAGGGGTACTTACCTCTGTCGATTAACCTTTTTTATCAAGGCGCTTTCGCCTAATTTGGCATATTCAGGGAGGATACCTATTGTAGTACGAGACATCCTAAAGAAGTTTGAAAGCGACAAACGTCGTAAATTAGCTGGTTTCGCTTCGGACATCCTTGGGTCCGGAACTCGTGTTTCCGCGAACATTAAAAAACTTCGGCTAGACGGCTCGCAAGATTTTTTTTCTGTTTTCGAGTTGGCGGATTTATAAGGTAGGTACTAAATTAGGCACTACGAACTTTATGCCTAAAGCTTAGCGAAAGCAGAAGAATCCCACGGGACAAAAAAATCTTCAAATCAACTCCCCCCCCCAAAAAAAAAATTTGAAAAAATCAAATGAGAATAAAATAAATATGTAAAAATTCAATCAGGGGGACGTAACAAGTTGGTAGGTAGAAAATTAGATATACCATTAAGAAAAAAAAAATGTTATGATGAAAGTTATGGACAGAACAATTAATCGGGTGCGTAATATTGGTGTACCCACCTCCAGGCGTTGTCGAAAAAAGGGTTCCTCCCGGCGTCGAGGAATAGTTGCTGGGCAGTTGAGACGGGTCCGTGATGATTACCCTTTTCGAAGGTATCGCCTGGCACTGAGTAGCCTGACGTGCGATCGGACTGGCTGACATGATCGGACTTATTTCGGTCAAGTACAAAAGTGGTAAAACACTGAAGAATGCTCAAATAGGAAAAATTGATCTCCAGAGACTAGGAATTGTCAAAAATATGTGTTGAGGTAGTTAATAAAATGCTTTTCTTCTAATTAAACCCGAATTACGCAATTCCGATTTGAGGTTGGCCGGTGTCGGTGGAAGATAAGAATCGCTCGACGATAGGCGATGCCAAATACTGTTCGACCGACCAGAACCGAAAACAAGAAACAACGTGCGTCGCTCGTCGTTGACTGGCGATGGTGAAGTGGGGAGTATCGAGTGCTGGGAGTAACATCCGGGGAGTAGGGAGGATTTTGTTAGTAAACAAGAACGGGTGATCTTCTGCCGCAACTGCGCAGGAACCCGATACCGGTATCCCCTACTACCATCTACACCATATACTTCCATTCTATCCCGCCGATATCGCGAACGAAGGATGGTGGGATTACAATTCGCACTTTTTGAGGAATCCGCTGCCTTCCAGATGTAAATAATTCTCCCAATTACATGGGGGGCCAATGGGATCAATCTTCGATCTGTTTGAGATCTTCCTCAGGAATTTCAAATATAGGTAAGGAGGTCGATAATAGAATAGGTAAAAATAAAGAAATTATAGAAATATAGGTACTATACTATAGGCTATATGCTGCAGGTAATATACTCGGTACCTAAGTAGATACTCAATAATATGTCCTTACCTATATGATTAGTTAGAGGTATTTTTAGGTAGGTACTCGAGCAGGCACCAATCTAGCATAGGTAGTTGAGAGTTGAGTTTGTGAGCTAAGTGAGTGGGTCGAGTTTATAAGTTGAGTTTGAAAGTACCTATTTTGAATTGAGTCTGTGAGTTGAGCTTGAGAGTTGAATTTGTGGGTTGAGTTGATGGTAATATACTATAGGTAATATACTAGATAACATAATACCTATAGGTATTATGTTATCTAGTATCTACATATAGATATGTGTATATAGGCAGGTCCTATCCAACCAACACGAGAACACATCAGCATCAATAATTTGTGCTTTCCAAGAAAATCGGAAATAGCAGATCAAATTACAACTGAAGAACAGATTATTTACCAAAATTCTCAGCGGTACACCAGCGAAGGATTACGAGGAAAGTGTGCGAAGGATGGCAATAAAGTTCTATACATAGAACATGTTCTACTGCTATCATTTGATGCGCTATTTTAATTTTCTTTTGAAACGTGATGACCCCGTGCATCCATTATTAATTTACAATGCAAACAAGCTTAGCCCTAACCCTGAAAATTATGTTTGTTATGAAATTATGAAAAAAATGTTTGTCTCAGGTATTTTTTATTAATTTTTTGAAAAAGTTTCTTGATCACTGGGGAAGATCACAAATAGATCGAAAGCCAAGCGAATAAACTGAATTTTTTATTTGTCAGGCCCCATTCCTTATCATTGGAGGAATTACGAAACACGTACGTACTAGGTATGCAAAAGATAAGAGAGTGATCATCTGCAATAAATTGGAGATTGTATTTTGATCGATTGGAGGTCGTAAATTCGAGATATTAATTGTCTTATTATCTTTAAAATTACGTTTCAGACGTCCCTGAGCCCGAAAAACGTGTTTCCAGTCTGCGTGCCTGTGTTTTAATGTGTTCAGGCTGAACGGCTGATCCGAATATTGCTTTTCGTTTTGATGGTACACGCAGTTATTCAAAATCGGTCAATCTCACGTTTTTCATTGTGTCAGGGCAGGAGGATGGAAAAGTTTGAGTCGTGTTTTTGATGGCTGATAGCGTTTTACCTACCTATTACATTTTTAAATAAATATAAATAACGTATAATTCGCTCATGAAAAAAAAAAAAACATGAAAAAGTATACTGAGTGTCGTCACGGCCGTCTGGAGCCGTGCGAATTGATGTTAAATGATGATAATAATAAATAAAATCTTACTTACGAATACCTAATAACTTAATTTATGGGTTTATCCTTTGTAGCATATTTTCCATGTCTCCATGTCCATTGTTTAGCCTTCCATGTCCATAGTTTAGTTTTCCATTCTATGGTTTTGTGTATGACGGCCTCCCCAACGACCCCTTAGCCGTCCCCTGACCCAAGCGTGAAGTTTACCATAATTTGAGTGTACTTGTGTGGTGTACAATTGCTTATGTGTAAGCCAGGGTAGGGTATAGAGCGTAATGTCCGAGGGTAGTATTGTAGAGGAATGGTAAAATGGCTTGTGTGTAAGCCAGGGTAGGGTATAGAGCGTAATGTCCGAGGGTAGTATTGTAGAGGACTGGTAAAATGGCTTGTGTGTAAGCCAGGGTAGGGTACAGAGCGTAATGTCCAAGGGTAGTATAGTAGAGGAAGGGTAAAATGGCTTATGTGTAAGCCAGGCTATAGTGTAGAGTAAGTACGTCATGTTTATGTATCCTGGTTTATGTATTTATGCATATATAATGGCTTATAGGTAACCCAGGGCATAGGGTACTACCGTGTACGGGAATAACTGCACGATGGATTATGTACAAGCCAGGGTAGAGTGTAGAGTAAGTAGAGATTGTTTATGTAAAGTATTATTACAAGGGAAAGCTCATTAAACACGATTGTGGGTTTAATTGATCGGTGGAAATAAGAGTGTACTTACCAGTAGGGCGGGCACCAACGCACTAATCGCTGTTGAACCCGCCTTTTCTAGCTGTCATAGCGCGGGAAGCATTCTCCAGCATATTCCGTATAATTATCGTATAGCCATGTTTTATCGTACAGTATTTCGTATGTGTATCAATCTTATTTTCGCTACAAGTCATATTCATGACCGTAGCGACACTCCCCCGAAAAAAAAAATTTTCATAAGAAAGACGAACACAATTGTAACTCAATGGTAAATTAAACCAAAGCAATAAACGACTAGTAAAACAGAGCAAAGAATCGGTAGAAGTATGCGGAAGCATAATGCTGGATGTGTACAGCATAAGAAGCAAAGGGTATAGAATCGCTTCTCAAGTTCAAGTGTCAGTTGAAGTTCGAGCTTGTGCTGCGTGTGGACATGCTGTGTGAGCATAATGCTGGATGTGTACAGCATAAGAAGTAAAGGGTATAGAATCGCTCTTCATTTTCATAAGAAAGACGAACACAATTCTAACTCAATGGTAAATTAAACCAAAGCAATAAACGACTGGTAGAACAGAGCAAAGTATCGGTAGAAGTATGCGGAAGCATAATGCTGGATGTGTACAGCATAAGAAGCAAAGGGTATAGAATCGCTTCTCAAGTTCAAGTGTCAGTTGAAGTTCGAGCTTGTGCTGCGTGTGGACATGCTGTGTGAGCATAATGCTGGATGTGTACAGCATAAGAAGTAAAGGGTATAGAATCGCTTTTCATTTTCATAAGAAAGACGAACACAATTGTAACTCAATGGTAAATTGAACCAAAGCAATAAACGACTAGTAAAACAGAGCAAAGTATCGGTAGAAGTATGCGGAAGCATAATGCTGGATGTGTACAGCATAAGAAGTAAAGGGTATAGAATCGCTTCTCAAGTTCAAGTGTCAGTTGAAGTTCGAGCTTGTGTTTGAGTTAAGTCTAATAATAAGCATAATACTGGATGGGTACAGCATAAGAAGCAAAGGGTATAGAATCGCTTCCCAAGTTCAAGTGTCAGTTGAAGCTCAAGCTTGCGTTTGAGTTGATATCAAATTTGTTGGACTTTGAGCCCGATTTACACTTCGATTCTGACCATGAGTGTAAGCCTGACTGAGTTCGATGATGTGTACGAGTGTGAGTGCCATTGTGTGTTTTAATCTCAAGTCCGATATTAGTTTGAGCTTGATTATGAATCCCTGTTTAAGCCAGAATCAAGGTTTGAGTTTGACCTTGAGTCCCTGTTCGAGTTCGTATTCCAGATTTAGATTGAAATTAATTTATTCAAATACGTGGGAGGCTCAAGGTGTAATAGGTACGTCCAATTTGGTTTATTAATAGAAAAAAAAAAAAAATTTTGTAGTCATAATATGACGTGGTACACATATATACCTACCACAATACATTGTACAGTGTGTTATAGACGCGCATACACCACAATATAATGGACTGTATATATTGTATTGGACACACTGTATTGTATATTTTGCATTGCATAATATACAAATTTGTATAATTTTGTATAATATTGTATAATATTGTAAAATATTGTATAATATTGTATAATATTGTATAATATACAATATATTATATTGTATTGTATACATTGTACATGGCGTATATTAACACTTTGCTGACGTTATCAATGGAATCCCCTGCGCGCCATCGAGGAAGTGTTGAAGGGAGTGCAGAAGAGTTTACGCCTGTGTAAGTGGGAGGCTCAAAAAAGGGGTAGGTAACGATATTTGGCGAACCTAGGTCTAAGGCGTAGAACGTAGGTAACAAGGAAATGTTGGATCAGTCACTCAAAATAAAGGGGGAAATTCCCTACTTTCTAACCGATTCGGGGTTTTCCCTCTCCCTTCTTTCTTTGTTATGATATTATCGTATCGCTCATGGTGTCAGAATCAAATTATACCAAAATCTCAGTATACCTGCATTTTGTTGCTGGAGAGGATGATCATGCATGAAGTAGGCCTGCAAGTCAATTCTATGTCGAAAAATTGGTATCTTGGATAAAAACGGATCAAATACCGAAAAATGAAAGGGAAATTATGAGGTAATAATTAAGGTAATTTTGGGTTTGTGCACGACAACACTGCAAACCTTACCCGCTTCAGCCCTTACAGCTTCAGCTTAGGTCTGGAACAACAAAGTACACGCTGACTGTATCCCTTGTCTCTGTGTGTCTGTGTTAGTAGGTACAACTGCGCAGTTTACTCGAGTGGGAGTTTCCAGAACTTTCTAGAACCTGGAAACCGTTCCCGGCCGATGCACCATGTCGTCACGGCCGTCTGGAGCCGTGCGAATTGATGTTAAATGATGATAATAATAAATAAAATCTTACTTACGAATACCTAATAACTTAATTTATGGGTTTATCCTTTGTAGCATATTTTCCATGTCTCCATGTCCATTGTTTAGCCTTCCATGTCCATAGTTTAGTTTTCCATTCTATGGTTTTGTGTATGACGGCCTCCCCAACGACCCCTTAGCCGTCCCCTGACCCAAGCGTGAAGTTTACCATAATTTGAGTGTACTTGTGTGGTGTACAATTGCTTATGTGTAAGCCAGGGTAGGGTATAGAGCGTAATGTCCGAGGGTAGTATTGTAGAGGAATGGTAAAATGGCTTGTGTGTAAGCCAGGGTAGGGTATAGAGCGTAATGTCCGAGGGTAGTATTGTAGAGGACTGGTAAAATGGCTTGTGTGTAAGCCAGGGTAGGGTACAGAGCGTAATGTCCAAGGGTAGTATAGTAGAGGAAGGGTAAAATGGCTTATGTGTAAGCCAGGCTATAGTGTAGAGTAAGTACGTCATGTTTATGTATCCTGGTTTATGTATTTATGCATATATAATGGCTTATAGGTAACCCAGGGCATAGGGTACTACCGTGTACGGGAATAACTGCACGATGGATTATGTACAAGCCAGGGTAGAGTGTAGAGTAAGTAGAGATTGTTTATGTAAAGTATTATTACAAGGGAAAGCTCATTAAACACGATTGTGGGTTTAATTGATCGGTGGAAATAAGAGTGTACTTACCAGTAGGGCGGGCACCAACGCACTAATCGCTGTTGAACCCGCCTTTTCTAGCTGTCATAGCGCGGGAAGCATTCTCCAGCATATTCCGTATAATTATCGTATAGCCATGTTTTATCGTACAGTATTTCGTATGTGTATCAATCTTATTTTCGCTACAAGTCATATTCATGACCGTAGCGACACTGAGCTATCCTAGCTATAGTTTGGGCAAGTTTGAATTGGAAATGGCAAGGCTGATCGTCGACCGGTTTTGCAAATGACAAACATATACGAACATACGAGCGTGTGAACCCCATTGAGATAAGATTAGGTACTACAAAGGAACTCGAATAGGTACGACGAAAAAGGGGCGACTTGTGAATGGAGGTTGTGCTGCGTGCATAAATAAAGTATATCTAGGTACAGTCCAGTTTAGAGACTAACCAGTTGTGGGGTGAAAACATCGAGTACATCCTCCGTACACGTATATACGCCCCCTTGGGCAATGCTTAAAGCTCGTATCACACGTCAGACCGATCTCCTCCCCATCCCACAGACCGTCTGGACAGACCGATTCTTTGGTGATTTTTAAGGGCAAATTCATTGAAAATTTTTCTTAGAAATAAGGTTCCATAGATGAATAATAACAAACATTGATGCAGGTGCGCCAAAGTGAACATATCCATAGGATCAGCCAATCAGAGAATAGGGTCTGTGTGTCTGTCCGTGGGATGGGGAGGAGATCGGTCTGACGTGTGATACGGCCTTTAAAAGGCATGGAGCTGTTTCCGGAGGCATTTATGGATTTTGGACAATCGGATCCGTTTATGGGCAAAGAGCCTGAAAAATCTCTATCCATTTTGGGACAAGGTTTCACCAAATTTATGAAAATCTAGTCAATTCTGAGGACAAAAATGCTAATCTGCCACTTCAAAAAGGGCCTCGTTTGTCCCGTAAATTTGATCAAAATTTTATTTCAGTATTTAATACTGATAAAATTACTGGATCTGCCCAACAATAATTGCGATGGTCCTGAATTTAGGATACGTTTTTTGGGTCAATTAGAAGGTAAATAATCCAAATTTTCTTAATCCGATCTGGCTTGTTTCTTTCGCAAACATTGAAAAACCACGCCATTTTTGCACTTTTTTGGTTTTTCACGTGTACCTCCTTCCCATTGAGTTTTTCGGGTTTTAGGACTATTAGAAAACTTGTAGATCGATACATTTCCGACAAAATTGATTCTATGACTCTTGCTTGGAGGCGTAATAGTTTCGGAGCTAAGGACCGGGAAAAATTTCCATAAATGTGAAATTTTACCTTCGGCCTACTTCTCACGGCGATAACTTGGAGAAAACGTCTTCTCAGCAAAAATTGTGGAGGAAGGAAGTTGTACAGAATTTAATCAGCTTTCTAGCCGTTTATTTTCAATTTTGGTAGGGCCAACCAGCAACTGTGTAGGCAAGTTTGAAGAGGAAAAGACACACACAGTCATCTGAAATTGAGAGTCCTTTTTGACCATGATTTAGCAATCTATGGTCAAAACGCTCCTTCTACAATTTTTGCTGAGACGTTATCTCCAAGTTATCGCCATGAGATCGAAAGTCAAAATTTCGCAATTTTGGAAATGTTCGCTCATTCTTGCCGGCCCGTAGCTCCGAAACTAGAGCCAAATCAGAATGGGGAAATTTTGGTTATTTACCTTTTAATTGACCCAAACACAATATCCAAAATCCAGGACCACCAAAATCCAGTAATTTTGTCAGCATTCGATCTAATTGACGGGACCGAAGAGGATTTGAAAAAGGCCCTTCGAAGTGGCAGACTAGCATTTTCGTCCTCAGAATGGACTTGATTTTCATAATTTGCGGTCAAAGCGAGGTTCATCTCCCATACTATTCCGTTCGATTTTTCATTATTTATGGAAGAAAAATCCTACGCTCGTAGTCAAGATCAGAGAAGCATGGAAATTACGCCCACTTCGTCTTCCTCGTAGAATAATAATTGACCAATTACATAATGAAGAAAAAATGCGTTATATTATCGCGGGGCGTTGGTTTTTGATTCTGCGTAGTTGGAAGACTGACGGCAGCTGGACGAGCCCGCCACATTGCTCCGTAGTACCAAGGTCACAGCTCGGAGGCTGTTCTGCAAAAAAGTCCAGCGCGAAAAAAAAAAACAATCCACGCGTCGCTCTCTTTTCACACCGAGACTCCCAATTCTCCTTTCTCTGTCTACGGCACTTGGACAAACAATAAAACAAATGAGAGTCAGAGATCGGTGAAAAAATTGGCTCGGAGCCTACGCACCTGTAATAATAACGGCGGCCTGGAATCTTTGTCTGGATTGTCAACTGTCGGCTAACTAATTGCAATAATTGAGAACTGGAACGCTCTTTCTTTTATTTACACCTTCGAACGAGAAGTGTAAAAGTACCGAGCGAATAATCCAAGTAATGGAGGGGGGAGAGAAAAATAAAAAATTTTGTAAAAGAAACTAGAAGAAATTATTCCAATGATCTCCTCCGTTTTCAAATCGATTTTGGCCTTATCGCTCCCCCAAAATGGACCACGTTGACCAAAAAACGCCAAATTTCATGTTTCTTAGTCAATGTTTAAAGATTCGTGACAAAAAACCCCGAAGTTGAATCCATCATTTTTTTGACATTTTTCCAAGGTATGAATCTTGAATTTTCCAGCTGGAATCGGTTATTTGCATTTTCCTCAGACCTGGAGAGGCCTAGAAAATTGTAATTTTTTTTCATGTACCTACCCCCAACCTACTCAAAAATTTTTTTTGGAATTTTAAAATTTTTTTCAAAGAGTCAAAAAACGTTTTTTTTTAAATGTCAAAAATTGGACTTCAAACCAGATTTCCACCACTAAAACCCGACCAAAAGACTTGAAAAGAGTAAAAATGGTGTAAAAACCTCGTCGTTGAGATTCTTTTACGATTCTCCAAGCGTAATTTACCTACCACCCAAAAAATTGGATAACTACAGGTCATTGAGAAACAACGCTTTTTATCACCTGAATAAATTTTAATTCCAACATGACAAAAACAGTAAATTCTTCCAACATGGATTTTAAACAAGTTTGAAATTACATAAATTACCCGCTAGGAAATAATAGATAGATAGTGGGATGCCTATTCGTTGCTGTAACTCACGACTGTCTCCACTAACCCGTCCACCCTGCTCACAACTAAAACAACAACTTCAGCTACAGCCAATTGATTTAAATATACAAAATGTCAAATTCAATTATTTAAATATTGTTGAGTGCCTCGCATGGCGGTTTAATGTTTTTCCAACCCGTTTGCTCTATCAGCATTAAACGAGGATCCCTTGTAGAGAATAAGAGGACAATGTAGGCGAAAGCGGATAAATGCAACAAAAACCCTCGAATGACCCTTTTCAGGAACTTGACAGCCGCTTTATCAATAGTCGATTATCGGAAAATCACCTTGAAATTAGTGACCAAGCGTGTTGAATGATTTTCGAATAATCATGAATTGATAAAGCCCAATCAAGTCCCTACTTTAACACCCGCTTACCCATCCCACTAAGAACCGGTTTATTGGCAAAATTTATCAATCCTATATCCATCATCTACATTTAAAATTGTAAAAATGGAGTTAGGTATGTTTTATGTGGAATAGACTATACTGCCGGATTTACTGGCCCAATCACTTGAATATATGTCGAACAAAAGGTGAAAAAGGAAAAATCCCATCAGGAAATTCGAGCCAGACCGACTTAAAAACAAATTTTTCAACATTTTTCAGAAAAACCTTTTTTCTTATGGCAATTCAAGCGAGAAACACGGGAAAAATACTCGAAAAATGTTAAACCCGCGGCATCACCGTCAAAATTGAATTTTTTCAAAAATATACCCAGCTTATGCCAAATTAGACCCCCTTCACCTTTTCCGATCGGATTGCCTGGACAATATGCATCACGTTGGAGCAAACCACAACTTTCAAGACTAGTTCCGCCAAAATCGGATAGTGGCTAAAGTGGCAAGACGAAATTTTTGGCCGAAATTTCATCCAGCCAATTCGTATTGAACCGTTGATCCGATTTTGGCGCGGTTGGTCCTAAAAGTTGTGGTTTGCTCCAACTTGATGCATATTGTCAGGGAAATCCGATCAAAAAATGTTAAGGGGTCGAAAACCCAAAAAAAAACTGTTTTTGAAATTATGACTATTTTGATATTTGAGCGTTTTGTAGTACTTTGGAGTTGATTTAGAGGATTCCCTTATAGGAGGTGCACGCTTATCATTTTGATGCTTCAATACGACAGTTTTCCAATGCAAAATTTTGTGTTTCAAGCCATGAGTCACTGGTGTAACAACGAAACAAAATTTCCTATCCGAGCCAAGCGGTCAACGGGCGAAAAGTAAATCAAAAATAGTTCAGGACGGTTAAAAAAGCACAATAAGCGGAAACGACTACGATATTTTCCCCTACAAATCTCAAGCCCACAATGTCGGCAATCTAGTTATATCTAGCCAGCTAAAATACAGTGAAGCACAGGGCTCAAAGCGTGTAATACGAGTTTGAAGTAGTTGTACTACCTACTTAGGTATTATTAAGTACACTTTAATACTAGAGGTTAAGCAATTTTCCCCGTTTTATGATTGCATCAAGGAACGTGTGACAAACTAAAGCCGAAAATCAACGGCAAATCAACTGTGGAAATTTTGGCATACTTACCCAAAAACCAATTAAAATTCATTCTGAAAGAATAAGTTCCCCCTTGCAAACGAAAGTTTGAGTTTTATTAACCTTGAAAAGTCGGGGTTTTCAAGAAATTCGGTAAGCAAAGTGAATCATTATAAATGTTCGAATTTTCGCTGGTTACGCTCTTCGGAAGGTCAATTTCAAGAAGTTCGGCCTTGAATCGGCAAAATCGGTTCAATATTTCAGATACTGAACGAGCAAAGATAAGAACGCCCAGTTTCCTTTGATCAAATTCGAAAAATAGAGAACCGATTTCGATAGTTCATGGTTTAACCCTCCAAATCCAGTCATAAGAGTACAGACTAATGGATAACCGAACACAGCTAATGATTTTTTGGATGCTTTGAAAAAAAAAGTTCAAGGTTAAATCGCAACGTCATTTCAGTACACCATCGAAGGTCTGTTGGGACAGGTTAGTCGTGGACAGGCCCAACTGACGACACCAAACGAATTCCAGCCGTATGATTGGTGAATTCGCTCGGTGCAGTCCAGGGCCGTCCAAGAATCGCCTGTCCGAACACTGAGTACAGCGAAATTCGAGACGCCTTTTCACCGAATAAATGCACTGATGTAGAGAGAATGAAACCAATTCATTGCCTGCCAGATGAAGTTCTAGTCGAGGAGGAGCGACTGAAGACGTGACTTCAGCGCGTCCATCTTGCTTTGTTATCCGAGGCCATGGTCGTCGAAGAAACCCTGCGGTGTCTCCTCCTGCGTAAAAAATGAGTTAAATTATCATTTCTGCAATGCCAAGAATAAACGTTATCAATTGAACTCTTCTTCCCTGCTATAGATTTACCTTGAAGTAATGCAACTACCACGAGAAAGGACCGAAAAAATGTGCTCAAAAATCGAAAAAAGTCTCTAGAGTTTTACTTGAAGCTATTTCAGCCAATCAGAAGAACAAGCGACACTTGAAGTCTAACCTCAAAAAGTCAGGTTTTAAATAATTCTATAGAAACACCATTGAATTAGTCAAATTTTTGTTGGCCTATGCTCATTAGGGGGTTGGTTTTCAGAGAATGAGCACAACGATCGAAATCCGTCCAGTCGTTCAAAAGTTCTTCAGCAGGAATAGATCCATTATTCGTTTTTGCGTATTATGCTTTTGAAATACTGGATTATGGTGATTAATTATCTTGAAAACAACCTCTTACGAGCATAGGCCATCTAAATGATAGAATATCCAATGATTTACACCATACTGTTTGAAAAACTCGACTTTTTTAGGTCATATACTCAAAGGTCACTCTTGCACCACCAAGTAGGGAGAAACTTTTTCCATGCTGACCACAAAAATCATAAAACCTAAATCAATTTGGGCGTACGCCCAAAGTTGCCTTTGAACTACCTATCGGTAAAAACTGGCGATGGAAATAGGTAAGAAATCAAGTAGCTACTAGCGGGCGTGGCATAAACAATGAAAGTTATTCGTCTAATATTCCTGGTACTTATGCTTAGACATCATTCGTTATAGTTTTTGGAAAAACGTTATACCAGGGATGACATGAATTATGAGGCTTTGGGTCAAATGTTCCATGACAACTATGGAAATCGGACCCATGACACCCGGGTATCAGCTAGAGTCAGTCGCGCAAGCCACTGGGCCACCCTCGAGCCTGAGAGAAAGGACTGCATGTGATTCAAGCATCAGTGCTATCTGTGGAAGCAGTAGCCTCAAAAACGACAATGACTTGGAAAGGTGCAAACGACCGTAAATCCGTTTCCACAACCAACCGCCACCCGCAGCGTAAAAATCGCCTGCGTTCAACCAATAATCGATTTGATACAAATATAACAGCTAAATAATAATTAGAATGGACGGCAGTTGCAACACTGGATTTGTGAGTACCTACTAGTGACAATTATTCTGGAAGAGGCTAAAATTGTGAGAGCGAAGAGATGGTGAAACAGGATCGGCAGCATGCTTTAAATCACGGATTAGGACTCCATATTACAATGGGTATGATACGTGAACATGGGTTTTGCCGTTTTTATTGGTAAGTATTATAGATACCTATCAATGGGTTCGTTCCAGGGACGTGAGAGTAGTCGTGAGATGAACAGGTTTGGTAGGCATTGCCGTTTTCAAAGCCGGGTGGTACGGTTTTCACACGGTTCGCGGCTTCCCATTGGCCAAAAATGATCAGCTGGTCATAGGGGAACCAAAGGGAAGCCAAACCGTGAGCAAACCTTACAGCTTGACCAGGGAGTGAGGCACTGCGCTATGCTGCAGTGCGTCGAAATAATGTCTTCTGCCAAAGCGTCGAAAATGAGAAAGGGTCAGACCGTCAACAATTTGGTATGCGAAGAAAATTCTCATGAAATAGTAGGTAGTCACTAATGAAGGGTGGACAAATATATCGAAATGAGCCGTCAAAATGCCGAAAAACACGTTCGCATCGCTCGTCCGAGGCTTTTTGATCGTCCGAAATTCAAATCGACCTGTTATTAGTACCTACACCACACAAAACAGGGAAGTAGATTTCAAATTGACAACAAACTACTACCAACGACTAGAAACGAAGCTACTACTGAACTACAAAAGCCAAATAAAGCACGAGTTGCAACATATCACACCACTGAATTTTCGTGAATGCAGACAGGACTAGAAGCGTTTGAGATTTTTTGGCAGGAGGCAATTAGTCAAGTCGATCATGGAAAAGGGTCTATATGTTGCAACCCCAAAGGTAAAAATACTTGATAAAAGTTGGCTCAGATTGAAAATCACAGTTGCGTGCTGTCCATTTGACTAATAGGCCCCCGAGGGTAGGCAGGTACCAATTTAATGGCGTCCAAGTTGGGACGCGAACAAATGACTGGAATTTACCCACCCCGAATTCCGCCAAGAAATCGGTACATGAGGGGTTGTGCTAGGGGATATCCCCCTATTTTGAGGGAGTCGTAGAAAATACAAAAATACATCAATCATAAAACAACGTGAAATTACGCTACTACTCAAATTTGTTCGACTAGATGGAAAAAGCGTCTCCACGTATCTGGATTCCAAAAAAAAGCCAAAAGGACAAGCAACTGTGAGCACCAAATAGGCCGATCAAATGAGATCAAGACGTACCTTCGAAATGGTTAATCGGGTAGGCGATTCACCAACATGTAGACCCTTATCCCTTTGACCAAAAACAGTCTAGAAATGCAGTTTTTAGGTATTGAAATTGGCCGCTGGCGAGCAACAGGCAGGAGCGACACAGCACCTATACCACCTCAGCAAGAAGAGACTTCCGCAGTCGACTGTTCACCACTCGGGAAATTAATACAAATTTGAAGAAACTCGTTCGATCTTTTATCAATTAGGATAGTTGATGCTTTTACCTATTCGCTGGGTCAGTCAGGGTGTCAGTCCAAAAACACCCGGGATTCAAGTCTGTTCGATCAGGGCAGCCCTGTGCAGTCATTCCCTGGAACTGGTCCGGGACTGTCCAGGACTGGCCTGAACTTTCTCGAGCTAGCTCCAGAGGATGAGTGATCAGTAATCTCTGTCCTTGCGGTAAAGGCATTAAGCATGTGCATATGGTTGCAATCCAAGGAACCGGTCCAAATTCTGGATGAGCGGTATGAGGAGGCTCCAGTTTCCTGGTTCCACCACAACTCTGGGCACACGTTGGCCTCTGCGTCTGCGCAGCAGTGCGTCGAAACAATGTCAACAACAAAAATGAGAAACGGGTCAGAGCGTCAAAAAATGTCTTCTAAAAAAGCGTCGAAATCGAGAGGCAGGTCAGTCCGTCGAGAAATTATTATTATTATTTCAATCGATCAGAAAATCACTGTTAACACGTTCTTGTGCTAAAAAGTTCAATTCAATATCGATAAAAACGTCACAATCGATTACTTCAAACGTTAGACGGGCTGACCCGAATGTACAATGAACCGATTAGATTTTTGACCCGAAGCAATGACCGATAAGAGTTTTTCGACAAAAGGACTGACATGAGTTCTTCGACGCTTTGCCGCGGGCTATTTTTTCGACGCACGGCCGCGTAGACGCAGAGCTATACACCCCTCGGCCGCACTCCTGTGAAACATGCTTTACATCCCCCCAAAGATGTCAAAATCCCTGCTATGAAGACAAAAAAATAAAATAAAATTTTCAAAAATTATCCCTACATGGATCACTTTTATTTTTTGCATTACATGGAGTGGTGAACAGTTGAGTGCGGAATACCTTGCTCACGATGTAACCTTTTCCATCCAGATGCATGCGTTAACTTTTCATTGACATGCATCTAATGGAGAATACGGAATGTTCAGGATCTAGCGTGGAACGGTAAACAGGTGAGGGTTTACAATCTTCAATGGAAAGCTTCGAAATAATGAAAAATAGGAAAATCATTTATATTGTATATAAACATCAAAATTGGTACGAACATAGATATTTACACCGTTAATTAGTTTTATAACATTTTCTCGGTTTGAGTCATTGACGAAGATGGACTGGAACAATTTACCGAAAATAAGAACATAGATACAATTTACTGGACCAGTCGATAGTTGCTGGACAACACGCGACATTCGATACAAGAGTAGGTAGGAATCTAGTAACAGTTTTTGGCAAGAATGAGTTCCATCGGCAAGAGAAGAACTTGGATTTTAAAAACGCCGTGTACGGTACAAAAATAAAGGCGATGATTATGGCCCTAAAACAGGTGATAGGAACGAGACTCACTGAATTGAGAATGTGATCCACCACAGGTGTACCAGAGTCAGTTGAAAAAGAAAATCAAGAGACAAAATCCGATCAACTAGCCTACGACTAGACGCGTCTGCTGACAGCAGGCACCTCGTTTTTGGAATTTCAATTTTTGTTCATCAGTCAATAGTAAATCTCTTGAAATAAAAATGAGCTGCAAACCTTATGCGTTTTGAGTTCTTCTGGTGCCTCTACGTTAACAAGGGTCGGCGAGCCTTTTAGGACAATTCCACCTAATTAAAACCTAGTTAGAAACCTAGAAACATGATCAGTGTTCCATGAGCTATCCAATATAAAATTATCTAATTACCTACAATCAAAATATTACCACGAATTTTGGTGAAATTTCCCCTCAGTATCCCCCAATTGAAATATTCCTAATTGGGTAAGGGTTAAACATTTTTGACCAGAGATGAAAAAGATTATAAGAAATCCGGTAACTACGATACATTTCTGTTTTTACTGTCTATAAGGTGAAGAGGGATTTTAAAGTTGAAATCCAGGAGCGGCGTTTCGCTAGGTCTGTTTGGAGTAGTCCCGGACTACCCAAGGCCTAGTTGAATACGAACCATGTGATTGGACGAACCACCTCATGAACAATATTCAAATGTTGAAATTCATATGTCAAATTCATCTAATCATACGACTCGATTTTGCAAGGCGCCGTTAGCAACTAGACCCGGAGTAGTCCGGGACTGCTCCGAACAGACCCGTTCAGGACCCGCCCGAGATTTTCCTCCCTCCCTCGGCCTAGAGAACACACAACTAATGACATAGGAATATGTAGGTACTTGTTGAAATTCAAACATTACTGGTATGGGCGCTCGTTACCTACTAAAATTTTTCAAACAATAAAAATTATTGCGTTCATAGATTCTAAATGGTCATAATTTTCTTGAGCTTCCAAAATATCAGGTCCAATACGGTCGACATAATTCTTTTCAAATTCTTACAGTTTTCATTGTAGAGAAAAACACAGCAGTTTGAGTTAGGGGTTTAGTTTGGGTTATAGTTTCTGGTTTCAGTTCCACTTATGGTTCTAGTTTCAGTTCCAGTTTCAATTTTAGTTTGTGTTTCAGTTAGAGTTTCATTTTAGTTTTTTATTTTAGTTTACTTGAGTTTGAGTGTAAATTTAGGTTTGAGTTAGTTTTAGCTATAGTTTGAGTTGGGACACAAGACGGTTTTTCTCAACATGGCAATGCTCAACTGTAAAACTACGGTACCTAATTTTGATTTGTAGAGACGAATCGTCTATACTACCTAACGCACTTCTGGATCCACGATAAAATAGGGGCCCCGTCCTCACAATTGACTTGACTATGGGGAAAATGAATTGTGCTCATTCCCAAAAATGACCAAAATTTTCTAGCATGGGCGAGTATCCAGTAAAAAGAGGGTCGGAGAAGCCGTGATTCCAGAGTTTCAGCCTTAATTTCGAATCAAAAATATCTATGGGTCTGTCGGATGAGCACCTTCCGAAACTCGATCAAGCGAGACTCAAAAATCTGAATCGCGCAGCCAAAAAATAACCTATTTCGAGAGCATATTTCACTTTTCCATACTTAATCAGTTCTTGTCAGGCGTTGAACCAACGCGGAAAGTATCGCTCATGTGCCGTAGGTAATTTCGTTCATTGACGTTGTCAAAAAGCCAAACTTAGTGCTCGCATTCGCTGCAGCGGTAACATAAGTAAATCTCTGCCATCATTCTGATACTAAAAAGTTCGCATCCGAAGTTCTTTGGTGGTGTGCTGGTAGTCGACATCGTGCTCGAAGAAGTTGGTGATTGGTTCAAAGAAGTGCGTGCAAAACACTTGCGAATCCTTGTGTAGGGGTGATACGAACACTAATTTTGTGGCTTTCTCGATCGCTACCAAGCTGGAAGGTGACCAAGCTTCTAGAGTAACCCTATTTCCCGAAGGGCGCCCTCTACTGCTTCATCCTAGAAAAACAAAATATACGGAATCCCCCGCCGTCCAATCACAAGCTCTACCTGAAATAATGCCTGAATCAAGCCTTCAATTAGGTAGCCACTAGTCTTTGAAATCGAGTCGCCAGCCGCACTACTAAAATAATAGCGTAAAATAGTTCTATCAACCCAATCATGCGAGATCATGCTTCTTGCAGTTATCGGAAACGGTACGACTACAAATTGATCCATAAACGAATCAGGAAGGACAGGGTAGGGATCAACGAAAAAGACTAATTGATAAATGGGGAGTTTTCTAACAAGAACAGGACAATATTTCATTTAATATTGCATTCACGCAACAATTCAAGAAGATTGCATTCGATGAGTTGCTGCTCAGATAGACGGTAAGCACATTCCAAAAAAAAAAAAACATTTTTCCCTCAGCGACGTGGGGAACCGATTTTGATTCTGAAAAGCACCCTGATCATCGGGTTGTGATTGCACGGCTCTGACGTCACAACATAGTTGCATGCTGGTAAGGTCAATCCCCTAACCACAAGGGGACCACGATTTACCATCGCGTCATCGGTTTGACGGTTTGAAAAAAAAATTCCATTTTTCACCACCGATTTTCAGCAGCTTTTTCAGGGAGCATCCAGAGAGCTCAGCTCAAGGCAGTATTCAAAAAGAATGATTGATCAGCGTTGGTCCGATGCGCATGTCGAATCGAACTGATGAGGGGTGCTTTTGGTTTATTATTCAATTCAAAATCGGTTCAGCAGAACTCACTCAAATCGGCAAAAACGCGAAACAGGAGAAATGGCAGTAAAATATCACAGGCCCAACCCATAAAAAAACAAAATTTTTAGGAAAAAACCTCCCTATCCTATGGTAAATTAAGCGAGGAACCCGGGAAAAATACTCAAAAAATTCTAAACCTACGGGATCACCCTCGAAATTGAGTTTTTACGTTTTTTCAAAAATATACCCTAATTATGCCAAATTGGACCCCTTAACCTTTTCCAATCGGATTGCCCTGAAATATGCACCAAGTTAGAGCAAACCGAACTTTTGAGACGAACCACTGATCCGATTTCGACGCGGTTGGTCCTCAAAGTTGTGGTTTGCTCCAACTTGGAGCATATCGTCTGGGGAATCCGATCAAAAAATGTTAAGGGGTCCAAAACCCCCAAAAAAAAAAGTTTTTGAAATTATGACTTTTCTGACATTTGAACGTTTTTGAGTACTTTGGAGTGAATTTAGCGGATTCTCTTACCCGAGGTGCACATCAAGAATAAATTTGCTAATTTTTTTCCGAAATCGGACCACTCCTTCTATGCGTTTTGCGCCTGAAGGCGTACGGCGGACGGACAAAGAATGTTTATTGCTTATTTGTGTTCTAGAACCTCTGCAACGTGAAGGAAAAAATTTTCATTGGTGTTATAAAAAAATTTTGCTCGACCAGATTTTCTCATTCATAAAACCGGCCCTAATGATGAATTAAAGGATTTGGGTAGGGAGGCAATTTTCCATTCGGTTAAATGAAACACAGAAGCGTATTTTGGTCAGCTAAAGGAAGAAAATCGCAAATGAGGAAGAACGACTCAGAGTCATTTTCTGAGCTAATATCTGACAATAAATGCAGAAGCATCAAGCTGGAACCTTAAAGTAAATTTTTAGGTACTGCAAAGAGCGGGAAACAGGAGCGTACACGCGTCAACAAAATAGTACGCTCTCCAGGTTAACCAGCACCAAATTCACGTCAATCTTTTTAAATGGCTAACTAAAAAACGTTCAACACGAAGCTTTTGAGCCGAAATTTTTTTCGATTTCGTCATTTCATCGCCCAAACTAGACACACAAAAGCCAGCATGTAGTCAGTAACACTGGCACTCGTTTTGTCTGTGACCACCGACAATGCCTACCTGGTATCGAAGGCCGGTAGATTTCTAATCGGGAAAAGTTGGAATACCACATTCCTCCTAAACAAACGCACTGAATAAAAAACTTAAAAATGGTCAACAGTTGATAAGCGGTTTGTTGCAAGCTAAAATCAAACTCGACAATTCGCCCTTGGTAGCGCCTCAATCTCATATACCTACTCGAGAATCTTTGAAAATTTTCTAACCTAAAATTATGCTAACTAAGCTTATGCAGACACTTTTCGACGAGCTGAGCGTTCAAAAAAAAAATTGTACAAGGTGGGCGCATTTCCAACTAAAGCGCACACGGTCGGCAAGGAATGATTTGTTGGTGGCGTTTTGAGGCGGGAACGAATCCGATTGGCTAATCTGAGAAGCTCATCAGCCAATCAGATGCATTCCCGCCTCAAACCTTGCCGACCATGCGAATGCGGCTTTATTCACAGGGAAGGAATAGGAAGAATCAAACAGGAAGGCGGTTTGGCCAAATAATCCAGTCAAAATAGAACAAGGTGCACGATTTTATTGAATTTCAGAATTGAAAAACAGCATGCAAATAAGAAACATGCATTGATGAGACATTATGGGTGATCATGCACTACGATAAGAGCGTTCCAACTGCGAAGGCCATCCTAGACATTCTGCCAATTATTTTCATCTACCATTCTCTCCGGTTTACTAGCCTCGAGTTTCTACTGTATTAGGTATAGTTTTTAGGTCAATATCGAATAGGAGAGAGTAAGCCCTACTGCATGCGAACTATCATTTTCCACTGAATTATACGTAGACATAAATTTTGCGCATTGAGCAAAATATCTCGAAAAAATATTTATCTTTCATATCTTGAGAAAAATATTGCACTTTCAGACGTTCACTATCCTAGATCTGCCCTTTTCAAGGTAGGATAACACTATTGCTTGAAAGTATGATGAGCACATGCAAGATAAATATGAGCTAGTCAAATATATTTGTCAGGAGCCATTGAGTGTGGCAACTCTTTCCACAATTTCGAATCGAGAGATTTCACAAATTAAGGCACTTGCTGATTGAAATGGAAACGAAAAAAGTGAAAGAAGGCCATTTTGAGCTGCAGAGACGAAAGCGCTCGTTTACGAGAGGTCGACATTAATCTCTCTCAACCGCCTCTTAGTAATTAGAATGTTTTTTCTGCATAGGATACACGACTAGCCAGGAAGTAAGCGCTACTTATTCGATGCCTCTTTGCCTTCCTAGAGATAACTGACTCGATTACCAGCAAGTTATCAGCACTTCGACGTAAAATATCGCCAGTGAGCTCATTGATGAAAAAATAATCGACTAGAATCGTTCACTTTGGCAAGGTGAAACTACCAAACAATAATGATCGATAATAATGTAAAATAAATCTCTCTGGTGTCTTCGGTAGGGGAATGAGCGAGAATTAGGATGATCGAAAAGTGACTACTGGACAAGTTAACAAAAGACGAAACATGTTAGGTGGAGAATATTAGAGTTCGTAAGGAGTGTCACCGTAACTAACCTCCTGGAGCAGATCTTGCGCTGCGATCGCCTTCAGGACGTTCTTCTTTGAAGTTTCTTGTATCTCGCCTCCCAAAAGCAGCTCGTCGAGGATGAAATACGCTTTCTCGAAATTGAATATTATATCCAGTTCGCAAACCTGAAAATCAAGACAATAATCTCATTTTTTCGCCAAAATTATAATAATTACCAAAACTTTCCCCCACCCGCGAGTAAGGGCAACGATTAACCTAAATAATCGATCAATTTGCCCATTAACTGACGCGGTAATCGATGTATGTAGAGCTCGATCAATCAAAAACCGATTTTTACTTTTCACCTGAGCACTTTTCAACCGTGACAGTCAACATTCAACATTAATGAATTTTCTCACATAAAAAATCCACTTAATAATTATAACTTACGCTGCCAAAATATTTGTCGAGTAGCTCAACGTAGCGATGAATGATCTCCAATGTTAACAACTCGTTATCGTCTTGCTCGATTGCACAGCAAAAATATAAACTCGCATACCTGAAATTTTTTTTATAAACAGAGACGATCATTGGGAAGCCACAATTAAAAAAAACAATCGCGAGGGTGTTCATGATGTGTGTAAACTCTATTAGGTATCTTAAAACACATAGGTACCTTCGTACGTTCATTAAGAGCAGTTAGGTAAAACTCAAAAGACGTTTTTAATCAAATTAAAAATTTTTCCATTTTCTCCAAAGAAATGGTTTTTTAGTCGAGAACTAGAGCCGTGTTTAACCAGAACGTCGATAGCACACCAAGATAGAAGCGGTTCAATTATTAAGCATTTTTTTTCATCTCATTTTAACCATTAAATAGAAACCGAACATACGTAATGAATACCCTTCTCATGGGTTCGAACTAATCGATGAATAAAAACGAACCGTTTGTAGACGATTTTCAGGTCCTTCCACTCAAGAAAGCTGCACATTTTCGGTTTGCGAGCTAGTATCGTCGTAATCAATTCTCTTGTGATCTTCTTCTTCAACTTGTCCGGATGGGCGATGTACCATTTTTGCAGCCGCAATTTGCCCTGACGGCTGAAGAGAAGCATGAATTGCATCTGGAATTAGAAAAAAACTCTTAGTGAAGGAATGGTCAAACCAGGTACAGAGCGCAGCGACAGGTGGCAGAGTTAATCACGAGTACACCCGGCGAGAGAAAGGACTACCCGAGTACAGCGGCACCTGGAGGGGCCTGATATCCTTTGGCCTGATGCGTACGTCGATTGGACTGATTGCGCATCCGAAGCGCTCGATCTACTCAAGATTATAGGATTTTGCCGCAATGATCACGAACTGTACGAAATTAGGCATAGCTGCCAATAACGGAGATGTTCCATACAGTAGGATAACGCCGCAAATAACGGAGATGTTCCAGAACGGCATGGTGAAATTCCGGGTGCTCTCCCACCGGGCCAAACTGAACAGCAGCAGAACCTGCATGACATGCAGACATGCGCAGAGTGCGAGGCGTGGACGCCAACTGGGACACGCGAATGATAGCTGAATTGCTGCGGGCGGAGAGTCCTGGGAAGGACTTCGGCATCGAGTGCAACCAAGGAGAGGTGGAGGCCAGGGGTGAGATCTATTCTCGAAGTTTCAGGTGCTCCATTATTTGTAGACTGGTGAGTAAAGTTAACCTGTGTTTTGTTGGTATGTAGGCGACCGACCGAGAGGCTTGAAGGTGCATCAGGGTAGGAGGCATCTGGGCAGACGACCGTTTGGCCTGAGAAGGCATTAAGGAAGTAAGACATTGATGAGTGTTGATTGTTGGGGCGACCAGCTGAGAAGTTCTGAGGAACCTCAGGAAAGGATGGGTCCAGGCAAACGACCCTGTAGCCTGTGTTGGCGTTAGGGAAGTAGCCGTTGGTGATTGTTGAATATTGGGGCGGGCATTCTAAGTAACCTCAGGGAAGGAGGCTTCAGGGCGAAAATTGGCTGGGAGATGTATAATATTTGGACCATTCGTCCAATGGAATGGTCCTCTCGGGAACGTCTACTGCGGCGCTGTGTCTGCTCCTAGCTTAGGGGGATGCTAGGCTGTCTTAGACTAGCTTCAGTTGGGAGGCGTTCTAAGATTATGGAGAAGAGGTGTTAATTTCCTCACACCAGGGAAGAACAGGGGCCAGAGGCAACTATACACCAGGCCAAGTGGCGTTTGGAAATACTCGCTTGAGATGATTGGTTTATTGGAAAGAATGCAAGTTAGAAGATTACCAAGGGTAGCCTTGTACGAGGAACCTGGGGAAAACTGCCACCCCGGAATGAGGTGGCAGCTGAAAATCGCTCCGTATAACACACCCTTTATCTCGTTATCCCAAGTCGTTTTTGACGGAGGCCGCTCTGACAAAATCCTTGGCCCTGACACGTCATCAACGGTGATTGATAAAAATCTTAGGATCGTTTAGACACTTATCGTAAATCAATTCGATTCCTTTGCTTCCACCAATGGAACAAGACGGACTCATTAAAAATGAGGATTTCACAGATATCTTGGGTACCTACTTATTACCTACCTGCTCACTTCAGTACGTAAGCAAAGGTACCTTACCTCACTTCAAGTTCAGTAACCAACGAAGCCGAACGAGAGATAGGAAAAGAATAAAAATAATAATAATATTTCGGTATTACGATAAGCAGGTAAAGGTCCAACTTACCATCCTTTCAAATCCCAACAGAAAGGGGGTTGAACCCGGAGACTTCGTTCCTGGCTCTGGGCAGGAAGGATATCACGTATTGTTATCACTTTACATCAAGTACCTACTTTACCGAAGTTGTTGGAAAACGTCTAGTTGTACCATCACAACCGGTTGAACCGTTCCTACGAAAGGGCAATAAATAAATAACAGCAAGACGAAAATTTTTCGAACATTTAATGTTCCTTCCGCAGGCAAAATACCAAGATCCGATTGCAATCCGAATGGCGATCCCCGTTCCACCTCCGGGTGATGGCGTCCGTGATGTGATAGTTATCAGGTGCAGTGTTGCCAACTCACCGCCTTGCTTTCCCTCTGTCGAGCACCGAAAGAACCTCTGAATTCGACTAAAAAACCATCTGACTTTAGAACTCCAACTTAACTTAACTTAAAATGATCAAACTCAACTTCGAGATCAAAGTCAACTTCGACATCAGTCAACTTCAAGTTCAAACTCAATTTCGAGATCAAAGTCAAAGTCGAGATCAAAGTCAACTTCGAGATCAAACTCAACTTTGAGATCAAAGTCAACTTCGAGATCAAAGTCAACTTCGAGTTCAAACTCAACTTCGAGATCAAACTCAACTTCGAGATCAAAGTCAACTTCGAGTTCAAACTCAACTTCGAGATCAAAGTCAACTTCGAGTTCAAACTCAACTTCAAGATCAAAGTCAACTTCGAGATCAAAGTCAACTTCGAGATCAAAATCAACTCCAACATCAAAGTCAACTTCGAGATCAAAGTCAACTTCGAAATCAAAATCAACTTCGAGATCAATCTCAACTTCGAGACCGAAGTCAACTTCGAGATCAAACTCAACTTCGATTTCGATTGAGAGTTTGAGTTCCTGTTTCATTGTGAGTTTGACTTCGATTGTGAGTGTGAGTTTCTGTTTCATTGTAAGTTTGACGTCGATTTCGATTATGAGTTTGAGTTTCTGTTTCATTGTGAGTTTGACGTCGATTTCGATTATGAGTTTGTGTTTCTGTTCCACTGTGAGTTTGACGTCGATTTCGATTATGAGTTTGAGTTCCTGTTTCATTGTGAGTTTGACGTCGATTTCGATTATGAGTTTGAGTTTCTGTTTCATTGTGAGTTTGACGTCGATTTCGATTATGAGTTTGAGTTTCTGTTTCATTGTGAGTTTGACGTCGATTTCGATTATGAGTTTGAGTTTTGGTTTCATTGTGAGTTTGACGTCGATTTCGATTAAGAGTTTGAGTTTCTGTTTCATTGTGAGTTTGACGTCGATTTCGATTATGAGTTTGAGTTTTTGTCTCATTGTGAGTTTGACGTCAATTTCGATTATGAGTTGGAGTTTCTGTTCATGGCGAGTTTGACTTCGATTATGAGTCTCTGTTTCATTGTGAGGTTGAGTCATAAATAGGAACTTACCTTTCTAAGGAATTGATGGAATTTAAAGTTGCTTCCTTGGATAGGTACCCTCCAGAATGAATTGAATAAGAGACCCTACCCTACCCTTTTTCAATGTGGGCATTAAGATTCGCATCCTTCTTGATTAGATTCCTTCGGAATGGAAAACGAGGGAGAAGGGCGTCCTCTTTTCGAAAAGACTTACTTTTTCGAGTGTTGAAACAGGAACCTCCTCGACAACGAATAATTGATATTCAAATCGTCGTTGAAGATGCAACATGTGTTTAGGAGAGACAAAAAACTGAATCGTAGTCGTACCAAAGACTTCCAGTTGAATTTTCCTTTAGTTAGTTACTACTTAGAAATAATTCTCTCAAGTTGATTTTTTTGCAAAACCAAGTTAACCAACCGACGCCAAGCTACGACGCCAAGCTCGTAGATTGCTTCAAACTCAATAAAAACCTCATTTTTCCCAAAGGCGAGTTAGCACATGTTGCATCTTCAACGACGAAATATTGGAACGATATGTTTGGTGTTTTTATTTCTGCGCTGATGGGTACAAGCGAACGAGCATGGTGTTGAATCAACTAAAAAATCGGATCGAAGGTTCAGGGGGAAAAATCCCTAAGAAAATTCTCTCCACCCACTCAAGCGCATTTTAAAAATAATTTCCCTCATTTTCGATTTTTTTCCAATTTCCCCTACTGAAGTTTGTTTTACAAGACCACCTGTAGAACCGGATTTTCGATTTTTTTCAGTAGTTCGGAGATATTGCCTTTTTTCAGTGATCCCTATTCAATTGACTGGCCAAAAAAATAGTCAGATTGGCGCGTTCGAGGTCTCGGATTCCAGTATGTATGGGAGCTGTGTAGAATTATTTTATCCATTCAGCAAATTTGTAATTTCGTAATTTGTAATTGTGTTATTTTTGTAATTATTGTGAGTTAATCGGAATTTCTTATCTCCCTTTGTGGATACTGAATTATGGAAGTATTACGTGTTATCTGCACACCGCTGATGGATTTCGCTGTTGCTCAAACAAATCCGTCCACCGTTCGTGATGCTCGAAATGGAAAAACACCTGATAAGTTAGGCGTCTATTTTATTGCGAAATTTATTAACCATCGACATATAATTGAAAAAACGATAAGATAAACCAAGCTATTGAAAGAATGAATGCACATCCCATTTGCTTCCAACAGATGAACAGTAGGTACAGTTGTATTATTGACGGTTCTTCCTTTCAAATTACAATAATCAATAACAGATCCGACTGGAAATGAATGTTTCAAGTTCTAGCCTTTCGAATGTACGTGTGTTTTCTATGTTTAGTGGAAAAAATTCACATAGGGCCTCCTTCGATTAGAATGAGAAGCTGTTGAAACAAATTACTCGACAATATTGGAAACCGTTTGTTTTTTTAGCCAATATATTCGTGAATAAAGGAAGCAGGAACTTCCTAAAATGTTCAGCTCAATAAGAAACCGAGTGTTTCGGAAATAAATGGCTCTACAAGACGTTCATTGAGCAATACGTGATTACTAAGCGTGACTACGATCAACAGCGGCAACTCTACACAGGCAGAGCATCTTTTTACCCGGTCTACTATCTTAGAAAGTTCCTTTCCTTAGAAACGAAAGAAAAAAAAAATTTCCGAGGAAGAATAACAGCAGTTTCTTTCGTTTACCAAATGGTCTTTTCGAATAGTACTTATTACAATTTTTCTCTCATCGCTTTCTTGGATTGGAAACACCAGTTCAACACAGTATGACAAATATACAGCTAAATATTTATATATATATATCGAACATTTCTCTCGGTTTTTAAATTTCTCAGAGGGTCGGGGGAAGTAGTTATTGATGTTTTTTACAACTGACAGTTAATCATTTATAGTTTTCACCTGCAATTGTCGGTTAAGGGCACATTCACGTCAACACAGTTACTCTTTGGAACTTTTTAAAAATAGAAAAGTCAACCTTTTTTCAATGCTGAAGATTTTTTTGCTCCCTGACTGACCTACCGTCGTAATTGTGATCGAGAGAAGAGAAATACGAAAGGACATCTAAGACAGGTTGCCATTGAACAGATAGGGTAAGTAACGCCATCGATCATTTTTGTTCGAGGGGGGGTTGGGGTGGTCATTTGGGTATAACCTCGGAAAAAAGTCAGGTTTTTTGAGAAATACCATGGAAATTGTTGGAAATGTTGACATTTTTGTGGCAGATGGTCATCTGGGGGTCGATTTGAAGAGAAAAGGCCCCGAATCGATCAAAATTGGTCCAGTAGTTGGTAAGTTTATCCAGGAAAACAAATGATTTCCTCAATGAACGCTGAACATAATTTGATCATTGAAGGTTTATTTTCTCCCGGTCGACCCCCCTGATGGGCACAGATCAACAATTTAAGTAATTCACGATTTCCATATTTTAAGGTTATTCCCCGAGCGGCACACCGTATCGGGCAAACGGCTCAACCCACAACTGCCCAACGGCCGGCCCGAAAGATTCGATGATTACATCTTTCCGAAGCCGTCGGTGGGCGTGGCCAGCTGTGGCGATCGCGCCTCTGATTAGCCGAGTGCCGCACATTCCGGCACATTCTGGCCCGCCCCCCAGGTTGACGGTTGAGCCGTTCGTTGCCGAATTTCAATGGAAATTTCGTTTTCGATTGACGCGGAATACCATCGAACAACAGCGGGATGGGATGGTGTAAGGGGGGAAAAATTCCAGGGCCATTTATACGCTAGAAAAGGTGAAATAACAAAAGATAATTTTACAATCGATCCTTACACATATCGATACATAATGATAAAAACGATGTTACTAGTATTTTATTATTAGCTTTTTTCCCCTCACGAGTAAACGAACTCCTTAGTCCCTCATTATTTGACCAGTTGCACAACTCATGAAGTGGAATATCGGCGAAAATAAAGAAAATCGAAAACCCACCATCGGACTAAATTATGTGCAAGATTGACTCCTTCGGGAGAGCGTATAAGCAAAGATAAAGCCGGAAGGCGGGGGGGGGGACGAATAAAAGAAATTTACGTACGTAGAAAAACCCTGATTTTATACAAATGTTAACCATCCGCGGCGAAAAACACAGTACATTTTTATTTATTAATACTACAGTATATAAATAACACAACCACAATCTCTTCAGTTGACTTGAGTTCTATTTTTCCTCTTGTACGTGAAGCAAAGAAAAGGATCGGCGCCCGCTAGAGGGCGATGGCGTCGGGTCGGATTTCTGGATCGGAGGGGGTTCTCTTTTACGGGCAGGAGTACGAAAATTAGAGCTTTTCAAAACAGGAATACAAGTTTATTTATTTCTTCATTGATTGTTAGAAAAGCGCCAACATACAAAATCTATGCCAAGAAGAAGTGACGGCGGCCTTCGAAAGAAAAGCCCATCGCTCGAAAACTAAACGTATGCCAAAACAGTTTGAATGTACGGCAGTAGAAATTACGAAGCGGCATGATGTGTGTGAGAACGATGATTAAAACAAAATGAAATAAAAATAAAAACAGACTACAACCGAAAGAACAATAAATGCTTCTTGGATTTTCTCAATTTTTTAAAAAATAATGAACGAAACGAAGAAAGAGAAGGGAAAAAAATCAAAATATTATATAGGTACGTCTGTAGTAAAACTTAACACATTGCTCTATCGGAAATCTTCCACAGATGGCGTATAGTAATATGTAAACATGTTGCATGCATATCAAGACAAAGGCTTTGTGAGATTACATGAATTTTTTTATTTAATTTATTCCGATAAAAATTAGAGCAAAACGGTAGAGAAGGAATAGGGGAATAGAAGAATCGTCGACAAACAATTTTTTTTCCTCTCCTTTTCGTCCAAATCGGAGAGCAAGAAACACAAAAGTTTTTATTTTCTCATATTCCACGACATAAAGAAGGATCAACGACTGCTGAGGGCTGAAGATGACAATGAATTGGGGCTTTGAATTTTCCATCATTCAAGAGAGAATTTTTTCTTAAGGAGAGAGGAGGAGGGGGGGGCGGTTTCAATTTTTGTTTTTCTCTTAGGAGCAGGGAATAAAAAGAAGGGCCATTTTTTTTCTTTTTGTTTTGTTGTAGTTTTAGTTTTAATTGTCACCACCCTCTTGAGGTTCGTCGCCGTCACCCTGGGTGTCGGAGGTCCAGAGAGTGAGGTTGTCTCGCAACAGCTGCATGATCAGCGTCGAGTCTTTGTACGAGTCCTCGTTGAGGGTGTCGAGCTCTGCTATCGCGTCATCGAACGCCTGGAAACGCCGAAAGGGAGTTAGGAAAATATTTTGGAAATCGAATCAGGCGGAGGTTCGTCAGACGATCGACGGTTGCAAGGCTTATGACGTCATAAGATTGTCGTGGCATTGCAATTGTCAATGCCACGTCATCGTAATGTTTTAACGTTAATTCGCCAAAAGGAAATCAGGAAAATATTTTGAAAATCGAATCTGGCGGAGGTTTGTCGACAAATCGACGTTTACAAGGCTTATGACGTCACAAAATTGTGATGGCATTGCAATTGTCATGCCACGTCATCGTAATGTTTCAACGTTTTTTTTCTGCCTTATTTTTTTCTAAAAAACCGAGGTTATATCTCAACGTCCCAGACCTCAAGTGCGACAGGTGATCCCAGTAAACATGATACAAATGGTATATTGCTATCATCGTATGAGAATTCAAAATTTCAAACTGAAAAACGTCAAACTTGACAAAGAACCAAGCGGTTAGAAAAAAAGTCGAGTCGCTTATAGGTTAAATTGAATCGTAGACTATTACACTGAGTACAAAACCGGCGCATGTCAACAGCAGAAATTAGAATCTGACACTCGACGGGGACCTCCAGCGGGAATCAACTCTGGAGCAAATTAGTAGTCGTTTCGGGCAAACCGAGAAAACTGTTAGTTGGTCAAACTGGACGAAACCGAAACCATTTCCGGGGATAGAAACTCGAATCGAGGGAAGAGAAGTTGAAGACTAAAATTCCAACAAACTAGAGTTCTCCCTCGATTTGAGTTACTATCCAAAATACAAAGATTCTTTTCCTCGGAAATAATTTAGGGCTGAAATCGGAAAAAGTTCATTTGCACAGGAGTCGTTTGATGCGCCAAATAAATTTTGCTCGTTTTATTGGTTATGGGACCAGAAGTTTTTTTTTGTTTTTGTGTTTCAGTAGTCCATAAGATGAGCAAATTGGGAATGAAATGTTGTTGGTTTTTGTTGTTGTTTTTTCCTTATTTTATGGGAACAAAATTTTTTTTGTTTTTGCTTTTCAGTAGACCAATAAAATGAGCAAAATGGAAATGAAATGTTGTTGGGTTTTGTTGTTGTTTTTTTCTCTTTGTTTTATGGGGACCAAATGTTTTTTCTTCGTTTTTGTTTTTCAGTAGACCAATAAGTTGAGCAAAATGGGAATAAAATGTTGACGTTTTTTTTTGTTTTCTCTTTGTTTTATGGGAACAAAATGTCGTTTTTTTTGTTTTTGTTTTTCAGTAGACTATTGGTCTCATGTTATTGAAATGAGCAAAATGGGAATGAAGTTTTATTTGTTTTCTCTTTGTTTCATGGGAACAAAATGTCATTTTTATTGCTATTGTTTTTCAGTAGACCAATAAGATGGGCAAAATGGGAATAAAATTTCGGGGTTTGTTGTTTTTTCTTTGTTTTATGGGAAATTTGGTTTTTTTTTTGGCTTTTGTTTTTTAGTGGAATAATAAGATGAGCAAAATGGGATGAAATGTTGTTGGTTTTGTTGTTTTTTATTTGTTTTATGGGAACAAAATGTTGTTTTTTTGATATTGTTTTTCAGTATACCAATAAGATGAGCAAAATCTCTTCGGCGCATAGGACGGCTCCTGCGCGAAGGAACTTTTCCGTAAACGGCCCCCGGTTCGTCCACGTCTACGGTTCTGTCACGACACGGCAACCATGCAGTCATGATGATCACACCAATCCAAACAGACGGGCGATGGGCTCCAGGTGACGTTTACCTGTTTGGCGAGATGGCACGCTCGCCCTTGGGAATTAATGATTTCATAGTAGAAAACCGAGAAGTTGAGGGCGAGGCCGAGCCTAATCGGGTGGGTCGGTTGCATCTTCGCTTTCGCTATATCGAAAGCTTCTTGGTAAGCTTTCTGAGAATCGTCCACAACGGCTGGAAGAGACATGAAATTTTTCAAATTCACGGGCCGTTCAGAGAGGGTGGTGGGGTGGGGGAGGATTTCCGTCGGGTCCGAGTCGCCAGGTGTCAGATCCGATGAGCTGCCGTCTCCACTGCCGGAAAATGCGGTCAACGAGAAAACGGCTTTATCGACGATTTACCGATTTGCTCGAGGAAACAGTCAAAACCGGACAGGAGTCAGGAGGTGACGTTCTAGTCTCGGAATTTAAGAGTTAGCTGGGAAAGGTACAATTCCAGGACTCGAAATTGGAATATCTTGACGCTAGGTTAAGATTCAAGCTCGAGAGTTAACTTATTTCGAGAAATTCGGCAAATCATCGAGAAAGCGACGCTTTCGCGACCGGAATATTGTCCAACGGGCGGTATACCTGTTTGGCGAGATGACAGGCTTTATCGGGCGAATTAAGTATTTCGTAATAGAACACTGAGAAATTCAATGCCAGGCCCAGCCTGATGGGGTGAGTCGGCTGCATCTTGGATTTGCTGATTTCGAAAGCATCCTGGTACGCTTTCTGGGAGTCGTCGACGACGGCTGGATTCGGAAGGAAAACCAACGTTAGCGGACATGAAGGGTTTTAGTCGTGATGAGCCGATTTCACCAGATAACGAGTTCAGCATTGATAATGGAGTTGGACCTTGAATTTTAAGTAGACTCTGAGTTCGGTGGAAGAAGGAAGCTGGACATTTCCCATCCGGAATATGGGACCAAAGATAAGGTGTGAATTCGGGTCGAGTAAGGGGAAGCTCCAGCTTCTTGGTTCCACCGAAAATCTGAGATCACGTCACCCTCAAAATGCTACAGCGTTTCGCCTATGAAGAGTAGATGGTATTCGTAAGGCCGGATGAACCTTACCATGTTGATATTGATGATAATTTAGTATCTTGAGTTGAAAAAATGACCATGGCGTCAAAACCGTTCATTTTCCACAAACTAGGTATTAATTGTTGGTGAAATTGGCTCTTAAGGTTTTTGTAAGGCAACCTTGATAGTGAGAGGGTAAAGCCGCGAATAGTCAAAATAGGTTCAGTGGTTGAGACGTGAATTGACAGAAAACCCCCCACCTGCTGCCGATCCATAGTCCAATAATGATCCCTCTATCAATAACCTCGAAAATTTCGAAAAATTTGATCATTTTCATGAGAATTTTGGGGTAAATATACTTTTAAGGCCCATTCGTACCATAGGCGGTCTGAATGCTAAAAATTGTTACAAATATTGTTGATGATGTTCGCAAGTGATCTTTGTTGTAAATGGGCATCATAATGGGCAAATAGGAAGGCAGTAATCAATCTTAGTAATCCTAGCCTCATAAGATAACCTTGTTTTTTTTTTTTTTTTTTTTTTTTTTTTTTTTTTTTGGGAAATCATCAAATCTGACCAGGTTTTAAGGTTATTTGATAAACAGGTGGTAAATCAGAAGAGGATAAGCCGCAAATAGACAAAATAGGTTCAGTGGTTTAGACATAAATTGACGGAAAAACCACCACCTGCTGACCATCCAAGTCTTGTATTCCCATGATCGGTTCCCGACATCAATAACCTCAAAAACAGCGAAAAATGTGATAATTTTCACGAGAATTTTGGAAAATAGTAATACAGTAATGAGTAAATCGAACTCACTGTTTCTGGTGTCGCCTGTGGCAACCTCGGCAAGGTACCTGTAGTAATCGCCTTTCATCTTCAGATAGAAAACTTTGCTTTCAGCATTACTCGCTTTGGGAATGAGGAATCGGTCGAGGAGTCCCTGTAAGAAGAGGAATGACAATCATTAACAGGCGTACCAACATGACAGGTATCCTCACATGTATCCTCATATCAATGGCGTCGTATGACAACCTCGCATGTCAGAAAAACCAAAATTTTCATAAGAGACAAAAAACTGTTGTCAGTGACAAGGGGCCTCCTTGAAAATCGAAATACGAGGTTCTCAAAAAGGGCGCGAGAGAGCAGAAAAATGTATTTCCGAATACTATAATGAAATACGAGGTTATCATATGACATGTACATATCGTCGCTTATGCGACAACACCAGCTAACTCGGTTTTTGGTCATTTAGAATCCCAACAATGGAAAAGTCAGTTTTTCTTGGAACATTTTACAAAAAAATTCCCCTGTCATGGGAACATTAACGAATCAAGCCATATTTGCACACACACTCTGCCATACATTCATGAAAAAATGAAAAAAATGCTTTTATCGCTCAAATAAGTGCTATGACGACGATAGCAATTATTATCGTTGTTATTGGCAATTAACAAAAGATGTTCATCTATCGGGGTAAAGTAAGCAGGTGAGAACCCGAAATCAGTGTTGACTTTCCTAACGTCAAGCAAGCCACCTAAATTTCCCAGTTTGGCTTTAAAATCCCTATGTTCCAAAAAACCTAGTTTCCACTTGAAGATGAGCAAAACTTTCTAATTTTGCCTTAAAATAATGAAAGTTGTGCCTTGGCTCGTTCGCACTGATAGCGTCAGAAAGGGCCTATTTCGAATAATCGGTGCCTGATCATATAAACATAAAATGGGGGGACAAATTAGGTATGGAGTGGGGAGGTGGTAAGAGAGTTAAAAATCGTCGCGGAATTGACAACAGGCGCTATCTCATATTTGCCAAATTTTCAGGAGGGACAAAAAACCGTTTCTGGGTTGTCGATTCCGCGACGAAATCGCACTTCTGCCAATGCTGCCAACACAACTACAGCATTTCTCTTTGTTTGGAACGAAAAACGCCAAAATTTGAACCGGATAAGTTTTCAGCTCAATTTACCGGATTTACTCAATTTTTCTTCAATAACTTTCGCTGTTTCTCTAATCGCGAAAAATTCCCGGGCAACGGGAAAATTCCCACGACATCGCAACACTGCCTGGAATGCTAACATGTGAGTAACGAGCTCAACAGGTGATTTTGGGTGAACGCGTAGATTTTGCACTCGGAAAAGCAACTGGAAGAATTTATTCGCTCTTTCCTTTCTCGTAGGCGATTTTTCTATCAGAAAAGGATCCGTAATACTGTATTGGGTAATACGATACTATATGGAGATTTCCGGGTGAAATTGGCGGTCCCTTCGAGAGGCTTTATGTACCTATTCGGATGAAGGAAAGAAAAGGAGGCCGTATAAAGGAGTAGGCGACGACACGGAGTAGTTCACACTCGGCGGACGGGAATATTCGTAATATTTTAGCGATACATATCGTAAATACATTTCAGGGATGCCGTACAGGAAATAGAAGCTATATAGAGCTGGGAATTCAAAAATTCAAAATTCAAAAAATTGAAAGGAATTCAAAATAGGACAAGACGTAAAGCAGCTAACTATTCAAAATCAGCATTCATCCAGAATGGCGTTAGATTGCTAAGTCAGTATTGTCTGCATTGATTCCGACGCTCCCCTTGAGAGCGGCAGGGCACGCCCGGGGCAACTTCGGTTTTACTGCTTAAAAATTGGACTCAGGAGGGAGATTTTGTCGACTTTCGGGTAGTTGAGTTGATTCGGGCTCACTACATACCTCAATACCCAACTACTGTGTCATTTTTGAACCAATACATAACGTGACTGAGAAGCAAGGGATACTAATATGATTCAAATCAAAATTACTCGCAGTACTTCCGAAATATTAGCACTAAAGAATTAAAATTTCATTATTATTTCATTTTGACGTATTTTAGTCGAGTTTTAAAAATCGCACGAGAGTTTTTTGATATTTTCGACCAAAACACCCTAAAAGGAGTCAAAATATGATCAAATTGTGTCAAAAATGTGCGTATCAAAATATGGAAGTATTGTATGTTATCTACGCACCGCTGGTTGTGAATGTGACTTCCTGAACAAGTGTCAATGTGTCCGTCAGTGGTCATTTACAAAAATTTCCATAGCTCCCTCATTTCTTAACATTTTTTCAAATTTCTTGAACTGAAATGTTTGTCTCGGATAGACCTAACACCCTGTTCAATCGAAATTTGAATAACTCACAGTACTTCCGATATATTTGCATTTTTTGAGTTCTCCATTTTAATTTTTTTCCGGCCACAACAATGAACCGATTTGAGCGTTCTTGGTCTTAAAAGCTTTGTTTTACCTTGCAGAATATGTGGATATTTTTTATATTCCTACAACTTGGTGTATTTTCATTTTAGGCGAGTTTTGAAATTTGCATAGTGAGTTTTTTGATATTTTTGACCTGAACTCCTCAAAAGTAGTCAAAATATGATTAAATCCTGTCAAACTTTAGCGTTTCGAAATATGGAAGTATTGTGCGTTATCTGCGCGCCACTGGTTTTTATCAACTTTTATCAACCAATTCATTTTATTGGTAACTGGACGTATTTTGATTTTAGGCGATTTGTGAAAATTTCATTGTGAGTTTTTCGGTATTTTTTAACTAAACAGCCTCAAAATATAGTCGAATTGCGTCGAAAATTCATGTATGAAAATACGGATGTATCGTGTGTTATCTACGCACGATGGATTTCCATGACCGTGCCATAATCGTATCCGTGTGAACGACACAGTAAGCGGCCCGGTTCCCCTCCGCCATCCGAGCCGCTGCTTCGGATCGATGAGTCAATACTAGTAAGAAGGGGCGAGCGACCGAAGCGGAGCGTTCCGGCGGTGGGGATGGAGATTCCAGAGTGGAGAAGCAGCGCCCCGGGGCTCCACCCAAGTGACGTCAGCACAACGCATGTGCACCTTCCCGTATCGGAACGATTCCAGGGCTTCGGCCCACCATCCCGACGGCCAGGTAGCTTTTTATCCGAAGAGGCGATTGCGGCGGAAGACGAGCCGAAGCCTTCGAAGGCTGCGGAAACGGTCAAGCGATCAGGTGCCGCCGCTTTTCAGGACGGGAAAGACAATCCGCTCGTCAGCTTAGGTAATCGATACGAGATAAAATGAATCCCGGACAAAATACAAAACACAATTGCTGAAAGGGGGGCAGTTGAATAAATCGTTATCAATGGTGGGTAGATAACGCACAGTTCTACCATACGTACTTTAATGACGCAATTTGATCAGGCTTTGGCCTTTAAACAAGAAAACTGCGAAAAAACGCGATTTCGGCCGTATCACTCCCCCAAAATTGACCCTTTTGACCAAAATCTTGAAAAAAAAAACCGCCAAATTTCATATTTTTTAGTCAATTCTCAAAGATTCCAAAGCCAAAGACCCGAAGCCAAATCCATCTTTTTTTTTTTAATTTTTCCTAGGTTCATACCTTTGATTTTTCGTGTGAAATCGGTTTTTTGCATTTTTCTCAGTCCTGGAGAGGCTTAGAAAATTGAAAATTTTTCGTGTCATGTATCTACCTAAAACCTATTCGAAAATATTTTTATGGAATTTTAACTTTTTTTCCAAATGGTCAAAAAACCAGTCTTTAAACCAGTTTTCGATCACTAAACCCAACTAAACTTTGGCTTAAAGGAGTGAAAAGGGTGTGAAAACCTTCAAGGAATCCGACGAGCTCAAAAAATTCAAAATCGGTTCACTAGAATTCCCTCGAATTGGCAAAAACGCGAAAAAGGAGAAATCGCGTCAAAAAATTTCAAGCCAAACCGATAAAAAAAAACGCTGCTAAGTAGATCAGTGGCATGTGCACATCAGTTTTTGGTATAGCCGAAGAACTCTGCAAATTTTGCACAGGGGTTCATTTTTCGATTGCAAAGACAAATCTTACGATATATAGGTTCTCCTCAAACACGGAATTTAGTTGTTATTATTCTAGAATTTCAGTATAAATTGGTGTTCTAGATGGGGATTTGGAAAAACGTTTTTTCAACCCGCCAAAAAATAATCATCCTCTTTGCTTGGTCCTCCTTGCTTGACCTACCTATCTATCTTTTCAACGCAGCGCGTCGTTAATTTTTGTTGAAATCATCATTTAATCTATTCTTATTTACCTACATAACTAACAGAATAATAATAATAATTAAATTATCTGAATAATTAAATAAATTTATTTATTATTATTATTTATATATTATTTTATAATTAAATAAAATTTATAATAATTAAATTAAAAATGCGTCAAGAATGCCTCAAAACCATTGTTGAAGCTTGACTCGCTCTCACGTTGCCAAGCGCAACTGGCCTAGTGTGAGTGCGTCACTTTGTTGGTGTCATAGGCTAGTGGTCGTAAGTAGATCAATCAACTGTATCTAAGAACCGATGCCGAATTCCCAACTTTTTCCAATTTTTGTTTTGCTGATTTGTGTAATTCGACCAAATTCTTTAAATTGAAGATATTGGGAGGACAGAAGTTTTTGTGGGGATTCCAACGAGTGGAAAACGAATTTTGTGGCTCGAGTAGTTTTCGAGTTATTAAGAATTGGGAAAATTTTGAAAAACTCAAAAATGCTTCACTAAAACTGCAATAACTCCTAAACGGTTGAAGCTACCGGCGTGGCGATGGTCTCATTCGATTCAGCATAGAAAAATCTATAGAAAATGATACCTCACATGCCTATGTTTCAAATTTCCAGAAAAACACGAATTTTTCCCCACTTCAACAGCTGTTTTACTGACCTTAAAAGTAAGGTAGGGTTCTGTCGAGATGTTAGGACCAACTAGATACGGAACTTGATTTTTGGTAAAAATTTCAAAATTTTTCGATAACTCCTTCCCCCTGAAAAACCCCGGACGGCGGACGGCGGACGGCGGACGGCGGACGGCGGACGGCGGACGGACAAAAAATTTTTATTGCAGATTCGGATTCTACACCCCTTGAAACGTAAACCAACAAATTTTCAGGGGGTGTTAAAAATTTTTTTTTCCTGACCGATTACAAAGGTTCATTTCTATAGAAAAATGAACCAAAAATTTTCAAAAAATTTCGGGGAAAAAACCCCTATCCTAGAGAAAATTAAGCAAGAAACAGGGGAAAAATACTTGAAAAGTTCTAAACCCACGGCATCACTTTCAAAATTGAGTTTTTGTGTTTTTTCGAAAATGGACCGTACTAATGACCATTGGGACCCCTTAACCTTTTCCGATCGGATTGCCCGGACAAAATGCATCAAGTTGGAGCAAACCACAACTTTTAGGACTAGTTTCGTCAAAATCGGATCAGCGGTTCGAGATAAGGGCGAAATTCTCTCATGTTAACGAATTTGAGCGTTCTTGGTCTTGAAATCTTCATTTTTGGATATTTTTTAAATTCCGATTGTGTATTATCTACCTCTGGTAGAAATGGAAGTAGTAGGAAAGTGGTGGAATGAACTGCAAGAGGGCAAGGCCCAGGAAACGTTTTCGGAATCGAGCCGACGCCACCTCGACCAATCGTATGCACCATTGCATACTTTTCGACACTTTCGACTGCACATTCCAGTGATTCTAGTCGAATGGTATGCGATGTGAACAGTTCGCATAAGGAGAGGGACAGTGAAATGAGTCATACGGTCAACGGCCAGTCGGTGAGTCTGAAGGATTGCAACAAGGACATCGCAACTTGCAACAGACGTCGACGGACTGACTCATGAACGGCAAAAGGTCGACTGAAGGATTGAGGAATGCGAATGACTGTTCCTCGGCTGATACGGAATTGGTATCAATTCAAAATACCGCATACCACGGCACGTTGAAATATCGAAGGAATAGAACACCAGTTTTCACATCTCCAACAGTTTTCACTTCCGTATTTGCGGAATTAATGGAAGTAGGTATAGTAAACAAGAAGTGAAGTGCGTTTTATGGTAATTTTTCCAGAAATAATTTACCTATGTAATCGGTCAAGCGACATTTCTTAACCCCTAAAAAAAAAATATTTTTTGACCCTTTAAAAAATGTTTTTTAATTTCAAAAGATTTTTGAGTCGGTTTTGGGCAGGTACATGACACAAAAAATGGGCAATTTTGAATTTTACATTTTTCGAGCTCGCGCGATTCCTCGTAGGTTACCATGTGAGAATTGCGCAATTATCTCGAACCGCTGATCCGATTTTGACGAAATTGGCCTCATAAGTTGCAGTTCGTGTTGAGGCACACCTCCTAAGCCCTTCTAAATTCTACTTGACCGGGTAAAAACGTGTAAAAACACGCAAAAACGTGAGAAAACCCGTAGAAACATGTAAAAATTGCGTTAAAACGTGTAAAACGCGTAAAAATTGCGTTAAAACGTGTAAAACGCGTAAAAATTGCGTTAAAACGTGTAAAAACTCGTAAAAACCAGTAAAAACACGTAAAAAATTTTAAAAATTGCGTTAAAACGGGTAAAAACGTTCAAAACAGCGTAAAAACTGCGTAAAAACGTGTAAAAATTACTAGTTAGTTTACTAAGTTAAAACTAGTTAAATCTCCCAGAATATGGGAACCGAGACGAAAGCAGTAAATTGATGAAAGTGCCAGAGAGAAGGTTAGTCAAAGGATCAGGTAAGGTAAATGAGGATTGGTATGTCCAGCCTACGTCACAGGCCCGTCACAGTCGGCGAAATGGAAGCCACGAACTGTCAAGATGAAAAGCGAAGGTTTCCCGACCAATCCATGAAAAGGGTCTAGGAATCGAGTTCAAAATCCAGACAGAGCACTTCAGTTAGAGACCATTCAAGATTCGAAGCATAATTGAACGAAAGTTATGCATAGGAGTCATGCTAACCTGAAACCAGAGGTGCGTAATAACACACAATACTTCCATATTTTGAAACGTAAATGTGTGTCACAATATGATCATATTTTGAGACAAACGATTCAGTTCAAGAGATTCGAAAAAAGGTAGAAAATTGAGGGAGCTATGCCCATTTTTGTAAATGAACGAAAAAGCATTTTCAAAACGTGGCTACCAGCAGCGATACAAACGTGGGAGGATCGATGACAGTGTTGCCAAGGTGAGGGCGTCGAAAACCCCTGGAAAACGTAAAAAAAACCCAATCCCCCCCCCAAACGAGTGACCCCATAAGGACGAATTAAAAATAAACTATTTCAAAAATTCAATATTATGCTTCTAAAATTTTAAATACCTAGTACCTCCTAACACTGAAAAAGGTTTAATATTCATTCTTTCTGACCCCCTGACTTCCGTAAAAAACCCAATAAACGTTCATACGAACCTTTAGACATGACAAATTATTTAGAAAAGTGTAGCTAGCAAAGAAAGTCAATAAAACATACCAAAACGTCAATACATATGTTTTGTAGAGGAATGTCGGTAGGTACATCCAAATTCCCAAAATTTGGCAATTTTTTTTAAATTGTTTTTTAAAATCCCAATTTGGCCAGAATTGAGGCTGTTTAATGGCCTTAATTTGAGTATTAGTCTTTCGAGCTGTGCAGTGGCAGTCCAAGCTGTTATCCTTCTTCGGATCAGCTGTACTTCTTCTTTTCTGTAACTTATACTTCTTCATTTTTCCAGAAAAAACTTTTTTTACAGTGAAAACTCAAGAGAAACGCCCGAAATATTTCACTCCCCCTCTGCCATTAAAACCCCCCAAATTTGAGGAGAAAACCTTCAACTTGGCAACACTGATGATTCGGCCTAAAATAGAAGTAACGCTAAAGGGAAAGACTCTCACTTATGAGAATATCTATGCCGTACGTGGCCTGAGGCACCGATAAAAAGAAAGCAACAACAACACTTATGAGAATATCCCGCCCGTTCATGACGCCTCAGGACCCGCTGATTCACTTAAATAGTTAAACGACGCGTAACGGGAAGTTGTTTCCTGAGGAGAATACATTCAAGGCTGGCCGCGATGTGCCAAAGCAAACAAGTGAGGACACATCATGTGTTTCGTTCCATTAGAGATAAGAAAATTGAGTCATTTAGCCCGACGAGGCGCTAAAAGGTAGTTTCCAAAACGCAAAAAACTGATACACGGCGATTTAGGAGCTTCGTGTTTTTGCCTGAAACTCACAATACGGCCGTAAAAGCAAGAAAACTGCGAAAAACGCGATTTTGGCCGTATCACTACACCTCAAATTGACCTCAGAAATCCCCCCCCCCAAAAAAAAAACTCCTAATTTCATGTTTCTCAGTCCAAACCTAAAGATCCATGCCAAAAAACCCAAAGTCAAGTTTATAGTTTTTTTTTTTATTTTTTTCCACGGCCTTCGCCTCGGTTTTTTACATTTTTTTTTCTTTTCACATTTAATTTTTTTTATCGGTTTTTAGCATTTACTCAGTCCTGTATAGTCGAAAAAATCGCCAATTGTACCGGTTGAATACATCCAAAAGCTACCCGAAAATATTTTCTTGAAATTTCACGCATCTTTATCAAGTGTCTAAGAAATAATTTTTTTAAATGTTAAAAATTGGTCTTCAAACCAGTTTTTGACCACTACATCCAACCTCCAGACCTTCAGGAAATCCAACAAGCTCAAAAAATTCAAAATCGGTTCAGTAGAACTCCTTCAAATTGGCAAGAACGTAAAAAAAGTGAAGAAATTCGAACCAAACCGATAAAAAGACAAATTTTCCAGAAAAAACACCTTAACTTACGGGAAATCGAGCGAAAAATCCAGGAAAAATACTCAAAAAATCCTAAACCCACGGCATCACCTTCAAAATTGAGGTTTTTACGGTTTTTCAAAAACGGACCATACTAATTCCTCCTCGGATTCCTCCATGGACACGAGCTACAGAATCTGTTTATCTGATAAACCGTGCAGGATCGATTTGCCTAGGAAACGTTTGACAAGAGGACGATGAAAAACGCTAATACGGCCGTACCCCTCAAATTGACCGTGTTGACAGAAATCCAGAAAAAACTCCTAATATCACATTTTTTAGTCAAAAATTCAAAATCGGTTCAGTGGAACAACTCAAATCGGCAGAAACGTGAAAAATGAAGAAATTCCACAACGAAATGTTAGCCCGACTAATTAAAACAGAAATTTTTCAAAATTTTCCATGGGTAGTCACCACCCTATCCTACGGTAAATCGAGCGAGAAATCCGAGAAAAATGCTCAAAAAATCCTAAACCAACGGCATGATTTTCAAAATAGAGTTTTCTCAAAAATGGACCATACTAATTCCTCTTCAAATTCCTCCTCGGATTCCTCCATGGATACGGCCTACAGGGAAACCGTGCAGGATCGATTTGCCTAGGAACACGGAAACGTTTGACAAGAGGACGATGAGTTTCCACAAAAACCTGGATTACGAAGGGTCGCGTTTTGAAGTTACCGAGGATAGCATAGCGGACTGGAAGACGGGCGGAGCGTGTGGGCCGTAGTGACCTAGTTTCGTATTAGCCTGCACGAGAGCGATAGCTGGACGCGTTAACATAGTGGAAGAGAACAGCAGCTAGCGGCCGGTCTCTCCTGTCGTTCAAAAACTTCGCTCACGCCTCGCTTTCATAGCGCCTTTCCGGCCGCCTGTCCCATTGTCACGCGGCTTCCGGCAGGGACTGGAAACGGTGAGAGCGCCGGCGAGGAGGACAGGCGGATCCAGGAAATGCAAGGCATTGTGATCCACTCGGATTCGATTGGAATTCGAGTCGAAAATTCTCACAGGCCTCGGAGCAGTGTTGCCAAGGTCCAGACGCCAAAAAAAAAAAAAAACCAGTGGTGCGTAGATAACACACAATACTTCCATATTTTGGCACGTAAAATTGTGACACAATTTGATCATATTTTGACTGCTTTTAAGGGTGTTTAGGTCATGTCAAAAAATATCAAAAAATTCACTATTCAAATGTCAAAATTCGCCAAAAATAAAAAACCGCCAGTTTTTCGGAACATAAAAAATATCCACATATTCTGCAAGGTAAAAGAAAGATTTTAAGACCAAGAACGCTCAAATCGGTTCATTTTTGTGGCCGGAAAAACATATAATGGAAAACACTAAAAATGCAAAAATATCGGAAGTAGGTAGGTACTGTGAGTTATTAAAATTCCGATTGAACAGGGCGTTAGGTGTTGACAAGACAAGCATTTCAGTTTAAAAAATTCGAAAAAAAGGTTGAGAATTGAGGGAGCTATGGCCGGTTATTCCAATTCATCGAAAAACTGGAACCAAAATTGAACGAAATTCCAAAAATTAATTCCCAGTTAACAACGATGAGTTTTTCTCAATTACGCAATTCCATTCGTGTACCTCATCGATGTTGCATTAAAAAACGAAAGACACCTAGGGATAGAAAAAACTATATCGGAGCGATAATAAAAATTCGCCTTTAGATTGTGCAGCCTAGCAGTTTTGTGAGATAAGAACCTCCCCGGTTACCAACCGTTCAAGGTTAAGGCCGAAAAGATAAGGAATGTTACCAACTCTTAAGAAAAAGTGCAACATCATATTCGTAAGCAATGGAAACAGACGCAATTCTGAATTTCAAAATCGACTTCACCCTAAAACCAGCTTAAAAAATACTATAGGTGCGTGGGGGACAGTATTTTCAAAATTTGACACGCTGAATTTCGGACCGAATCGATTAATTTTGATGATTGAAATGATTAGGTGGCTCAAAAAATCCGCGTTTGAAGAGAATTTTTCTGAGAATCACTCAAATACTAAAAATTGATGACACTTCACGCTTGGATACGACTTTTTTCCTTAAGAAAAAAGCCTATACGAATTTCAAACTAGTAAACCTTCAAAAATCTTCATACTCGATAATCGGATGCCGTTTTTGACGCATTTCCTGCGCAGATACGACTTCAAAACTGGGAAAATCGAGAGAAAACCCCCACAAGAACTTCCGGGAACCATAAAATTGGCTAAAAATGAAGATATCTATTCTTAGGACGGCACAGGTTATCAGCAGAATCAGCTCAAATGACGTGTAAACACAAATCGACCAGATTAGAGAGAAGTACTTCAACAGTCGAACCCATCGGGATATCATGTCAAAAACTCTTCTCAGCACATCAATTATTCATGAAGGTATTAGCAGGACACGTGCCGGGTAATGAAATAAGACTGATGGCGAACGGTACAGAACAACAGAGCACTGGATGGGGGAATCGTGCAGTGAAATTATCGAGTTTTTGGATCATTTATCGAATTTACTGGGAAATCTGGATATTCTTTGGAAATAAGTCAGTTCGATATCGAAAAACTCTCATCCACTATTTCATCGGATGGAAGTTTTTTAGATTTTCCAGTATTTTCAATGCAGGGACGAGGTACCAACAATATGGAATTTCAATTACCTTGCCCAACAGACGTAACAACAACAACAACAAAATCCGATCAATCACAAGAACGTCGTAGCAGACTTTTCTAAGTTCTTATTCGGCTCTCCAGAAGTTTTATGCAGGTGGTAAGAATGATGCACCAAAAATTCAGAAACAAGTCAAATTTTCAAGAATACCGTCAATTGCCTCACCCAAAAGACGTAACAACAACAACAACAAAATAAAACACTCACCAGAACGTCGTAGCAGATGTCTCTAAGTTCTTTTTCGACTTTCTCTCTGTACTCGCGGGCCATCTGTTGCTTGCGCTCGGATCCTTCCGTCTTCTGTTCGATCGACGAAATGACTCGCCAGGACGACCGCCTCGCACCGACGACATTTTTGTACGCGACGGACAGGAGGTTTCGCTCTTCGTTCGAGAGCTCGACGCCGGTCTCGGTGACGGCCTTCATCGTCGACGCCATGTCGTCGTACCGCTCCGCCTGCTCGGCGAGCTTCGCCCTTTGTACCAGCTCCTCCTTGTCGACTGACATACCTACGGCTGTTGGAACAGAAAAAAGAACAGATTAACTAGGTATAGGTAGGGGTAGATATCTTGAAAATAATCATTTCTCATAACAACAACAACAATAATCATTTAGGCATATCGAGGGTCGTATCACGTTTTCGCTATCACGTAATTCGATTTTAGGACGATTACAATACTTCCATTCACTAGGTATGGAAGTAAAAACCGGAAATTCAACACCGTGTGAACGTGTCGCTTGAACTAAACCTCAAGAGCAATGCCTCGAAGGTTGTTAGATCCGGATAAAATTAACAGTAAGACGATGGAAGCCAGTTGATTGGTATACCGAGAATACGATCTACGGATAGGCCGGAGAAAGCAACTGGATCTAACTGCCGGCGAAGAAACGCGTAGTACGAGCGAGGCCGCCGAGTTGACTATTACAATTACAATCCGCCGATATAGGCCTACGTCATCGAAAGCAGCGGGCGCTGTTAATTGATATAAGATTTGAAATCGATCGATAGCAGAATGAACGCAGTCGATAGGAGATGGTGTTTTATCGGAAGTTGGTTTCGGTTTCAAGGATTTTTTCTTTTGAAGAATCGTTCCCTAACATCTTCGAATCCTTACACTGGCAATCATCGAGAGAAAAATGAGAATTTTGATGAGTATTCCTGAAGGAAATTTAAATCTCTACAACTTTTTCCATTACGACTTTTTGGCTAAGAGCAATAATTGCTGCACAACTCAAAAAGGGAACGTCGGACCGAGAAAGTGACCCAACAGAAAATGAAAGTCTGATAAATTGTCTACAAATCGTCGCTTAAGCGGCCACATGCTATAACTCAATTTTTGGCTAAATTGAGTTAGACCTTATTTATATGGTAAAACGATGCTGTGGATCCATATCCGTGGTCAGAATCGCGAAAAAACAGAAGCCAACAATGCTGTGGCCAGTTTTGTCCCACATCCCATGTCCATTCATCTCTAACAGCCAGCAATCGAAACAGTTTTTTGGGTCTCCTGTAAAGTTGGGAAAACTGAGTTATAGCATGTGGCCGCTTAAGCGACGAAATTTGATTCAATACCTTTTTCTCCTAACTCCGACCGTTTCTGAGAAATACGCTGTGAAAAGTAGCGATTTTCGAAAAACGTTCCATCCCACGTTTTTCGAAAATGGTCACTTTTCACAGCGTATATCTCAGAAACGGTCGGAGTTAGGAGAAAAAGGTATTGAATCAAATTTGTAGACAATTTATCGGACTTTCATTTTGAGTTAAGTCACTTTCTCGGTCCGACCTTTCCTTTTCGAGTTATGAGCGAAAATTCGAAAACGAGACCTTCAACCTCCTCCATTACTCAGCTGGGGAAAAAAGGGAATTTTTAAATTGTTCATTTTGCTCGACCTAGGTTTTTATTGTTTGTGAAATTAGCCAGGGCAATTAAAACGGAAGAAGAAGAAGCCCTTAGTATGTATGCCCAGTAACCTCCCTATACGCAGTGTTGCCAAGTTGGGGGTTTATTTCGGGGGTGAATAATACGGAGTTAGGGTCCTATAAATAGGTCAATTTTATGTGAAATAGTTCATTTTAACTTCCTCCTCAACTTTTGGGGGCTTTCGGAGATTTGATTCCCTCATATGGGGGGATTTTGGGGTTTTCTGACGTTGTCTAAGGGGTTTTTGACGTCCACACCTTGGCAACACTGACTGTACGCCACGCACTCTACACATCCTTTGTTGAGTGGACTGAAAAACTATGGCAGAAATGGTCGTTTTTGTGAATTGAGCAAACACTCATTTTGATTTTTTTCAAAATGCCTTTTTTGGACATACTCTTATGCCCTTTGTGCTCTGAAATATCGATATCTTGGCTGAATTGGACAGCCGATGTTTCTCAAGTGTAGCAGAGCGATGGAGAGGCGTTATCTCCCTTAGCGCCGAAATTTGCTGTCGGTCGATTTTCGGATGACAGCAAGTCAAGGAATGTTAGGATTCATATAGTTGAGCTGAACGTGCTGTTGAAAAACGGTTATCGCCGCTCAAACGAATTATAAACAATTCCCGTCGCTCGCTACACATTAGTAATCAAGTCGCGTTTGTTTTTCGCCCACTGACGTTCGCCTTGCGTACCGATTCGTGCAAACAATACCAAGGTTAGTGACGCAGTTCGAGTTTTGGCCCGCCACCTCTCCTAATCTTTTGATTTCGTCGGGATTTTCTAAGGTATCGGCCAGAGCTGGCGGACTTTTTTCGATACCCAGAAGCTAATAGCCGATCTAAGGTTAAAAAAAAACACCAAAAAAAGTTGGAAATAATGTTCGACACCGGGAGAAAAGCTACCAGACTAAAAATTCGATTTTTCAAAAAAAAGTTCAATGTTTTTGAAATTTATACTAAAAATTCGAGCTTTCAAAATATCGTTAAATGTTTTCAAAATGTATGATACATTTTTGGCAGTAGCGCCACTAATATTGAACCTAAAAAAGTGGTACCGAATAGAACACTTCCTCGACATACCAGTAGAAGAATTTTTGAAATTCGATCTAAATTGGCTGCGTGAGAGCGGCACACAAAACGAAAAACGACAAAACAAAACCTTACGACCAGTAAACTTCAGTAACCAGCGGGGTAAATTGATTGGAAAAAATCCCTTTGGGGCAAATTCGATTTTTGAAATAATTCTTACATGATTCCCGTTTTGACATTGTTCAATCGCATTTTTTTCAAAATGTGAAGCAAGAAATTATCGAATAAATCATCCTTATGCAGTTAATCCGAGTAAATAGGCTGTTCTTAAGAAGGGAAATTCCAGTTACGTCATTTTTCGACGACACCTCAAAATTTAAACAATTACTGGGTCAAGTGTTCTTGTGGGTTAAACTACGCATCTTGCGGGTCCGTCGAGTGGCAATCAGAAATTCCTAAGCTTGTCCTGGCATTCAAAACAGCCCACGGACAGGATTAATGAACTCGCGGATGGGCATCCAGACGAGGTCCAACCTGACCAATAAACAGACCACCCTCGACATCCAGCCAAGCCTGGGACCGTGGCCTTGGGACGTCCCAGGTCACAGAATAGGCACGAACCGTATATCCGCGAGTCTACATCACACACAATACTTCCATAAATAAGTTTTTGAACCGAAGCAATTAGATTTTGACTATTTTTGTGGCTACAACGATAGAAAATGTCAAAACACATAAGGAAATTTTCAAAACCCGCCTAAAATCGAAAATCGTCAAGTTACAAGAATATAAAAATCCATATATTCTGCAAGGTAAAACAAAGATTTTATGACCAAGAACGCTCAAATCAAGAAATTTGAAAAAAGGATGAGAATTGAGGGAGATATAGCAATTTCTGTAAATTCTCCTAAACGAGTGTCGTGTGTTCATTTGTGGTCATTTAAAAATGACGAATGTGAATTCGAAAATACGGCATTTCGACACTCTCAAACAGCCCATTACACCGTCACGCAACGTTTCCTCATGCATAAGATCCGCTCTTCGGCTTTTACAACGCAACGGACCAGGAACCAAGGAAACGGGAACCGCCCGGTGGAAAATTAACGCTCGGAGCTCGTTTGAAAATTATTTTGTTGAAAAATATCGACTAAAAGAGGTTATTTATCAAGGGGGAAGAGTAGGACATGAAAAAAGACACTCTCCGGCATGACTCGAACCAGGCACCTTCTGCTCGACTCTCCAGCAACAGGGCTTGAATTGCCACTTCCTGTCTTTTGTAATGATTTGACAGCAGTGTCAATTATTGGTGGTTCAGCAGATACCATAGTGGTTCACCAGATGGCTAATACGCGAACGAATTTTCACTGGAAATTTCGAAAATCCACAAAAAAAAAAACGCCCCACTCCTTCAGAGCCCCAATGAAGGATAAAAACATTTTTGAAGATTTTAATTCCAAACTCTCGAGACAATAAATTTTTGGAGTTTCTAGAAAAACTGACCGAAACCGACAATAATATGATTGATAATGTCGCCGCAGTGATGAATCACCAGTGATAACAAGCCACGCCTGTCTCAACAACGCGTCTTATCACTGCCAACTCACGTGGCTCTCCAGACGTAAGAACCCAACGGTTCAGAAAACAAGGCCGAGTCCATGGAAAAACCAGTGACGCGTCGTTAACACACAATACTTCCATATTTTGAAACGTGAAGTGTGACACAATTCGATCATATCAAAATATTCACTATTCAAATTTTAAAATTCGCCTAAAATGAAAAAAAGACCGTATTTTCGGAATATAGAAAATATCCACACATTCTGCAATGTTAAACAAAGATTTTGAGACCAAGAACGCTCAAATCGGTTCATTTTTGTGGCCGGAAAAAAATAAAATAGAAAACACTAAAAATGCAAATATATCGGAAGTACTACAAGTTATTCATATTCCGATTAAACAGGGTGTTAGGCCTTGCCGAGACGAACATTTCAGTTAAAGAAATTTGAGAAAAGGTTGAGGGAGCTATGACCATTTCTGTGAATACAGCGAAAGACACGAGTGTGTTGAAACTGTGTTCATTATGGAATCAACTATCGTCTCACAATTTCACAATATCGACACCTGAGCGGCCCAAGGGCCGATCTGCTTCAGAGATGGCAGATTGGCCCTTCAGGCGCCGATATTTCCAAGACCTCGATTAGCTCCAAGAGAGATACGGGGGCCTCAAGAAAAGAAAAATATAAAATTATAAATATAGAAAAAGTATAAATCAAATTGAAATATAACTCGGAAATTCGTTTTGTCGCAAAAGAAAAAAAAATGTTCGGGATTGGTTGGTCTTCGGGTATGAACCATCAATGATCAAAATCGGTTCATTACCTATTCAAAAATAACGTTTTCTCTAACACTTTTGACACGGTCGACCGAATCATTCGAGGCTATTCCTTTAAGACCCGACAGGGGTTGGCCAAATTTGTTTCAAACTATTGAAAAGATAATTAACACCGCTTAAAACGGTTTCAAAGCCCGCTAAGCCTTAAACAGTGCTTAAAACGGTCGAGTTTAGGTTTATCAAACAAAAACCACTGCTTAGTTTTTGAGGACTAATATTAAAATATCAAGTATTTTGTGCCAGCCCTGACCTCCTTACAGAGCACAAACCAAAAACAAACCAAAATAAGATTTTTTTGCACATTCCTCTAAAAGACCCAATGCTTTCTCAAGGTTATAACTCCTTGACACTCCAGCAGTCTCGGGAATGTATAGGTAAATCGGTCGCCTGAACCGTCGATCCGATTTTAATGTTTTTTCGACGCAGGAATCTCAGAAAATCGGACGACCTGATCCGATTTTCGGGCGAATTATTTAATATCAACTCGGAAGTATCGTGTGTGATCTCCCCGATAAAAATTAGAAATTCGAAGGGGGGGAGGTCAACGACACGGAGGTTCGATCATCCCCCCCCCCCCAATTAAGCGAAATTTCCCGGGGAGGTGACGAGGGATCTGGGCCAGTGATGCGGCGGCACTCGATCATCCGCATGGCGGAAGAGGTCAACGACTGCGAGCCGCGCGGCGGAATTCCCCGTCGTGAAAAAGCCCGGCGCACGGAAATAGAGACGTCGTGAACTTGGCGGCGTCTAAAATTGGGCAAGGTGACTAAACAGTGTGGGGCAAGATCGGCCAGACGAGCGCGGAGGTCGGGGGCAGAAGACTCACCTTACGAGGCGGTAATCCCAAGATATGCGGCTTAACTTGGGCGGCTAGTCGAGTCCGTCGAACGCCGATCGAGTCGCCCGCTGTCGCACTTGAATTCAATCGCCACCGATCCGAAAATCCACCGAAAAGAGACGAACAATGCGGAGAAAAACCTAAAAAGACACTGAGCGAATTGACATCGGACTGAGAAAGCGAAGAGACGTAGTACGAGGACGAGAGGCGGAGGAGGGACCGGCCGAGACTAGAGGGAGTCGCGCAGGCGCCGCCCGGCTCCCTGCCCGCCGAACGGATCGATCCGAGGCGGGCGGCCGAGGTATTTGCCCCCCACCTTACTCCCCTGGAGGAGGGGATCGAGCGGCCCGTCCACACCCGCACCGCCGCATGGCAACCGCCGAGAGGAAATCGCGGCCCGAGAGGGAGGAAACCGCCCGGCGGCCACAGCGGGGAAAATCCATACGGACTTTTTCCACGCTCGGCCCTCCCCGCCCGCTCCGGTGCCGCCGTGCCGAAAAAATCCACGGGCCAGAATTTCAGAACAGTGTGACCAGGTGCGGGGGAAAATCCGCGGATGACGGGGAATTTTCGAAACGTGAAAAAAAACTATTTTAGAGCGGAAAACTCGCGAAAACGGGGACTCGCGGACAATTGGGGGAAAATATCTAAATTTGGTAAACTGATTAATTGATCGATGATTATACATTGCCACCCTAATCGAATAATTATTTTTACGGGCGATTCTTTAACATAATAATTCTATAATATTATTATTCACAGGGTTGCATAACGCCATCGATTTCTATCAATTCACAAAATCTATTTATTATCCAATGAATGTGTTACGTGCGGGAGTAACACATGAGGCCTAACCTCAAAAAAGTCGGTTTTTCCAATACTTTAATTGAAATCAACGAAATCTCGCAGGTCTAAACTCATTGTTGAGACAAAAAGCTTCCAATTATCGAAATCGGTTTAGTTTTTCAAAAGGGGTTGAAGAAAACCCGGAAACTCGGTGTTATTCGCAAAATTTTGAAATTCCGAACAATTTTTCTTGAGTTTTCGAAAAAAAAGACTTTTTTCTGCAACTTCTGAAGTGCGGTAGGAACAGGAAGCTTAACTGCTCCCGAATCATTCATGCTGGACTTTAACCGGTTCCTTAGGTTGATCCTTATGCTGTGCGTCAGATTCTCTAATTCCTCGTCCGCCGGATGCCAAAATAGCCAAAAATATTCTTGAACTGGAATATTCGTCTAGGTAAAAACCATGGCCCTGTTTAACCAGTTTCAATCAGTCGCAGTACCCCCGGGGGGAGGATCAATTTTAGTGATTTTTATTCCAATTTTCACTGGCCAACAAATTCACCAATTTTAAAAATCGATTTTTTCCAAATTTTCTCATGGGTTGATACCTACGAGGACCTAGGGATCGTGTTTTCAGCGTTTTCCACTAGATTGCCCTCGCACTGACGTCGTCTTGCCCGAAAAACACCTGTTTTAGTTTGTTGCATATAACTAAAAAACTACGCATTCTACGATGAATATCACCGTTATTGAAATTAACCAACATGGAATTCTGCGTCAAATGATCACATCAAACGTCAAAATCGGTTCAGCCGTTAGGCCGCAGTAGACTGTCTAAGATTGACAAAGGCCTAAATCGGCTGAGATGGGTTACGCTCACGTTTCAAAAGCCTCTTTATCAAAAATGTCGGAGAGAAACTTCTAAAGATCAACTGCAGCACCACACGACCAAAAACTCAGAAACAACTGTTTCGATTTTTGTGCAAACCATACAGTACCTACATTTTTCAGCCGATACATAAAAATCCAACTTCAACGATAGTTTTCGGCCAAACAGCTGAAACGACTTTGACGTTCAAGGGTGCCACTCGACGGGGAATTTTCACTTCCCAATGCATAACCCATAACAGCCCCCTTGACCGACTGGCCATTTTAAAAGTTGTAATTTAAAAATAGTTAAAATCATGTCATTTCAAGGAGTTGGGAGCGAGGGGCGGGGAAGTTCCTCACGCAACATTAGAATTTCTACAACTCATTATTTGACATTTTTTGATTCGATACGCCATTTTGATGCATTGCTCCAGAAAGGTAATAATAACCCAATCCTCAGCCGATTCGAGAAAAATTGGCAAACTTCAACAATCAGTAGAGGCTGAACGACTGAACCCATTTTAACGTTCGAGGAGGCCATTCGGCTAGGAATTTCATGCTGTTAATTTTGTTTTCTCGTGAATTTTTTGAGAGAGGCGTTGTTGGCGAGTTATGAGAAAAAAACGTGGACAACAATCGGGTTTTTCGGGCACCAGAATAGTAGCATGAGGAGAATTTGATAGAAAATGCAGAAAACACGTTTCCAAGGCACTCTTGAGTCAATTAGTCCCATTTTTTGCGGAACCTCTAACCCCCATGTCGACAGGGACGCCCAACCCCCGACGAACACGAATTTAACCCAAAATCGGGAATTGGAGCGCACCGAACTCCCGATTCCACCGTCGGTCGATCCCGAATCGATATTCCGTGTCCGCATCCTGTGTCGGCTCCTTTTCTTCTCGCGAACAGGCGAAAATCAATATAAGGCCCTACGATCAAACCTCCCTCCCTCCCCCACAGGCCCAGCCCATCACGTGGAAAATCAAGAACAGCCCTTTCGAGAAGGGGTGGACCGCCCTGCACCTTCTGCACCAATTTCCCAACACTATCAAGATTCGGTCTATTTTCGATGGCGAATAGCCACCAATATTATGACCGGGAAACCTACATAGGGTCCACGCCCAGGGAAAACGGCATTCGATCGATCGAGGTGACACCTGCAAAAGGTGAAAAATGCAATACCCGATCGTACAAGTAGAGTATGCAATAGGCTGCATATGATAACAGGTATGAGCAAACGCTAACAGAAGAAAGCTGAAGAAATTTCGATAGAAAAAAAATCGGATTATTATCGGTAATTTGACTCGAATCCGACGTCCAAGCGCTGACATTGACCACCCACGTTAAAAGGAACGGAAGCTCCACGAAATTCCGACTAGGTGAACCCAAGATTGCATCACGTCTAAGAATAAATCTGGCGTCAAACGACTCTAAAGCGATCGTTCGTGTGTTTTGTACACTCGGAATGGGCTGAAGAGAAGCGGGAAAAGCGAGGACAAAGGCCGTGGAAATGGTACACCCGAATAACCGGAGATCCGACCCGACGAGGGGTAATGAGTAGCGAATTTGAAAAAAAAAACACGAATACAACCAACGTGTAAAGGAAAAAAAACGTCAGTACAGCGGAGAGGTGGGAAAATCAATTTTGAAAAAAATACGTGACAGGTCAGAGTATCCGTCCTAATACGCAATACGTCGACCGACTTCAAGATGATGTGTGAACCATCGTGGCAAGTGCAACTCGAAAGTTTCACTCGGACAGTGGGCAAGCGATTGTACGAGACTGGTGTGAAAAGGAAGAGAATTTTCACTGGCGTACAAATCTATTACGCCGTCGATGAGGATTATTTGCGTCCGATTTTCAACGCAATTGAACGAACGACCCGGCAAGGCGAGTCAGCCAAGATGGCGCAACCTCGAAAGCAAGGCGAGTCCTCGCCAACGACCCAACCCGAACTTTGGCTTGGACTCCCACACCCTCAATACGGCACATTGCTGCACAAACACGTGAAACATGACGTACAAGAATGGTGAAATTACTTACGTTTTATAAAAACTGCGAAGTTTCGAAGGTCGGGGCACTAATATCTAAAATTCAGTCGCGTATAACGGTAGACGGTACTCGCACCGGGAGCAAGACGGAGGACACTTCCAAAATGAGTGCCACTGCCAACTGTAGCGGGCGAGAGAATTTTTATCCCCTGGCAGAGTCGGATTTTTCCCGGTTTTCCCCCGAATTTTCCAGCATCGAAAGCGATGAATTTACGATCGTGAATTTTACCGAGTTCCTTTGAATTGAATTTCAATTATTTCTTCGCTAGGTTTTCAACGCAATACGCAACAGTAACCAGGAGTTGAGGATCATAGAGTGGATTTCATCAAAATGAGAATGCTAAATTCTATTACATATTTACTTGAATATTTGAAGGTGAAATTCGACAAATTTTCCATCGGTAAAATTTTCGCGCTCAACTAGCTTTCCCGTTTTTTCACGCTTTTGGCAACACTGGCAATGAAGATGGCGCCGTAGCAGGGGCTTCACCCAAGCTGCACGAGACAGTGTTACCAGTTTCCTAGTCTTTTTCCCCTTTCTGACTCAACTCGCACTTTAGCTCAGAATCACTTTCTGAACAATTGACTGCGTCCGTCTGTGAGCATTTTTACAGAAGCGGCTTCTAAAAAAGTAGATTCTCAACTTGTTTCTCGAATTTCTTCTTCTAGGCAAAAATCATTCCGGACTTTGAATTGCTCACAGTACTTCCGATACATTAGTACATACTTTTAGTGCTTTTTATACGGGCCGCAAAGATGAACCGATTTCTGCAATTTCGACTTACCTTGTAAAACACGAGAATATCTATTTTATGATCGAATGATCGACTACCAACTACGCAAGCGTAGTGGAAAAGGGCAATTGATACCCTGCGGCCATTGTGGGACAACTTTGCAGCAGCAACAGCAACTTTTTTATCGCAGTTCTTATCAGCACGTGCTGCTTCCCTGGTTGCTGGTTTTTGTGTTTTTAGCTGATTGTTGATTCTCTCTGGACTTAGCTTCGAATCATTCCCTCGGAATCAGTTTCTTGCGGTGTTTGTTTCAGTTTTTTCTTTTTCTCGAAGTGTTGTTTACTAACGAAATTGACATTGCTATGGTCTAAGTACGTTTTTGAATCATACCAAGTACTTAAATTCGGCATTTTTCCTTGACGGTACCGGAATCATTTCGACATGCCGAAATCGAAGAGGGATAAGAAAGGTAAGACAGTCTTTGTTATTCGGGTTCAAAAATCGAATTTTCGTTGTAAGGAGGGTTAGGTATCGCATTACAATGGTCCATCACCAATGACAGAGTTAGTTTTGACTTCTTTCGACCATTGAAAACCTAGTTCTTCCTCGGTTTGACAGTTGACCTATCCGATGGAAGGTCTTCCATCCGTGATGGGGGAGGTGATCTTTCTCTGATCATCAAACATGGACGTCACTGAACTGCCACCCTGCCAGGAGTTCGTGACAACTGCCACCATGGAACAACTATATTATAGTTGTTCCATGACTGCCACCCTTCTGGCCTGAGAAAAAACTTGGTTATTGTAGTACAAAATTATGGAAAAGAATAGATTCTATCGAGAACGTTGAAAAAATCACGATTCTTGTTACCTGTTGGAAGAAAAGGTTCGAATATCGATTCTTAAATCGATTAATTTGGAAATATCGACCACTCCTACCCTGTTCTGTACAAAAATACCTAAATGTTGCAAGACGCGAAGGGAATTTTTGAAATCAGGGTGGTAAATGATCGCTGAAAACTCATAGCCAGCAAAATCTTCAGCAACCCTCGAATGATTCACCTGCCGCCAGTAAAAATGAGTTTCGATTCGACTTCTCCGATTTATTTGCTCCTTCATACTGCAGATAATGTCAATTTGTCTCGCTTTGAATTCCTTGAATTTAACAAATTTATCAACAATCATTCAATTCTAAAATATCAATGGTGAATGATCGATATTGTCGATAACCGATCCCTCGACGATATCCCATCCCTCGAAGAATTCGGAAGATGAAATTCTTTTACTCGATTTTTCCAATTCCCGTTTTTCCAGTTTCTCTCACCAAAACGACCAAAAAGGGCCTCCAAGCGAAGCAATCCTTGGTCGAAGAGATTCGAAAATGCGCCGGCACTTACGAAACCATTTTCGTATTCTCGGTCGAAAACATGAGGAACAGCCTTTTGAAAGATTTGCGAAGCGAGTGGGGCCATAGTCGGTGAGTAGCTTTTTTGTTATATTAATTTGCGTTAATCTTTGCTCGGTATGCAATCCTCAATGTGTGATAACCTATATTGCAGGTTTTTCTTCGGCAAGAATAAAGTCATGTCCCTGGGGCTGGGACGGAAACGCGAAGAAGAGATTGAGGACAACGTTCACAAAATTTCTTCGCAGCTGAAAGGGCAGTGCGGATTATTGTTCACCAACAGACCTCGTGACGAAGTGATCGAGTGAGTGATAAGTGATGCCAACAGAAAAATTAATAATTTGGATGAACATTTTTGGAAAAATATCGACTTTTTTTTAGCAAAATCGATTTTTTAAATGAATTTTTGCAATTTGAAAAAAAGTCGAGTAAACCGCCGTTACAGGCGTTGGCTTATCGCTTCATAACCAAAGTTGTCCCGGGCGTGCCCTGCCGCCCTCAAGGAGAGGTTCGGAACTATTCAGTCTCACAGCACTCATGTACTGTAACACACAGCTACTCATTGTCTCACCCCCTTGAATGGAGAGAGACCGGATCCAACTCGTTGAACCTATTTGGTTAGAATAGGTTCAGAGTTCGTTGAACAAGCCCATCGGGCTTAGGGATTGTGAGCTCATGCTGTGGATTTTTGCAATTTTCTCGTCAATCTTCGCTCTTTCCTCGATTCGAAATTGAGCAATTCTGTTCCAGTTACTTCAAATCGTACGAAGAATTCGACTACGCGAGAAGCGGGTTCGTCGCGACCGAAACGGTCACGCTCCCCGAGGGGCCTCTACCCGACTTCCCCCATTCGATGGAGCCCCAGCTGAGGCAGCTCGGCCTGCCCACCGCTCTAAAAAAAGGCATCATCAACCTTCATTGCGAGTACACAGTTTGCAAAGAAGGCGACCCTCTGACTCCTGAACAATCGCGAATATTGGTAAGCGGATTTCTAGTTTGAACACGTTATTCCCTGCGTAAATTGGATTTAATTATTGGACAGTGTTGATTTTCAGTCCTAGGGGAGGGATATCGAATGTAAATATCAATATTGACGTTGAGATTGATATATGCTGAGGCATATCAATACCTATTGTATAATATCGGGTGAAATCGTCGATAATATCACTGGGTAGGTTCTTTCCCAGTTTTGCCAGGCGAAGGGAAAACCCCGTACATGCAGGGAATTTCGAGAGTCAGTGAGAGTGTAGGTTCACTTGATAATACCAAAATCGGTGTTTTCGTTGCAGAAACTTTTCGGCAATAAAATGTCCAAATTCAAACCTACGCTACTCTGCTGTTGGTCGAAAGACGGCTCCTTCACGCCATTGGTGGGCCCCAGCGCTGGAACTACCTCTGCGAAAAAATCGAAGAAATCGAAAAAGTCGAAGAAATCGATTTCGAATTCTCCCGCCCTTCCGATGGAAGTGGAAGCGTGAGTTTTTTTATCCTATTGTAAACATCCAATAAAATTTTATCCGTCGATCGATTGAACTGACTTTTGAACCCCTCAAGTTTAGTCAGATTTGATTCTCAACCCGGTGTTTTTCCACTGCTAAATCTGGAAGCTGAATAAACGTGTGAGGGCACCTGTATGTACCTGCCTTCTTTTGAAAAAAAAATTACCGAAATTGGATAAGGAAGTGACTCACCGGACTCCTGAGCTATAGGCAATTTCAAACTTCTCTATTCAACCCTAATTTTCATGAATAATTTGTAAACCAATTTCGGATCAAATTGGTTAGTCCCAACCTTCTCCTTGAGGGCGGCAGGGCACGGCCGGGACAACTTAGGTCATCGTGCAAGACTTTGACATGATTTTCTTGAACCCGTAAAACGATGAAATACGAGAAGCGCGTAGGGAAAACAAAAAGTGTCAATGTTGTGATATAATATATTTGTCTTGGCCCCCCAACATCCCCAAAATGACATCAATTAGGTACATTAACGCTTTTAACGGACTTAAGAGCCTGGCAGACAGTGCAACCTAGCCAATTTCAAATCGAAATCTAGTTTTATTTTGATCTTTGGTAATTTTGTTAGAAAAGTAACCGTCGATTTAGAACTGTTAGTTTCCCCAAAACTAGTTTTCAATTTGGCGATATTTTTACTCGAAACCGATATTATTTCACTTATATTCAACCTCTTTCGCATTTACCGCTGTTCGGTTAACCAGAATTTTACAACGTTCACAAGAAATTAGATTTTTCTGTAAAAAATCAACATGCGGATTGAAGCAGGGTTAGACCCTCCCCCCTCAAAATAACAATCGAATCAACTTGCCTAAAAATTGGGGAAAACTGTGCAAGGCCGTCTAGTACGCTCTTTACCTAACAATTTTACAGCAACAATTTCAACAATATCTCGATTGATTAACAATTCAACAGACGAATTAACCGATAAAACAAAGAATCTATATTACATGAAAAAGGGTCAATTTATTTACAAAGTTAAGGAAACGAAGCTTAAAAAATTAAAATTAATAAATTAAAAACAAACGAAACTAACGAAGAAGTATATTTTGAAAAATTTAACAGAATTAACATTAGTGGGAGGTTTGATTGGTTTAGTTGAAAAATATTACGATACGTCGGACGTTCTCGTTGAAATTCACCTTTTGCGAGAATTATAATTTAATATTTCATTTCAATTATTCAAAATGTTGAAGTTCTCCAAACCAATTGAGGCACTTGACTTTGGGCTGTTACCCCTTTGATGTATCGACGTTTCCTCTTACGTACTCGATCCAAATGCCTGAAAACAATAGTTTTCGATTTATTGAGCTGCATAGCAGATAACAATCGATTTCATTATAATTAGATCGGTAGTTTCAAACACCCATCAATGCAAAAAAAAATGTATTGTAATTTTTCATGTTTTTTTTTTTTTAATTTTATTTTGGGTAGAGTTGAATACCAACTGAAACCCGATTGGTCTAGACTCCCAAGGGGCGGTTCCCAACTGCCACCCCATTCCCGTTTTTACACCCAACTGCCACCCCATTCCCGGTTTTCACCCAACTGCCACCCCATTTCTTGTTATTTCACAAAACTGCCACCCCATTCTTGTTTTTTCACCCAACTGCCACCCCATTTCCTGTGTTTTCACACAACTCCCACCCCATTTCCCGTTATTTCACCCAACTGCCACCCCATTTCGAAATCTACCACAAAACAGCCACCCTATTTCCTGTGTTTTCACACAAATGCCACCCGATTATAGGCCGATGACCGCTAAACTGCATTGATAATGAATTAGAATACCGGATTTTAAAAAGTATTTCAATTTCACAACAGCGGGTGTCTCAACTTACCCGCGTGCTGCATCAGGGTTTCGACTAGGAACAGCGGATCGTCACTCTCGCTGCTGATAGCTCCATGTCAGCTGAGAGCCGAATTTACTGATGTGAGCAGCATTTTTCGCGTTGTACAACGACTGAAAGGAAAAAAATCAAATAATCACGTCAGCTAGGCCATCAAATAGAACTGATTACGATTGCCGTGGAACCTTTCAACAAAGGTATTACAACCGATAACTAACCAATGTAATTACCTGATTATCAACGTAGGCCTGACATGGGTAACACCAAACGGAGAGATCCGAGAAGCTGAGGGTCAGAGGGTGTTCCGTTTCCAGATGGTGGTGAAGCATGTGTTCGTTAACATACCTACCGCACTGGGTCTGTTGAGAAAATGAATATATTTTCGATCAGTAGAGTATAGTGCACCACTTGCTATTCACCCGGTGACCGAAGCTGTCCCGGGCGCGCTCTGCCGCCCCCAAGGAAGGCCAAAACCAGTCGATTTCCGAATTCGCTTGGAAATTTCTCCAGGTAAAATATCATTTTACAAAATATATCGACAGCAGTTACCGTGTAGCAGGTGAGGCATGTCCAGTTCTCGTTGGGAGTCGAACAGACCTCGCAGGACGCTTTTACATCAATACCACTGTCGGGGATTGGACGGATTTGCGGAAGGTGAGGGCAGCTCTTCAGAGGAACCACTGCGAACATCTCCTCGTTTACCAATGCCTGTTTGAAAAATAGAATTTGATATAGATCAAGTGCCATAAAAGAGTTATGAAATTTCCCATAGGGCCCGAACTATTTTCCAGTACTAGAACGATATCAATACGACAGAATACCAGGATGTAATAAAGCATAATTGAGTTTCGGCGGGAAAATGGTAAGAGTTTTTACTCCAGCAGGACCTACTGCTCGCTATGAAGACGCCTTAACTCTTCGGCAACAGAGAACCCGAGTACAAACAGTTACATTTCTTATCCTTCCTAATGATCCAATGGTCCGGGCCCAATGTCGTGCACCTGACACAGTCTCTGCTGCCGAAGGATCAAGGCGTCTGCCAAGGGAGCAGAGCACCTTCAGATTCGAGTCCCGATATAATGAAAGCCGGTCCCACTCATCCTAATTTATGCTCTATACCATCAGGGGGCTAATACACAATCGAAAGCAAGGACCTGAATGTTATCGCAGAGGAAATCCGTGAGTGAGGGAGGCTTATCAGCTGACGATTGTAAGTTTACGGATGACGTGCTCGGGACAGCAATAGGCGGAGGTCCACCGCCACCCTCGTCCACGCTGCGGCTGAGCTGCTCATTGGCGTCTTCTCGCTTAAAATTGACAATCGATTGGAAAATTCAGCAAATATTGTTACAAAACATAGGAATAGGTTCAATTTTTTTGGCAGATTCGATTGTATTTTACTATCTAATTGCTGGTGACAGGGATAAGGCAATGCAAACATGACTGCTGTGATTGGTCAAGATGGCGTCGGTGTTAAACCAGTAAGTTTAATGTTGAAACTAGCTCTCCATGAACTAATTTTTTCTAGAGCAAATGGTGCCATGGAAGAAAACTTCTAAAAACTGCGAAATACTGTACTTACCTATAGTAGAGAAAACGCTCAAACATGATCGATTAAGGGGGTTCAAGTAATCGAATAACTCAATAATCGATTAATCAAATCAGGCAAATGCGATTAATCTAAAAATTAAAATCTATATAGATTAATTTGGCATTTGCCAAATTTGATTAATCTATTATTGAGTTATTCAATTAATTGAAACCCCTCAATCGATCATGTTGGAGGGCTTTCTCTGCTATAGATACAGTATAACGCTGTTTTAAGACTGTTCTTGACTAATATAGACTTAGGTATATTAGACGTACAATCAATCGATGGCCCCAATCAATGGGAAAACGCCCCAAATCCGGCAATTATAAGAAAACGCGATTAATCTATTTTTTTACGAACATAAGTAAAAACCATATTTCTTCTCGTTCCCATTCCCATGGTCATCCCCAGCAATTAGATAGGAATGGCTATTTTGAATATGGACGTAGGACTTTTTCCAAATGGTCTAGAACGCTCTAGTTTCGGCCAAAAGATGCAACTCATCATTAGCTTTCAACCGAGGTTTTTCATAACTAAGGGCCGACAACCCGATCATTAACAAACTCATGAAAACTGTGAATTAGATTATCTGCGTTGAATTCCGAATAGCAAGTAAGGAAGTAACAGAAATGACCGGACTGAAGTAATACGCTTAAAAACGGCAAGCACCAATGGGCGGAATCAACGAATACCATACTCACCTCATTGGAAGCCATTAAAACCCCGATAGATGTTCGAGAAAAATTCAAGGAAGAAAATTTTTGATATTGAGATTGTAGCTCAGATTTACCGAAAAGGAAGAAATATATTTTCTTATGAGATGGTTAGAGAACGATAGAATGGGAATAGAATAGAAATAAACGGCAAGAAGAAACACGATGCTTGAAAAGGCTTGTTTATGCGATATTTGATAATATGGTGATAAGCGTGAGCAAGGTGATATGACCACCCAGTGTTGCCAAGTTCTGGACGTCAAAAACCCCTGAGCAAATTTTAAAACCCCCAAATACCCCAAAAAGAGAAAAAGAAAACCCGAAAACCCCCCTAACGTTAAGGGCGAATTGAACATAAAATATTTCAAAAGAAACATTACCAAACCCCACATTATACTTAATATTATTAACTCAAACTCATAATCGAAATAGAAGTCAAACTCACAATGAAACAGAAACTTTAACTAATAATCAAACTCACAATCAAACCAAAACTCAAACTCGGAGTCACTCTCACAATGAAACAGAAACTCAAACTTATAATTGAAGTCGAAGTCAAACTCATAATGAAACCGAAACTCAAACTCATAATTGAAATCGAAGTCAAACTCACAATGAAACAGAAACTCAAACTCATAATTGAAATCGAAGTCAAACTCACAATGAAACAGAAACTTTAACTAATAATCAAACTCACAATCAAACCAAAACTCAAACTCTCGAAACAGAAACTCAAACTCAGTCACTCATAATGAAACAGAAACTCAAACTCATAATTGAAATCGAAGTCAAACTCACAATGAAACAGAAACTCAAACTCATAATTGAAATCGAAGTCAAACTCACAATGAAACAGAAACTCAAACTCATAATTGAAATCGAAGTCAAACTCACAATGAAACAGAAACTCAAACTCATAATTGAAATCGAAGTCAAACTCACAATGAAACAGAAACTCAAACTCATAATTGAAATCGAAGTCAAACTCACAATGAAACAGAAACTCAAACTCATAATTGAAATCGAAGTCAAACTCACAATGAAACAGAAACTCAAACTCATAATCGAAATCGACGTCAACACACAATGAAACTGAAACTCAAACTGATAATCGAAATCAAAGTGAAACTCACAATGAAACACAAAATCAGAGTGACACACTCAACTTATGAGTTTGAGTTTTGGTTTCATTGTGAGTTTGACGTCGATTTCAATTATGAGTTTGAGTTTTGGTTTCATTGTGAGTTTGACGTCGATTTCGATTATGAGTTTGAGTTTCTGTTTCATTGTGAGTTTGACTTCGATTTCAATTATGAGTTTGAGTTTCTGTTTCATTGTGAGTTTGACTTCGATTTCAATTATGAGTTTGAGTTTCTGTTTCATTGTGAGTTTGACTTCGATTTCAATTATGAGTTTGAGTTTCTGTTTTATTGTGAGTTTGACTTCGATTTCAATTATGAGTTTGAGTTTCTGTTTTATTGTGAGTTTGACTTCGATTTCAATTATGAGTTTGAGTTTCTGTTTCATTGTGAGTTTGACTTCGATTTCAATTATGAGTTTGAGTTTCTGTTTCATTGTGAGTTTGACTTCGATTTCAATTATGAGTTTGAGTTTCTGTTTCATTGTGAGTTTGACTTCGATTTCAATTATGAGTTTGAGTTTCTGTTTTATTGTGAGTTTGACTTCGATTTCAATTATGAGTTTGAGTTTCTGTTTTATTGTGAGTTTGACTTCGATTTCAATTATGAGTTTGAGTTTCTGTTTCATTGTGAGTTTGACTTCGATTTCAATTATGAGTTTGAGTTTCTGTTTTATTGTGAGTTTGACTTCGATTTCAATTATGAGTTTGAGTTTCTGTTTCATTGTGAGTTTGACTTCGATTTCAATTATGAGTTTGAGTTTCTGTTTTATTGTGAGTTTGACTTCGATTTCAATTATGAGTTTGAGTTTCTGTTTCATTGTGAGTTTGACTTCGATTTCAATTATGAGTTTGAGTTTCTGTTTCATTGTGAGTTTGACTTCGATTTCAATTATGAGTTTGAGTTTCTGTTTCATTGTGAGTTTGACTTCGATTTCAATTATGAGTTTGAGTTTCTGTTTTATTGTGAGTTTGACTTCGATTTCAATTATGAGTTTGAGTTTCTGTTTCATTGTGAGTTTGACTTCGATTTCAATTATGAGTTTGAGTTTCTGTTTTATTGTGAGTTTGACTTCGATTTCAATTATGAGTTTGAGTTTCTGTTTCATGTTGAGTTTGACGTCGATTTCAATTATGAGTTTGAGTTTCTGTTTCATTGTGAGTTTGACTTCGATTTCAATTATGAGTTTGAGTTTCTGTTTTATTGTGAGTTTGACTTCGATTTCAATTATGAGTTTGAGTTTCTGTTCCATTGTGAGTTTGACGTCGATTTCGATTATGAGTTTGAGTTTCTGTTCCATTGTGGGTTTGACTTCGATTTCGAGCATGAGTTTGAGTTTCTTTTTCATTGTGAGTTTGACGGCGATTTTGATTATGATTTTGAGTTTCTGTGTCATTGTGAGGCAACATGGGTGAACCAGGAAATAAATAGGTAAGGGTCGAACATAAATAAATGAAAATGGCCTTCATAATAATTAGGGCATGGGAACGTCCCTCAACAAAAAGCGAGAGTTTGGTTCAATTTTCCAATCTTTTTCTTCCATATTAACTAAGTAATGGAAATATCGTAAGCAGATTGTCGAAACCCAGATTCAGTGAAATTAAAATATAAGATGAACATATTTCTCGTAAATATGGAAGTAAAAAATGTTGCTATAAGAGATGAGAGAAAGTTGCCTTTTACTGTCATAAATGTACCTTGTGATCATTCATTCCGTCAATCACAATGCCAGCGATACACATTAAACGATTCCATTGGATGTTAATTTCAAGAAGTAATGGTCATCTGTGAGAGCCAGGGTGTATATGAGTAAGTAGGTACCTATTCCAAAAACTTCATCATCCTGTCCTTGATGAATGTAATCAACACATACCTGGTCTGCGGCTCTGGCTTCGGAGATCGATAAACCTCGCATAAGTTGTTGCCCTTCGGATATAAGGGTGTGAACGTTTTTTGGACCATCGTTCGAATTATTGTTGTTCGCTCCATCCAAGTTGCTATCTTGGCTATTGTCGAGACGAGGTTGGGTGGTTTTCACTGTAGCGATAACATCTTCAACCGGTATCGACTGCTTGATGCATAAGGTTGTCCAGTATTGCGAATGGTGAGAAATCGTCTCGTTGATCGACTCGACAGCCGAATCACAAGGTACAAGTCCTGAAAAGAGAAAACAAGTTGTTTACCAGTTGATTGAAAGATTGATGCTAGCTGGATTCAGATGGTCGGCAATGAATTTTTATGGGCATCGAATTGGCGGCCCATGGAATCACGATGACGATGATGGTGACGCTTCACAATATCATAAATTCCTGCCCTGGCACATTGTCCATGGCAGACATCATTCCAGGCACGGACCAACCACAATATATGAGAAAAGTTGACATTTTCTGGCAGAAATATAAACTGAATAGCTATTTTAAATGGAATTTTTAACAATATTTTCTTGTGATAAGATAGAAAACGACTAAAATATCGACCCAGACTGAAAGGCGGCTAGTTGCTGTGCTGTTATCTATCGTGATATTCTTCTTTGTTGTCAAGCAATGGCGGCCGACAAAATCAAATTTCTTCTATTTCATTGCGACCGGTTCAAGCGGCGTTGGTAGCAATCTTACCAGCCAATCAGATTTGTTCCCGCTAATTCAATGCCCATCGACAACCGTTGCCGGCCATCTGAATCCAGCTTATTTATCTTTCTCCATGTCGTTATTTCTCAATCAAACTGGAGATCATGTTGAAATGGCCACTAACAACTAACATATGAGCAGTGGCGACTTCTGTAGGAAACAGGGCAAGCAGTACCGAGGAAATTCGTAACTTGAGAACCTAGACATGAGTTATGGTATGCTAGTTCTAGAGTAACGCTTGTCAAGGTATTGCTTGCCCTGGTTGCCCTATGAGACCTCTGCATATGAGATACCACAGACCAATATAAACAGTATTCAACGATCTAAACCGAAGAGGTGGTACGTAAGTAAAGTAAACCAAGATCCTGACGTGGCTATTCGCTCAAGTACCGAGGTTGCCCCGGCCGTGCCCTGCCGCCCACAAGGAGAGTCGGAACTGACATGGTATGATTTTTCAGCTGAAGTGATATGGTCTTTGACTTTATGATTTTCTTGCGATTCAAAATCACAATTCATGGCTTGGAAATAACCATGATGGAGGTTGATGGTGAGAAAAAGCGAAGCAATCAGTTATTACCAGGGCCGAGCGACGGTATGGGATCTCCCAGTAAAGCTTTGGTGCACATTGTCATCGAGTACGAGATGGAGTTGATGTTGTAGCCGCCTTCCAGGGATAGAATGATCTTTCCATTGGCCAAAGGTTTCAGCCAGTTGGTGAAATGGCCGAACGCTTCAGGGGTCACTTTACACCCTGGAACAGATGGATTCGAACGATGCCATCAATAAAAATAGGAAATTTAATCTTTCCAAGCGTTAAGTCCATCTATTTGAATTGTAAAATTGAAAAAAGTTGTTTTGATGACCATTTTTTTGGGAAATGAATAATTTTCAGTTGATTTCAATCGACAACAAAATTTTCAAATATTCCCCAAAGATGCTCCTCCTGAGAAGTTGAATTATTTGACTTACCACTATGTCGTCAGCTGATCAGGGGTGGGGTGGGGACTTGTATTACCCCCTTACCCCTTACCCTTGCAACAAACTACCCCCCATGGGAAAAGTTCAGTTCGTTCGATAAAAATGAATTACTAACCCCCCAACGGGTCACCAGCGGCAGCATCGAAACCAGCAGAAACCAGGACCAGCTCTGGGTTGAACTGATAAGCAACAGGCAAGATGACGCGATGGAAAGCAGCCACATAGTCACCATCACCCATATTGCTCTGTTCAAGTGAAATTTAAAAAAAGTATTACAAAAATAGTAGGTACTATTGAAAAATCAGAGTTTAAAAAAATTTGATTTTGAAGACGACATTCGGAGTTTTCTAGATTTTTCCGGTTTTCTTGTTTGATTTAGCATAGCCTTTAGTCTAAAAAATAAGAAATGTTCCCGGAATTAAAATAAAAATAATAATAACTATGCTCTAGAGACCTTTAATTTCCTGGATTTTTGATGTCCTACGACTTCGACCGACATTGTCGAATCAAGGGTACGAATATGGTGAAAATTTATGAAACATTAATTTGATGTATAATGAAAGAAATTGTCAGGCTCGAGATATCCTAGAATCCAGAAAGACCAGAAACATCAAAGTCGGTGCAGGCGTTTTTGAGACAAAACGACAATTTCACGTTTCAAAATCATTATTTAAATTTTCAAGGCACGGGTCTAGACAATCATTAGCTCAAGACAAATTTTTTTTTGAAAAAAAATCCAAAAAATTAGCGGAATTGACGGGTCGTCGATTGGTATCAGCCTCCGTCTGCAAGTGACGGATAACAAATTGCTCCTTAGAAGGTTCCTCGGTCTTACCTTGTTCCAAGGAATGTTGATATTGAAGCCTTCCCCACGAAGGCGCCCGACGTGTAGAGCTGCGCCATCTCCGGTGTTCGGGAAGAACTCACCGTTGTCGAAGCGGTGCACGGATACGTACAACACTCTGGGATCCTCCAAGAAAATTTCTTGAGTCCCGTTACCATGGTGCACATCCCAGTCCACGATAAGGATCCTGATAACCAATCAGAGAATTAACAGGAATAGAAAAATCACGTTTTCAGGCACAGATCGGGGACAGATGAGATAGCAGGTGTTGCATAATGCAATAAAACGGTATACCTTTGCAGCCCGTAGGTCTCGATAGCGTACAAAGCAGCGACGGAGACAGAATTGAAGATGCAGAAGCCGCACGGATCGTCAATATCAGCATGATGACCTGGCGGTCGAACAACCGCCACTCCACTGCTGCTGTTGCCGCTCAAAACGCTATCGACGACCTAAAATCACAAAATCGGCAATTAGCGTAAAACTCGATTATGCTGTCAGCGTAATGAGAGGCATTATGGACTCGCCTGAAGCAGACAGCCAGCAGCAAGTCTGGCAGCCGGATAGGATTCTTGGTGGAAGTAGACCGAGTGGAAAGCCTCTTTGGATTTTATCAAGTCCTTCGGCGTCATTTCTTTGAATTGCTTGACGTTTCTCAGATGATCTTTGCTATGCGCCGCCAACAGCTCTTCGTCCGTAGCTAGCCGCCCCTTGGAAATTGGAGAAAAGTTAACGCTGAAGTCAAATGAACTTTCTTAGAGGACGTTTTCCGATTTGTATCAAGGAAAAACGCTTGAGATGTAACCTCAAGAAGGTTTTTTGAAAATTGCATGAAAAAGCTTGAATAGGTATCTTGAAATTTAGCTGGCCAATGCACATCAGGTCAATTTGAAGAGAATGAGTAATGAATGATTAACATCGATTTTTAAGGTTATATGTCAAGCGTCCTCCCCCATCCCAGTGGGTATCAATTGGTGCAACAGTTCGCTTCAAAATGACCATTTGTGTGACAAAAAACCAGGATGAAATTGATGAAATACCAATCCCATGAAATAGTTGAAATAACTATAAATATTGAATATAAATAGTGAATGAAGGATACGAATATCAGTGATTATCAGTATGTGCTTACTTGGAGAATGAAAAGTCTCTTGAGAAGACCGAATTCTTCGTGCATTTTGTAGATTGAAGATATCCGCGCAGGCTTCTCGATGTGGTCTCTACAATAGTTCAACAGAAGCTTAAAAAAACGGACTTTGGCGCAAATATCAAAAATGTGCAAAAATATTGGAAAAAGTGTTAAATACCTAGAAATAGTGCTTACCTGTCTTCGTAATTCTTGTGCTCCATCATTCGAGTGTCATACACGAAGCAAACTTTGTGAGGCTGGTTCAGTAACTTGGCGCCTGCAATCAACAAATGAGCTAAGATGGATTCAGATGGTCGACAACAATTGAAGGAAGTGAGGAAGACGATGAGGAGGAATAGAAGGAGGACGAGGAGGAATAGAAGGAAGACAAGGAGAGGAGGGGAAGCCAACAAGGAGGAGGAGAGGTATGAAGCCGATGAGGAGGGAAAGAGGAGGGGAAGCCAACAAGAAGGAAGACGAGGAGGAGGAAAACAAGGAGGAGGGGAGGAGGAAGATGGGGAGGATGAGGAAGAGGAATAAGAGTCAAAGGAGGAGAAGATGCCGAGAAGGAAGACGAGGAATAGGAGCAGGAAGAGGATGAGTAGGAGCAGAGGAGGAGGAGGAGAAGATGATGATTATCACGATAGATAACAACAACAACAACAAGCTGCTTTTCAATCTCTTGATATTTTAGTAGTTTTCCATACTTTTGCATGAAAATATTGTTGATCATTCTATTCAATATATATTTCTGCCATAAACTGTGCATCTGGCTTGTATCTTGTACAGCTTAAGGTACTTGTCTACAACTTTACTTCAAGTTCAGACTCATAACTTTAGAGGCTTTCCCGAAAAGGTAATGTCATGAAATTACTAGGGCTCGGGTGGGATTCGAACCAGCTGAGCCTCGACTATGGTACAAGAAGGCTGAACTACAACACTGGCTCTCCCGAACAAATTATTTTCGAGTCAATGGAATCGTCTCTACTGCAAAAAAATACAAAATAAGAGCAAAACTAACCAGAAATGAGACCGTCGAGACGAGCGGCGATCTGTCTTTTGAATTCCAAACTTTGAACTGGGTAGCAGTTTCGGGTTTCGTACTTCTCTGGGATGGGTTCACTGTAGTTGTACCTGGAAGGAGAACAACGCCAAGAAAGGGAGCGAATCGCAAATCTAGTTAAGTTACAGAGTCTTAGAAATTGATAGGAAATCCATGATAAGCAATTAACTAACCTGATAACGGGCAAATGTCTGATTTCATTTTCGCACGGAGCCTCTGACAAACTGTACTCTTTCAGGTAGTTGCTAAAACACTTCCAGTAATGCCGATGGGCGTATATCACATTCAGAATAGTTTCTACCATACTGAAACAATTCAAAACAAAAGGTACCGTTTTGGGAATAAAATAAAACTAAAAGATATTGCAGAGGATTAACATGCGTTTATAAATCAGCTTACCTATCACAGGGAGGCCCTATACTTCCTATACTCGGGCAGGGGTCGCCGAGAAGAGCTCGAAGGGTCATAGCGGCACCTTCAGCCAAGGATTTGATACAATAACCACCCTGAAGAAATGTCAACCGGCATTAAATTTATGGCGAAAAAAAATTCAGGAAAAAGGCATAACATTTGTAGTCATTACCTCTAAAAGTACAGCCACCTTCCCATTTGCGAGACTCATCAATGATGTGACGAAGTGGGCGTAGACTGCAGGAGAAAGTTCCATCATTCCCTGAAAGAATCATGGATGATAGCACTAATTCTGGGTATAGTAATTGAAAAAGTACGATTTTTGGAATTCTGGAGTTCATGAACTATGAATAGGAATCTTTGGCAGGTCGCAAGGAGTAAACTGTTCTTACGGCTTTGGATCCTATACTTAGTATTAATAAATAATAAAATGGTGGAACATTGAGATGGTGGTCTTGCCACACATGCAACAATATGCCAGTAAAAATGGGGTAAAGAAGTTGATGTTTTCATCCGGAAAGCGTTCATTTGCAAACCCCAACGGCAAAAGAATTGTAGGCCGGTTCCAGGTAAGGGACACACGTTTCTATGAGTGCTATATTCGATTAATGCGAGCGGATTTAGATTATTTTTTCGGGAAAAATCTGCCATTAGTTATTTTGTTCAATTAATTTTTTTTAATTTCCAATTTTTTTTAGATGAAATTGTTATTTTTTTATTCAATTACAATTTACCGCCCCTGGATTATTAGTCGTGACCGAATGCACTAGATGAAATAGGTACCTTTTCATCCCCTACAGCCGAGTCGTAGCCCGCAGATACAAGCACGAGTTCAGGATCAAACTAAACATAAGTAATCAAAGTCTTACAAAATAGAACAATAAAATGCAGCCGACCGAGCCACCAGTTTACAAACACGACAGCGTCAGAGCCATTTTCACTATTTACCGATCTTTGCAAAAAATATTGAAGTCCCAGAAACGTTTGAAAAATGATCCCAGTGTTCTGTGAAATTGGCCCTTCGCTCGAGGGGTGTTCAGAAAAACAGTGGATCTGCCAGGACTGCATCGAAAAGATAATCAATCCTACCTCGGGACACCCGAGTGCTGCATCATAGCCTGCCGATATCAAAATAAGCTCAGGATCAAACTGGAAACAAGAACGGGAATTGCAAAATTAAAAATAACAGGCCGTCATAACGGTAGAATAACGTGTCCGTTGTTCGGCAGTAAGGAATCAAAACCGCTGTTCCAGCTGTTGCTGCTCGCCCGGTGACCAAAGTTGTCCCGGGCGTACCCTGCCGCTCAGAGGGAGTAAGGAACACTGCTGTGAGCTATTAGAAATAATAATCTATGCGAAAATATTTACCTCATACGCCATCTGGAGAAGGATTGAATTGAAAACAGCGATATAATCTGCATCCGACATTCCCGTCTGGTTTAGAGGGATATTGAAATTGAACCCACGTCCCGCCCCTTCGCCTATGTAATCGAAATCGGATTCTCGAAGATTGGGCCAGAAGGTGCCGTGTTCGTAGCGGTGAAACGAAAAATATACAACCCTGAAAAAGAATGAGGATAGATACCCAATGAATAAGGGACCACGGGTACACATTGATTAACAAAAGTTCAGTCGGAAGGCATTTACAAAATGATAAAGATTCGATTTCAGCACTAATTGACTTTACGGCGTTTCCTGAACTATTGTAGAAGAGGTAAATTAAAAAAAAGTTATGCTTACCGTGGATCGTCGTAGAACATCTGTTGCGTAGCTTGGCCATGGTGCACATCCCAATCCACGATCAGAATCCGCGAGAGACCTTTCGAAAGAGCGTGGTTGGCAGCCAGTGCCACATTGTTGAAAAAACAATAGCCACAATATTCACCTCGCATGGCATGATGTCCTGGGGGTCTGGTAAAATTACGAAATAGAGAAATTTGGTAATCGTGTAGGTTGGTAATCAGGCAGGCTCCGAAACAATAAAAACCTAGACTTGCATAGACTTGAGGCATCAATAACTTTGATTTCAATGATGTGCATCACCCTCAAGACGATAACAGGGTTGCCAACTCCTCCCACAACTTTTGTGGGACATTTTTGGAAAAATCATGGCATTCATGACAAAACGGTGCAAAATTCTGAGAAACGATTACCAGTCAACAAACTGTCGTTGATGACTGTCGTTCCGAAACAGGACGGTTGGCAACCCTGTTCGCAATTTGGCGGAAAACGATGTACCTGATAAGCGCCATGCCGTTCTGTATTTTTTGATCGCATATCTCATCGACCAATTTTATCGCGCTTCCAGCTGCAAGCAGCGCACATTCCCACGTACTCTGAAACATAAATGTCGAACACCCTAGTCAGGTTGTGCCGTTAGCAACAACTGAAAGATAAAAATATTCCTAGGCTGCAGGGATCAAATTCTAAAAATGTGGGACGAAGATCCCGCTTCTTGAAATTTTCTTTCCTCAATTTTCATTTAAGAGTGACATCAGTGAGGAGGCAATACCGGGTGGAAATAAATGGCGTCGTATCTCGAAGAAAGTTCTTCCAAATAGTCGTCAGCGGTGACTCCGTTGAGAGATTTGAGGAGTTCGATGTGCTCCTTCTTGTGCATGGTGGTCAATTGAGCTTCTGAAGCTGGAGCGGCCTCGATACGTTGACACCGGTTGATCAGGCCTAAGGAGGTGCATCTATAACAATTGAAGAACATCCGTTACACAGGTGTTGGTGGTAATTTTTCCGAAAAATTTTCGAGCCAAAGAAGGCTGGAAAGTAATCGGAGGGAGTAGTGATTCGAGGGTGAAAAGGCTTACTCGTTTTTCCTAAATTTTTAGGACACACGGTTTCTGACGGTGTTAAATATCGATTCGATTCGACCTGAGCTCACCATCGATTTGTCGTGAAAATTCAAATCTAGAACGACTCTTAACCCAATACGGCCAAAAAATGAGTTTGGTCACGTTGCCACTTTGTTTTTGTTCTTTCATTCTTCAGAGCAAGAACTCCCTAACATTTCGCGATAAAATAAGTTTAGTCCGAATATACGCTAAACAGAAACACCGTTTTTTGAGTCGGTTTTTCAAAACTTCCCATTAAAGACAGAGCATTTTAGAAACGACTTAAGAAGGAGGTTACTCGCGTTGGTTTGTAAAAAATGATGAAGATTTCGATGATTTCGAGATTGATGGTTTTTCGATGATTGCGGAGGAAGCAAGCCAGATCGGAAAACGGAGACTTGGATTATTTACCCATAGTTAGAGGGCCCGTTTCACTGAATAGCCCAGTACCAAGGACAAATCCTTACTTTTTGAAAATTTCACTTTGAAGTGGGTCTATCTGTTAACATGTTTATAGCAAATGTTCTCATTCAATTTACAGCTGAATTGCAAAAAACAAAAACTTTTTCGTCGTAGCGGAGCATAATATCTACATATTTATCTACATATTGTACATAATATCTACATAATATCATTCTACATAATATCTACATATTGTACCTACGTTAGGGTGTCCCTTATATCGGAGAAAAAATTTTTTTTGGGAAATTTGATACGCATACCCTCTCATTTTTTTCTCTTAGGTCTAAAACTATCGTATGTGAAATAGTTTCCCCCTAGGATGATGTTAACCCGTGCCGAATCGTCGCCAAAGTTGGAATGTACGAATTTGGGCTTTTTCGCTAAAATCGCCCCTTTCTTGAGACGCTCTGAAATTTCTTCTGGCAGTCGCGGTTGTTTGATTGACGTGAAATTTATACCATATATTTGAGTAATGTTAACGAAGATCTGGTAAAAATTTGAAGAGGATTGATCGAAAAATACGTTTGGTAGAAAAGGTTGAGTATTCAGATGTTGTCTCGTTTTTCAAAAAATAATTTAGCTCTTGCACTCACCCCGTAAGATGTTTACATGAACCTGTCAGTTCATGCATCTTCATAGGCATTAGATAAGGTGCTTGAACTAACATTCAAAAATGTGGGGTGAATTCGTATTATATTATCTCATAATCATACGATCATCACAACGATCATACGATCACGATTGGGATCATCGCAACCGCGCATAAACGTGCAGCAACATGTCGATTCTGGATTCGCGCTCTGCCAATGTTTCATATTCTCCTCAGTAACCCTTTGTCATTGTCCAAAAGTCTGTTGCCTTCCTAGGAATAGAGGTCTCCTCTTCAGGCTTGTTCACATGGCATACCAAATTGGCAGTTGAGAAGGAGATTGCGGATTATAAAAGTGTCTGGCCGATCGTATTCAGGTCTCAAGCCAATACGCCCTCTTCGTGGAAGACACTTTTTTCGGCAGTGATAGCAAGTAACGCCCTTTACGCCGCAGAAGCATGGAGTTTTTACCACTGTGAGCTGCTCGAAAGAGTTCAAGTTACAGCGGCCCTGCTTGGCTTGGGATGGAGCACGCCGTATTACCTCGTCAGGGCTTCAACTAGAACCCACCTCAAACTGCATATTGGGAAGGGAATGTTTAGCTGGTTTCTGAAACTCCAAAGTATGGGTAAAGAGCGGCTTCCTAGGACTGGCTTTTACAGGCTTCTAGAGCTTGGAAGCTCGCTGACCCCTGCAGTTCAGGCAGCTGCTCGCTCAGGCGGATTGCGAGGGACTCCTGGAACCGCAGGATTATGCCCGACTGAAACAACAGCGAGAACTCTTTGGAGGACGCTCCGCTCCGCCTGGAGGACGTTGAGGGCGCGAGTCAATCTTCTTTCAACCGAGTCCCAAGAAACGTAGGATGTCTGGGGGGCCTTCCGTACTTGGAGGCTGCCCTGCCACTGTGCGCTAAGCGACTCCTAGCTTAGACAAGACTAGCAGGTCTCCCCTTCTGTCGGGTATACTTGAACAGGCTCTGTATAAAATTCTCAGCAGATCGGAACTGCCAAGTTTGTGATCTGACAAAGCCAGACACCTTAGAACACCTAATCGCAGAATGCGCAGTGTTTCGAGCCGAGGGGCTCAAATTTTTGGGTGGTTGCACGCTCTCCAAGGGCGAATTGCTGCTAGTCATGACTATCAAGAACCCTGCAAGTTTTATTGGTTTCCTGCAGACGGTCCTTAGGCTCAGGGCCTTCAAGGTTTCAAAGGGAACTGTTTTCTGAGGAAAAAATGTATTACGTACTTTCCGCTTTTGGCCAATAGATATTTTTGGTAGATGCTTACTTAAGAAATTAAAAAAAACTCCGATGCATAATATTTAACGCTCAAGTAGGAGCTAATCTTTTCTCCAAAAGGAAAATGTATATTTTATCTTCACTTTTGTGCCTAATGAAATCTTGCCAACTTTTGTAATGGCCTTATTGGCTTTATACAAATGAACTCTTATTTTTCTTCTTCTTCTTCTACTCCCAGCAGTTCTTTTAAAGCCTCTCTGAAGACGGGGTGAACATTTAAAGTCGATTCGTCAGAGATATTATCTTAAGAGTCAGTAAAACCGTCTGAATGCAAGTTTCCGATAAAACGGGCACCAACAATAGACTTACAAGATTTCTGTAGCCCGCAATTTCCATCCAATCCTCTTCAAATTTTTACCAGATCTTCGTTAATATTACTCAAATATATGGTATAAATTTCACGTCAATCAAACAACCGCGACTGCCAGAAGAAATTTCAGAGCGTCTCAAGAAAGGGGCGATTTTAGCGAAAAAGCCCAAATTCGTACATTCCAACTTTGGCGACGATTCGGCACGGGTTAACATCATCCTAGGGGGAAACTATTTCACATACGATAGTTTTAGACCTAAGAGAAAAAAATGAGAGGGTATGCGTCCAAAAATATTGAAGTTGAAAAATAAGGGACACCCTAACCTACGTACATGAACGGAAACAACCGTTCAATCGGCTGACCTGTCAATAACCGCTGACAACCTTTCTGGGCACTCTGGGTAGGCCCGGTCCCACAGGCATTCGTGTTCGAGCATCTTCTCATCGAAGACGACCCCTGTCGGTAGTTGGACCATCGTCTTTGCTTCTCGTGCCTACGATAGATTGAAAAAATAGAATAGTTGCTACATCTAGGGGAAGAATCAAAGATGAAGCTCTAGCGAGTGAAAAGGAATTGACAAAACATTGTCCCTGGCAGGTTGAAACTAGTTATGAACGATGGCACCGAATGCGGTTCGTAACAAGAAATATTATCTGACATTAACTTTCAGATAGGCTTTTCGAGATAAGAAATGCCGAAAGTAAAACTAACCAATTACATAGCTCGCGTCCAAAATTGCCAAATCATGGGGGCGCAAATGGACAGCGATATATTTTCTACCTGTCGCCAATGCTAACAAATAAAGCTAAAATGTCAAATCAAAATGAAACATATGGACCAAACATTCCGCGTCAAACAGGTGAAACAATAGCACTGGAGGTAATCCAGTCTTTGATAAGAGGCGCAGAAAAAAATCCGAGGTCAGCGCAGATTAGAAATATCAGGTGTTTTACATCACAACGATTCATAGGTAGGTACCTCAGTATTTAAAGTATTCCAACCCGTGCCAATTATTTGATAATTTTTTCTGTTACCCGCCGAATTGCCAGAACCCTATTTCATGCAGACAACCATTACCCATTCCCGCGATTAGGCTAAAAGGTAACGGAAAATTATTCATAACCAACCGTTTGATAAATATCAGTAACAAAAGCGAACGTGGCCGATTGCTTTTTGTTTCCCATCTTTTGCATGGCACTTTTCTTCGCAGCCAAAAGTCCAGGGTTCGGTCGAGCCTGTAACAATCAATACGATTATACAATCAATACAAATACTAGCTTATTTGGGTACCCTTTTTCAATGCATTTTGTGAAATCTTGTCAACTAAATTTTCACAACTTTTATTTCGATTAATTTATATTCTAGGATAGATAACCATATCTTGATCTTCTATTCGAGCGTAGGCGCTTTCGACCGTGCGGCCCTCCGAAGGCGCTATTTCTAACGTTTCCCCGGTCCGCTCAATAAAAGATTGACTAATAAAACGTTAAAGCTATTGGATTAAATTGAATTAAACTGAGCTCGTATTCACTCTACCTGACTCTGGATCCTCGAAGATCGTCGAACTGGACCTTCTCCAGATTTTTGGCCTCTCCCCTCCATGTCTCTGTATCCCATAGATGAAAGTATCTAGTTTTCGAATTTAGGTCCCTGCAAAACCCACGAAGATTCCAAATTTCAAATAAAATGCGAACTTGTGCTAAAGCAGGGTTTGACGTTACAGGTAAATTTTCAAAGAGGCATTGGTTAAGGTAGGTATACCTACTCCTTGCTCCGAATTAAAACAATCATAGGGAAACCTGTATAATTTTCCTCGAGAGTAAAATAGCGCTGGGAACTAGGGTTTTCAATCACAACCATCTCTGCTCAAGCTTGGCCTCTCAGACAAGTTTCTATGGACGGATATATTGTTACGCGGATACATTATGCAATAATCCATTGCAGGTAGTAAATAACCGGCCGTTCAGTGTGAACACTTTTTCTCCCCAACGGCTGCAGGTTACAAGTAAGCTAGGGTTCAAGGCAGCCTCTTCCCTAGCACTTCGAATTCGCCATGCATTGTACGAATAGCGAGTTGAAACTTGCACGCAGTTCTTTGGCCATTCGTGTATTCGGTGCTTTCCATTTGCCGCTTCCTGGTATATCAAGGAGCCTCGACGTTTACTGAACGCAACTCTTCCCCTATGCCTTCAAGTCATCGATCAGTTCTAACCTTTTCTTCAGCCATTAGGTAAATCTTTCCATGCTAATCTTGAGAATCCAGTAACCTCACCACTGATGATATCGTGGACGAATTTTACATGCCTTTAGTTTACAATACAGTGGATGGGTGAGGTCTATCTGAGAACTACAAATTTTGCACGCTCCTGGCAGCCCTTGCGATTCTTTCTTGTTAGTCCATGCTATCAGAACCGTGGGGTATCGTCGACGAGAGGCATTGTAAGGCCAGGCCCCTCATTAATCAGTTTTATCGACGTTTGTTGTTTTGGCCAAAGGTAACCATGATTTCCTCGCTTAATGCGACGTATGTGCCCTCATTTTCTACCTCTCCCGGGGAATCTTTGGCGATCTTCCATCTCGATTGCATTTCCCCTTTGACAGCAGTTACCAGTGTCAAAACGGCATGCCTAGTGCATTTCCTGCAACCATCAATACTGTTACCATCGCATGGGTGAGGAAGCCCTATCCTGGACCTCGGTTCAAGAGGCAGTCCCACCTACCTCCTTCTTTGAAGAGCTAACTCTACCAAGCCTTTCCGCCTTCTTGATCAGAGCAAAGAGTTTGTATCGAGCAAGACCAATATAACAACCTAACTGGTGACATTACTGCCAGCTGCTAGTAGGCGTTGATACGTGGGTTGACGCTTATTGTCCGTTAGAACAGAAAACTCACGTACCCACTGACCTGAATGAATCACCTTGACGTAATGTCTCACTGAAGAATGAATCTTAGCGTTGAACATAAACGTATTGTGTGCCTAAAACTCACTCGTCGAAGTCGTAGGATGCATGAGCTCACGTCAGCAGGTGGAATAAAATTAATTGATAAATAAACAACAGGGTGGAACTTTTAAATTGGACTCGAAACCACCACGTACGTTGGCGCAAATGGGACGACAGTCAAGAAAACACTTTGATGACCCTGCTCGTCGTTCCACAAAATAATCGGGTTATCACGCGCAATAGAGCTTATCGAGGCTTGCTGCCGTTGTCAAGTTGTAGAAGTTTGTAGCGACAATGAGCTGGGAGAGTGTTAGTGTTGTTCTTGTTGTTGAATTGCAACTTGAATTGCAACTCACCTCCTTCCCCTGTTCCAACCGAAGTACTATTTAAAAGAGAAGAAAGAAGAAGAAGCTGATACTATTACTGATAAGTGATAATACTGATAATGGTAGGACTGATAATGGTTTATGACAAACAACAACAATGATGCTCGGTAATAGGGATGGGCGTTTCAGTTCCTTTCAAGAAACGAAATGTAACAGTTTCGTCTTACCCTGAAACCGTTTCGGCGAAACCGTTTCAAAACAACTGTTTCGGCCTCAATGTGATCCATGAATGAAACGTACGTTTCAAAAGAACTGAAGCTGGCTGAGATGAACGGTTCGTTTCTCTGCTTCGGTTTCGGTTTCTTCATGCATCCATATTCCATACATCCGTAATGGAATAAAACGGAGAAACCGGAACGGGGAAATAACTCGTTCGTTTCTGGTCTTTCGTTTTTTTTTTGAAACGGCTATTTCAGGCTACTTGAAACGGTTTCATCGTTTTTCCTTATGAAACCGTTTCTCCGAAACGGTTTCACGTTTTTTTCCCATCCCTACTCGGTAAGTGGTAAGTAGCTGGTAGGTACTACCTACTAGGTAGTGGTATGTTAGCTGACGTTTGTTTGTCGAGTGTTAGATAAACGTTCTCGTGGCCTCTCTTTTTGCTCCGGGAACCAATAAAACAATTTTAGCTCGCAGTCTGGTAGAGAGAACTTATTATGGAACTACACCTCCCCATCAAGCTGCCTCTAGGCGAAGACCTTCTTCGCAAAATCGTCGAAGACGCTAAGGACTGGGGCCTTATGCATGGTAAGTAGGAATTTGGTGTTGGAAAAATTGTCACAATTAATACTTATAGGAGATAGAAGCGTGTTGTCAATCGAGCGAAGGAATAATGCAATATCGTCGTAACTATAGGAATTTTTAAATTTTATGGTCCAATGTTCCATGAAAGCTGCACTCAGGCCCAATTTTACCAAATTTTAACATGTGGACTATCTCAACCCTCAATGCGTCAGGAGAATCCTAACCTTCACGTGCGACAGGTCGAGCATAGATAACACAAAATGCTTCCATATTTTGGTTTTCTTCATTTTTGGACAAACTGACTACTTTAGAGGCTGTGGGGATCCAACATGGCAAAACCCCCTCTTTCTAATTTCAGGACGGATCCGCCTAAAATCAAAACACGTCAAGTTACCAGGATATACGAAATATTCAAGTTCTGCTTGGTGCGACCAAATCGGTGCATTTTGGTGGCCAAAAAAGAAATTGGTGGAAATAACCCTAGGATAGAAACAGTCAATATATCCGAAGTACTGTGAGTTAAACGAATTACGGCTAAACAGGATGATGGGTCTTGCCCAGAAGAACATTCCAGTTCAAGAAGTTTAAAGATTGAAAATTGAGAGAGACATGGCCATTTTCGTGAAATGCCCAGACGAACACACTGACACTTGCCCGGAATTTGATTCTGAGTAAAACCGTACTTGCATTCAAAGTTTTTTTTTCCAAAGCTCCGGTGTCCAAATTTAGGATGATAACCATATTGTCTTGGTTTTGTCTTAATTATCAATTTTGTATCACTTTGTACTGTTCACAATAATTGTGAATTTTAATTTCAGGAGTTGCTATCCGCCCTACGGACAATGCTGACCCGAATTCACTCGCTATAGCTCCCCACTGTTTACTGCCTTCTCCTATACCGAGGGCTGATTTTGACGAGCTCACACGAATACAGCCCGCCCTGAACTTGCTCATGCACAAAGTGGCACATGATCATGCCTTTTTGGAAGAAACTCTGAAGAGGTTAGCCAGTAAAAATAATCCGTTCACCTTTTATTTTATTGATCGTACAAAGGAACCTTAATCTGACCCTAATTTCCCTGAGATTCAATTTTCGCTTCAAACTCAACCCTAATTCATCTCAAAGTTAACTAACACACTCAACTCTCACGCTTGACTCTCAAACTCAACTTAAAAACTTAGCCGTCAAAATCAACTTAAGTACTATCTCAACTCTCAAACCCAACTCACAAACTCAACCAAAAATATCAACTCAAACCACCGACCCAACTCTCAAACTAAACTTAATGCTCAACTCATAAACTCAACTTACAAACTCAACTTGAAACTAATTTACAAACCCATCTTACTAACTCAACCCAGAATATCAACTCAAAAACTTAAACCACCAACCCAACTCTCAAACTCAACATACAAACTCATCTCTCAAACACACCTCAACTTGAAACTAATTTACAAACTCAACTCAAAACCATTGCTCAAAACTCATCTTCAAACACAACTCTCAAACTTGACTTACCAACTCATCTGTCGAACTCTACTCTCAAACACACTTTACAAACTCAACTTGAAACTAATTTACAAACTCAACTCAAAACCACAGCTGAAAACTCAACTTACAAACACAACTCTCAAACTGAAATCACAACTTAACTTACTACTGAAATCAAACTTACTAACTCAGCCCACAATCTCAACTCTCAAACTCAAACCACCAACTCAACTCTCATACTCAGCGTCCAAACTCAACCCACAATCTCTTGTCAAAAACTCAAACTCAAAATTTGTTGGCCTCTCAAACTGTTGTGTTTGTGAGTTGAGTTTGAGAGTGTGGAGTTTAGGAGTTGAGGTTGAAGTTTGAGAGTTGAGTTTGTGGATTGAGTTTGTAAGTTGAGCTCAGTTGTAAGTTTCTGGGTTGAGTTTTCAAGTTGATGATTTCAATCCTAATCGTAGTCATAGCTCAACGCCATATGTATATAATCATATTATTAATCTCATATTAAATGCTTGGGTTCATAATGATATTTGTGATTATCCCAATCCCAAGGCTGCTTGCACTGATTTATCTCATTTTGAAAAGTAGTAATTTGAAAACTGAAGTACCTAAGGAAAGTTGTGATGACGCGTGAGCTGACGTTTTCTTGAATCATATTCTGTACAGCGCAATTCAGTATGACGATTTTACGCGGAAGGCGTATGAAGTGTACGAGGCTGTCAGGAACGAAGGATTCACACAGGTTAGTTGCTGAGATGAATGTTTTTAATTTAAAATTTGAGTAGTGAAGGCGGGAATTATTTGCTGGTATGGACGTCCTACCAAATTAGGAATTTTTGCAATATCTCATTTACCTAAAATTGAGGTACATTTAATGTTTTCCCCATACCTCATTTTAATCCTCCAACTTTCAATCGGTGACCCACCAATACCACTTTAGACCTGTTCAATGTTTTGTTCCAAATTCAGGAAGCATCTTTAGGATTGCTTCGAAGCGATGTCATATTCGCAAACGATGGACCGAAACAGGTCGAAATTAATAGTATCGCTTCCGGATTGGCACACTTGGGGCCGATGGCACGTAAATTTCACAGGTTGGTCCTGGTTGATACTGGGATGGTGTTCGAACTTTGTCATTTCCACGAATTACTAACTGGATTAACACCCGTATATTTCTCAAAATATTGGGCACAACGTACCTAAAAAGATGTGATTGTGTGGTAGCCTAAAAAAAGATCAAACTGGTTCGTTTTTGCGGTCTTATAAAATGAAAAACTTATCTTGGGGGTACGGTGAGTTATCGAACTCCCGACTAAATACATTTGTGAGACTTGGTAGACAAACGTTCACATAAAAGAAAATCGAATAAGGACAAGGACCGGGAAGGGGACAGTCAATTTTGTAAATTCTCTCAAATGGACTCGATCCTAGGATTTTGAGTAGAATTGTTAAAATTAAATATTTTTCCCCTTTTTGGCAAAAATCAGTAGAATGGTTAACCCTAATGCTTTAACCTAGTTTTTTCGTGTAAATTCCCTATCCACTCAACATGGATGACTGGATCAGATCTGTAGATACCGGATGACCTGTACAAACTAGCATAAACCTGTTTTCATACGACGTGTGACTAACTCGAAGTGAATTTTACTCATTTAATTGTGGCTGTTCAATTGTCAAATAGGATGTGAGCCTTGGGTTGTGTAGGTCTGATTACCTGCCAGACTCGGCACGGTCGCGGTACCAGCAGGTGGAGTTCAACACGGTTGCCACCAGCCTTTCCTCGTTATCCACTCGTGTCAAAGAGCTTCAAAGGTAAATTCGACATCTCTCCGTTATAGGTAGATTGGCTCCTAAACGACGTTCTTCATAAATCGACTTTTCTTTCAAAAACGATCTAATGCCGTTTCTAATTCTGCATAGTACCCAAGGAGGTTGAACTTTCATGGTGGGCTCCATCTTTTCACATTGACCAAATTTAGCCTTTGTTGGGGGTAGTATTCATCACCGTTGCAGTGCTTGTCAAAACGACGTCGGTGCAGAACTACATTTTGGGGTTTGTTCGATCAGGCCAGCCCTGGACTAGTTATTAATGACATGGCTTGAATTTGTCTGGCGTCAATAGTTACTGGTCCGAGTCTGCCCAGGGTTGGTTTTATCTGACCCACCCTTTGACTCCCAAGAAAACAGCGAAAACTTTGTTAACCTGAAGGCAGAGTGCAGTATGGGCGTTCTTTTTGGTATTTTCGGCGCCACCTCTCAATTCAACCTCATTGACGGTACCTTCATGGGATACATTTAACCATTCATGTTCAACATCATCATAATCGCAATCACTGTCCTTATTAATGAGTCAAGCGAAATAAATTCCCAGCATCCATTTCTCAACGCTATCCTGATGGTACCTATTCGTGCGAGACTGGCAGTTCTTATTAGCAGATCTTTCCCACGCATGCGCAGTGAATAATCTATAACAGCTATAAGATTAGTTGATAGAACATTTCGACGGTGAAAAGGGCAACATGACTTAACTAATTTTTTGGCCGATCATTCATCATGCGATCCTTTAACATATCTAATATAAGTACTTATAAGGCCTTTCCAGAATAATTCATTAGGTCTCATGGAGGTACCTTCGCATGCTATGAGCCAGAGTTACAGGGAGGCAGTTTAGTTGTAGAAAACGTCTACAAATCTACGCGTGTGGCTTAATAATGGTCTAACGATGTTTCTGTTGTTGGTTCAATTATTTCAAACAGCTTTCGATTTTTTGTTAACGATTTGAGTGCCTCCCCCGACTGTCTGGAACCGGGCTCTCTGCTGTCAAAAGTTCGAGGAGTCTAGCAAGCAGGAGGTGCCTGGTTCGAGTCCTACCGGATTGTGAAGCTTTTGCCTTGCCCCACGTTTTATGCTTATTGACATTGGTTGACTAAAACCCAATAAGATAAGAAAGTCAATTACCTCCAAGTTTCAGGAAACCTGTCTCTGCCTATCAGTAATCCTGTCCTTTTTTCCAGCTATATCATGTCGGAACTCGGGCATGCTGACCTGTTGAAAAACGTAAGTAATTTTCCAGCGTAAATTGGTCGTGTTGCTATTTGACCTATCATAACTTTTCAGCGCATCACTGTTTGATTTCTAGATGCCAGATAATGACGCGTTGAATCTCATGTGTCTTGGTATCGTTAGAGCGTGGGAACATTACGGGAATGACAAGTAAGATTCCATTGACATCAGGAAGCTGTGCCATTGCTCTGTTAACTTATCAAGGGGCCGAGTTCAAGATTTTCTCAGAACAACACAGACACGGAATTTTCTTCGGGTTTCCTCGAGGCCAAGGAGGGGTGAGAGTGAAAAAGGGATGAAAATTGATTTCCGTTGGATTCCCACTTTGCGCAGGGGGTAATTCGGGGAGGTTCGATAAGTCCGCATTCCATGTTCCACCAGCAATGGCAAAATCCGCAGAAAAATCGAAATTGAATTCCATCAAACGATTCCTGAGACCGTATTTTGAGTTTGATGATCCGGCTCTCCCGTTGGTATATTACGGCTCAACTAGGAAGCCTTGATTGCTTCTGCTTTTTACTCCCATATTTACAGAGTAAATGAAAGTATTGTAATCTTCTCTAAATCGAGATTTGGATTGGAGCTTCAGAATTTTTACTCATACACATTTACTCAGAATCACTTCCTGAACAAGTGTCTGTGTGTCCGTCTGTAGTCATTCATAAAAATGGCCATAGCTCCCTCAATTCCCTTTTTTCGAATTTCTTGAACTGGAATTTTTGTCTTGGCAAGACCTAACACCCTGTTTAATCTGAATGTGAATAACTCACAGCCCTACCAATATATTTGCATTTTTACTTTTTTCTATTTTATTTTTTTCCGCCCACAAAAATGAACCGATTTGAGCGTTCTTTGTCTTAAAATGTTTGTTTCACCTTGCACAATATGTGGATATTTTTTACATTCGGATAACTTGGCGTATTTTTATTTTAGGCGAGTTTTAAAATTCGGATAGTGACTTTTTTGATATTTTTGACCTAAACACCCACAAAAGCAGTCAAAACATAACCCAATTATTTCAAAAATGTACGTATCATAATATGGAAGTATTGTGTGTTATCTACGCACCACTGGTTCATGTATTGAAGTATAGTGATGGTTTATTATGGTTTGAAACTGTTTAGCCTGAAAAAACAATCGTTCTATTTCCAGCGCTATCGTGATTTTCCTCGTTGAAGACGTTACCTTCAACATTTGCGATCAACGTTTCATGGAATATCAGCTGAAAATAATCCAGCCGAAAATCAAAGTTAGACGGGTGAAATTTTCTGAGCACTCCTGTTTCAGTTTGAGCTCTGGGAAAGAATTGATTGTGTAAGTCGAGAGGTTTCGAGTCAAATTTGACCAAAAAATGATTTTTTTTTCGGTAGCCATATTTTTGTTATGGCAGCTGTTGATAGCTCAACACTTTTCTTCACGATTCTTTGAATTTTTTTGAAGAAACGGTGAGGAAGTGGCGGTGGCGTACTACAGGACGGCCTACTCACCTAATCAGTACGGGGAAAAAGGATGGGAAACGAGGCGAGTCATCAAGACATTATCAATTTATCCGGGCTTATCTTTTCTTTCCTTACATTCAACTTTGCCATTTCCCATTGCAGGTTGTTAATTGAACGGTCGAAGGCTATAAAATGCCCCAGCATCCAGTACCATTTGGCCGGGACAAAAAAAGTATGTCGATCTATGCGGTAAAATTCGCGTTCACTCGCCTGGAAAAAGATAGATTCGTAGATTTGGGTGTATATATTTTGTAACAACCCCTTGACTTGATTCTAGGTGCAGCAACAGCTTGCTCTGCCGAACGTAGTCGAAAGATTCGTTTCTGACCCTGACGAAGCGAAAGCTATACGAAGACTGTTTGCGGAGCTGCACCCGTTGGATTTTGTATGAGCAATTTTTTTCTGTTTTTTAAATAACCGTATTTCCTATTATGATTTACTTAGTATCCTTGGCATATTTTTAAGCCAACATATTTTGGTACATTATTTCCAAAAATAATGTACCTAATGTAATCGGTCGAGCAAAGTTTTTTCACAATCCCCCCTGAAAATAACACAAATATGCAGTAAAATTTTTTTGCCCGTCCGCCGTACACCGTCAGGGTCAAAACGCATAGAAGAAGTGGTCCGATTTCTCCTTTTTTGCGTTTTTCCAATTTGAGGGAGTTCTACTGAACTGATTTTGAATTTTTGAGCTTGTTGGATTCCTTGAAGGTTTTTACACATTTTTCTCATATAACCTATAAGTCAAAATTAGTTGGGTTTTGGTGATCAAAAACTGGTTTAACAACTAATTTTTGACTTTGGTGGTGAAGGTTGAATCCCGGGAGGGGTGGGGGGCACGCGTATTTTCTTTTTATACCTATTTATTCATCATTGTGAAAACGTACCATTTAAGCATCATTGAGCTCACCATGGACCATTACTCCACAAATGATATGATGATAAACTCCAAATATTTGAACTTTATTTTCTGAGATACCCAGACAAATAATGTACCCATGTCACTAATCTACTTAACAGCGTTTTTTCAATGTCGAATCATTATTTCACAGAACGAAGAAGGCAATAAGGCGTACGATCTAGCAATGGAACACCCGGAGAAGTACGTCCTCAAGCCCCAAAGGGAAGGAGGTGGAAATAACGTATACAAAGACGAAATACCCGGTTTTTTAAAAGCCTTGGGGAAAGAAAGGCCGGCTTACATTTTGATGGGCTTGATCTCGCCTACGCCAACTAAGAACTACGCTCTTTCTAGAAGCAACGGCCCAACGCCGCCGTTAGTCTCCGTTGTTTCCGAGTTTGGAGTGTACGGAGTGATTTTGGGGTGAGTAATATCTACCATGCAGCTATTCCTCAGTGGCAAGGATGTGCTTTTCGGTAAAAAGTTAAGTAATCTGCTATACCAGGCTAATAATGATATCAGATGGGTGGGGTCATTGCTAGTATTATTCAAGGGTCCGATCATCCATCTATTCCTCTAACAGGCGTGGCTTTCCACTCATTAACTGATGTTGTCCCGGGCGTGCCCTGCCGTCCTCAAGGAGAGTGCTGGAATTATATAGTTTTCAATATTGTCGGGCTATTATTGGTGTGAGATTAAGAAATAGGATTCTTGATCTGGCTGTAGAGATGGGTGAACTGCAAAAAGCCCATGTTCAAAGGCTCAAGAAACTGGATTCCTTATGAGCGCTGTGGAGAGCTCCAGCTTCCTGATCCCGCCACAATTTTGATACCCCGAATAGTCGTGCATTCAGCCTCAGTAGGGTGAAGGGTTGGGTTGATTGACCAGTATAGCCCTACAATACTGAGACAAATATCCTGATGCCAAACCCCCTTGTCTGTAAAGAGTTGTTGTGATTTTTTCATTTGCAGTTCACCCAGCAATATTTTGGCAAATTATCAAGCGGGACACATGCTGAGAAGCAAGCTCGACGGTTCCAATGAAGGGGGCGTGGCTGTCGGTTCTGGCTTTTTGGATTCGCCTTATCTCGTATGAGGCTATCTTGTGCAATTTTCTGTTCGGTTCTTATCACGAAAGATTTTGTTTTGTACTCAAAATTTTGATAATTGATAGGAACATTGAGAATCCAATTTATGTTCAGCCTGTTCTTCGGAATTTTTTATGTGATTTCAATGAAATGACAAACGCGATACCAGAGCAAGATGTTACAATTTTAAATCACCCCTCACGTATCCCAAAACAGATTTTAATTTTTGATTGTTAACCATGTGAAATAAAAATTTATCGAGGGTACGAGGAAAAGTTATTCTAAAATCCTGCAATTTATTGTGACAACCCAGCCACTCATTGGTGCAAAAACTAAGTGCGTTCCTCAAGATTTAAGGGATTTTGCAATCGAGTTGCGTACCAACTTCTATCAATATCAAAACAGCAACACTATTACGAAAACAATTCATTTTTGGACATTATCAGAATGCACGGAATTGATCACTTAACATTATGCAAAACTAATCAACGTTGTTCAAAATTTTCATAGAAACGACCAAGTTTTGAAAAAATGATCTATCCGTTAACGATTTTCAGAGGTACACACCTAAACTAGGAATTGAATTTTTTTCCAGAATATTTCCAGAATGCGTGAAAAATTTGGCTTTTGGCCAAATCTCACCTGCGGAATTCGAACCCACTACTCTAGCAGGGTCGAGAATTGTGGAGATGTATCAAATCATTTGGGAAGAAGTTGTGGAACCCCACAATTCGAACTAGAAAGTCAAATTGAGGGAAGGGAATAGAGGGTCCTTTCTCTTCAGGTTTTTCATTACATGCAAATTTTGCTGCTTTCACTTCACCCCTTGAAGATGGTTCAAATTCAACTTCGAGATCCAATTCAACTTCGAGATCAAAATAAACTTCGAGATCAAATTCAACTTCGAGATCAAATTCAACTTCGAGATCAAAATCAACTTCGAGATCAAAATCAACTTCGAGATCAAAGTCAACTTCGAAATCAAACTCAACTTCGAGGTCAAAGTCAACTTCGAGATCAAAATCAACTTCGAGATCAAAGTCAACTTAGGGATCAAACGCAACTTCGAGATCAAAGCCAACTTCGAGATCAAAGCCAACTTCGAGATCAAAGCCAACTTCGAGATCAAACTCAACTTCGAGATCAAAGTCAACTACGAGATCAAACTCAACTTCGAGGTCAAAGTCAACTTCGAGATCAAAATCAACTTCCAGATCAAACTCAAATTCGAGATCAAAGTCAACTTCGAGATCAAACTCAACTTCGAGATCAAAATCAACTTCCAGATCAAAGTCAACTTCGAGATCAAATTCAACTTCGAGTTCAAAGTCAACTTCGAGTTCAAATTCAACTTCGAGATCAAAATCAACTTCGAGATCAAATTCAACTTCGAGATCAAAATCAACTTCGATATGGCACTGCTTGAAATTAATCTTTACATAACTTTTGCAAAAATTCGAGTTTCTTTTATACAAACAATAAGACCTTTGGCTTGAAACTAATATTTACATAAATGTTAGCAAAGGTTAAAGATCTTCTATTTTTCGTGTTAAAGCAGCACAATTCTTTCTCTGTAGTTTTAAAGCAGCAAAAACACTTTCTGGCCATTAAAAAAAACCTCTGAAATCCTTCTGAAAGTCTCATTAAAACCTCTAGAACAGACGGATCCCTTATTTTCCCTCTGTTAGGCACCTCGAAACCTCTAGGAACGGAGGGAAAACCTCTGATATGGCAACACTGGTATCCAGCGTAGGGCTCAGTCTTGTCGCTTGCAACATTCGCGCGTTCTAGGCAAAAGACCGACTTCTTGTTATCTTGCGCGCAGGTTTTGTTTTCAAGGTTGTTCGCCCGTTGTCGAACGGGGAGGGCGGGAATGAAGAAGGGCTGGAGGAGTGTCGTGACTTCAAGATTCTCTGCATCGGCATCGAAGACACAGACAAATTCACAATCGAATTTCAGTCGTGTGTTCGCTGCATTACGGTTCAGAACGTTGTCGGCAGCTGAATGACGAGCGTCGAGCAGCGCGAATCGAACGCGGTCCCCCTCAAGGTTCGCAGAATCTCGACGTTAGAAACGGCATCGACCCATTGACGACGACGTATCGTTCACTATCGGAAACTACACGAATCTTTACTCATGGACGTCACCGAGGACAGCGTACCAGTTGTAGAGACGACGACTCCTCAAGCCAACGGCGATGGGAAATTCCTCAATCATAATGGAATCGTTCAGCCGCTACTCACGGGTTAGTGAAAAGCCAATTATTCACCTTGCCAGTTGTAAAAAATAAATAGGTTTACGTCGATGGGTGAGCAAAGCAAAATAGCAGAAAGGTGGTACAAACGTATCTAGTTAAAGTCTGGCTCAACCTAAGATAAGGAAAGTATTGCTGGATTTTATTTTATTTAATACTTCAAGGCACGTCTTCCTGGCGTGGTATGAGAAGTCCCAAAACCAGTTTCGAGTTGGCACGAATTGCAAAACTTTCTTCGATAAATTCTGCCTTCGTGAAATCTCGTTCAAAAGATCCTATTATCTAATTCGCATGATCGTGCCTTTCCACGCCTCTGCGCTGTAGGGGGGTGTCCTTCTCACTCGTATACGTGCCGTTGGAAGAAGATAGTGGGTATACCTTGGATAGTGGACCGTAGACGGCGTCGTAGCCATAAGAAATAGTACCTTTTTATCTATTCACTGATCGTCATTCATGACGTAGAACCAGACACACCGATTGGCTGAACATAATTTAGTTAATTCGTTATTGAATCTTGATTTATCCAAGGACGTTTGTGCAAAATTGCTGTCCATTTTTCTGTCAAATCGTCACTTAAGTTCTAACACCACCTAACTCAATTTTCCCAAGTTTTCAGGAGGAACTAAAAACTAATTAATTCAACATGGAAATACATTGAGCGGTAATGTCTCTTCTCCATCTCCTTTTTCACTGGTTGGTTCAATCTCCTTGGCAGTTTTACCATGATATCGGCTATTGAAAAATCTATCGATTGGTGTGTCCAACTCAGTGTTGCCAAGTTGGGGGTTTTCCCCCCAAATTTGGGGGTTTTTCTTCGCCAGAAGGGGATTTTGGGGGTGACATTTTTTGGGGGTTTTCGTGGAAGTTAGGGGGACTACGAAAAAGTTCAAAACTGAAGAAATAACAGCTAAGTACAGCAGATAAATAACAGCTAAGACTGACACTGCACAGCTAATTTGATTGGAAGATAGGTACTAAATAGAGATCAATAATTTGGGATGTACGTCTACCTACTTGTGGGTAGGTACACCTAATTTGTATCTATTGATGGTTTAGTCTGTTTATTGACTGACTTTACTGATACATAGGTACTTCCTATTAGGTTGTCAGAAAGAATGAGTATTAAACGGTTTGTAGTTTTAAGCACTATTTAACTTGTATAATATGGATTTAGGTATGTTTTATGCGAAATAGTTTATGTTGAATTCGTTCTTAACTTTTAGGTTTTTCTGGGATTTTTTACACATTTGGGGGGATTTGGGGGTTTTTCGACGTTGTCTCAGGGGTTTTTGACGTCCGCACCTTGGCAACACTGGTCCAACTCATTTTCGCCAAAAATTGAGTTAGGCGGTGTTGAAACTTAAGTGACGAAATGATAGAATGAACCAGTCGTGCGTAGAACAGTAGGTACGTTCTGGTACTGAAAAAAAAAAACATTCTGATTCTGGTTCTGAATGAAATTTTCGACCAAGTTATTCTAATAAATTGGACTCTCGATCAAAAATTATGGATCTAAAATTGTGTTTTGTGAATTACAAACGATGAAAAATGTGGAAGTATCAACTATTTACCTAACAAATAATTCTTCCATGTTTCGATACGTAACTTTTGACACAATTTGATTATATTTTGATTACTTTTGAGGCTGTTTAGGTAAAAAAACTAACTCACTTTGTAAATTTTATAGCCCGCCTAAAATCCAATTATGTCAAGCTATCGGAATGTAAAAAATAGCCGCGTATTCTGCAAGTTAAATCAAAAATGTGAAGACCAAGAATGTACAAATCGGTTCAATTTTGTGACGGGAAAATAATAAAATTGAAAACACTACAAGAGCTAATACATCCGAAGTACCTACCGTAAAGTAATTCGAATTCCGGTTAAGCAGGGTTATTGGTCTTGAAATGGTGTCACTGGTGAAATTTGAATGTTGATGCCCTTGGGTACCTGCCTGCCTTTCAAACTGAGAATGGAAAACAATTTTCATCGATCCAAGAACGATTAAATTCAATTTGCCCATCTCATGGGAGAAAATCCATCGAATTTTCCGCATAAAATCAAATGGAAATAGGTAATCGATTTGTTTATGGATTACCGGCAATTGAAGCCAAATAAGGACAGCTCCCTCAGTTCATTCTGGATTCATTATATCTGATTAAATTTTTCAAATTTCGGATTTTTCGAGATTTCTTTGAGATTTTTAACCCCGAATGTTAATATTTCGCGACAACGAATCATCGTCAATCCCCGACAGACGAACTAACCGAAATTCGAAAGCTATTTACAATAAATTATCATTCCTTAGGATTAAATTAATATAAAATTGTTACATAAACTAGGAGGTGAGAATTATCTTCATGTAATTTCATTGTTTCAAGAACAGAGAGTTATAAAAATTATGCAATATTATAATCTTATCTTAGTTATGGTTCCTTGCAAATACGACCGACATATTGTCTCAAATCGGCATGTGATAAGTACATGCAAGTCCAAGAGTCTTTTTTTGAATCTTCATTTATTCTTTTTGAAAGTCTAATCCTTTATTGAGGTGGTTATTTGAGGTGAAAAGTTTCTGAGCTCTAACAATGAAGTCGATAACCGATGTTGTCCCGGGCACGCCCTGCCGCCCCATGGAAATGATCCAATCCGCTACTTGAGTTGTACAAAATTGTAGACCGGTTTAACTATCGAAACCGGTCTAAAATTGTATTCTTAAATACCTAGCGGAATAGACTATCTCTACTCCCATTTTTGAGTGTTTACTCAACAAAATCAAAATATTTCCCAGTCTGCTTGGGATCTACGTACTAAAATGGCGATTCTAACGCAAAAGCGGGAGAATTTCCGAAGTCTTTATTCTTCTAATGATTATTGCCTTGGTGGAGAGACATGCAACCTATTCCGAGGTATAATTAGGTATTTGGGCTTCCTGCGATTAGGGAACGACTAGCCTTGGGCCTGGATAACCCACCGAAAAAAGTTATTCCGAAGTACAATAATGTTGGAATAAACCTCTTGAGCACAGCTCTGCAGCAATTATGAAGCATTTGATGTATACAAATAAATTTTATCTTTAAGGACCAATCGCGCCGAAATCGGACCAGCGGTTTGGTACGAAGTCCTGTCCACAAAATTTGGCCAAAGTCCGATTTTGATGAAACTATTCCTAAAAGTTGTGTTTGCTCCAACTTGATGCATATTATCCGTACGAAGAGTACCGGAATTTCAAGATAGAACGAAGGATCTAAAATTTCTTTGAATTTAATTTTCGCGAAGATTTTCAAGGTGAATTTTTCATTCCGAATATTTGGATACCCAGTCGGACTGAGTCAAACTGGCGCTCTAGTTTGAAGGTGCCCAACGGCCGAGATAGCGCTCCCGCCGGAGTGATCATGAGAGGGCTCGCGGCGTTCAGCTAACTTATTAGAAAAATAAGCGGAGTTTCCCTCTCCCTCTCTAGGAGGCTCCTTGTCCCTCCCGTAGACGCTCCCTATCTCTCCCTCGGACGCTCAATATCGCTCACTATCGCTCGCAATGACGGTCTCTGTCGCTCCCTCGGACGATCTCTGTCGCACCCTCGGACGCTCCCAATCGCTCCCGTGGAGGCTCCCTAGTCACTCACAAGGATGTTGCATCATGGATAAGCCTTTTGGATGTTGTATGTAATGGATAAGCCCTATCGGCAGTAAAATATGTGTTTCTGAGTAAATGTGTATGAGTAAAAGTTTTTTTTCTGAAGCTCCGTTCCGATTCTCGATTTTAGGACGATTCCAATACTTCCATTTACTTACAGAGTAAATATGGAAGTTAAAAAGGGTTAAAAAGGAGGATTGCCGTTCTCAGCAGTAGGTATAATAATTTATCAATTGAAATGTGGCCATTTGGTATTTTTGTATTGTTCCAGATCTATACCAAATCACGATGGCGTACGCGTATTGGAAATCCGGCCGAATAAAAGATGTTGCCGTTTTCGACCTTTTCTTCCGCCAGAACCCCTTCCAGGGGGAGTTCACAATTTTCGCCGGCCTTGACGAGTGCCTGAAATTTTTGCAGAATTTTCATTATTCCGACAGTGGTAAGTGGATCATGACAATTCAATAGTGCTAAATGCTTTAAAATTATTTGCGAAAAGATAACGAACCCAAATCCAACTTCTTCATTTAATTGAACCCTATTTATAATTAACCAATAAAGTAGGTAATGCAATTTTTAAGTATTCAATACTCACATGGTGGGTCACCGCCCTTGAATCAATTCTTTATGGTGGGATCGAATCTCGTCTCTTTCATGCCATGAGTCTATTGGCATATCGGTGATTAATTATTCATGTCGAATTGATCATTTTCAAAAGCCAAGTCTCCCAACAAAGACCGATTTCTATTACCGACTGCTCAACAAGGCTGATAGTAAAAATTTATCAATCCGATGTCCAATCATGAAATTCACCACGGTGGTATTTCCATCACAGTTCAATGTAAAAATTTCGATCGCAGGGGTTCGATTAAAAATGCTCACGAATCAGGAGTTTTTCAGTTTAAAATAGTGATTTAGATTAAAAGCATTATTATTATTTTTTTATTGTATTATTTATTTTTATTTTAGAAATTTTTTGGGTACACCTTCCTAAAAAACAATGTGGGTACTCAAAAAACTGTCCGTGTATTAGAACTAGTTTTTCGAATCATTCAGAAACTATCAGATTCCCGAAACTTGCTCCTAGCGATAAATTTCTCTCCGATTGATGAGTATCTGACCTTGGTCTGAGGTTTTGAAATAAACCGTCGTATATCGTCGTATTAATCCATTTTATTTTCACAGATATTAACTATCTGAGACACACTCTCCCGCCGTCTATCGAGGAAGAATTTTTTGTTTTTCTACGAAAATTGAACGCCCACGATGTCACTGTGTACGCCATTGAGGAAGGTTCCGTTACTTTCCCAAGGTGAACTATATTTTAGTATTTTTATTGAATTTTACGCCGAATCCAAACTTCAACGAAAATAGATTCTCTGGAGGTTCTGTCCTTGAAAGTGGTTTCTTGCCTATTTTTCTACTAGCAGATGTTGGAGCAATGAGGTGAAAAATAAATCCATTTTGAATTATGAAATAATTTCCATCATTAGGTCAACCTATTACATCCAGTAAAGTTCGTATCCAATGAAGATTAGGCATTCACCATAAATAGGTTCGAGTGGAAACTTCAATGAAGTTTATGTTCAACATTGAGCAAACATAAGGATACTTTCAGGCTTACCAACTTTATTTGAAACATTTTCAGGGTTATTTAATAAATTGACATTTTTATGGTTATTTGTGTTATTGATGGTCATTTATTATCCCAGATTTACAATTGAATGAGGAGAAAATTAAGTCGGTACACAAGACGTCCGCTCACTAACCTTTGTGCGGTCTAGCGGTTGAGGCGTCCAACTAGAAATTCGGAGATTTTGAGTTCGATTTCCAGTCAGGGCGGATTTTTTTCGCCAATTTCCACAATTCAATTTTTCCTCTTGCAATAAACTATATTTGTTTCAGAGTCCCACTGATGCGAGTCGAAGGTCCACTTATTATAGTTCAAATTTTGGAAACTACTCTATTGACGCTCGTTAATTACGCAAGGTGAGACAACAAAATTGCCCGGGGTTTCTAATTGGAATATTTTTGACAAAACGCTAATTTCAAGGGGCCGGTTTTAGTTTGATGGCCACAAATGCTGCACGGTACCGGCTGGCTGCTGGCAAGAAAGTCCGCCTTCTCGAATTCGGCTTGAGGAGAGCCCAAGGGCCTGACGGTGGACTTTCAGCGTCAAAATACTCGTATATCGGTAAGTAAATCTTATACCTTTATCATATACCTCAATGATAATTTCACACATTCCTATTGGCGACTCAGATTAACGATGAGCGCTCTAGCGGCCGAGCGGCGGAACTAGTATTGGTTGGACAACCCCGGCTCCAGTCCCTTGGAAAGCATAGCCATTGACCAGTTTTTTGATGAATTTTCTTTGATAACTCCAGAATGTTCTAGCTCGAGTGATTTTGTACTTTTCCGTATGGATATTGGTATTGTTAACGCGAAAGAAAAATGAAATAGGCCCACTGACTTATACTAAAACATTGTTATAAGAAGTCTAAGTAGGATATCTGGGTCTCAATAGGTCTCAGATCATGTCATCACGCTGGTTTTGTTTATTTTGGTGACGAAAATTTTCAATTTTCTCGCACGTTGCCATTCATTAGACTAATCATACAAGAGTATAAAACCAGTGGTGCGTAGATAACACACAATACTTCCATATTTTGATACGTATGTACCTACCTACATTTCTGACGCAATTGAATTATGTTTTGACTGCTTTTGAGGCAAATAAAAGCATCTATCTATTGATCAAAATGTTAATCGCAGGTTTGCTACGAAATTTTTACTTCCATATTTACGGAGGGAATGGAAGTATTGGAATCGTCCTAAAATCGAAAATCGGAACGAAGCTTCATAAAAAACGTTCACTTATAGGTACACATTTACTCAGAATCACTTCCCGAACAAGTGTCTGTGTGCCCGTCTGTGGTCATTTACAACCAGTGGTGCTTAACACACAATGCTTCCATATCTTGAAACGTACATATTTGACAAAATTCGATCATATTTTGACTGTTTTCAAGGGTGTTTAGGTCAAAAATATCAAAAAGTTCACTATGCAAATTTTAAAATTCGCAACAAAAAAAATCGTTCCATTTTTGGAATATAAAAAATATCCACATATTCTGCAAGGTAAAACGAAGATTTTGAGACCAAGAACGGTCAAATCGGTCCATTTTTGTGGCCGGAAAAAAATAAAATAGAAAACACTAAAAATGCAAATATGTCGGAAGTACTGTGAGTTATTCAAATTCCGATTAAACAGGGTGTTAGGTCTTGCCGAGACAAACATTTCAGTTCAAGAAATTTGAAAAAAGGTTGAGAATTGAGGGAGTTACGGTCATATTAGTAAATGGATGAGAGACTGTCCAACCAATAGCCGCCATTGTAGAGGCGACCGCAGCGCACTCATCGGTAATCTGAGTCGCCAATAGCGAGCAATACGATCATATTTCGTTAGTGAGCGGAAATTGGCCATTCGTACTTATGATACGTTTGATTTACAAGTTTTTAGCCGACTTCAAAAGGCAGTTACTCAGGTTGACTTAGTTAGGGATTTTTGAATGTTGCTTTTTTTTCGGTATATCCAATCTTACGCAGCCAATTTTGATCAGATTTCAAAAATTCATTCACTGGGCTGTCAAGGAAACCTGCCATCTGGTACCATAATTTTTAATATTTTTTAAGATTAATATTAATTGCTCTACAACCAGAAAAAACGGCGATAATAAATCTCAAAATCCAGAAGAATTTTTTCATTGGTCCTTGGCTTGAATATTTTTTTCGGATTTTTGAAATCGTTTGCCGCTTTCGCAATGAAATCAAACTATTCATATTAGGTGAGCGTTCTGCAGGAACATAATGCAGTAGTTACCGCTGTTCTCATTACTCGTTCGTGAACTGCCACGATGGTATAAGCCGATGAAAAAATGTCGACAAACATGAAAGTACGCGTGTCATTGATGAGCGGGTCAGCTGGAGATGTTGCCTAGCAAACGGCGCATTGCACCACCCGAAGGCCGTGAAAAACTTCAGGGGTGACTTTTAGGTGTCCGCGATGCGACGGGGGAAGCCACGGTGCTTAGCACCGCTCACTTATCTGGAACAGGTACCTACGTGTCGCTGTTCGACTCGTCCGTAAAATCGAATCCCACCCTCGGATCTATCACCCGGAGGATTTCCGATTGTCATTCGCTGTCACTGCCAGCCTCTGTCGCTGATAGGCGCCGATTTCCAGTTCTCGCCTGTAATTCTCCCAGATTACCCAAGGTTATGGGATTTTCGGGGGAAAACTCGCAAGTCGGGCGATCATAGTGTCAGGTGGTTAATATTGATCCGGGGGTGTCTTCAGTGCCAGGTCGCCGGCTGGTACTCGGCTGCGGCCTCCGCTCGTTCACCGCCGGCTACACCTCGCGACTTTAATTGCCCCATTGTCTCGACTCCTATCAAACTTTGGCCGAACATTAGAGCATTCGACGAAACTGAAGCACGAACGATTTGGATAGAATACCTCCCATTAGATTTGACTTCCTTCGTTACTGTTGGTTTACACAGTTTGTCGGCAATTAATCGGACTATTTCAATAAAGAAGAAAATTGAAAACTGAAGTTTCAAGCGAAACGGCTTTTGTGATATTTTGGGCCGCTTTATCAATTGTCGGTTATCCAAAAACTCATAGCTAATCACCAGGCCACTAATTTCAGGGTGATTTTTGGGTGGATGCGCATAGGCTTTGTCTCCGAGAAATTTGTAGCCAAGAGATTAGCTATGAGTTTTTGGATAACCGACAATTGATAAAGCCGCCCTTAATTTCAAGGCTACCTACGCAATAACTGAAAACGTTTTTCTAACTGCAGGAAAATAATGAAGAGATTTTGGAAACAATGTACTTTTTGACTTTTTTTAGTACAAAATTAGTAGTTTGTACGATGTAGTCACCTGGCAAATCAAGAAATGCTAAAATAAATCGAATCCAAAGTTCAGAAAATGTTCCAAGAGTTTAAATGAGATTGTATTGAACCACTGATCCGATTTTGATGAAACTAGAATTAAAAGTTGCGGTTTGCTCCAACTTGAGGCGCATTGTCCGGGGAATCCGATCTGAAAAGGTTAAGGGCCGGTTTTTCAATTCATTTAAAGCTAGATTTCCCCGGGTTTCTCCCTTGATTTACCATGAAAGCATTCTATTATATCTCAGATTTTAGTTTTTTGTTAGTTTATTTTTTCTGTTTTCACAAAACAATTATCGAATTTTTCCCGGAAAAACGTCCTTGCCTACGGTAAATCAAGTTAGGAATCGGAGGAAAATACTCGAAATATTCCAAACCCATGGCATCTGCATTAAAATCTGGAATTTTTGGAAAGTTCTCAAAAATCTCGGAGAAAGTTGAAAATAATGTTAGACAACAACCCAAAAGCCGTCAGATGCAAGATCTCGAATTTTCCAAAAAAATTGTTACATGTTTCTGTTGTTATGCTACATTTTTGGCGAAAAAATTCCCTACGACAAGTAATTTGAGTAACCGGTTTTTTTGTCGTCGGTTATTAAAGTGAGGCCTCCCTAACAACCGGGTCAAAAGCTATTTTTAGTAACACAGTACCTAACTTCTTCATAGTAACATTTTTCCTTTCCCGTTGGATCGCAAGAGAGAATAGGCTCAGCATGAAATTGCACCATACATTCTAGCATGGCGTGATGGTCTCACATTCTCCCATGGCCTTGTAACTTTCTGGGTAGCGTTACGGCTTTCTTCGAGCCTCACAACGTTTTTTCGGATATATTCCTTCGATCTTTTTTCATATCAAAACCTGGTTGGTTAGGCTGTTAGACATGATCATTAACTCCGTAAACTTATCCTATTTTGAAAATGAACCGAAGAAAATGAAGGCTGCTTTATCTATTCATGAAATCAATCGGTAGGAAGGATAATCTTATGGAAAACATTTCCAGCATAGAACCACCTGAAAAATATTTTATGCGAAATAATATTACGCTTTCGAGTCAGAATAATGTGCATATTATGTTATCTCGGGATGATGACATTTTCAAAGCAAATAAAAACTCCTCTGTGGTCTTCTGTTGCAGGCGGCTTCGATGGGACGAGCAATGTTTTGGCGGGCAAAATGTTCAACATACCTGTAAAGGGTACTCACGCTCACGCGTATATATCGTCGTTCAGCAATTTCAGCGATCTGCAATCGAAGGTAAGTCCCTCGATATTTCATTTTCGACTTGACCTTGAGACTTGAGAAGGTAGAGGCTTCCTATTTAGGGAATTATGTGCCTAGTAGGTACCAAAGTGTGCATATGAACGATGGTTAATCAAATGGGCATTATTTTGATTGGTGAGTGGATGATTTCGACCTGAAGCTTGTAGGAAAACGTCTTGTCCGAATCTCTAATCCGATTTTAATTTTTTTTACAATCACTACCCATTTAAAAACAAATTGGCTGCGTGAGAGCGGAACATACATACAAAAAAAGCGACCTAAAAAAATCCCCTACAAGTCAATTGAGAAAACTCCGTTTTTTTCTTAAATCGGTTAAAAAGTAGGTAGGCATGGTCTAAATTGGCTGTCGGCATTTGAAGTCGAGAACCATTTTTATCTTCAAATCGTCGATTCCACTCGTCCAATTATCTAATTCGATATTTTCCTCTAATCTGCTCAGTCGTCGGCCTTGTTACGCAGTTTCGTCCACTTGGCCTCACTTGACCACAATTTTATTAGAGGTTGCGTTGTTTATTGACATTGTTCGTTTTCTATGAGCGAAAGGGGAGGTTATTTTAGACTCGACTATTTTAAATAGACTCTCCCTCTCTGAGATCGCTTACCTTCATTCAGGCATGTGCCATTCACCTGCTGACGAACGGCATTCAAAATAAACCCTGTCCCCCTGACTTCAGTTATTACGTGAAAATAGACGGCTAGAAATTGAATCGCTTCACAAAGAAAGGGCTTCAGTCACAAAAATGGCAAAATGTTTTTTTTTCTCATTTTAGGTCTGAGACGCACTTTGCATTGATTCAAAATTAAAGGGCATTCGTCCGAAGCTTCCTTCGTGTAGTTTTAGAGCCTTGCTTTACGGCGTTTTGTAAATAAAGGGCATAGGCTGCAGGTAGTTTTTGCCATTTCCCTAAAACTTATTTTTAGGACTGATGCCCTTCCTTTGTGAAGCGATTCAGTTGTACGATAGCTTCCAAATTGAAATTTCCCTTTTTCATCCTTTCAGCAGATGCTGATGGACAAAAACACGGGCAAAGAACGCGACATGCTCGAGCTGGCAATGCAGTGGCGCGAGCCGCTCTCCGAACTCTTGGACATCATGCCCGATGAAGCATCAGAGGGTGAACTGACGGCTTTGATTTCATTCGCAATCGCTTTCCCTGAAGGTTTCATCGCGCTAGTCGACACTTACGACGTCAAAAGGTAACGTTGCAATTTCAACATTTATCTGGGTTTTATTTCGCTTTTTTTCTTCCTTTCCTCCTGTTCGTGACGGTTGTGGTGCAGTTTTCTGCACTGATGGTTATAATTTATTGCTTTCCTGTTACCCCTTTGCACTTATCTCCAAGATGGGCTTTGTTGTTGAGACGGCCTCAGTCCATGTGGCAAGAATGGTTATTGTCCTGTGTTTGTTGTTTGTGTTCATTGCCCGTTTGTGTGTGCATTTTTTGTTGTTGTGACAGGCTCGTATTGTTTGGTGCACTTTGTAGTCTGAACTATTCTGCCGTCCTAAGAAAGAACGTCCCATCTCCATTTTTGAACTTTTTGAGTTAAAGAATGTTTCTTAAAGATTTTGATGAGATCCGTCGATCGGGCTTGGTTAGAAAGTAATAACTCCTTCGGAAGTGCCTGAAAATCGATGCGGGACTATCGAAACTATCAAGACTATCAAAATGGACTATCGAAATAGAGATAGGACTTTCTTCCTTACGACAGCAGTATACAAAAACAAAATAAACGAAAACAAGAAATAAAACAAAAAAGGTGAATAAAAACAAAAACAGTATTGGTTTAGGACCTATCCCTTTGTAGGTATGTGATAATATGTATATCCTTTATCATCGGTAGCGAAGTGAATCCTCGTATGTCGTATCACTACACTTCGCGCCTGTGCATGCGCATAAGAAGGCGTCAGAAGAACAGAAGAATCAAGCAGGGTTCACAAGAGCATGGTTTGACCCAATGACGTCAAACGGTTGTCGGCTTTCCCATTGGTTCCCCTCTGACCAGATGATCATTTTTGACCAACAAAAAGCCGAACCGTATGACGTGTGACGTATGACCATACTCTTGTGAACCCTGCTTCGGAATTTTTGAAAAATTGACTTTCCTGAATCTCAATCCTACAAACCCAAGAGCTTATTTTGATGGAATTGGCGATGCCGAATGTTCCGTGAATTACTGTGTCCTAACTGCCCTATGTCCTGCATCGCAATCTCAGTTACGCCACTGCCATCGTTCATGGTACAAACCCGATTCGATTTGAGCTTTAGTGTTATCTGTTGCAGGAGCGGCCTCTTGAATTTCTGCGCTGTCGCCATGGCTCTGAACGACCTCGGGTACAGAGCGATCGGAATCAGGATCGACAGCGGGGATTTGGCTTATTTGTCCAACAAGGCTAGAGAAGTTTTCAACAAAGTTGCTGAAAAGTTAGTAGCTGTTGCGTTTTTTGTGGAAGAATTGCAAAGCCTCCTACAATATGCCATAATATGACATATTATCATTATAATCATAATCATTATCACAATCATTAACATTATCATTATCATAATCATTATCATAATCATTATCATTATCATTATTATAATCATTACCATAATCATTACCATAATCATTACCATAATCATTGTCATGATCAATATCATTATCATGATCATTATCATGATCATTATCATGATCATTGATTGTCATGATCAGTATTGTGATCAGCATCATAATCATTATCATAATCATTATCACAATCATTATCATAATCATTATCATAATCATTATCATAATCATTATCACGATCATTATCTCAATCATTATCACGATCATTATCATGATCATTATCGATTCTTTTCCTTTCTAGGTACAACTTACCCTGGTTCAGCACCCTGCAGATCATGGCTTCGAACGACATAAATGAAGAAACGATTCTCAGCTTGAACGAGCAGAACCATCAAATCGATTGTTTTGCGATCGGGACTCATTTAGGTAATTTTGACCAATCGATTCGTATAATCTGCAAGAGAAAATCGGAGAGGTTGAAGTGGATTATTTGGCTTTCTGGATTATTTGGAAAAATAATTCACCCAAAACCGACTTATCGTCTGAATTTGTTCATAGTTACCTGTCAGCGACAACCCGCTCTCGGCTGTGTCTACAAGCTCGTCGAAATCAATGGAACTCCTCGGATAAAATTGAGTCAAGATGTAGTCAAAGTAACTATGCCCGGGAGGAAGAATGCATACAGGCTTTACGGGGCAGATGGTGCGTTTGTAGAAAGTTTTTTCTCATGTTTGTAAAAAGTTATTTCTATTCTATTGTTGGTCTTTTATATATTTGTTTAAAATTTCTCTTCTCCCAGGACACGCTTTGATTGATTTACTGCAAAAATCTGAAGAGTGTCCTCCTGAAGTGGGCGTGCGGGTCCTGTGTCGGCATCCCTTTCAGGAATCCAAAAGGGCCTATGTGATTCCGACAAGGGTTGAACCGTTGTACAAGGTAAATTACATTTAAATTTTTGTTGTGCGTAGATAACACGCGTGTTTCCATATTTGAAAAAAGTTATCAGGCTATTTGCAGGAGGCGTCAGATTCAAGTCCTGCTGGAGAATTTAGCCGTTTCCTTGTTGATCCTAGCGCTTAAGTTTGTGGGTAATTAAATTTCCTTCATTTTAGTTTGGTAATTTTATTTGCTTTTTTAGAATCTGGAAAAATACGAGTTTTGGGAATTTTGGACATTTTTCAATGGAGGCATTTCGCTTATATATCTCGGGAACGGTGAAGAATCGGAATGTGGCATATTTTTGAGTCAACTCTTTCATGGTTAAATTCAAGCCCAACTGTGAGTTTGAAGTCATTTTCATTGATTTCAGGAATATTGGTCAAAAGGTGAAATCCGGGCGCACTTACCTAATCTTAATGAGATCCGCCTCCGAGTGCAAAATTCGTTGCAGACAATCCGACAGGACATCAAGCGGAATCTGAATCCTACACCGTACAAAGTGAGTAACATAAAAACTTTCTCGTAATTTGTTTTTTTTTTTAAATCTGATTACACTTCGAATGGGCGCCGACATTTGGACATGGCGCTTCAGCATGAGCTGGCAATCCTTGACAGATTTAAATTTGCTTTTTGAATTGTAAAATAGGCAAAATTTATGGTACAAGGTAAAATTAACTCGTTGAATTTTTTCCAAACTATTTGTTTTAACGTCAACTAGTAGAACTTTATAGGAAATTCATAAGAATAGTATTTACCTGCCACAGAAAAATTTTTATTGGTTGAGAGAGCGCATTTGACTCTGATCCATAGAATTGTGATAATGTGCGTGTAAATAGTATATTAGCGTAGGTGAAGGACGTAAAGTGGGTAAATGAATCTTCACGTGGTTTGAACTGAACTGTATTATCAATCTCCTGATAATTGATATGCGTGTAATATCAGAGCTCGCAGTGCTCTCAACATAACATCTCTTCCCCCAGAAGTAATTCAAAATAACGAAGAAATAAAGAAATAAGGAGAGTTCACAGTCGAAGTTACTCGTACTGCAGTCGGTCAGGAATTCGTCGGTTCCTCTGAGAACGGCGGATGCCATCTTGTGCGGTGGCGTCTTCCACTGGTCCTGGCTCAAGTGGCCCTAGCGAAGTTCGAGGAGGAGTGGAAGGTGCCGCGTCAAGTGGTCGATCAGGTGCCGATTCGGACGACAAACCCTGGCTGGCTCTGATGGCTGGGCCAATGGTTGATCGTCGAGTTCGAGGCGACGGATCAGGGAGAGGCGGCGGTACTGAGTTTCGAGCCGGGATGTCGTGTGGTAGGGATTTCCGGATAGGCGGAACTTCTGTCGGACGAATACTCTTGCTGACAGAGCGCATTTGATCGACGTGTCGTCTGACAATGTCTGATCCGACCTGGATGCTGTAGTTCAATTCGCCATCCCGGTTGAGCACAGATCCAAATTGCCACTTTTTGTTGGGATTTGCATAAACCCGAATGGCTACGCGTTCCCCTGGATCGAACTTTTTGGATACTGCAGGGCGATTGACATCACGTTGTAACTCCCCAAGAAGTGAAGGTCGCATGACGTCCAACATGGTACGCAATTCTCGTCCCAGCATGAGGCTTGCTGGTGAACGACCAGTAGTGGGATGTGGTGCTCTCCGATAGGATAACAGCAGTCTGTTCAGGCGGTCTTGAATCGTTCCTGGTGCCCCACACAGCCTGCGAAGTCCGGTTTTCATCGTTGAAACGAATCTTTCAACTTGGCCGTTGGTGGCTGGATGGAAGGGAGCCCCGGTTGTATGCCGTATGTTGTACTGCTTCACGAAGTTTTGAAATTCGAAGCTGGTGAAGGCAGTGTCATTATCTGTAACGATAATTACAGGGTATCCAAATCTTGTAAAGAGGCCTTCAAGGTGTTTGATAGTTTCTGCTGAATTCGTAGTGCGCACAAGAAACACTTCCGGCCACTTGCTGTACGAGTCAACGACCAGTAAGAACAGATGCCCCTGGAACGGGCCTGCGAAATCCGCATGAATTCTATGCCACGGATGACAGGCTTTTTCCCATTGATGTACTGTCACTCGAGGAGGGTTCCGGGCAACAAGATTGCATTCTTGGCAAGATCGAACTAGGTTTTCAAGATCTTTGTCCAATTTGGGCCAAAATACGTACGACCTTGCTAACGCCTTCATTTTGACTATTCCTAGGTGCCCATCATGCAATTCCGAGAGGACTCGGGCGCGAAGAGCTGTCGGAACGTACAGTCGAATCCCGTTGAATACGCAGTCTTGATGAATCGAAAACTTCAAATCTCCCTCTCCAAGTGAAGTACCCATTCGCAGTGCTTCCAGAATCTGTTTGAGTTCTGGATCGTGAGCAGTTGCGCGAGCAACTTGCTGTGGGGTGACTGGCAAGGTCTCCCATTGACGGAGCTGGAGAATTGTAGCTTCATCTTGAGGCATGTGTTGGAGTTCTTCCGATGTCGTTGGGAAGCGCGACAGCGCATCGGCATTACCGTGTAGCTCGGACTTCCGGTATTTGACGTCGAAGTTGAAAATTTGGAGTTGAAGCGCATAATGAAGCATTCGCGTAGCACTCAATAATGGTAGCTTATTCTTGGAGCCAAAAATTTGAACCAGAGGACGATGATCCGTAATAAGTGTAAACCTCTGGTTATAGAGATAGTGAAAAAATTTAAATACTCCCCATTTTATGCTCAGTGCTTCTTTATCTATTTGGCTGTAGTTTTTCTCCGTGTCCGACAACGTACGTGACGCAAACGCTACTGGAAGTTCTTTCCCGTCAACGACATTCGATAAAACAGCTCCCAATCCGTAAGGGCTGGCGTCCGTAGCCAAGGTTATCGGCAGCGATGGGTTGTAGTGAGTCAGAACTCGGTCAGAAGCGATCTCTCGTTTAATTTTTTCAAAACTGACTTCACAGTCACGATCCCACTTGAATTCGACTCCCTTCTTTGTCAAATTATACAAGGGGCGCGCGCATGTTGCCAGCTGAGGAAAAAATCGTCCATAGAAGGTCACAAGTCCCAGGAAGGCCTTAACCATTTTTGCATTTTCCGGACGCTTAGCATTCAGGACGGCAGCTACTTTTTCGTTGGTCTTGTGTACCCCGTGTGCGTCGACCCTGTAGCCTAAAAATGTGACTTCCTCTTCAAAAAAACGACACTTGGCGTGGTTCAGGTGTATCCCGTTGTTTTCGCAGACTGTAAGAACTTGCTCCAGGCGCTGTAGGTGCTCCTCTGTGGTTCGGCCGGTCAAGATGATGTCATCATGGACTACGCAGCACTCGATGGGGTGAAAAATTTGGTCTACATACCGTTGCCAAGTGGTTGGCGCCGCACTTACGCCGTACATTAGGCGCTGTGGCTCATACAATCCTTTGTGCGTGTTGATCGTAAGCATTTTTGCGGTTTCCGGGCACACTGGCATGTGGAGGAAGGCTGATCTGACATCTAAACGACTGAAATGACGGCCACCCGTCAGACTGGAGAAAACCTCCTCGAATCCCGGGAAGGGGTGTTGAGGAATGATGACGTATTGATTCAGCGTACAACTGTAGTCGCCGCATAACCGAACGTCTCCTGAGGGCTTCACGACTGGTACCACAGGGGTGCCCCAATCTGCTGATTCAACGCGTTTCAAAATATTTTCTTGCACCAGTCGATCGATCTCGCCTTCCACTTTGCTCCTTAGTGCCAGCGGCACGGGACGGGCCTTACGAAAAACCGGTGTGGCATCGTTTTGCAATTTTAATGAACACACGTAATTTTTTATTGCGCCAACCTTATCAGAGAAGACGTTCGCAAACCTCACCACGAGCGCGCCGACCGAAGACTTCGGTATTGAAATGTCCTGATTTTTCAGAATGTTGACATTGGTGAACGAAATGTTGAAATAGTCCATCCAATCTCGTCCAAAAATTAGTGGATAATTTCCCTCTACCACGAAGGCGGAAAGTATTTTTGATTTCCCCTGGAATTCCACTGATAATTTGACTCTACCGGCAGGTGTAAGTTTGGTGCCGTCGTAGGTGCGGAAAACTGTATGAGTAGAATTTATTTCCGCTGTAGGGGCAACTTTACGTAACGTCTCCATATTTAGAATCGTACTGCGGCTCCCCGAGTCTAACTCGAATTCGATCGGTTTGCCATTAATGCGAGGTGTAACGTGGTACGGAGGATGATTTTTATTCGACCCGATGTGATGAACGTTTCTTACTTCTTGAAAAGGAAATTCATCGTCGTCGGAAATATATTCGTCATCTAATTGGTCGACGTCGCTATATTCACTGTCGTACAGTAGATCGCGGATTAGCTTGACATTGGAGGCCCTTCTTTTCTTCAAGCATACGCTCACGTCATGCTCACCGGAACAGAACCTGCATCGTAAATTTTTAGCAGTGCAAGCGGGTGCTTTATGTGAATTTTTTGCTCCACATTTAAAACAGATGATTTTTTCTGACTTTTTCCTCAAGGGCCTCGACTGTGGTTGAGGTTTCCGCTTATGGAACTTAATTTTATGTACCGCTTGGGCAGGTGGTGTTACCTGATGTAATACCTCAGTAGTCCCCTCACAAGCACGCTCGATAGCCGATGCGAGTTCCATTGTTCTCTTCAGGTCGACGTCGTCCTCCTCGAACAATCTATCCAGCATTGCTTTTGAGCGTAGGCCACTAACAAACGCGTCTCTTAGCATAGTATTTAACATCGACGCGTCGTACTTGCAGTTAGTGGCGAGTTTCCTAAGGCTCGCGAGGTATTGTGCGACCGATTCTCCCTCCTGCTGCTTTCTGTTCAAAAAAGCGTGCCGACTAGGTATCACCAAGGGTGCCGGACTCAGATGGTCTTGTAGAGTTTTCTTCAACTCGTCGAATGACTTTTCAGAACATCTAGCCGGATATATCAAGCTCTTTAGTAACGTATGATGTTTAGCCGACAAACTAGACACGAAAACATCCGCTTCACTTTGCTTTGGAACGTTCTGCGTTTTGAAAAACGCCGATAGCCGGTCCAAATAGTCGGAAAACGTCTCGACTGTCTCGTCATAACGCTCGAAGTGTATTCCATGGTATCCTCTGTTAGGCGGGTCGGCTCGTTGACTTACTTGTGAAGTTGCAACCGTCTGCTGTTGCATCTGTCCAATCAGTTGAGTAATTGATTGGTTTTGAGCAGTAATCGCTGCTAAGACTTCGTCCATGGTAGTAGGCATGTTGATGGTGTAAACGTAAACACAACAGGTCACCAACCGTGGAAGTAGTAGAAGTAATCGAAATGTTACAGTAGATAACGCACTTGTAAATGAAACTTCCAAGTAGAATTGCTAGAAATAATTGCAAACTACTCGGCTGCGCCAGTGTAAATAGTATATTAGCGTAGGTGAAGGACGTAAAGTGGGTAAATGAATCTTCACGTGGTTTGAACTGAACTGTATTATCAATCTCCTGATAATTGATATGCGTGTAATATCAGAGCTCGCAGTGCTCTCAACATAACAGTGCGGCAGTAGAGATACCAAAGTTGTAAAAAGTCTGTAATTCGTTAATCAATCATTTCGTATGAGTTTGGTGTGTTACTAAAAACCAGTGCTGTTATGATTACCATTTGACTTCTTACAGGATCAATTATTTGATTTTGGTGGTGAAGTTTCATTTTGCATTTTCTTTGGTTCAACATTTGGATATTGGTTTTTGTTCTTTCCAATAGGATTCGACTAAAAACAGCAAAACAATGGTTCATATCGCACCAAAAGGTTCCCTTTTTGACCTTAAGGTAAATAATAAAGTATAATGGGGTCATAACATCACTATTCAATCGATGTCAAGCGCTTTACGTGTTAACACATTTTTTCGCTTTTCATCATTGCACTGGATAAACATGTTGCATAAATATTATAAGATTAACCTTTGCATCGCTCATCTTGCTTGCTGAGGGAGATGCGCTAACAACCTGTTCCCTATTTGTTGCACGAGGGATTCTCTGTGCGATGAGATTTTTCGGTGTTTACTTCGATTTGTAAATAGTAACCTTGCTCTTAGGGCCAGTTTCACCAAAATTTAGGTTCTCGCTCAATAAGCATCTAAGAGTAGGTAATCTTGAGTAATCTAATCAACATTCGGACTTCTTCATCAACGATCAGCTTCGATCGTCGCTCATTTGGCATTCAACTTGCCCAGTTTTGGGCGATCTAGGGCTTTACCAATAAGAGATAAGGGAAGACTGACATAAACTTTTTATTTATTTGCTGCCCGATTTTTTACGTTAGCATCATAATAATTACTCGCTGTGGCACTTTATGTTTTGTTCCAATATCACCACAACCAAATAGGAGAGCTAATTCTTGAATATCAATCTTCAATGATAAAAGGATTCGCGAATAAAAGGAATATGATAATACAAGCGTTCATTTACAAAAACCAATAAATAAATTGGTAAAAAATGATAAAATTAGAGCAGTTGTGAAGTAATGTTCGGAAAGAGATTTTCAGCGGAAAATGATGATTATGCAAACATTTTAATCGTCTAACAAGGTGTGATCCCGAGACCCCTTGCTCCGCAAGCCAGTGGACTACCAGGCTGAATGTTGCATGTCCCTGCACAGCGGCCTAGCATCGGGCGGGTTGAACTGTTGGTGTGATTGGTGCTCAATAATTTGCACTGATTTGTGGTCTTTTGAATTGTGTATCGAGCTTGGAAATCCCTGGTATAATGACTGCAATGTCGGTAGTAAAAGTGTAAAACCTCGTAAGTCTCAATTTTGATAAAATAAGGATTTGAGCTCTATGGGTAGTATTTGAGCCTTAGGTCCGTCAAGTGAAGCCGTATTCCTCCGTTTGCGTCTCATTTCTTCTCTGTAGCCATGTGCAATAACCTGTAAGTCAAAACCTTCCAGAGCTTTTGTAAAAACTAGCACGTTTTTTAGGTACCCTGACAAATTTCTGAATTTGGACTTACAAGGATTTACACTTTTACTATCAATATGTCTTGTTCAAGGTTTGGTTTTCATGTCGCCATTCATTCATTCACCTCTCATATAATATCTCAGTATTACAGGATGTGGTTTAAGATATCGCTGGGTTTTGGGTAGCTATTAAAATGGAACTACTAGACTTGTGCAGTGGAACTACAAATAGAATTGTGCAGTGGGCGGGAATGAATCTGAATGGCTGATAAGATTCAGCACAATTCGATGGGCATCGAATTGGAATAAATAAAAAAATTCATTTTGTCAGGGCTGATTCGAAGAAGAAGAACGAAGAAGAAGTAGATTAATATATATAATTGATAACATAATTGATTACAGCACTACAACTAGCCGCATTTCAGTATCTGTTGATGTTCTATAGTTCTACTCCATTGCATGAAAATATTGTTGAAAATCCCATTGATAGTACCTATTAAATCTAAATTTCTGCCATAAAATGTCAACCTGGCTCATACCTTGTGGTTGGTCCATGCCCTGTCACTCTGGTCATGTCGCACCGTTCCGGGCTCGAAACAACCTCATATATTTGCCAAGTTCACATTTTATGGTAGAAACATTAATGTATAGGTACCTATTAAATGCGATAAATAGAAAACAGCTAAAATATCAACAGATACTGAAAGGCGGCTAGTTGTTGTGCTGTTATCTATTTCGATAATCTTCTTCTTTGTTGTGTTGGAATCACTGCCAAAGAAATAACTTTTATTTTATTTTGATGCAATCGATTCAATGCCCGTTGATTGCGTTGGTAGTAGTCTTATCAGATAATCCGATTTGTTCTTTCCTACCAATTCGATGCGAATCGACAATCTGACCATCCAGCTTAAAAGACTCCAGCTTGAAAGAGATGATATTTTAATTCTAGTATATTATGTAGGACAGTTTTTTTCATATGGTTTTGACAATATCTTTCACCGCTGCCTGTATGCTGATATTTAAGGATCTGAGTTCATTTGGTGGTTTGCATCTGCTCCTCGTACGCATTTCAGTGTCAGTGTTTTATCCACGCTTGAGAATATCTTTGGGCCCGGCTATGTTATACCGCTTATCACAGCCTTTGAGTAAACCCTGTGACGTCACGGATCTTTGGCGAAATTGCTGACTGTTTTTCTGCGCCAGCTTGATCTGCAACGTCATTGCTTTTACGATATTTCTGAAGCGGCGCCATTTTCAGTGACTTGCATCGCTCAGTGTTGCGTGCATAGGAAGTATTGGTGTACACAGCTGGTCAATTCATGACCCGTGATGATTGATCTTAATTGTGCTGCCAAATCATGGTCGATTTAGGACTCGTGGGAATGTGTAAAACTCCCAAGGAATCCATTTAGACCAAAAACTCTAAATTCGGTAGGATGGAGCCCTCTTGAGTCTAAAATCTAAAACAAGGGAAAATTGCAATCGAAATTCAGCTCTTTCTAACTGTTCTAGTGCACCTACTGTCCTTTATCTATAGAGTTGAAGTTGCTTGGTATCACTTTTAAGAATATACCCCGTACAATTTGTATCTTCATGATCGTTTGCCTTATCGATTGTTCCAGGTTTCGGTCAGCGACGATCTTTACAATTTCATACACGGTTTGTGGTTAGCCAACGCTCCAATCGGCGAACTCTCCTGAGGATTGCCATGCAGCACTCTATGCGTGCAGTGCTCATAAACAATTGACCATCCGACGACTCCTATCGGGGGTCGTATTTCGAAGCGTCTCTCTCCTAACGGTGGCCAGCCTTTTTTGATGTTATTTTCAGAAATCTACCCGCTCGCCTTCCTTCTGAAACACGCACATTACACTAGAATTCACCCGGATGAGAGAAGGGCGCCAAAGTTTTAGCCAAGGGACTCGGTCATCGACTAGTCAATGCGATTTTCAAATTTCGCGACCATTCGAAAGAACGACTTGCCGTCCAGCCGACTTAGGGCCATATCACACTTCGGACATTGCTCTCAGACATCCCACCATCTGCAAACAGGGTTCTTAGGACATTTTAAAGTACAAATTCATTATTAATGCTATTGAGAAACGAGCTTTCATCGTTAATTAATGCCGAACACTAAAGTTGGTACGTCAAAGTGTACATGTCCCTTGGATCAGCAAATCTGAGACTTGAGTCGGCGGGATGTCTGTGGGGCAATGTATGACGTGCCTTTACCGGCTTCCCTCATCGTTTTTTGAGGAGCAAGGCCAACTTGGCCTCGGAGTTGTGGTGGGACGAGGAAACTGGAGCTGTCCCATTTCGATCGTCCCCTTTCTTGCGGCTTCTGCACATGGCCTTGGTCCCATTACCCCAACCTTTCGACCTGGCTGGAGAAATAGGTAGGCAGTTGGGTCAAACCATGTGTTGAGCTGTTATTGTGTGTGTATCATGACGTCATTTTTCGCGCATTTGTTGGCAGAATTTTTTTAGCATTTGTAAGCATCTAGAATTTGTCAGCATCGCTAAAACAATCAAGATGAAGATTTGGATCTATTGTTCGATTTTCGCAATAATTTTCCAATGGCAAATCAATTGCCATTTTGTTTTACTCTCATCAACGTCCGAAGGATGCCATATTGTAAACTGAGCAACATCACTCGTAGATCTTGTCCAATAGACCACTATAGTAGGGTACGCTTTGCATTATGAGCAGTGCACAGCTTTTTTTAGCGTGTTGTGATGTAAATTAAGGAAATTTGATGCTCGGATCAGCAGAAAATCCGTAGTTGATTTTCTTGAACATAATAGAATGAAAAGAAGTTCCATGGATGATGTTTCCTGTAAACTCAAGTCATTCTGAGCTGAGGATTGAGCTTTTCAAATTCACCGACTGGGCGAATTCTCGTACGAGCGGTTGTATTTTGAAGCCATCGTAGAAAAATATAGGAAAGGGGGAAAATTATTCCTTATCGCACTACTTTTCCCCGTAGCTAGGAACTGTATTTTGTTATTTGATATTGTGACGTACTAAAATGTCCTCTGCCGGCGTCGACTCACTGAGCAATCTGGTGCCTATTCACGTTATTTGCAATAAAATTATCAAATTGAAAATTTAGGGTTTTAGACGGATAAGAACATTGTTACTGTATATTGTGCTGCTTAAATATTATTTTTCTAGTTTTATATTCCCACAATGAGACGAATGCTTTCTAGCATCACCGAAGTAATGAATAATGATAAAACGGTTGTTGCGCAGCAAATCGCTTATGACGGCTCGACTCGTTCGTAGATGTAGGCTTCTAATTTAGGCTGTTACCTATCAACCGGATAAGCAAATGTGCGTAGGTGTAGATTCATGATGAGTGAGCCAGCTTGTTCTAAAAGTTTGTGATGAACTCTAATGTTGTAATGGAAGTGTAGTGCAGGTAACATGGGATGAGGGCTGTATTTCGATTTTATTTACCAATAAAAGTTACCAATAAAATTCAGCACTCGTCTTCAAGTGTGTTTTATCAATACTTCCCTTGCCTTAGTCAAGCTGCCAACGACAATGTTATTTGCCGGCTGTAGATGAGAGTTGATCGTTTCCGCGTTATCGGAGGTTGGAGCTTTTGGGTCCCCGATAACGGGACCCAACGCCTCATGCAAAGGTTGTACCACTGAGAACGTCATGACAATTGTTTTTGCTCCGTCATCCCAGAAACTTTGAAGGGCAATTTAAGAAAACGAAAATGTCATTAGAGCAGTCCATGCGATTGCAGTTAGTGCCTATTGTAAACCAAATTTAATTTTGACTAGTTTTAGAACTTGCAGGTATAAAAAATCTGAGCAAACAAAATATATTTAAATGTTTTTCAACAAATTTTGTTGAACTCGTGATATGCCTGAAACCTGAAGCTATTCATGTCAGTAAGACCTAACTTAACGCACATTTTGCAGCCCCATAGCCATAATTAGTACTCACCCACACGAGGGGGAGCAGTATGAATGCCCCCTTTCCTATTTGGACGAGCACCCAAAATTTTGAGTCTTCATTTTTGGGATCAGGCCGCCTGACTCAGGCGTTTATTGAAAGGTTGCATAGTATTAAGAGCTATCAAAATTCTGGATTAATAATTCAGGATTATTCGTGTGAAAACACCTCGGCGTAAAACGATGTTGAGATGGTAAGCAAAAGGCGAGTGTTGTTGGGTTCATGGGTCAGGGTTCAACCCTGTCCAGCCTCTGGTTCACCTTTCGGTGGCTCACCCTCTGCCCTTGGATGGCCGTAAGGTCATAGCCTTATCTCAAGTTTCCTTCACGGAAAATCAGGTGTTTCCTCGTTCGGATCAAGGGAGAACCGTTGGGATTTCCGTGCGGCCGATAGATCAGGAGTTAAATTTTGCTTGTTCAAAAAATTAAATTGTTCTCCTCCCTGCTGGCAACACTGGGGTGACGAGACAAGATGACGTCACCTCTTCGGTCGGCTCGAGTTCCGACAACGGGAACGGAACGGTAAACGCAAACGGTACTAGTAAACGTAGACGGGAGACAAAGCGGAGATCATCCTACGATTTCGGATTGTGTTTGTTTACTGTGAATTAATTGTAGTTTAAACCGTTTTTGCTCAGGAAACGATTTTTTCCAACGCGAGTGTTTCATCGGTCGGCTTTCAGCAGATCTGAATTTCCGCGAGATCTGCCGATCTACAGTGACCGGTACAACGTCGTAGTGAGCAGATTTCTCAGGTTAGTTGACTGGCTTTCCGTTGCATTTCAATTCTTTCAATCCGTGGATTCTCTTAGAAAATTCTGCAGTAGGGTTTTGGTCTGCAAGGCCAACATGCAATTTTGTACGAATTGTTTTTAGCCGATCGGCGTTTTAATGATGTATGTTTCCCCTGTCGGCGATTGCCTTATATGGCTCGCGGATTCGTGCCTAACTCAATCGTGACAAACTGGGCTTGCCTCAGGTACAGAGCTTGTCTGTGTGGTTACTTACGTTAAAACAGGTTCGTGTTCTGATTCTGTTCGGCCTATTGCTGCAGTCGTGGCCTCACATACGTTTGTGGGAAGCCCTTGACAATATTGAGGTTCACACCCTTGCCCCATTGATTGCGGCCCTCTCAGCTGTTCGTAGATCTCATCTTTCCAATTCAATAACGTCCATATCTGCCTTGGGGAAGTCGCTTGATGTTTCAATGATTCACCGGAAAAACTAGAATCATTCCTAACAATGCTGTCTTCAGCAAATAGTGAGAATCAGATTGGTGGCTGGAGTGAGTTGGCCTCGAGTTGTGATTGAAGTGTAATGACCATGATGTGTCCCGACACATGAAAAGGAAGAACATCCGCACTTTACTGCTACTTTACTGCTACCTGGGCATAAACCTTTCTTTTGCGTACCTACTACCCCGCACTTTGGTTACGGTTGAACGAGAAATTTTTTTTTGATTGCTCGTCGTTTGACGACTAGGTAATGTCATTTGATGACTTCCTCTTGACTTATTTTATTTCTCCAGCTCGAGCGCTTTCGCCCTCTCTAGCATCTCCCGGAGCTATTTCTGACTCTCATGGGAGTGCCGTTCCTTTCCAACGAGAGACGACCAGTCAGAAATTGCTACTGAAGATGTCGGAGAGGCTGAAAATCCTAGAGCTGGAGAAGTTGAATATTGTCAAGAAGTCGTCAAATGACTCGCATTTCTTCATAACTCGTATTCCTAGCAATATAATATATTGCTCCATATTATGGAGAGCCGGCTTTATCAAACTTTTTGATCTAGATTTATGGGAAATTGAGTTTGTTTGTTCTCGGCGACTTGGTAGACTGACTGTGTTAAGTGTAACTCGACTTCTTTCTTTACGATCTCAGAAGGGCCTGACTTGCCGAAAAGGGTTGTTCTTATAAGGTGATACTGAAAGGTAGAACCTGCTGGGAACACGAAATTCCCAATGGATGAGCTTGATTCGAACCAGCACCAAATCCAAATCAGGGTGGTCTGACCAAATATCGATTCTACAGCCCAATAAAGCCCCTAGAAACTGGTCGAAATCAAACAGTTTTTGATTTTTGTCTAGCTAGATCCGAAATACCACACTGAGCATCGATCGAATCTCTGGAGGGGACCAGGTTGTCCTGTCCAAACGTCCTCGTATCAATGAGTCAATTTTGGAGCTTTCCATGGATAATGCCGTGGTTTTTATTTCGCCAAGAATGATAAGACTGGTTGTGCGGTTCTCTTTCCTAATCGGTGGAAGGACGGCAAAGTTCAAAAAAATGTGAATGAAATTGATGAAACTTGTATTTGATTTGGTTTTGGCCGGATAACAATTCCTCCATTGAAAAATTTTCCAATGCTGGAGGTGGATGAAAAACTTCATTTATCGAGCCGGATTAATAGTATTTCAAAATGTTGGGTAAAGGTACTTTGAGTTTCAAGACAGATCGGGTGGATGTGATATAAATCACACGCTATTGAGTATAATCGGTATTATGTATAAAAGTAGGTGCCTACCTAGAAAGATGCTGTGATGTCCTGTGTGAACGGATCGAACTGACGAGGCTTGTCTGACAGCAAAGGCATTTTCAGCTGATTCTGTTGTTTCTAAGGCCGGAGATTTGTGGTCTGAGGGGGCGAATAAACAGGAGATGCGTGGGAGCTATGTGGTCGAGTCGTAGTTCGCCACCCGCTCGGCTGCGCCACTGGAGTTCGCATCCCTTCGTGTTCCTGTTCCTGGAGGGATGCCGGGACCCCCTTTACGGAGACTTTCCGCCCCTCGGTTCAGGGGAATCCTACGTTCAGCCGTTCAGCCCTCTCAGTTGAGCCCGAGGGTGTGACTGGTGTGTACTGCTGATCGGTTATTGCCCGGTTCCTCCGAACGGCTGCATGTGCTTTTTATTTTGTTTGCAACTCCGGAAATCCCCGCGGGAGCAGCCATCGATTGAATGCTAGTTTTGACAGGTGGTCGTGTATGAATGGGGCTGAGAGGCCCTTGATCGAGTAAAACTTCGATGCGATTTAGAAACCACCAACCAATGAAAGAAAATTCGCCTGCCGGACTTAAAATTAGTTCTGATCGTACAAACGAAGGAGCAAAACTATAGTTTCTTTAGAAATTGTTCCGTTTTAAGTTGTTGCGATTAACGAATTTGGTAAATGGAAGTATTGTCATCGCCCCGATTCAGGTTAAGAGGCTCAGCAAAGATTTTCTCTCGTGGGACGCAAATAATTTAAAATCCCGCTGCCCGAGTTGGGCCTGATTTCAGCGAACTTCCAACTTCTCGATTAGGTTAAAGTTGCGTAGTCGAGTCACGTAAACGACCACCAATAAAGCCACCACCATCAAGGACATTTAGTAAAGTTTCAGTGATCAGTCACCCACCGCATGTTAACCTAATCAATCGTCTGTCTGTAAGAAGTTTGTTTCAATTCGGCCATCGGGCACCTGGGGCCTATTTTTGTACAGTACTTTTCATTTCTACACTTTTCATTTTGGAAAGTTGAAGAAAATCATGTAGTGGGCTTGTTGGGCAATTTGTTATCTACAAACTCTCATTTACGTTTATCGACCCGGTGCTAGCAACTTTTAGCATTAAAAGTCAATGCTGATTTTCCTATAGAACAATTTCAACGAAAGCGGTGTTATCACGGGTGTAAAAGATGTATCGGCAGGCCGGACCTTAGGAAGACCCGAGGCACTTCATTTCACCGACATCAAGCTTACAGCAGCGCTCTCGAAATATCGGTGCTTTCACGGGTTTCTGTTTCATTTTATGGGGCCGCCGAAAGAGTTTTTTACTGCTCAAGCCCTAATTAATCTCAATCTTGGCTCGTGGGGTCGGGTGCAAAACGGAAATTTCGCTTTTCTTCCCGTCTCATAACCGTACATAACGTCCCCGTTATGGCATTCGAGTTATTGTCATTTCTTTGTTTTAGACATCCCTGAGCCTGGAAAACATGTTTTCAATACATTTTGCTCGAGGCCAAATACCCGAAAATAAAACTTGGTTACACAACCGGACTTCCAAAAGGACCGTGATGAAGAGAGATTGGGATGGCATGAAAAGGAAGATCGGGGAGTTGAGATGAAAAAGTTTGAACTGGGGCTTCTATGGATTCTCTCTCGCTGTCCACCTCTCACCCCGAATAACACATTTTTCTGAAACTCTGCCTTGGCGATGGAGGAGAAAATCGCTACCATCTCAAGAAATATCGATTGCAGTCCTCAACCTAATATGGGACAAAGTGCAGTTCGTTAAAACTTGGATATTTTGAGATCGAAACGAAACGAAATCTCTCTATTTCGGAAGATTCGGCTCCCGTAGTTCACGTCAGATATCTGAATTGATACCGTAAAACTGTGGAAAAGGAGATTGTGATGTGTTAAAGAACTCGATGTGCTTTAGCATTACCAACGAACCCCCACTATAACCCATTCTGAGGTTATGTTTTTTGTTCCGGAAGCCTTGAGTTTGATCTTAACATCAAGGAATACCATGGAATCTTCAAGATCTGATCACATGGTCCAATCTTCAGCTCTGGTGCCTGCCAAGTAAACTTCTGTCCCGCTTCGTGTGGCACCAAAAATTGATCTTTTCCATGAACGATTTTTACCAAATTAGATTCGATGGAGGTGTCTTTGAAATCTATGTTGGATATGAGATACATCCACTGTTTATTGTCCCTCAAAACGCCTCATGCCTGTTATCTGAACTTAACAGAATATTGGTATCGAGCTTGCCCTGGTGAAACAATATTCCCCCGGCGAGGTTTTCTCCGGATGGTATCTAGTTCGAGTCGATAACGGCCGTCCTCTGGTACCTGCGACTCGGATTCACACAGATTCAATTGCGCGCATGTTAGTTTCGCTCACTCTCCCATTCGACCCTCCTCTTGTTGTGTTATCCTCTCAATTTGTCGATTCCAGAATCGCGGCCGACCTTGTGAAATCAAAAATTCTGGTGAAGCAAACAAAAAAGTAATCGAGGGTTCAATAAATCTATAAATAGGTATATCAGGTCGTTTTCAACTATATGGCCAGGGTTTGGTCGGAGTACGAAAAAGAAGTGCCGATTATACCGAAATTCGGCCGACACGAATTCCCCGCTGAATTACATGAGTTAATTGATAGAGAATTAATCAAAAACGCCGTAAATTAGGTTCTTCAATTTTTCCGGCGGGTACAAAAATTGCACGGAGCCTCGCCTAGGTATGTTCATGGACGGCGGTGGACTGGCTGTTGGAAGATTAACGACCTTCAATTAAGCAGGAGTCTGAAAGCGTGCGATACGCCACCTGCTCACCATTTTACACACAACTTACCTATTTCTTGTAAAGAGGATCCCCAAAGGAGCGGGCTCGAGGATTATGTAGGTCACAATCCCCCATCCCCAAGGTATTATATGCTTTTTATGCTGTATCAATTACGCGTATTTCTCCTGCGGTGTTTGTCGCTTATATTCGGACAGACCGGGAAAGTAGAGGAAAAGTGACTTGTCTCATTTGCTTCAACCGAACGGTCGTTACTGGCCGCTGTTGTGAATTTTTGCAACGAATTCACGTTTGAGCTGATTAAGAGGCGTAAAAAATAACTGCGGAAAACAAAAGACGAGGAAAAACTAAATGACAAAAATTGAGGGTTATGACCTTTTTATACACAAGCACAGGCGAACAAGCAGAAACAGTTCAAAAAGCGATTCCGAGGGAAACAATTTTTTTCTGCACCTCCGAGCCGATTTTTAATTTTTGGACTATTACAATACTTCCATTCACTCTGAAGCAAGGTGTCTCTCTGGCTTATTCATTATGCTCATTTATTTGTTACTCTAGCCGATAAAAATCCGCCGTAGAATTTTATTTTGTCAAGTAAATCGCCCGTCGATTGATTTCCGATGATGCGGGCCTCGGTCTTGTGGAAAGTTGCCCGTCGTAATTATTGCCGTGGCCGATGAAATGTTCGGCAACTGCTGCGGAAAATCGCCTGTAATCGAAGAGATGAACTCGTTGGTGGACAAATCGTCGTCTCCGATGGCGTCGGTGCTCAAAAAGACAAGCGCGCATTTGACTGTCGACACGTCGGCAGTTGTCGGTAGTGACGGTGACGACGATGACGTCGAGATGGGCGGGATGAGCGAACCGCCGGTTACGCCTATCGGGCGGGACGAACTCGCGCTGAGGCGACATAGATTTTTCAACGATCTGATGGCCGCCTCTCAGGGGATACATCGCGTCAGGTTCGACCCGAGAGGCCCATCTTTTCCAGGTAATGCCCGGGGAGAAAAACGTATGGGAAACTGGGATATTTTCCGATTTACGAAAATTGCGCAAGGTTGGTACGAAATACTGTGAGATTTTCAGAAATCATGTAAACTTCCATACGTGCCACTGTGTTTTGACACAATGCTTCCATGTGAACGAGCCAGCTTCGGTTAAAACTGACTTTAAGTTTCGAAATATCGGGAAAAATACATTCAGAATGCTCAGCTGGCGGGATTTGATGTGAGGGCTTGGGTTGTCGAAAACAGTCGTGAATTTACGTATTGGTCAATCCCCATTCGAATGGCGCCCGAGATTTGTTTTCCGAACCAGCAGATGAAAACGTCATTCGCCGGAATAAATCGAAGCTATGAGAGTTGGCATTTATCGTTTTCCATGTGCAGCAGCACGACTCCCCGCAATTGAAAGCTATGGATTGCGACCCCTTTTTACTAGGTTCGCATTTTGTTCCTATTATAGAATGAACTATTTCGTCTTTCGGCATGCAACACTGATTAACTAGATTTTTTCACTTTTCAGGAAATCTGGAATACTGGTGCAATTGCGTTAAATGAATTATCTCTTTGTAAATTAAGTAACAATGTAACAAAAACTTGGATAATAATCAAAAAGAGGAGCTGCACCCAACCAACGTGAGAGCTTTCAAATCGCAGCGAGTGTGAACTTCGAGTTCAAACTCAACTTCGAGACCAAACTCAACTTCGAGATCAAACCCAACTTCGAGATCAAACCCAACTTCGAGTTCAAACTCAACTTCGAGTTCAAACTCATCTTTGAAATGAGAGTCAACTTCGAGATCAAAGTCATTTTTGAGTTCAAACTCATCTTTGAAATCAGAGTCAACTTTGAGATCAAAGTCAACTTCAAGATCATAATCAACTTCGAGTTCAAATTCAACTTCGAGTTCAAAGTCAACTTCGAGATCAAAGTCAACTTCGAGATCAAACTCAACTTCGAGATCAGAGTCAACTTCGAGTTCAAAGTTAACTTCGAGATCAAAGTCAACTTCGAGATCAAAGTCAACTTCAAGATCAAAGTCAACTTCGAGATCATAATCAACTTCAGTGGTGCCACCGGAAAAACCAATCCAGTGATACCAATAACTCATTCTTGCCGAAAATCGAGTTAATCACTGTTGCATGACGAATGTCGTTTTCTTGTGCAAATGACCGAGGGGTGCTGGGCAGTTAGGATGAAAATGCCCGTCGAATTCTTACTTAGTATGCACCATTAGGCGCGAATATCATGTTTATCTCATGATGTGATTATTCGGCCCTCGCATTTCGATGTTATGGCCCGTTTTTTGGGTGGACAAAACCTTCGGTCGCTGTATGAGAAAGAAAGGCTAGGTTAAACCTTTGATACCACCGCATTAGCGCCCGAAGGTTCGATAGTTGCACTAATCAAAGCATATATTTATATGGACGCTGCTGAATTGGATGAGTGAGAAAAAAATGTGGTTTCTTGAAAAAACCTATATTTTCGGTCGAAAACGTCGGAATCGGTTTATTAACGGTAGAACAAGGGGGCATACAGTTACAAATAATTTGATAATTCTCATCCCCTCCGATCGTTTTTATAGAAAAACGTTTGTATCCATCAACCACTTCAACGTCGTTCACAGTGTCTAAAAAACAAATATTGGCTGAATTTTGGTTCTTGTACTCGTTTCTTATAATTGTTCTATACTTTCTTATTTATCGTTAACGTCGAATGTGTTCGAACCGAGAAGCCATAGGTTGTAGCCCTACATTTCTTCGGTAAAGTAGGTATTCGTAATCGTCCGAGAAAGTGAATTCTGAAAGCGTTTCTTGCAAGAGCAAACAATTGTTGTGTACTTGGCCGTTCTTTTTACAGCCAGTAGGTAGGGTCTTTACGGTCGAGAATAGCGTTGTTTTACGAGGCAGCAAAACGCATTTATTGGAGTAACTGTGCGAATGAAGGGTTCGACGTGATGCAACGTTTCAATAGCCAACTTTCTTCTCAGATGCTTTGCATTTTTGTGAAAAATTATGGATTTTTAGTGGACAAGTTTGCAAGGGCAGGCCGAGGGGCAGGCATATATTTTTTGTTCCGAATGTGACTTCGTGTATCAGGACAGAGGAAGCATCTCCTTTTTGATTTTTCGAGCCATCACCATAAAGTGGGTGAAATTTTTCGTAGGTAATGCCTCACATTGTGTCGGTCCTTTCTCGTTTTCACAAGGTGACACTCATCGAACCACGTCACTCGGTTCTTTCTCCGTTCTGACAATCGTCGAGTAGGTAATTTTGGATCCCAATTATTGCACCTTTGTCGAAAACTCTCGTTCTCATTATCTCATCTCCAAATTGTCAAAAACATTGCCAGAATTCGACTCGTAGCGCAATTATGCAGTTCATGCTCAACTTTTGAGCGAACGGCGATGCGGTTGTTCAGATGGCGCCACGGATGGTCCACAGAGGTGAAGGCGAGTCCTTATATGGCTGGTAATCTTGGCTCTGAGTCACCTGACTACTTTTTAAACGACAGTGTCTTCATGCCTTGGCCTGGAACTCGACTTGAAATTTGAACTGACCGGTGATTGATTTGACTAACCTGGGTGAAGAACTCAATTCTTTTGATTAAAAATGACTTTACATTGGAGGGGCTCTCTTACTCGTTCAAAATAGGTAAAAATTGTGTATTACCTAAAAATGTTCTATGGAACTAACTCCCTGAGCTAAAGTTTCGGATGTTTTTCGAGGTTTGGTCAAAATATTAAAGTCGTGGATTAACTCACGATTAACTCTGGGAGTCTGGAGGAGATTGCGATGTACCTAAACTGTTTTTTTGGTATTCCACTCGACCTTTCAAAGATTTTCCTGTTTTTGTGGCTCTCGGAATTACTTGGCGCTTGACGGCAGAGGATTCTCCTATTTTTCATCTGTGGGTCTTCTGTTCCGTCGAATGTAGGCTATCGAGTTCAACCTAAATTTTGAATTCTCCCCCGAGCTCAACTATTGCAAAAATGTCCGTTTCCTACTGTACGCCGTTCGCTCGAAAATAAAGATGAGAACGCCGGCCGAGCTGAATTATGCAGATGACGCCTCGCTTTGGCACGCCGGATTTCTAATGATAGTCGTAGTCACCTGTGTGAATCAGTGACTGGGAGGAGAACTCCCTCTTTTTCTCTCATACGCTCCTCTCCTCCGGCTCTGACCCCTGGCGCGAGTTCTTCGAGGAATACTCATGTTTATTGGTGCTGTAGGCTTTCGTTTATCAACTAAAGTGATAATCTCATAAAAGGTGATTACGCGTTTTTTGTCCAACGGTTTTCGACAAGTGTTTGATAATGATAAGACACAAGTGGGCACCGTACAGTCGACATTCAGCCCTACCTTAGCTCAATCAGACAGAAAACCGGTGCTGTGAGTATTGAATTAAATTTGGCGTTTTCATGGTTTCGAGACCGAAACCTGCGGTGCATAATAACGGACGAGTTCCACCGTATTGTGGCAAACGCTTTTAAAATAGGCCGAAATTTAACTTTTCCCCATTATCGCTTTCTAGCTGGCATCTCAAATTCAAGTGTGTTATTTTATCATTTATAACAATGTAATTCTGCTTATAATGCATGTTCATAATGTTCATCTTACCTTCCTTTTCTGTTGCAGGAGAGACCGACGAAGTCTCAGCCAGTTGTCAACAGCTAGAGGCGCTAGTGGGAAGACTCGAGGCGGTCACCTGCAGACTAGAGGAGGTTTTCTCACAAGGCGCCAGTCTTGGCCTCCAAGATATTTGCCTAGGTAAATGAAGTAACTTGAATCTTTCCTTTTTTTGGTACATTATTTCCAGAAATAATGTTCCTATGTAACCATGCAAAACGCATGGAAGGAGTTGTCCGATTTAAAAAAAAAACCAAAATTTAGCAAATTATTCGTGATGTGCACCTCGGGTAAGAAAATCCGCTCAATTCACTCTAAAGTACTCAAAAACGTTCAAATGTCAAAAAAGTCATAATTTCAAAAACAGTTTTTTTGGGTTTTGGACCCCTTAACATTTTTTGATCGGATTCCCCAGACAATATGCACCAAGTTAGAGCAAACCACAACTTTTAGGACCAACCGCGTCAAAATCGTATCGAACCACTGATCCGATTTTGATGAAACTAGTCCTAAAAGTTGTGGTTTGCTCCAACTTGGTGCATATTGTCCGGGTAATCCGATCGGAAAAGGTTAAGGGGTCCAATTTGGCATAGTTAGGGTACCTATATTTAAAAAAAACGCAAAAACTCAATTTTGAAGGTGATGCAGTGGGTTTAGAATTTTTTGAGTATGTTTCCGAAAATTTTTGAAAATTCTGTTTTTTAAGGCTAGGGGTTTTCCCGAGATTTCTCCTTTTTCCCGTTTTTGCCGATTTGAGGGAGTTCTACTGAACCGATTTTGAATTTTTTGGGCTTGTTGTTTCTATGTTCCGGTAACTGGACGTATCATGATTTGAGGCGGATTTTTAAATGTGCATAGTGAACTTTTTGGACAGTTGGGATGCACACAGCGTTCAAAGGAGTCAAAATACAATAAAATGTTACATAGAATATGGTGTGTTCTCTATGCACCACTGTTTTCAGTTGGACTCGACCAAATGGATCTTCATAAGTTAATGAATAACAGTTAGTGCGCTTATCTAATTAATCGCGATTGCAACGGCCAGATTCTTTTTGATGTCGGTCAATCATCTTCGACTAGGTACCTACTCTTTTTGCTACCCATGAATGCTTGGGCAGTGAAGCTGTGGCTGTACTATGCATCCAGTGAGCACTGATTCATTCCATAATAGGCACCGTTCCATTGTAATTAGATTGTAAATCGGCTCGTTTTTTAGCCAGTTTATCTTCCTTGCGTTACTAACGAGTGGGTACTTCCGAGTAAGAGGCAGTTATCATTAATCGTGAGCTGTATCTTCAATCTGAACGGAACGGGTGCCATCGCAAGGTGCGATTCCCATGATTTTGGGCTCTCACAACTAAGATTTTTGATTAAAATGACTGACCTTATTGGCGGCTCCTGACAGGCTTACAGTCCAAAAATACACTTCCTCGCCCTTATTTCATTTTTAGAACGATCTCAGAACTCACTGTTCGGTTTTACTTTGTAATCGTAGTTTAGAAAAATGTTTTTATTTTAATTTTTATAGAATCAGTGCTTCCCTCCCACTCAACAATGCTCCAATTTTCGATACTTACACTTACACAATGTGTATGTTTCTTTCAGGGATATTTTGTAACTTGCATAGTGAGTTTTTTGATATTTTTGACCTAAATACCCTCAAAAGCAGTCAAAATATGATCAAATTTTACTTTTCAAAATATGAAAGTATTGTGTGTCACCACTGGTTATTTCCTCGTTCCAGAACACCACCACCACGACTATAAACAATCGAGCTGTGAAAACACTGTCCCCATTCGATTTTTCTGGTTGTGAATAATTTCCTCTCCCAATTTCATCACATAAACAGGAACTAGGAATTCGAACCCAAACATGAGTAACCCTGAGAATAATTTTCAATAGGTTATATCTGTAGAGAACATTTTTGAATTTAGGACTGAAACGATGATGCTAACATTTAAGAGTTTCTTAACCTAGTGATCGATAAATAGACGGGCAACCTGCCAGGGATTCACATCGCCGCTCTTTCTCGAGAGATTTTCTAGAGCAAAATTAACCGTCACAGTTTTCTGCCATCAGGAAAGTTCCACTCCCACTTTTGTCTCCCAACTCCCACTTTGGTGTGGGCTGACCTTGGACGGTATTATATCGTCGAGCTTCGAGATGTTTCGATACAAATGTTTTCGACGAAAGTTTACGGTTTTTATTGAGGGCGGATTGCTGAATATTCTAAGAAACCAGTGGTGCGTAGATAACACACAATGTATTTTGATAGGTAAAATTTTGACTCAAAGATACTTTGATACTCTGGGGGCTAAAATGATCAAAAATGTCGAAAAACACGCTGCAAATTTTAAATTGATTTAAAAACCGCCTAAAACCAAAATCCGTCAAGTTATCGAAATATAAAAAGAAATTTGGTTCAGGAAATTTGAAAAAAGGTTGAGAATTGAGGGAGATACGGCCATTTTTGTAAAATCGCTTGGTGGATTGGTTGAGTAGCGTCCTAATAATCGCGCTACTTGCCACCTCCACCAATCAGAGCAATGAATTTTCTTACCCCCTCCATCAGCAATCGGATCGGGTATGGCCGACTTTGCTGAGCGCTGGTTGGGATGTTATGTTGGGCGCAACTAGTCCAGGGCTGCTTGTCCGAAGAGACAACAAGGGACCTATAGAAATCATGAAGCCATGATCACTGGAATACCAAGTTTACACGGTACTAGAATCACGGCCAATAAAAATCATCGATTGGGTTCTACGCCGACGCCACCTCGACCCATCACATCACTAGGCTCGCCCACGCCCTTTCCACACTGCACTCTATTAGAATCGTTCTAGTTCCATGGTTGAAATTGATCGATTCTGCTCATTTTGGGCACCAAAAAAATGAAAAGCCATCAAATGTTCTTACTGTCGACTGTCTTTCCGTCAAGGTCGGTCCAGCGTTGTGACTCAAAATACATTATTCACGCTCGTAGCATTTGAGAAAATTTCAACATGTTTTGGTTCTGCGTTTGGAAGCCGTCTCCTAACGTGAAAGACTCAGTATTGAATCAAAAGATGAAATTCATTTCCTGGCTGTTGAAAAATGGACGGCACGACTCGAAAAAAGGTAACGCCCCTGAGTGTCATACCTGACAGACGTTTTATAAATTTTCTGTAAGGGTCTGTAAAAGGAGAGCGTTCGGTTGAGCCTCTGATAGCTTGAATTGGAAGGTTTAGGAATGTTGAACCAGTAGCTATGCAATCAGCAGCGCCGATTTCTGTGCGGTTGGCCCCCAGTTGGTACACTGTTGTTGTTGTTGTCCCTTCCAAGGCTTAGACCCTCAGCCGTCTCAGAGCGGTTCAGTTATACCATGCTGCTGCTTAAGTGACGATTTTTTGGTGCATACCAGTGGAAGGGTTGGTAAGCAGCCCCTGCAACATGACAGAACCGTACTCTGCGCATGCGCAAGACACCTACACATGCCTATATTCACGCTCCTGAAACAAGCCCAATACGCTGCGGAAGTGTGACGTCATGCCATGATTACTTGCTCATAACAAACCCTGAATCCAAGGTAGGATGAATTTCATTGTTTTGAACTTGGATTCGCCGTTTGTTATGTGAAAGTTTTACTGAGGGTAACCGCTTATTACTGCAACCTACTTCCGCAGCGTATACGCAGTTGAATTATTTACCCGTTGTTGCCTCTTAGCGATAACACTGTCTGAAATTCTTCTGTTGCAGACATCTCACGGTCCGTATCTCCAGTGCCACCTGTCACCATGAGCAGCCAAGGTTACAGGGACATTGTCCAAGGTCCTCTCGCCAGGTACGCACAGATCTCTCAACAGATCGGCGGTCACGTGGCTGAGCATGCTAATCTGGTCGTCGACGCTTTCAAGTAAGTTGACAATTGTTCAACTCAATGCCTTTTAATTAGAGCCCAGGTATTTTTGGGTTTTCTCCCATGAAAAATTGCTCCTGCTAACTTTTTTAAATGCATAAATGATTTAAGGCATCTTGGGCGCTGATAGCGTTCCTAAGGCTGATAGCGCTGATAACGTTCCTCTTCGATCAGGCCAGTCCTGGAAAATCCCGGACTAGTTGCTAATCTCAAGTGAATTCTACCAACTGCCTGGCTTGAATTTGTTTGGCGTCAGTAGTTACTGATCCTGAACTGTCCAGGACTGGCCTGATGTAATTGATGGTACAAGGGTGTCAGAGAAACACACCCTATCGTAATTTTTGCCAAAAATGAGTAATGCATATGGTTGGAAAACTTTCTCCAGCCCGGATTCAATAAAATTTGATGTTCCAGCGCGATTCCAATAGGATGTGCGCAATTCACGTATTAGATTTCAGCGATTAGGCATCGTTTACCATTTTAGAAGAGTTGGCTTCGCATATTCTCCAAATTTTACTGCAAGTGTGATTTTATTAGACTGTTTTTATCGTATTTTTTAGAGTTGTTTTTCCATCTTTGACAACCAGGGTTTTGGCTTTCCTGAAAAGTGACCTAAATGACGATAGAATGTGTTGCTCTGGCACCCGCGATTTAACCTCCAGTTTTGACTAGCAGTTCTACATTTACCTTTCCACTTGCAGCACGCAGCTCTCGTACATCGAGCTTGCTGGGAGCCGACTGGAGCCGAGCCAAGCTGAACTTATGACTCTTCTGGAGCCGACCTCCAAGAAAATCCAAGCGATCCAAGCGCTGAGGGAGAGCAACCGTACATCTGAGTTCTTCAACCACCTGAGTGCGATCAGCGAGAGCATACCTGCACTCGGGTGGGTCATGGTGGTGAGTGGGAAAAGTCGATATTTTCAGCCCTCAGCTTTGCGGTGGAGGGGGAGCACCAGATTGCTGCCATTTTCATCAGTTTCAATTAGAAACTTGTTAGGCTAGCGTACTCGGATGTATGAACCGGTTTCGTGATTCCAGAAACCTGCACCAGCTCCCCACATCAAAGAAATGAATGACGCTGGCCAATTCTACACCAACCGAGTCCTGAAGGACTGGAAGGAAAAGTGAGTTGAATCATTCCCAATTTGCTATGTCAAAAAATGATAGTTTCCCTCTTGTGGAGAAATAGGATAGTTGCTTCTGCACTTGTCTGCAACGAGTGTTTTCTCTGCAGGGACAAGAAGCACGTCGAATGGGTGAAGGCCTGGGTCGAAACTCTGTCAAATCTCCAGCAATACGTCAAATCCACTCACACGACGGGGCTCGTCTGGCGCAAAGGGGGCGGCGCCCCTCCTCCACCACCTCCAGGTGGCATGCCCCCTCCACCGCCTCCACTTGAGGACCTGTCGCTCGATGGTGGCGATACCGGTCCTGATGAGCGATCGGCCCTATTCGCCGAAATCAACCAGGGTGAAAAAATTACTAAACGTGAGTTGCTGATTGGTTAAATCTTCGAATGCTGGTGTGAAATTTTTCGTACCATAATATGAAAACAGGTAGTAAATGTCATCTAACCACCACTGGTTTTTTAAATCTGTACAAGCACAATTTTTGCTCTCCATGGACGAATTGATCAAGGCTAACAACGTATAGTCCTCAAAATAAGAATGAATAAGCTGATAAGCCATGAGGTAGGCCAATTTTTGTGTATGTATTGGAGTATGTGTGCCTGAAATCAAGTTCGCTGAAGTTACACTAACGGTTGGAGTAACAACAAGGAAAACGGAGACCTCAAAAACCAAAAAACCGAGCCAACAGTCATGCCAAAGTCTAAAAATCCACCCAAATATGCTCTCCATGGACTAACTGCTGTAAAGCGGGACGAATGAAAAAGAAAAAGAAAGTTATTTAAACTTTATTTATTATCGTTATCCAAAAGGTAGGATACCCTGATCACTACACGTACGTTGGGAATTTCCTGAATTTCTTAGATCAAAATCTTTGTTCACGTAATGAACTCTGTTGAAAACTCTCAAATTTTGTTGTGTATAATAAACTCGATTGACATCTCTTTATGGAATCCTACTGAATGTACCAAGATTGACATGGTCACAGCGTATGCGTATCACTGGTACGATATCATGGTACGTATTAAGTTGAAGCTGGGTGCCCAAAAATTTGGTGCATTTAGCATCGAAAAACCCCTTATTATCTTTCGAATCGATTCGTCTTCCTCCAAGTTAGAGAGCACTCCTTGTGATACCGTATGGGTTAACACAATTCATCCTACATTTACATTTCCTCTGAAGCTTTATTTACATGCCTATTTTCTGAACGATCACAGCTAACATTCCTCCATGCACTTAGTGAATTTTGAGTAAAATGTGTCATTCGAGAATCGACTCAATAATTGCCTACCATTTTTGTGAAATGAAGTCGGTTAATCATCCAACAAGGGCAGATTCATTAATTTCTTTCCCCAGGAAAATATCGAGGAAAGTTGTGTTGTCCACTGCGCAATCCTAGACGATAGTATGGTAGCCTTGATCTTTTTTTGTGCGTAAAGGGAAATTATTGATGAATTGCAGGAGAAACGTTTCATCTCTCCGCAATAATTAGACAATTTCAACATCTCATTTATCTAAATGGCAGTTAATGCTATCAATTTTCCCAAGGTGATCCCTGCGCCTAGTATCGCGTCTTGCTACAATGATCTACGTACGTTATCTCACCCTCCTTTGTCGATTCTGTTTTTCGATCTTCTATTGCATTTTTGACTGCTACCTATATTAATGCGGGAACGGTTACCTATCATTGAATCGTCTTCAGTTAGTCATCATAGTTGTCATGTTGATTTTCCTTCTCCCGTTTTATCCCGAGGTGAGGCGTGCTGTAATTTTTGCAGTTTGGTGTTTTTACATATCCACGTATGTGTTAAACTTTTGTTCGAAAAGGGAGAACTCGTTTTACCAACATTCGAATGAGTAAGTAGAACAAGCGATACTTGTATAACTTACTGTACAACACAGTTTTGTACGTTGAACACCTTCCGACCTTGTCTCGTTCAGTGTTGGGTTCGAAATCGTTTACACTTTACAGTATGGAACATTTTACAATCGAATTGCAGGCGTTCGGTTCGTTTTTGTTGCGTATCGATCAAAAATAGAATGAATCGTTCCTTAAGGAAAGATCCCCCCCATCGTCCCATTCCATGCAGAAGGGCGAATGTGCAAAAATCGATTTTCGGGTTATGTTTGAATCTCAAAGGTTTTTTCGCGGGGAATTCGAATTTGAAGAGAGCCGGACGATCTAACCAACCAGAAAGGAGTTATTTGGGGAGAAAGAGGAGAGAGTATGGGGCGAATGTTGATCTCGTACCGCCAGAAGGGCGAATGTGGCCGTTCTTGAGGTTCCGCCTAACCCAGAAGCCACAGGTTTGTGTCTTTTTGAATGTTTTTGAAAACTAGGAAAGTAGTAACAACAAAAACTGCACTTGAAAATTTTTCATCTCTCTACAAAAAAAAAAAACGCGATTTCCCAAAACCTGCATTTTCTACTTACGCCCATCTGCCTGGACTAGGACAATATGTAACATAATAGGGAGTTTTTGGAGACTTTGTACTTTTTGTAGTAGTTTGAAGCATTCTGTCACTGCAAACAGCAAAACTGGGGCACGCATGCGCAGTAGCGTTTTGAACTGTAGGAACTCGCACTGAGAACGAACCTTAAAATGTTGGGTTTTCAACGTACATGGTTTTGCAGATTTACTGTCGATATTGCAAACACAGAGGCCAATTTGAATGAAAGCCCCCGCCACTTTTTACGATTTAACAATTTCTCATTGTAAAATTCTTCGTGTTATATAGACTTGAAGAAAGTGACGTCGGACATGCAGACGCACAAGAACCCGGCTCTCCGTAGCGGCCCGGCCCCGTTCAAAGCGCCAGCTCAGACAGGCAGCACCAGGCACGATCTGCCAGGCACTGGCCCTCCCAAAGGCGCCTCCACAGTCAAACCTCCGGTCTTCACGAGGGATGGCAAAAAGTGGCTGATTGTAAGCATCGATTCCCACTTTTTATCGAATTACTAAACTGCTAAATTACTGAATTACTAAAAAAAAATTTTTTTTTGGCTTCTATTGATCAAAAAACTGTTTTCCTTCAACTAATTTTGATATGAGGAACCCGAATTTTCCATCAGTTACCCTTTATTAGCTATGGTTCTGGAGAGCCCAAAAACTGATTTGTGACGACTTGTGGGCAGGCAGATACGACATTATCACTTGAACATCGATTTCGAAATTATCGAGTAGAGAAATCGATAAACCACTGGTTTTAAACGATGCAAAATCAAAAAATTTATTGATTGCAAAAATAAGAAAAATTTTGAATGTTTGGTGATACGACCCCCTGTTGCTACGACCTGTTTGGTGGCTTTGAAACCCTCGAAATGCATTATATCTCAAAGAATGAGGATAGAACGTCACAAGCAGGCAAAAACCTACTACTAGGCAGTAGCAGGCTACTGAAAGCAAATTGAGGCAGATGAGGATAGTAAAATAGTTCTGTTCCTCAAAGACCAGTTTACTGTGAGTCGCAGTACAAATCATCGCGGATCATGTGCAAAAATCAGCGTTGCCAACCTGAAAATCAAAAATTTCCCCTTTTTTTGGCGAGGAGTACTCGTATCTCAGAAACTAGAGCTAACTGAGGATTTCCATTTGTGATTTCGAGTTCCTCACACAAAAACACATGGAATCAGTCCAACTTTTAACAGTCCTTTTAATTTTGCTAGCGCCCATCTAATTTTTCAATTATTCAATTCATTTCAATAATTAGCCATTAGATCGTTCGATGTCATTCAAGTTGCAACATTCATCTCAACATTTTTCAACAGCTATCTCAGCAAGCTAACTGGTGTTGGCACACAAGCGACGATATTCTGCCGTCGGAGTTGCTCGCTTGACGTTTTCTTATATTTACGTCTTCATGTTTCAACAGGAACATCAGAAGGGCAATCAAAATTTGGTCGTCGAAGGGGCCGACATGAACAACGTCGTGTACATGTTCGGCTGCACTGAATCAACTTTGACTGTCAAGGGCAAAATCAACTCCGTCTTCCTCGACTCGTGCAAGAAAACTTCTGTCCTCTGCGATTCGCTCGTCTCTTCCATCGAGTTCGTCAACTGCCAGTCCGTACAGATGCAGGTTAGTGAGATTTACTACGAGATGGTAATAGATTGTTAGAGTCTTGTTGAGATGTGTTAGAAGCTTCCAAAAACTCCCTAACATCTCCCGTCCCGTTTCGTTGCAGGTCCTGGGGAAAGTGCCCACTATCACTATTGACAAGACCGACGGTTGCCAAATGTTCCTGAACAAGGACACGCTCGACGTTGAAATTGTCACTTCGAAATCTTCAGAAATGAACGTTCTCGTACCGACCGCTTCAGGCGAATACGTAAGTTACATCGTGAATGATTGCGCGATATTTTCATCAATGATTTTTCTGAGGTTTGATTGTGGCAGTGGATTTGATTGGTTTATTCTGGGCGTAGAGAGACCGTTGGTACTCGTCTTATAGAGTACTGACCTGGAGGAACAGAGCTCTGCCATTTTTCATGAAACTCGACCATGTAAAGTACCCATCATACGCATCGATCATCGTTCACCTCTGATTTCTGGTCACCATAGAAATATTTTCTATAAACAATTACACAAATGTTTCAAAAGCTGGAACATTTCCTATTTTTTCTACATTTCAGTACCTAGTATTTTTCACTTTTTTTAAATAGAAAAATAGCGAAGCATTTCACCAGCATTTTCTCATTTTTTGCTATTTATTTTACATCACATATTATACGCACTGAGGCCTTTAAAAAAATATTTTGTTCTTATTTCACCAAACTTTCACGTAACTTATGCAGAAAAGTTAGGCCGTTACATCCATGAGCTATGACTACAATTAGGATTACAATAATAGTTACAAGTGCCAAAAATCAACTTGCAAGCTCAATTTACCAACTGAAATCACACACTCAACCCACGATTTCAACTCTCAAACTTGACATGCAAACTGAAATCTCAAACTTATGTTACAGACTCAATTCGCAAACCACAACTCTTAAACTCAACCCACAAACTCAACTTGGGAATTCATCTCTCTATCTCAACTTACTAACTCATCTTACAAACTCAACTCACAAACTCAACGCTAAAACTCAACTTACAACCTGAACTAAATCAACTTATAAACGCAACCTACAAACTCAACTCACTAGCTTCAACACAGATAGTCAAAATAAACTCAAACCACAACTCTCAAACTTGACTTTTCAATTCAACCCACAAATCAACTTTCAAACTCAACTCTCAAACTCAACTTTCAAACTGACCTCACAAACTCAACTTTCAAACTGACCCCACAAATTCAACCCAAAAACTCAACTTTCAAACTCAACCCACAAACTCAACTTTCAAACTCATCTCTCAAACTTGACTTTTCAACTCAACCCACTAAGTCAACTCTCAAACTCAACTCTCAAACTTGACTTTTCAATTCAACCCACAAACTCAACTTTCAAACTTAACTTTTCAACTCAACCCACAAATGAACTTTCAAACTCAACTCTCAAACTCAACTTTCAAACTGGCCTCACAAATTCAACCCAACAACTCAACTTTCAAACTTGACTTTTCAACTCAACCCTAAAAGTCAACTTTCAAACTCAACTCTCAAACTTGACTTTTCAACTCAACCCACAAAGTCAACTTTCAAACTCAACTTGCAAACTTGACTTTTCAACTCAACCCACAAACTCAACTTTCAAACTTGACTTTTCAACTCAACCCACAAAGTCAACTTTCAAACTCAACTCTCAAACTTGACTTTTCAACTCAACCCACAAACTCAACTTTCAAACTCAACTCTCAAACTTGACTTTTCAACTCAACCCACAAACTCAACTCTCAAACTTGACTTTTCAACTCAACCCACAAACTCAACTTTCAAACTCAACTCTCAAACTTGACTTTTCAACTCAACCCACAAATCAACTTTCAAACTCAACTCTCAAACTCAACTTTCAAACTGGCCTCACAAATTCAACCCAACAACTCAACTTTCAAACTTGACTTTTCAACTCAACCCACAAAGTCAACTTTCAAACTCAACTCTCAAACTTGACTTTTCAACTCAACCCACAAACTCAACTTTCAAACTTAACTTTTCAGCTCAACTTTCAAACTTAACTTTTCAGCTCAACCCACAAAGTCAACTTTCAAACTCAACTCTCGAACTCAACTTTCAAACTGGCCTCACAAATTCAACCCAACAACTCAACTTTCAAACACAACTTTCAAACTTGACTTTTCAACTCAACCCACAAAGTCAACTTTCAAACTCAACTCTCAAACTTGACTTTTCAACTCAACCCACAAACTCAACTTTCAAACTTAACTTTTCAGCTCAACTTTCAAACTTAACTTTTCAGCTCAACCCACAAAGTCAACTTTCAAACTCAACTCTCGAACTCAACTTTCAAACTGGCCTCACAAATTCAACCCAACAACTCAACTTTCAAACTCAACTCTCAAACTTGACTTTTCAACTCAACCCACAAATGTAACTCTCAAACTCGCCTCTCAAACTAAAATCACAAACTCAACTCAACTTTCTCACTCAACTCTTGAACTCAACTCCCTCACTCAACTCTTGAACTCACCTTCCAAACTCAACTTTCAAACTTGCCTGACAAACTTTTTCGAGTTTTTATTCGAATTGTGGAATCCCATCACAATATCTTGGTGAGTGATTTAGTATCCATGAGTTTATGGGTCGAGTTCGAGCGTTGAGTTTGTGAGTGGTTTTGTAAGTTCAGTTTTCGAATCGAGTTTGAGATTGGAGTTTTTAGGTTCGGTTTGTGAGTTGAGTTCTTCAGTTGAGTTGAGTTTTCAAGTTCTGTTTTCAAGTTGAGCTTGAGTTGATTATTGTAAAATTCCGACTTTGCTGATTTAGTAGGCACTGAATATCACCCTTGAACCTTCGTTTCTCATGCGCGCGTCTCTTGTTTTCAGGTCGAACGACCGATACCGGAACAGTATAAGACACTTGTCGACGGCCGATCGTTGTCCCTGACGACAACCCCAGTCGAAAGTAAAGGCTAAGTGCCGAAATAAGGTAGAGGGTCGATATCGTTTCCTCTTTGAACTAAGAAAAAGAAAAAAACACCAATCCAAAATTTGCCGAACGAGCCATTTTATCTTGACAGAGGAAATAATCGATTTGGAATTGCAGTCGAGCAACCATTGCTCGCCATACTTTACAATGATCATTATCCTAACTATAATTTTCTCTCGTGACAACAACGTTTGCTGCCAATATGGGAAGGAAATGCCTTACAAAATCCATAAGAACAATAATAATCGTGGTAGTCTGCTAGGGATCGTCGCTGGCCCCCCTAATAATTGTCGCATTACATAATTTCTTATGCTCGATTACTAATTATATTTGGTAAATAGTTTGGCATTGTAAGGTTAACGATTTTTCGCAACTAATTAAGCCAATGTTTCCGCTTGTTTTCGTTTGAACTGCTTGGTTATCATTTTGTGCATTTCTCGGTTCCAACAGACCGATTTGGACGAATTTTGACCAAAATTACGTAGGTGACTTTTTGGCTATATTTTCCGTATACCCATCAGTGAGAATGTTTACTCCTATTTATAATGGCTTATCTGCGTTTGGAGGAAGTGAACAAATTAATCCTTGAACAATTGATAAATTAATGCGCCGCTCAATTCGAATTCACGGAAATTGGGTGTTTCTACATAGAAGGAACACTTTGACACTGAAATGTTTTTATATTTTAGACAGTATTTATTACGTACTATATTCAATCATACGTTTTACTTCTTAACTGTACGTGTTTCTTATGTAATTACAATACTATGTATGGACGTTGGGATATTTTAATATTTCCCTTTTTTCGTTTTTTGGGCTCAGTTTTTTATAAATAAGTGGGACCTAAAAAAAACCCCTACAACAAGTTAACTTGAGTAACCGGTTTATTCAGAGTTGGTTGAAAATGGGGAAAAATGGAACACATCGAACTCATTTTTGAGTTTTAGGGCTAGTTTATCAATTTATTTAAAGCTAGATTTATCCAAGTACGCTAGCACTACAGTTCACCTAGGACATATTTTCATTGACCGACAATTTTTGGAAATTAGTTAATGGATAAATTTGTCCTTCGATAAATCTAGCTTTAAATAAATTGATAAACCAGCCCTTAAGCCACGAAGGGTTTTCTAAAGTGGGAGGAACTGGTATGCACGTCCAAGACCAACATAAATCAATAATGGTATAACTAATTTTTGAGCGCTTAACTCCGCAATGGGCGTTCTCGTATTTAGGGCCGTTTTATCAATAGTCGATTATCCAAAAATCATAGACTAATTTCTTGGTGATTTTTGTTTAGGCTATTTTTGCATAGGCTGTGTTTTGAAGAAATTATTTGCCAAGAGATTGCGGTAAATGATTTTCATACGATCGACTATCGATAAAGCCCTTGGATATTTTGAATTGTTCCGACGTAGCATTCCAACGTTTGTCAATCCAAACGATCAGATCGAAGTTAGGTACCTACCAGAAAAAGAATCTGTATGCAATAAAATGAGTTGCCTCTCGATTGCATTTATTTTAACGGCGTGAAACAAAAGACATATGGCCGTAAAACGGGATTGTACGTGGCATACTATCGCAACTTGGCCACTGGACACAATTAAACTAGAAGCAATTACCATCATGGAGTCCCTCTGGCGTTGTCTTTTGGTCGGACTGCTGTCCTATTTTGTGAGTATTTGGCCTCATTGGCACCAACATTATTGGTTTACACTTACAAGAACTCTCCGACCTGAGAGTTGACCGGTTTTCGCTTTCCCTACGGCCACTTTCACCAAAAGATTTTTGAGTTGTGAAGACTTGTTGGTAGCTCTGTAGATAGCTATGTGACCGACAGCAACCAACGGATCTGTAACTTTGACTAGGTACCCGCTCAAAAAATTATTGGTGAATGTGGCTCCACTTAAATTTAATTCAAGATGGTGAAATCCACCAGTTGCACCAAAAATGTTGATGGTTTTGACTCGTTGGTTGCTGTTGGTAGCTCTGTAGATGGATACGTAGCTAATAGTAACTAGCGGGTCGGTAACTTTAACGAGTCGGTTAATGTTTGGTTAAAGCGGCCCTTGAGCGAATCAGGTCTGAAATCCGACTCGGATCCAATTTCACCAAAGATTTTTTGGACTGCGAGTGAGCGAAATTCCGTTTGTTCTCAGTGTGGTCCGGTTTGAATTTTTCGGTTATGCGGGTTACCAAGGTACCTCGCCAATGGAGAGTATGCTGCAATAATTCTTCATGCTCGAAAATGAAAAATCGAAAAAGCGTCAAAGTGAAAATTTCTACGTTGAAACGATTGACGGTTGAAATGGTCGACCATATTTAAATTGATGATCAATTTCGCCTGGGTTCCCTCGAAGTATTCCAAGTTTTATAAAAATTAGTTACAAGTACGGATTATTCACTCCAAAAACATTTCCAAAAAACCGACTGTGGATGATAATTTTGGCCTAGGTTTTTTATGGATACCTCTCAACGCGAGGGTAATGAAATAAATATCCTACTTATTCAAGACGCTTGATTTGAGGTTTAAATAGTTAACATTTTGCTGAATCGACGACGTTAGCTATTATTGTGATTAGAGTTGTTCAGCGAACACCCGACAACTCACAGTTGACTAAATGGTTACGCATAACGAAATGGTTACAGCTATACCCGGACAAGGAGCACGAACAAGATTATGATTACGTCCTGAGCCGTCTCGGAGAAAATAGAACGCATACCTACGCAAGAGTGAGCAAAACAACAACACTTGCACAACAATAATGGATTATTACTATTATCGGACATCATGAACCCCTCGCGATTTATTTTAGGCCTACTCGTTGCCTACATAGGAATTCCTCATGACTCAATTTGGACCCCCTTGACATCATGGCCGATTTCACCAACTTTGGATTTGAGTTAATTCGGACATAGTTACATAATATGTATCATATGATACTGATCGATTTTACCAGCCTCAGATTAGAGTTAATTCGGACATAGTTACATAATGTTAACGGCCGATTTCACCAACCTCGGATTAGAGTTAATCTGGACATAGTTACATAATGTTAATAGCCGATTTTACCAACCTAGGATTTGACATAATTTGTTTACACAATGTTACCAAGAGACACCATGTCCGGATTAACCCTAATCCAAGATTGGTGTAATTTACTATGCCTGGATTAACTCTAATCCGAGGTTGGTGCAATTGGCCAATAGAGCATTGTCACAATCCGCCGTGGACTTCCTCAAATCCAAAAAACTCCTCACGACCTTCGAAAGGTCCAAGGTGGGTTGCGAGGAGCTTCAAGAAAGGTCGTGAGGAGCTTCAGGAAAGCCCTTGAAGATAGGTCTGAAAGAGATGAAAAAATAGGCCTCGAGAAGCTTCAAGATAAGTCGTTCAGGGAAGGTCGTGAGGAGCGGTCAAGTTGGGTCTTGAGGACCTTCAAGATTGGTTATGAGGAGATTTACGCTGGATTCACATGTGCGTTTTTCTCTGCGTCCTGCGTTATGAGATCTGATTGGCTGCCAGTTTTACTCGCGCGCACTTCACCTGGTAACTTAACCTGGCAGCCCATCAGATCTCATTAAGCAGAACGCAGGATGCAGAGAAAAACGCTCATGTGAATCCAGCTTTAAGGTAGATTGTGAGGTGGTTCAAGATAGATAGTTAGATGATCCTGTGCCTCAGTTTCATTAATTGTGTTAATTGTTCTTAATTTGCCCACAAATATCTTTATACTACTGTACCCGGACTTAAGCCCCAGTGACGAAGATTTCGATGTTATACGAGTTGTTTCAAGTTAGATCGGGAGGAACTCCAAAATAGGTAGCAAGAAGCTTCGATGTAGATAGTCCATGAGGAGCTTCAAGAAGGCTTCAAGATAGGTTTGAGGAAGATTTCGAGGAAACCCAGGCGTATAGTGATCATGTTCTATGAGTTTGTTCCAAGACGGCGAGTGTAGGCATGTGTGTGCGCATGCGCAGTGCAAGATTCTGAAATGTGTTATAGTGTCGCGGAGTCGCCTACCAAAGCTTGAGGAGGATCGAAATGAGTCAGTAGGAATTCCATTGCAAGGCTCCGGTAGGTTGGTCTAACATGAGTTGTGGGGGCCTTAAGATAGGTCGTAAGAAGTATCGGATGCCCGATATCTTATCCACCATACAGCTTTGTATAGGTAGTGCATGCCTACTAAATTTGGCAGTAATTTTCAATTATAAGAATTAGGAAGATTTCTCGAACTCGAATGATTGTGTCGCCAAGACGCGATTAATTGACGGAAGAATTTACGTATCAAAATATGGAAGTATTGTGTATTATCTACGCACCACTGGTTTTTACTAAGTAGCCTGGGTCAGATCGTGGATGAAGCATCTTTCGTACAATATGCCGTCGATGGTATATAAATGGATAGCCGGAGGTGATTTTTCGACGTTCTGACTCATCGAGGAATTCCCATATTTTTCAGCATGCTCCCCTACCAGTCAGGGCGGCTCTTTTCAAGGCTGCTCCATCTCGGGGAGATCCAACAGCGAATTGTAAGTTACAGCATTATTCTCACTCACTCCCTTATTCACTATTGAAGCGAAACCCCTGTTTCGGAAGCGTTTTTCTATCGGATTGAGCCGGATTTGGCCCATAAGGCGTTGCAGAGTGAGAGAATAGATCATGAACTTGGAAAAAATGGAAAAAAGTTAATTCCGGAAAACATTGATTGAGCCGGTTTTGGAATCACTCGCCTCAATTTGATGTTAATGCATGTTGTGTATGTTGATGCATTCTTTGCCAGTTTGCGGCCTCCCGGACGTCGACCCCTTCTCCAATAGAATCGTCGGGGGTGTCAAAACCGTTTCCCACGAATTACCATGGATGGTCAGGCTTACCAAACTCGGTAACTTCTACTGCGGAGGTTCCCTCATCGCTGACAGATATGTGGTCACCGCTGGCCATTGTGTAGCCTCGTACATTGACGGGTAAATTACCCCAACATGAGTAAGGGCCGATTACATGGAAAAAAGACCTATTCTGATTTTTGGGAAATTCGTCCTTCTATTCCAGTGCACCAGCCGAGCCAGCTGCTACGCGTGGGCCCGTCCGCAACTATAAAGTGTGAGTTACTAGAGAGAGAAGCGGACTGTTTCCATCTCTGTCGGTTAACCCCGGATCGGACGTCAGACCGTTCCCCTTCCCGTCCCACAGACCGTCTGTACAGACTGATGTCAGCTGATCATGATTAGGGTCATCCAGAAAACAGACGCCTCTTTCGATTAATGTATAAACTTCTTCAGGGCCTAAAACAACAATAGAGTGCTCAACAGACTAGCAACGCGCTACAGAAATTATAAAGAATAAATAATAACTAACAACCTACTTAGAGTCCATTAGGTGGTGTGAGTAGATTGTTAGTTATTATTTATTTTTTATAATTTCTTTAGCGTGTTGCCAGTCTGTTGAGCACACTATTGTTGTTCTAGGCCCTGAAGAAGGTTATACATTAATCGAAAGCTCGGCAAAAGAGGCGTCTGTTTTCTGGATGACAATAATCCCTATCAGCTAACCTAAGAATCAACTAGTGGATCGATATCTCAATATTCAAGTCTGTAAAGGACAGATTCTTTGGCAATTTTAACAAGCAATTTCATTTGCACTTTTTACAAGAAACAAAGTTTCATAGATAACCAATAGGATCAGCCAATTGGAGAATAGGGTCTGACGTGTGAGACTGGCTTTAAGTCCTGAATTAATTTTGGTTGGTTTACGGACTATTTACACATGTGGGTCTGTTTTTAGGCTCGTAAGTGCTATTCGGCTACCTATTAGACAGTGAACGTTTCGTATAGTTGCTAGCTTAATAGGGTGGACAGAAATAATTACTATCCTTCTTAATCGTTCAGTGTTTTTTCTTTTTATGTTTATTGATCATTCTGAAAACGTACCTACCACCTGGGCACCATTGAATCAACCATTGACCTTAGCTGGACAAAATGATTTTTTATCGGCAAATAACGCATCTATCTATTAATCGAATTGTCCATTGCGAGATTTCTATGAAATTTTTCTATTTGCATACAAATGTTGACTCCTATGATAAACCTACCTACTACTTTAGGCTCGGCACTTCATTTTCTGTGATATGTGCGATATCGCTCAGTCAAAATGTATTGTTAAATGAGCCCTTAATTGGCCATATATCCAAGGAACTGTTCGACTATTCTCCATTTAACGCAGACTGAGCCCTGAGAAAGTCGTACTGGAAATCGGCGGGTACAAATTGAAAAAAGACGAGAGAGACGTAATTAAAAGGCCGGTAGAAAGGATCATTCTACACCCTGACTACGATGTCTTCTTATCGGACGGTGTCCTCATCCAAAGAAACGACCTCGCCCTTCTCGAATTTCAGCCGGTCGAGTTCAGCGAAAAGATTCTGCCCATCTGCCTCCCTCCGCAAGACTGTAAGTAGGTATAGTTCATCCGGATGCACTCTATTAGCAATACACGAAGAGTTTTTCAAGGGGTGTTCAAGTGGGTTCATCAATTCAGTTTATCCATCGAATATCCGTTATTCTTAGATTATAATTTCCCATGGTTACGTTGACATGGAAATCCGTAGTATACATTTCCAAGAAACTACTTGTTTAGAGAATAATTTTTGAACATTTTTTTTCAGAAATAATTTTGGTTCATTTTTCTATAGAAATGAACCTTTGTAATCGGTCAGGAAAAAAAAATTTTTAACACCCCCTGAAAATTTGTTGGTTTACGTTTCAAGGGGTGTAGAACCCTAATCTGCAATAAAAATTTTTTGTCCGTCCGCCGTCCGCCGTCCGCCGTCCACCGTCCGCCGTCCGCCGTCCGGGGTTTTTCAGGGGGAAGGAGTTATCGAAAAATTTTGAAATTTTTACCAAAAATCAAGTTCTATATCTAGTTGGTCCTAACATCTCGACAGAACCCTACCTTAATTTTAAGGCCAGTAAAACAGCTGTTGAAGTGGGAAAAAATTCGTGTTTTTCTGGAAATATGAAACATAGGCATGTGACGCATCATTTTCTATAGATTTTTCTATGCTGAATCGAATGAGACCATCGCCACGCCGGTAGCTCCAACCGTTTAGGATTTATTGCAGTTTTAGTGAGACATTTTGGAGTTTTTCAAAATTTTCCCAATTCTTAATAACTCGAAAACTACTCGAACCACAAAATTCGTTTTCCACTCGTTGGAATCCCCACAAAAACTTCTGTCCTCCCAATATCTTCAATTTAAAGAATTTGGTCGAATTACACAAATCAGCAAAACAAATATTGGAAAAAGTTGGGAATTCGGCATCGGTTCTTAGATACAGTTGATTGATCTACTTACGACCACTAGCCTACGACACCAACAAAGTGACGCACTCACACTAGGCCAGTTGCGCTTGGCAACGTGAGAGCGAGTCAAGCTTCAACAATGGTTCTGAGGCATTCTTGACGCATTTTTAATTTAATTATTATAAATTTTATTTAATTACCTATAAAATAATATATAAATAATAATAATAAATTTATTTATTTAATTATTCAGATAATTTAATAATTATTATTATTCTGTTAGTTATGTAGGTAAATAAGAATAGATTAAATGATGATTTCAACAAAAATTAACGACGCGCTGCGTTGAAAAGATAGATAGGTAGGTCAAGCAAGGAGGACCAAGCAAAGAGGATGATTATTTTTTGCCGGGTTGAAAAAACGTTTTTCCAAATCCCCATCTAGAACACCAGTTTATACTGAAATTCTAGAATAATAACAACTAAATTCCGTGTTTGAGGAGAACCTATGTATCGTAAGATTTGTCTTTGCAATCGAAAAATGAACCCCTGTGCAAAATTTGCAGAGTTCTTCGGCTATACCAAAAACTGATGTGCACATGCCACTGATCTACTTAGCAGCGTTTTTTTTCTGTGAATCTTTAGAAATTGACTAAAAAACATGAAATTTGGCGTGGATATTGGTCAACAGGGTCAATCTCGGGGGAGTGATACGGCCAAAATCGCGTTTTTTCCGCAGTTTTCTTGGTTTTACGGCCAAAGTACCTATGAGTTTAAGGCAAAAATGTGATGCGGCGGTTTCCGACTGCAAGAACTTTATTTTCTGTGATACCCAGACAAATAATGTACCCTTGTCGCTAATCTACTTAGCAGCGTTTTATCCTATGAATAAACTGAATCGATGAACCCACGCTGAAAGTTTTTCCAAGAGTTTTCTCGGGTGTCTAGAGGCGCCACCCGCGAATCTCACCATGACACCATTCTATGAAAATTTATTGTTCTAAATCATAGGTAATGCATGAGGCTGTCAGCGGATGGAGAATACTCTGGGGGAAATTTTCATAAAAACTCTTCGTGTATCGGGAGGTGTGGAATTTTTGAAGATTTTTCCTCAACTAGGGATGTGTTATTCAGGGTGTGCACAGACAAGCAGTCCTGGGGACCTATATTCTGTAAACCGATAAGACAGAATATAGGTATAGCTATAGAATATTTACTCAATTCGTCATGGGATTTTTGCACGGCAACAATAATAACGAAAAGTTACAGAATTAGCCCCAGGACGAATCCCAGGCAAATTCATCTAATCGTACGGCTTGAATTTGTTGGCAATGATTTTTAATATGTCTGCTATAAAAAGAATACTTAGGAGTCGGTTCCTGGCGGCAAGAGTTCAAATTAAAGCCAAGAGCTTTGAAAAAAGAGGAACTCGAGTTGTTTTGTTGGCAAAACTGATTCGCCCTCTGTTTACGATCGAGGTCTTTGCATGTCTGATTCAGTACTGACGTTCGCAGGGAAGACAACTCGAGATGATTCGTGAAAACGGAGAATGTTTACCGCTTTTTGTTTTACTTCGCTGCCGCCAGGCACCGACTTACAGATTCTTTATATGGCAGATAGACCATACTTCTTGACAAAAACGTGACTGACATCCAGAAATTTCACCCCCTGAAATTTGCCCCTGAATCCGTCACTGGGACTTCCTGACCAGTTTTACTCTTAACCGTTCAAACCAAAATCAGCAATTCGCGTTTTTCCCAGCTGATATACGTGACGGGACGATAGTCATGGTCTCCGGATGGGGCAGCACCAATCAGGAAACACTCTCCAACCCTCAGACATCTCTGCCGAAAGTTCTAATGAAAACTGCGTTGAAGAAAATTCCGTTCGACGATTGTCGCAGTAATGAGAATATTGAGCAATTCTTCAAGCCCGTCAACGGATTTAGCAGCCTCAACGTCATCTGCCTTATGGGTGACGATACGGACTCCTGTCGTGTAAGTCGTGTATTGAATAATGTATCGACAAATGGCTGTTGCAGCAAGACTGGTAATATGCTGTGATTTTTCCAGGGTGACAGCGGCGGCCCCGGTTCCGTTCTCACCGCTCAGGGGCATTTTTTGATTGGTAAGCTGTAATTTATTCTTGGAAAATTCCGTTTTGTATCAATGACATTCATATTAAGGCCCTGGATGGTGGATTTGGTCAGTTATGAAATGAATTGCTCCAATAAATTTGCCAGCCATCCACTTTTGGTACGTCTTGTGGGGGTAAAGACTCGCATTTTGGGGTTTTAGTTGTATAATCAAGCCTCAGTGAAGAGATATTGGCACAGCGAAGCTTGCGATACGTACATTGCGATTCTAGTTACCAGAAGAGAAGGCGATGTCAGATCACGAGACGTTTTGGGACAAATTTGAAAGTGTTTGCCCTTCGCGATGGGGGCACTGAAATTCAGAGCTAGTTTTTACCCCAATGCATGAAATGAGACAACATTTGAAAAAAAGGAGGGAAACAGGTGAGATATCAACAGTTGCTGATACGTTGACTGAAGCAGAGCCTATTGCGGATTATGGAAAATTGCTGTTCAATGGAGAATATGGCCGCGAGTTTTTGCCCCACGCGAGCTTTTACCCCCACATACCCCAATTTTTCAGTGGCCGAATGGGTTGAGGCGTCTGCCTAGAAAGCAGGAGGCGCAGGTTCGAATCCTGCCGGAGAGGAAATTTTTTTCGGATCTCATTTATGCTTAGCAGCATTGTGTACCTGATCAAAGGAAGGCGTTTTAACTGTTTATAGACAATCTATCATCTTGTTAATCAACTGGTCGCTTTTCTTGCAGCAATCGTGTCGTGGGGCGTTGGCTGCAATCAACCTGATTTTCCCGCTGTTTACACTCGTATTTCGAACTACATCGAATTCATCAGATCCAACACCCAGGACGGCTACTTTCTTCCCTCAATACCGTGATATTATGAAATAACGATTAGGACATGATAATTGTTGAAGATTCACATATGATAATGATCCCTGTAGATACGATTGATACTTGTTATGGATGACCGACTAGTAATACAACCGACAAAAATTGGAAAATTATGGTTAACATTTTTTTTAGAGATGAAACATACCCGTACATACATCGTACCCAGAGCCTTATATTTGTGTAAGTACAAATAAAATTAAATATTGACCGAATTCCGACAAAAAAATTACTCCTAACTGTTGAATGGCAATCAAGGCTCTGAATTTTGTTAACTCTGCTCGTCATCAGAGCATGTTTCGACATGAATGGCGCATGTTTTGAAATGAATAGCGCATGTTTCAACATGAATGGCACATCTTACCCTTTACCCGTCCCAGAGCTTTAAAGCCCGTATCACACGTCAGACCGTTCTCCTCCCCATCCCACGGACAGACACACAGACTCACTTATCCGATTGGCTGATCCCATGGATATGTTCACTTTGGCGCACCTGCATCAATGTTTGTTATTATTCATCTACAGAACCTTATTTCTAAGAAAAATTTTCAATGAATTTGCACGCAAAAATCACCAAAGAATCGGTCTGTCCAGACGGTGGGATGGGGAGGAGAACGGTCTGACCTGTGATATTAGCTTCAAGTCCTGAATTTTACTTGGGTCTTTTCGGCATGAATCTTTGGATATTAACGAAAAAACATGAGCTTTGACGTTTTTTGAGTTTTTGATCAACAAGGGTCAATTTGAGGGGTAATGATGCGGCCAAAATCGCGTTTTTTCTCAGTTTCCTTGGGTTTACGGCGGAAGTATGGGTTTTAGGCAAAAACGTGATAGAGAACAAAATGTCGGGCGTTAGATTTTCCATCAGATGCATTCCCTGCGAAACCCTTGCTACGGACTATTAACACAAGTGGGTCTGTTTTTAAGCTCGGAAGTGCTATTCGGCTATTAGACAGTGAACGTTTCATAATATGAATTTATATTATAGTAGCTGGCTTAATAGGGTGGACAGAAATTAATTACGGGGTTTACGCATCTATTCATTGATCAAATTGTTCATCGAGAGATTCCGATGAAAATATTCAGAGAACAGGGTCTGTGCGTCTGTCCGTGGGAAGGGGAGGGGGATGGTCTGACGTCTGTTACTGCCTGTTATTTAGTGGTTCGTGTATTAGAAATTTCGATTTTTCATCAATCCGTCACTGGAAATTTCAATTTTGTCTTTTGACCAGCTGTCGTGTCGCTCCGACTGTCGTCACTAACTCACAGTCCAAGCGATACGAACTTGAAAGCGCTCATCATTAAGAAATTTATTGTGATTGTAACATGGATAGCGGAGGTATAAAAACGTCGAATCGCCTCGGTAAACGGACCGTGTCGCTCTCATAATTCAATTCGAAATCAATTCAATTTTACGATAGATGTACTACCGACACAATACACGTATCTCCATTTACCTGATGACTGACAATGGACACGAACGCATGAATGAGGTCTACAGGATTTTATTATTGTATTGTCTTTCCTCTTGTCGATTTTTTTTTCGGTACCTAATACGAAGGTTATCGGTTTTGGTTTGGGTGAACGGGTTCATTTGCGATTTCGAGTCATGTGGTTTCCCTGCTGTTATTTAGTTCTGTTGATAACCCTCATCAATGTTTCATTATCGTTTACTGCAGAAAAGGTAAGTACGTTTTTAACTACTACTCCTTTTTCGTCAGATTCGTGTACTTTTTGGGGCTCGTTTATTTTTTATAAATGAAGCTTCCGATTCGGTCGGTTTTTGGAAAAGAGTTTCGGAGTTTTTGAAACGATTTGCAATTCTCAAAAAAGTTTGAAAAAAGGTTAGGAAAATAAAGAGTTAAGAGTTGAAGAAAAAATGAAAAATTCCTACCTCAGTATTGAGGATTTAAATTTTTGGTTCATTTTTCTATAGAAATGAACCTTTGTAATCGGTCAGGAAAAAAAAAATTTTAACACCCCCTGAAAATTTGTTGGTTTACGTTTCAAGGGGTGTAGAATCCGAATCTGCAATAAAAATTTTTTGTCCGTCCGCCGTCCGCCGTCCGCCGTCCACCGTCCGCCGTCCGCCGTCCGCCGTCCGCCGTCCGGGGTTTTTCAGGGGGAAGGAGTAATCGAAATATTTTGAAATTTTTACCAAAAATCAAGTTCCGTATCTAGTTGGTCCTAACATCTCGACAGAACCCTACCTTACTTTTAAGGTCAGTAAAACAGCTGTTGAAGTGGGGAAAAATTCGTGTTTTTCTGGAAATTTGAAACATAGGCATGTGAGGTATCATTTTCTATAGATTTTTCTATGCTGAATCGAATGAGACCATCGCCACGCCGGTAGCTTCAACCGTTTAGGAGTTATAGCAGTTTTAGTGAAGCATTTTTGAGTTTTTCAAAATTTTCCCAATTCTTAATAACTCGAAAACTACTCGAGCCACAAAATTCGTTTTCCACTCGTTGGAATCCCCACAAAAACTTCTGTCCTCCCAATATGTTCAATTTAAAGAATTTGGTCGAATTACACAGATCAGCAAAACAAAAATTGGAAAAAGTTGGGAAATCGGCATCGGTTCTTAGATACAGTTGATTGATCTACTTACGACCACTAGCCTATGACACCAACAAAGTGACGCACTCACACTAGGCCAGTTGCGCTTGGCAACGTGAGAGCGAGTCAAGCTTCAACAATGGTTCTGAGGCATTCTTGACGCATTTTTAATTTAATTATTATAAATTGTATTTAATTATAAAATAATATATAAATAATAATAATAAATACATTTATTTAATTATTCAGATAATTTAATAATTATTATAATTCTGTTAGTTACCTATGTAGGTAAATAAGAATAGATTAAATGATGATTTCAACAAAAATTAACGACGCGCTGCGTTGAAAAGATAGATAGGTAGGTCAAGCAAGGAGGACCAAGCAAAGAGGATGATTATTTTTTGCCGGGTTGAAAAAACGTTTTTTCAAATCCCCATCTAGAACACCAATTTATACTGAAATTCTAGAATAATAACAACTAAATTCCGTGTTTGAGGAGAACCTATAGGTATATCGTTAGATTTGTCTTTGCAATCGAAAAATGAACCCCTGTGCAAAATTTGCAGAGTTCTTCGGCTACACCAAAAACTGATGTGCACATGCCACTGATCTACTTAGCAGCGTTTTTTTCTTAATTATTGGGATAATATTGATTGATTATTGGTTTATGGTGTCTTGACATGAAGCAATTTGGGTCTGTCAAAAAAAGTTTTCCATCAGATCATTTTGTGAATAAGTGTTAGTGAGTATACGGTGTGCGGATTTTCAAAAATCACCTTATCTTCCTGGATTTTCTTTTTTCTTTTGAATTTCATGGAAGTAAAAAGTACATACTTGAAACAAAATTTCTTGAATATTGGGGAATTCAGGGCTCAGTCTTGTCCAGGTAGACTTTCGATTACTCTTATTAGGCATTTTTGACGTGTTGGTATTTCTACCCCGTTCAGACTTACTTAAGGGTCCGGTGCTTAATAAAACATTGAGATAGCAGGTGTTGTAAGTACAACAAGTTACGCCTTAGGGTTTCTAGACGTAGAATTTCCATAATTATTTTATAAATAATAATTTTGTAATAAAATTGGCGGACTAGCTTCAACTAATGCATATTTATGGACATTCTGTTTTCTTTAGGAGTCTGAGGACCCTCCAAGATGTAAGTCGATCAGCAGTTTTCCAGTACATACCTATCTAGTGATAGTCAGAACGATTTTTCCCCCAGACTCATTGATACTGGAAGTAAGGTAATATTGCCACCTAGTGTTGTGACTTTCAGATTGCGGTATCGCACGGCCCAATCCGACGGTGAAGAAAAAGGCCAAAGGGGCCGAGGAAACGGCACCCCACGAATTTCCGTGGATTGTTAAGATCTATCATAACAAGACATTCAAATGCGCAGGATCCCTCATTTCAGACGAGTACATCCTGACGGCAGCGAGCTGCGTCACTTCGCTAAAACCGGGGTAAGAGCGTTTTTATTATTTCGGCATTCGCCATGCAACGGCGATTAACTCGATTTTTGGCAAAAAAAGAGTTATTGGTATCACTGGATTGGTTTTTCCACGTGGAATCTGTTGGTACCACTGGTTTGCGCGAATTCGGGAGAAAAAGCTGCCGGAAATCGTTTTGAGCAACACGTTTTCTTAGGGGTGAAAAAATGTTAATCTTTTTCTACGATTCGAAAGCTCTCAGTCGGTTGGGTGCAGCTCTTCTTCTTTATCCGACTTTTTTTTTACATTTTTACTCAATTTTCTAGGTGATAATTCAATTAATTTATTTTCCATGGATACCAGTATTTCGGATTTCCTGAAAAGTTGTAGTCAGTGTTGCCAAACGTCGATTCTTTTTTGGAAAGGTGCTACTATTTTTTTGCATCTGGGAAAACCAATACTGAATCCGAAATTGAGCCCTCGCAATTCATGTTTCAGAGCGTCGACAAAACCAGTACGTCTGAGAGGGAGCAATCTTCGGAATACTGAAAAGTAAGATTACATAAATACCTAATTCTCAATATTTTTTGCTCGAGTTTTTTTAATTCTATTATGTTAAGTTCGTGTTATTATGTTATACTATTATGTTGGCGATACCTATATCAATTTATTTACCAACCCATATCTCCGAATAAGCGCGATACATTCCCAAAAAACGCTGCTGGATAAGAATGACAATTTTTAAATTCTATTTTCCAATATTCATTTTCATATTTTTTATTTATATATTTTTTTAATTTTATCCCTTGAAAACGGGTATAATTTTTGAAAATTTTCGTTTTTTTCCCCTCACAGAAGACCCCCTACTGAATTCGTCCTCGAATTCGGAGCCCACGCATTCAAAGAAACATACGAAAACATTGTCCGCCGGTTCGGAGTTGAAGTGTTACTTTACCCCAACTATGATACTTTCGACATACAGAAGACAGTGATGCAAACTAACGATATCGCTCTGATCCGAGTGAAGCCGATTGTCTTCAATAAGAAAATGTATCCCATTTGCCTGCCTAAACCTAAAGGTCAGTGGTCAATTGTTCGTACGCCGTCAAATGGTAGGTACCATATTTGTTTTAGGATTAAAATTGGTGCCCCTACAGCCAATAGGGCAACAAAAATCTCACAAAACATGGAAAAAATATTTTTTAAATTTTGTGTCTGACAGCTTTTGGCTTGGATGTCGATACCGGGGTCGCAGGAACAATCCAATAAAAAATCTCTCATTTTTCCACAGTGCCGTATTTCGTGGGCGAATAATAAATTATTGAAATGGGTCATGAGAATCGCTGGTATTGTTATAATAAAACTACAACGGCTATCAAAGCGAATTGTCCCTGTGTTTCTCGCGGAATTTGCATGCCGCGAAAACTTTTTACCGAATATTGTAATTTTTTCAGCAAAGATTCGGGAACATTCGAATTTATTGATCTCAGGATGGTCCAGTAGAGTGTACGATCTGTTGAAAAAACCCTTGGATCCGTCCAAGAACTTGATGAAATCGGAAGTAACGAAAATTTCGTTTCCCTCGTGTAAAAAGCACGAAAAAGCGAGCATGTTCTTGGACCCGTTGTACCAGCTTACCAAAAATGAAGTATTCTGTTTAACCGGGAAGAATAACTTCGACGGTTGTACGGTGAGAAACTTCAATTGTTCCCTAAAATATTCCAGACAGGACAAACCGTATTACAATTCGTTCGAATACTACGACGTAATTTCGCAATAGATTTGTTCGATTTCAGAGCGACTACGGAGGACCGGCTATGGTGAAGAGCTCGGGAGATTATTATCATTTGGCAGGTGAGCAGTAATACCAGTAATAGGGTAAAATAAAAATATATTCATCTTCGGTCGATCGAGTAATATAAATTTTCTATCGCAGGAATCGCCTCGTGGAGGTCCAATTGCGCAACAAACGGCAATCCATCGTTCTACGCCCAAGTAACGAAATTTTTGGACTTCATCCTAGCGAGCACGAAAAATAGTAAATTTCTCCCTTCCAAAGGTGAATAAAGAATTAATTGCATGCATTTGAATCATGATTTCTAATATCTACAAATCCTGAAATTTGATGGTTTTTCGGGATTTTGATCGACTTTTCCAATCTGAGGGGTAGTGGTACGGCAAAAACCGTGTTTTTCCACGGTTTCCTCGGTTTTAAGTTTTTTGTGATACCCAGAAAATCTACTTAGTTTTTCAATTAATTGTTTTTTAACAATTTTCAGTAATTATTGAATTTTTTTAAATTTAATAATTTTCATTTTATTTTTTATGATAATTTTACCCGTGGTTCAGTTATACGGTTACAATGTACAGTATAGTTGTACTGTGAAAATCTACTAATTTTTCAATTAATTGTTCTTTTTACTTCCATATTTACAGAGTAAATGGAAGTATTGTGATCGTCCTAAAATCGAGAATCGGAACGGAGCTTCAGAAAAAACTTTTTCTTATACACATTTACTCAGAATCACTTCCTGAACAAGTGTCTGTGTGTCCGTTAGTCCGTGTGTCCGTTAGTCCGTCTGTGGTCATTTACAAAAATGACCATAACTCCCTCAATTCTCAACCTTTTTTCAAATTTCTTGAACTGAAATGTGCGTCTCGGTAAAACCCAACACCCTGTTCAATCGAAATTTGGATAACGCACAGTAATTCCGATATATTTGCATTTTTAGTGTTTTCTATTTTATTTTTTTCTGGCTACAAAAATGAACCGATTTGAGCGTTCTTGGTCTTAAAATCTTTGTTTTTCCTTGCAGAATATGTGGATATTTTTTATGTACCAAACAACTGGCGTTTTTTAATTTTGGGCGAATTTTGAAATTTGAATAGTGAATTTTTTGATATTTTTGACCTAAACACCCTTAAAAGCAGTCAAAATATGATCAAATTGCGTCACAATTTTACGTTCCAAAATATGGAAGTATTGTGTGGTATCTACGCACCACTGGTTTTCACTAATTATTGAATTTTTTTAAATTTGCATTTTATATTTTTATGGTAATTTTACCATAAAATAATTTTTGGTGTTTTGGTGAGTTTATTGATCATCTTACTTCGATATGATCGCTATGATTTTATAATACAAATGTACCACGGTAAGAATCTGCATGGTGTTACAGATGACCGCAGTCGCAATGAGTTCTGAACCGAAAAGCGTTATCTTCAAATTCACTTCGAAATCGTTGAAGGCGATACATCTGGCTGTTTTACAAGAGCTTTATTCGAGCGTGCAGAGATTCGAACGCACATGTACAAAATAAAAATACAAAAATTACAAAACTCAACAGAATACTAGAATAATTTTTATTTCGAGAATAAATCGTCGGAAATTTGACAGTGGGGCACCTTCTTTCCTACTTGCCAATGCTGTGTTAATAAATCAGAGAAATTAGCCATACCCATTTGAAGTTCCGACCCTCTTTTCTAGGGCGGCAGGGCACGCCACGGACAACTTCGGTCGGAATGGCGATTGGAAGGTACTTGTCTGCAGAAAAATACGCCCCTTCGTCAAATCGCCGACGATAATAATTTTTAAAGTCCGTTTTTTGGTTGCATTGTTTGTATAAGCGATTTTACATAAATAAAAGACTCCTAGCAAAATTAAAAAACTACTTTTGTAAACTCTCGACTTGAATTTCCGCGCACGTCTTTCCCTGGTTAGTGATGGCGCAGTAACTGCTGGTAATTCTAGTTAGTAACAGAAACAACCATCCTGAGTGTTGCTGACAATCCAATCTAAATAGTGGTTAACTCTCGTGTAGATTCCGGGCTTGTTCGGCCTGGCGCACCCGATACCCCAAGACACAATGCCTGCGCAATAATCGAAGAGAGCATTCAGTAAACGAAATATAAGGTAAATCGAGCAAAAAATCACTTACGGAGCTATGGGTAAAATATCGCGATAATGAAATGAAATAATAAAATAATGATGACACACTGTAGTTATCATAAAATTAATGAAATTAGCAACACAGAATTTATATGATTTAATGATAAAATTAGTTTGAAGATTTAATCATAAAATGACTACCTATAGAATTATTCAAAAGATTAAATAATAAAATGACAATAATCTATCAATAAACGGAATGTGATAGGTAATTCAAAAGTGGAGCGAGCAGAATTTTTGAACAATTACAAAAGTGAAGCATCTGAAAAAATAATGTACCAAAAGCTGCCGATTACACGGGGGTTTATTATTAAGCGTTTAGAGATTTTGCACAAGTGTTCATTTTTTTTGCTGTTGAATAATCAATGCTTAATTGGATGATTAGCTGCCTGGGTAAAAATTCTCGACATTGATAACACTCTAGGCATTGGTACTCTACACTCTAGGTTTTAGGCATTGGTATCCGTGACCTCAAAAAACGATTGATGCCATTCTGTTATTTTGACATAGGTAAGTAAAGCGAATATTTTCAACATAAAATACACAACAAAAATATGTGAAAGAGTAAAAATTAAGGGAGAACACCATAACATGGTAAATAATTTGCCCCTTCGTTATCTGACCCGAGAGCATTTGCTCCATGTGCGTTTCCCCCAATTTTTCGCTAATTTAATTCATTTTTTCAGTATAATAATATTTAATATGAATTCAAATTGATCAAAATTAATTATTGAAAAATCTCCAGCATCATCAATCCGCCCGAAATGTTTAAACTTGTGCCTTACGGATATTTGAGGATGGTGGAAATTATCGTATCTTCGCATTTGCCCTAAATAATTTCGAACGGGTTCGAATGCTCTTGGGTCAGTGTTTGTGTTAATGGTGTTCTTTGTTAGCTTACCTGCAATGGCGATCCGGTTGGATTCCTCTTTGATCAGGAGCGGCCCTCCACTGTCACCCTATACAATGAAACAGTTTTCGAATTATCAGTTTCTTGGTTACTGGATTCGTCGCGGGAGTGACGTGTGTCGGTCGGACACGTAGGAGTTGGATGCTGACTGGGCAGCGGGCGCGGGTCGGAATTTTTGTATTTTTGAGCTCGTTTTTGGCTTTAGAGATCTTAAAGAGTTTAACAAATTTTCCAACGGAAAATCTCTTGGCTTCGATATCAAATCCAAATTGAAAGTTTGAAAAAAAATCGAAAGAACTATGTGTCTATTGCCCATTATTGCTCTTTAGGGTAGAGGGTTGGTTTGAATGACTACAATACCCTACAATATACCTAATGCATAAATATCAAGAACATGGTGGATACTGGACGGTGCCAAGAAAAGTACCCAAACATTTGGTTCTATGGGCCGTATTCCTTTGCATAAAGCTGGGTTCACATGTGCGTAAAAGTCTGCGTAATCTCCGTACTGCGTACAGTGCGTAATGAGATCTGATTGGCTGCCAGGTAAATTTACCAGGTAAATTGCGCGCGCGTAAAATTGCGAGCCAATCAGATCTCATTACGCACTTTACGCATACGCAGATTACGCAGACTTTTACGCACATGTGAACCCAGCTTAAGAGTCAATAATCGTTCCGCTCTTCGTTCGAACTTGCATGGTACGGATACGATCACAGCAACTTGTATACTGTCAATAGCAACAGCAATTTTCGATGTCCCAACCTTCAAATTGGCCACACTCTGTCTGATTGGTGGCTGTTAGAAGGGGGATGAACATGGAACGTGGCTCAAAAACCCCAATCAAGTTTATGGGTTTAACGCCGACGCCACCTCGACCAATTACAGCAATGCATTTTCTGCTGGTGGAGGGGGAATCGGATAGTGTGTGGCCGACTTTAAGGGCCGCATTTGCGGCACTTCCAAGGCATAGGAGCCGCTTTGGGACCCCAAAATTGTGGTTGCAATTGATAGTAGCTGAGTTGCTGGGATCGTCTCCATGCCGTGCGGGTTTTATGGGAACGGAATGTTTTTTTTGCCAATAAAATGAGCATAATTCATTTTGGCGCATCAAACGTATGCTGTTGCGAATACGCCCTAGGTTTGGTACAATTGGTGCGAAGAATACCTGACATGCGTCGACTCCTCCGTCCAACGGCGACGCGCAGAGCATACCGTCCGTTATGGACATGAACCCGGACAGCCCCCGGCACGTCCGGTCGCTGAGGATGGGAACGTCAGCTTCGAGGAGCCAGGACGACCGGCTCCCGTTCTCGGACGTCAGGCCCCAACCGACGACGCGGGCCATCTCTCCGGCGAAACTTTGCCCTGAAGACGAAATAAACTATTATTATTAATTTGGAGGATAGAGGCCGTTAGCCTCCGTTATTTACGATGGGATCAGGAGCCAGGAGACTCCCCATACCGCTCATTTTTGGACCGGTTCCTCGGGTTGCATCTATATGCACATGGGCTTTGTGCCTTACCCACAAGGGGGTTATTCGCCCCATCATCATATGACTCGAGAGCATTCGCCCCACCGTAATAAATTATTATTATTATATTATTTAAAACTCGGGCCATCAAATTGTTCAACCAGCAGACTCCCAGGATGCAAGTCGATGAAACTATTGGAGTTGCATGCATTCTGATTGCTAGTCGAAAATGACATTTCTATCAACAATGAAATTGAAATTTTGGACCAACAGAAATCCATCATAAGGTCCAAGGTAACTATTGGATACAGAGTCAAACAGTCGAAACGTTCTGACGGTTCCCCAAAACCGCTACAGTTCTTTGAAAAACATTCTTTTTTTCATTCAAATGTCGATTACCCTTCATTTAGAAAAAAAGGGTCATATCGTTGAAATGCTGACAGTCTGAGCAAGGGTTTCATCCGGTTTTTGACAGTTCTGCTCAAAACCTCAATTCTCCGATCCGTTGCCCAACAAATCCGCCTATTTCTCCCGATACCACGTAATCCTGTTGTTGGCGCCAGGTGTCAACCTTCCGCTATTACCATTGTTGGAAATCAAATATGTAAATCGATTCGTAATAGCGATCTTGTGTCTTGAATGTAATTATTCCTTCCTTTGTCGTTGAATATTAATTTCGCATTGACCGAGGGCGTGAGCACTGAAAAGCTGTGAAAGAATATTGCAAGATCACCACGTGATGTACTAGAATGTGGAAATTTTTTCGTTTACAGCCACAATTTTTGTTAGGCAAATCGTAACTAACGGGTTAAAATTTTTGGATCCGTTTTCGAATTTTCTCTTATTAGCCAAACCCCAATTTTCAGTTCAAAGTTAGGGTGAGGCCCTGATATCGCTATTATGGTGAAAAATAAGTTTCTCCTTCATTAAATATGCACAAAAAGTGATTTTTCTCTGAAAATTGTTTGCAAAGCTACCCATATCGTACCTTATTAGAGGAATTCGCCTAAAGTTCCATGGGATGGGTGGAAAATTTTTTTCCCAAAAACAAAATTTGTTTAATGGAATTTAATTCCATCTTCGAACGCTAGATAGATCGAGACTGAAGAGTTCGTGCCGTTTACCCCCAATCCCCACTCTCTTCATGAGAAAACACATCAGAAATAGCTCCTGAGGAGGCCCGTACAGCCGAAAGCACTAGATGTCGAATAATATTGCATCAATATTAAACTGATATTTTTAATAAATAAATGGATTATTCTTATCAAAAAGACTAAGCTGCGGCAACGTTGTTCGGAGATCTGACAACGTCGCACTGGGACCTGGGGCACGTCCGCCCGGGTCTGCTAATCAGAGGGTTTTTAAATTATTTTAACTCTAATTCTTCTCAAACCTACGCAAAAATGGGGTATAATACGCTTTACAAGACCAAAATCGGTTCAGCCGTTGCTGAGATTCTGCCAAAATAAATTACTTATTTCAAAACTCCTCGTGGGGGCATTTTGGAGCAAAACCAGCGTCATTTTTATTGCTTACCTGGCTTCGGAAGACAGGCAGGTGGACGGTCCGGTGTCAAGCGGACGGGTTTTTCCAATTTGAGCAAAGCCACGTCGTTATTGTACGCCCTGGGCTGGTGGAATTCTTCGTGCGATTTGATCTGGGAAATTGTTCTTCGTTCGGACATGCCCGGCTTCATGTCGACGTGATCGCCTTCGCTCAGCACCACTTCTATGTCACCGGGCTTTACTCTTCTGCGAACGAAAATTGTTTCGATAATAGGTTTTTTCAAAATTTTGTTTTATTCAATTTCGGGGAATACCTATTCAAAACCAGCGGTTATCGCAGTATAATGTATGAAACTGCGATAACCGCTGGTTTTGATCATGTTATGGCGACTTGCATCGTTATGACCGTTTGTATTGTATTGCTTTTTATTTTTTGACAAAAATCGAAATAATCGACAATTCTTTTGCTCATTTGAAAAGCAAAAGTGTGTCAAGATATTAAATACCTAGTCATTTTTTGATCCTGCGGATAAAAGGATTCAATCCGTTGTATATCCTTTTATCAACATGATAAAAACAATAACGATTTTTAGGTAATATCTTGACACATTTTGCTATTTAACGAGATAAAATTTCTCTTCGTTAGGTATGTTTTACAAATTTCATTGGTTTGAACTAATGTCTAAAAAATATTAAGGCCAATCCGGACGACAAGTGTGCGAGGGAGAGGGAAGATTTTAGTTCAAACCAATGAAATTTGTAAAACATGCCTGACCATTGGTGTGAAATTTTATCTCGCCGGAAAATGAACTAAAAATGTCTGAGCATAGGTAAATTATTTTTGTAAATAATGGACCATACTTAATTACAGAAAGAAAAACACATGCATGGGGAATTTCTTTATTTACCTGACGCAGTGAGCGGCGGTTAGAACGTAAATGTCCGAAATCAAAGTGCCACCGCAGAACAGTTTGTTGTTCCGTTTAACGACCAACGCAACCATCCATGGGTGTTCTTTCGGTTTGGCTGGCCAACCACCGACCACTCTCCAGGAATCGTCCATACCGGTCATGCCGCAATCTGGAACGATTTTTCGGACGGATTTATTCGCAAAATATTACTATTTTATTTACTTTTTTTTTCGCTTATGTGTATTTACTATCGTAGTATTAAATACTACGATATAAAATATAAATTTTATATTTTATTTATTCATTGTGGCGCGAGGTGGAAAAAGGTGTGCGAAATTTGCGTTTTGAGATATGGCCCTCCAAAATTTCATTTGATTGAAATTTTAATTGTTTTTATGTATTTTCTAATAGAATGGGCGCACAATTTTATTCAGGTCATTCTTTATACGATATGATACCAAAATATAATATTTACGGTCAATATGAACTCGAAAATCGAGTTTGCAAAAATGAAGGCCGTTTTTCTACCTACGATTTTTCTCAGCTGATATTGTGTGATTCGACATGGTACTTTCAAGGTATTAAAAGTCGCCTAAAAAATCTATACAGGAGTTCAAAACTGCGAAAATATTTAAAAAGGCCTTTGAGCGCTGAAGGCCCTTTTTCCACCTGGCGCCTCAGTTATTATTTTATTTAAAGTTCATAATTCGCCTTATGTGCACATTTTTTAGTATGACGCTCCCGATGAAAAAGTTCTAAAATGCACATTTTGAACGACTTATGTATCAACGATGATGTAAGAATGTTACATTGCAGTGGTTCGATTAGTCGCGGGAAAGATATAGAAATAATTATTCTTTCTTTTTCACTTTCGCCAATGGGCTGTTTAATTTCGGGTGCTTTCCTTCAGTAAGAGGAGGGGGGTTAACAATGAAGGCAGATTGGTGTGACCCAGATTCGCTCCTAATTACCTGAGAAACTATGTGGAGTAAATTAACGGTGTTGACTCCTCCCTCTGAACGATGTCTATCCGATTAGGCATTTCGAAGGTATTACTTATTAGGTTAACATTAAATGTAATAAATTTTATTGTAGGTAGACCTGGTCGGACACCCTCGATGGAATGAAAATTACCCATCATAAGTGAAGGAGCAGCCTTTCAGAATGAATTGTGAAATTTCCAAATTTTGAAATGTTAAATCGAATTAGAAAAAAATTTGAATTGAGCTTCGGACAATTTATTCCATAAAACTCATAAAATTTGCTCACATAACTTTTTCGCTTGTAGGTACCTATACATGTTTTTTCAACTTCGATCATATTTGATTTCAAAATTAAATTCCCTATACTCATGTATACACTGGCATTTCTGGACACTTGATAAGATTATTGTTAACTACAGAAGGTACTGTTAATTACAGCTACCTAGTAATTATAAATAGTAAAATAAAAATAAATAAAATAAATATTAAAACATAAATATACTTACAGCAGAAAGGGCAGCGATATTCTAAATTGAAGGAGGCGATCCATTGGGCTATTGAAAACTGAAAACCGAATTAATACATGGGTGTAGGATAGGTAAACTGTTTTTTACACATTTCCATAATAATATGAATTATGACGTCGGTCAGTGGTAATTGGCCAAAAACTCGAAATTGAACCAGCGGTTCGGATAAAGAATGATTCGCTTTAAAACTTTCATTTTTCTTACGTTAACCAGTGGTTGGCTGATAACACTCAATAATTCCATATTTCGACAAGTGAATTTTGTGTACAATTAGATTCGACTAGTTTAGCGACTGTGTGGATTGAAAATGTCAAAAAACTCACTATGCAATTACTGGAATATAGAAATATGCATGAATTTCTCAAGGTAAAGCAAAGATTTCGAAACCAAGAACGCTCAAATCGGTTCATTTTCGTGGCCAGAAAAAATAAAATAGAAATCAGTAAACATATTTGTTTAGGAAGTGATTTTGGATAAAAGTGTATAAGCAAAATTTTTTTTCACAGAAAATAATACGAAATAAATTTATTTTCGAGTAGTATTTACCTACGAGTGGAATGGAGAATTTTCCCTGTATTATAGAAACAATGTATTATAAAAATTATTATATATAAAATTATTATTATAATATAAACAATTGCATTATAAAAACTCTATGTTCTTACAGGAATTACAGCTAATGTTGCCGATAAAAGAGGAAATGGAGTTAAATTAATATTTTTGTCCATACCTGTGCGTATACTGTTGAGATTGAGAACAAACCGAACAATATTATTTGCAAATTATTAGATTTCATCCTGTCAAATCACGAGCTGATGTCCTTGACGAGTCAGATTTCGCTGTTTTTCATGAAGCCATAGTTTCTTCGATCCTGCCGATGTCCTTGCAATTCGCGATTTATCAAAAAACGGAAATGATCATTACGAGCATTTTGCCGAGAAACGTTCATAGATTTTGACGTAGATTGATGCGAAAAATAGGTACTTCGGAAACTGAAAGAAAGAGTGAAATGAGCGAAGAAGGACGGAACAATCGGGCTGATGACTTCTTCACGACTGTCGGCCCACATACCTATTTTGACTTTCCCTAGGGCCCTTCGCAATAACCGTTTACTTTCCGATATGACGTCAAGTTCTAATAATTGTCGCTCTCACCCTTGCCGTTTCGGTGCCGACAGTGGGGAAAAATTTAGATCCCTCAAAAACAGTTGGCCGAGAAATTGAGAGAAAAAGAGAAACCAGTGGTGCGTAGGTAACACACAATACTTCCATATTTTGAAACTTAAAAGTGTGACACAGTTTGATCATATTTTGACCGCTTTTAAACCCTCAAAAACCCTCTTTTTGATTTTTTTTACCTGAACACCTGTTTAAGTAAAGAAAATCAAAAACTCACTGTGAAAATTTAAAAATTCGTCTAAAATAAAAATACGCCAAGTTATCGGAATATAAAAATTATCCACATATTCTGCAAGGTAAAGCAAAGGTTTTAAGACCAAGAACGCTCAAATCGGCTCATTTTTGTGGCCGGAAAAAAATGAAATAGAATACACTAGGAACGCATATATATCGGAAGTACTGTGAGTTATTCAAATTCCGATTAAACAGGGTGTTAGGTCTTGCCAAGACAAACATTCCAGTTCAAGAAATTTGAAAAAAATGTTGGGAATTGAGGGGGGAGCTATGGCCATTCTTGTAAATGACCACAGACGGACACACGGACACACGGACACTTGTTCAGGAAGCGATTCTGAGTAAATGTGTATAGGAAAAAGTTTACTGGAAGTACACTAAAACACAGTAAAAATATTCCAAAATTGAAAATCATAGCAGAAGAAGAAGAAGAATAAGAGCTGTCATCGAGAGCTAGAATCGGAGCTTCAGACTCCTGCGTGAGCTTTTACTCAGGATCACTTCCTGATTCTACAAGATGATGTCTATGTGTCCGGCTGTTCGTGTTTTTTAAAATTTGCATATTAAACTCGGCATTTTCAAAATATAATCGAATTTTGACAAATTTCACTCATCAGAATATGGAAGTACCAATTGTGTGATATCTAAGCACCACTCATCTTTCATCTTTGTTGCGATTCATCAAGAAACCCATGGAAGATGAGACCCATGTGAGGTTCTCCATGCGAGGAACCCAAATTGCTGAACAGCATGAACCAAAATTACTCAACAAATCGTGGAAATTATGGAATCAGATTGATAAAAGTCACTTCCTGTCAGAATTTCTTTTATAACCGACCTTTTATTAACAGACCAGTCTCAAGACGTGAAGGGGAAGTGCCGAAAAAAACGGTACTCGCCTAGACAATCACTGGCAAACGGTACCTAGACAACCAAAGATCATTTCGACACGCATGGTCACGTTTGATGATCTCCAGGGGACGTCCACGCATGGCGACAATTAAAGCTGTGGACTGTGGAGCCTCACGCCAGACAGTGTCTGCATACCTCAGAATTAGGTACTTGAGACAGTGTACCTAGAGGCTGTTTGGATAAAAAATTGTCAAGAAACTCATTGTGCAAATTTCAAAATTCCCATAAAATCGAAATACGTTGAGAAATAAAATCGACCTGACAATTTAAAATCGGAACGAAGGTTCAGAAAAACATTGTCCCCCGCACTTTTTGGAATTATCAATGAGCGTCTGCGCAACCGTGGGTTAGTGCCTGTGCCCGCTTTTGATAAAATTTTCGAAAAATGTTGAAAATAATACTAAAAATATGAAAAAATACTGAAAGCGTAATTCCTTCATACCTAATTTTTCAGATATGTTTCTTGGAATTACTCAGGTGATTTATTAAGTGTTTATCTGATATTAATAAATGTTCAAAGTTGTCCCGGGCGTGTCCTGCCGCCCTCAAACAATCGAAATTGGTTAGGGTTTTCTCTCCACTTGCTCAGTTACCAGTTATGGGAGAAAATTCGATAAATGAGATATACTTGGTATTTTTTCATTTTTTGTCTTTTGCTACTTAGGAGAGAAAAACCGGAGTTACGCATCCATTACGCATCGAACATACAATAGGAAGTGATTCTGATTAAAAGTAAACGAGAGTAAAATTCTCTCTGAACGGTCAGTTAGGTACCTGCAGGTTGGCTAATCAAACCGTCAACTAATTTAACCTTGGTATAAATAGGAATTCTCATTACCCCAACAGATCAGAATTGTGTGTGGTTCATATCGGTCAGTGCGCGATCAGACTTTTTAGCTAACGGCCGGCGTATAATGAAGTATTGGACTCTGCGCAGCAATTGTGGTCGACTCAATTTCAGCCAATTTTAGATTTTAACCCAATCTGTAAGTGGACGTATAGATTTCGAAATATTATATTTTTGGAGGTTATTTTGGCGTACGAGGAAGGTGGTTATTTAAAATTAAGTTAGAAAAGTAGGTGACTTTCTTCCAAGCGAATCCTGTTCCTGTCAAGTTCCAACCCTTTCCTTGAGGGCGGCAGGGCACGTCCGGGACAACTTCGGTTACCAGACGAAAAGCCGACGCCTGGAACGGCGGTTAACTCGGCTTTTTCCGTACATTATTTCCAGAAATGATTTACCTATGTGATCGATCGAGCAAAATTTTGCAAAATTTTTTTTGGGTTTTTTTCCGGGATATTTTGAAAAATTTGTTTTTAAATCGGTTTGGCTTGAATTCCTTGATACCTACGATTGCTCCTTTTTCACGTTTTTGCCAATTTTAGAGAGTCCTACTGAACCGATTTTGAATTTTTTGAGCTTGTTGGATTCCTTGAAGGTTTCTACACCGTTTTCACTCCCTGTAAGTCAAAATTTGTTGAATTTTAGAGGTCAAACACTGGTTCGAAGACTAATTAGAGACTAATGGAATTTTGATAAAAATGTGCTTTCCAAATTATGGAAGTACTGTGTGTTATCTAGGCACCGCTGGTTTTCGAGTGCGGGGGTCGGGCTCCTCGCAAATTCCCTTCCCTCGTTACGCCCTTAACATACGCCTTCAGGACGGCCAGAATTAACCGACCGAATCTGTTCGCTACGTGTAACCTACTGAGGATCCTTATAATAATATACGGCTACATGATGGACTAGTGTCAAAAGAGTTTCCTCCAGGTTTTTTTTCGGGAAGGAAAATGGGAAAACGGCATTTCTCATTCAAGAAATATCAAAAGTTGAAGAATAATAGTAGAAAGCGGTCAGCCGTTCGTTCGGTGGGAGGATGGCGCGTTTCTACGATTCGTCACATTTGGCGCTTGGTTCTTTGGGACGTACGCGCTTCATGTCGGTCACCTTATAAACGGAGCCGAGGATGAACGGTAGCTTAGTTGGAGGCCGCCTCACCTCAACTGTCGACTGTGCTGAGGAGATGGTAAATTATAAATACGCGCACGCCGAACAGTTGAACCAGTAAACGAAATTTGGACTACCGACGCGTCTGCGCGAATTGCGGGATTATTTTTTGAAAACATGTTCCCGATAACTCATCTGGAAACATGCCTCATCGACCAGATAACGGATCGAGGTGGGTGCCATATCAGTCTCCGATAAAATTGTCCGGCAAAATTTGGCCTGAAAATTTTCAATTTACCGATTTCGCTTAAATTTGATTGCAAATCTAGAAGAAACTGTTATGCTATACAAGAGCCTGATTTCATTTCCTGGAAATTAAATGGTAACATTTTCCCAGAATCAAAAAAGTTTTTTTTTTCAAATTTTCTTCCTGAATCTCACTAGCTCAATTTTGAAACGTTTGGCCCAATATTCCGATTCGTCATTTTCAGGAGTGAATGCTTCTATATCAAAATCGTCGTTTCCTCTTCTTGGTGTTCTGCCTTTTTTGGCATTTTCTGATTTTCCTCGACGCCAATTCAGTATCTTTGTGATGAATAATAAGTACAGCTCGAGTACTGGATGAATACTGAATATTTTATTATTTACAAAGCGCAACCAAATCCACCCCTAGAACCCCTAGAACCCCTAGAAAGACAGCCCCCTAATTTCGGACCTAAGCTTGTTAAATTTGCAAAAGATTGAAAAGAAAAATTGTTTCCTTATAAAAACCGGGATGGCGCTCAGTACTTCCTATTTTGTGACAATACCTAAATTTTTTACATAATTTGATTACCTATATTTTGACTACCTACTTTAGAGACTGTGTGGATCAAAATATCAACAACCGCTCTATTCAAGCGTTAAAACCCGCCTAAAATCAAAATACGTTATGTTTTCGGAATATGACAAAAATTAAACGTATTCTGCAAGGTAAAACAAAGATTTTAAGGCCAAGAACGCTCAAGTCGGTTCATTTTTGTGGCCGGGAAAAAAAATGGAAAACACTAGAAATGCAAATATATCGGAAGTAATGTGAGTTATTTAAATTCCGATTAAACAGGGTGTTATGTCGTGCCGGGACAAACATTTCAGTTTAAGATATTTGAAAAAAGGTTGAGAATTGAGGGAGCTATGGCGATTTTTGTAAATGACCACGTACAGACTCAGACACTTGTTCAGGAAGTGATTCTGAGTAAATGTGTATAAGTGAACGTTTCTTCTGAAGCTCCGTTCCGATTCTCGATTTTACGACGATTACAATAGGTACTTCCATTTACTCTGTAAATATGGAAGTACAATATAAAAACTAAAGAAATTCCACTAAAGAAAAGTGAAACTTGAATACTGTTTGGTGCACAAACAGTTCAAGATCGCACAGAGTGTTCCAATGGTTAAAACGGATAACCATTGAGAATCTACATCATTACAATATTTCAGCACTGTAAATTTTTTTCCAGCAAATCGTCCCTCAAGGGCAAACTAAAAGTATTTTTTCACTTTTTTCGTATTTTTGAACCGGTAAGAAAGGAAAGTAGTAGTACGCTTAACACTTGTTAGTACATGATACGTGGTAGTTGATAGATCCCAATACACGCCCTTCCATAGTAGAAGTGAAAAATATTCTAGGTTCTATAGAATTTCTAATATTGATTCTAATTTCGCAATGTTCCACGAGGATGTTCCCGCCGAACTTTCCAATTTTCAGAACTTTCAAAACTTTAGCATTTTTTGCGTGTATCTAATGCATTCCCTAACTCATTAATTCCCAGACAAAGGGCTCCTAAAAGGAAGGTTAGTGGCTCACGAAGAACTGCTCAAGAATCCGGACCAGATGGAGATGCTGGATCAGCCAGTCAACGGGAAGACTTCCGATCACCGGAAACCTGAAGCTTCCATATCGTCCGAAAGGCAAGAATGATTAATTTTTTCTATTTATTTATTAGGTTTTTTAATTTTTTTCTTATTTCTGTAAATTAAATTGAATTTCATTCATTTTGTGTTAATTTGACTATATGGTACTAAACAATTGCGCTTTCGACTTCTGCCATGAACAGGGAATACATCAGCGAATTGACCGATGACGTCAACGAAGCGACAACAGACGCTGTACCTTTCAAGCCTCAACTAGTCTGGAAAAACATAATTTTGTTCGCAATACTTCATATCGGCGGTTTTTGGGGGCTATGGCAGATCATCACGTTACAAGTTCGATGGCAGACTATTCTCAACGGTGAGCATTTTACACACACAAACACAAACTTTTTTTTGAATTTTTTTTTTTGAAAAATTTAAAAACTCTTTGTTGATAGGGATTTTGGGGTTTTAGATTAAATATTTTGTGTTATAAATTTACTACAAATTACTAATATTATAAACCAAAAACCAAAACATAAACCAAAACATAAACATAAACCAAAAAAACTCCTCGTTGATTTGAAAGGGTTTAAGTCAAGCAAGGGGTCGAAAATTTTTTTTTTCGATTATATAGATTGAATATTATATATTACAAATTTACTACAGATTACATGATAAACCAGAATAACAATTTAAAAAACTCCTCGCTGATTTGAATTTAGGGGTTTTTAGTCAACTTCTTTTTGCTAGAAGGCTGTTGTTGCTTCAAAAACCCATAACAACTAAGGAAACGGAAGTTGAGGTGTCTTAAATTTTGAAATTACATCTTGAATGTTATAGCTTACATCGTCGGCTGGTTGACCGTCGAGGCGACCATGGTCGGAGCTCATAGGTTTTACTCGCACAAAACCTTCAAAGGCACATATTGGTTTAGACTGCTCATCGTACTGACGCAAGCCATGGCCGGTCAGGTAAGTTACATGAATGATACATGAGTGGAATAATGAGCGGCGAATATTTTCGAAAAAATGACTCAATTTATGCGCGATGATTTTTTTCGCAGAATTCAATTTATATCTGGGCCAGAGATCACAGACTACATCACAAATATAGCGATACCGACGCCGATCCTCACAATTCCCAACGGGGCTTTTTCTTTTGCCACATGGGCTGGCTTATGCAGAGGAAACATCCCATGGTCAAAATCAAAGGGAAAACCATCGACATGTCCGATCTCCAAGCCGACCAATTGGTCCAATTCCAGAGGAAGTGAGTTATGCACGATATTCTTCACGTTACTGGCATAAAAAAGTTGACATTATTTTCGAAAAAATATTTACCAAACCTAGTTACCTATTCAACAAAAAAAATTAGAAAAAAATCGAATTATATTTCAGATATTACTACTTTTTGTACGCATTGCTGGCGTTCGCCCTACCCGTGTACGTTCCGGTGTACTTTTGGGGCGAGACGCAGACGAACTCCATTCTCGTATGCTATTTCCTCCGCTACATGATTTCACTCCATGGCACTTGGACGGTCAACAGTTTCGCACATCTGTACGGATACAGGCCCTACACGAAGTGAGAATATACAAAATTCACGTTTACCTAAAACAGTTTCATTTTTTTGGCAATACCTATGACTATTTTTTTGGTTTAAATTTTTTTTTTACTTCCATATTTACAGAAAAAATGTAAATATTGTAGTCGTCCTAAAATCGAAAATCGGATCGGAGCTCCAGAAACAACTTTTACTCATTAATTAATACGACCCTATTGGTAGGTACCTACTACCTATTTTGTCAAAAAAAAAAAAAAAAAAAAAAAATAGCCCGTAATTCTGTGTAAAAATTTATGGCAACAATGAAAAAATTGTCGCCTCAACCTGACGACGGTTAATTTTACATTTTTTGTACTACTACTACCCATTTATTTCAATGTACTTCGTAAATCGGGGGGTACCTAAGTAGAAGCTGTCACAAGAGGTTCGATTCTTTCAACACCATTAAATGGTAAATTTTACTCTTTTTCTCCAGGGATATTCAGCCTGTGGAATCGGAATTTGTGGCTTTCATATCGTCGGGCGAAGGTTGGCACAACTACCACCACACTTTCCCCTGGGACTACAGGGCGGGCGAGTTCGGCAAGAAATGGAACCTCTCGTCGAAAATTGTGGACTGGTTCGCGGCAATCGGGATGGTATACGACCGGAAATTCGCCACCCCCGAAATGGTGAGTTGAGGCTTGAGATTGTAACAATAGATTTCTTTCTGATTCATTTCGAAAGGGCGAATACACGCCCAAAATAATCAAAGGTCAAGCAAGTCGAGTCAATCAAGTCGAATTACATGGAGGAGGTGGAGAATGACAGAAAACCATGAGAGAACGGTTGGGGTTATCGCGGATCCGGTTTCGGGAAAATGTTGGGTTTGCAGAGGTAGTAACTAGAAAAATTCCCAATTTTCAAATTTCAAACTCAAAATATGGTTTTTGGGAAAAAGTGCCAAAAACGGGCATTTTTCGGAAAAGTAGTTTTAGTTTTCGGGGGTTTTTGACTAGAAGCGTTGAACTTTTGTTCAGACCAGGGATAGGATTTTTTGTAGCCAGTTAAATTTCCAACAACCGGGTATTGTTGAAAGTTCGTTTCAAAATTTCGTTCGCGGAAAAATTTGGACTTTTTTGAAAATTTGTTTAAAATTGTCTCGTTTTTTGCCCATATCTTGAGAACGGTTGAAAATCGAAAGTTGAAAGACGACGGGTTTCGATAGCTGAGGAAATTTCCAACATTTTTGGACTGGTGAAAATTTATCGTCGGACGACTCCTTTGGGCCGAAAATCCGCCTCGAAAATAACCCCGCGCGGTCGGGCGGAACGGCCACAAAAGTTGGGCTGTCCTCGGGTTTTTCTCCTAAACGGCTGGACCGATTTTGATGGGTCGCACCCGGTTTTGTTCGTATTGAGTAGAAGAATCGAGGAAAACCTAAGCCGGCCGATTAGGCTTTTTACGAGTTTTAAAATTTGCATAGTGAGTTTCTCGACATTTTTTTATCTAAACAGACTCCAAGAAGTAAAAAAATAATGAAATTGTGTCAAAACTTTACGGATCTATGTGCAAGTATTGTGTGTTATGTACGCACCGCTGGTTTTACAATTCAAATTGTTTACAGGTGCGTCATCGTGTCCTAAAACGTGGGGACGGCTCGCACCCTCTGGGATCGGACTTACATCAAAACGGCGAAACACTTTTGGACCATCACGAGTTGGGTCATGATGACAAATCTTGGTGACATGCACGTCCCCAGTTCGCTTGTACATATATTGCCATTGAACTTTTTCGAATTGCGATAAAATGATTTTGTCGAAATAAAAATAAAAAATCACCACATTCTACTTATTCTCCCTTCACTTTGCTGAAAGTCTTTGCTAATAAGCTCTGGTCAACGTCGAGGAGGCCAATGACCTGAATCAGAAAATATAATGCAATCTTATCGATTGAAAATTGGAAAAAACAATAAGTCAGCGGCACACTCAGGTATAAACATACGATAAGCCTGAAGGTAGCCAAAATCTGATGGCTGTAAATTTTGAGATAAGCCTGACTTAACGACCATTTTCGTTATCGTAGACTATTGGTACTTTGACGATGAATCATTAGTTCGTTATTCGGAAATAATTTACTTACCGATCGAATAGAAAAAATGGAATAAAAAACCGAAACTTGTTCAAGGTAGAAGCCAGCTAGGTCTAGAATTTTCCATGATAAAAAAAAACGAAATATCGTCACTTAAGTTCTAACACCACCTAACTCAATTTTTCCAAGTTTTCAGGAGGTACAAAGAACTGATTATTTCAACATTATTTCAAAATACATTGAGCGGTGCTGTTTCTTCTCCATCTCCTTCTTCACTGGTTGGTTCAATCTCCTTGGCAGTTTTACCATGATATCGGCTATTGAAAAATCTATCGAGTGGTGTGTCCAACTCATTTTCGCCAAAAATTGAGTGTTGAGGTGTTGTAACTTAAGTGACGATATATGCGCAATATATGCGTACACAAGCTCAAAGTGATACTGATACTCAAGATCAAACAGAAACTGAAGAGAAACTGGGGCTAAAACAGAAACCAAAATTCAAAATTAATTGATACTGATACACAAACCCAAATTGAAACTCTAACTCAAAAGTCGAAAGAAAGGTAAACTCGAACAGAAAATGAACCTCAAGCTGATACTCAAACTCTAACTGAGACTTGAACAGACAGCTTGAAGCTGAAAAAGCTCTCGAGCGGAAAAAGATACTGTTACACAGGCTTAAACTCAAACTCACACGGAAACAGATACACAGGATCAAACTCAAGCTGATATTCAAAAATCAAGCTAAAACCTCAACTGGCATTCAAATTCAAAAGACAAAAGAAATGGTAACTCGAACTGTAACTGATGCTCAAACTGAAATTGATGCATAAGCTAAATCACAAACACAAACTTAAACTCAAAACCAAACTGATACTCAAACTGATACTTAAACTGAGTTTCAGTTTTGGTTTTAATTTCAGTTTCAGTATAAGTTTGAGTTTGTCGTGTCGTAAGTATAGTAGTTTCATCAGTATAGTTTGAGTTTCATTTGGAGTATCATGGTCAATATGAGCTTGAGTACCTATCAGTTAGTTTGAGTTTGTGTGCAATCATCAGTTTGAGTTTGAATTTAATTTCAGTTTGAGTTTGTGTTCCAGTTCGAATTGAAACTGACACTCAAACTAGAACTTAAACTCAATACCTATCAAACTGAAACTGATACACAAACTCAAACTAAGTTGAAGGTTTAGTTTCAGTTTAAGTTTGAGTTTTTGTCCCGGTTTGAGTTTGAGTTTCAGATTTTGTTTGGGTTTCATGTGAAGTATCAGCCACAGCTTGCGTTTGTGTTTACGTAATCATCAGATTGAGTTTTAGTCTGAGATTGAATTTAATTTCAGTTTGAGTTTGTGTTCCAGTTCGAATTGAAATGACACTCAAAATCAAACTGAAACAGAAACTCAGTTTAGTTTCGGTTTGAGTTTGAGTTTCAGTTTCCCTTCGAGCTCGAGTTCCAGTTTGAGTTTTAGTTTCGATTTGAGTTTCAGTTTCAGTTTGAGTTGGTGGTCTAGTTTCAGTTTGAGTATGAGTTTGAATTTGATTTCGGTTTGAGTTTGTGTCCCAGTTTGTGGTTTAATTTCAGTTTGAGTATCAGCTAAAGGGTTAGAGTTTGCGCGTCATTCTCAGTTTGAAATTTAATTTCAGTTTGAGTTTATGTGTCAGTATCAATTTGAGTCCGAGTTCTGGTTTCCAGTTTAGTTTCAGTTTAAATTATTTAACCAGGCTCACAGTAGGTAGGTATTTCGAAAATATTTTTGCGTTTCATATTTCATTTTTTTGGCCGCAGAAATGAACCGATTCGAGCGTTCTTGGTCTTAAAATCAAAATAAAATTTCAAGATATTTTATCTATTTAATATAATTTAAGATATTATCTTGAAAAATAATAATTATCGGAATTCGTTACTCCTTTAACTAAACGTCTTTTGATTTTAGGAGGGTATCAACATTTTCATAGTGCGTTTTTAGACATTTTTTGATCCCCGTAGCCTCCAAACTCAAAATGTAATTTCTTTGTTTATAAAATGTACGTACCATGACATGGAAGTATTATGCGTTATCTACGTACCGCTGGTCTTTTTCTTGTAACCGTTGTAGCAGTTGTTGTTCATTTGATCTGCAAATAGTAAAAAACGCGGAAGTATAAACATTTCCTCGGATTACCTGTTCGTATGCTAATCGGGGGTTTTGCCAATTGGTATCTTGTGTTATTGGTATGCAAGAGTCCAAATATCAGGCGGCGATTTCAGGCGTTTCATACGCTCCTATCACAATTCTCGTTACTCAATTTCCTTTCGAGACAATGAATTGATATTTCACGAAACGAACGTATAAAACGGCGCACCTCGTTCTGTAGCTTCAGAAATGCAGATGAACAGACCAACTAACTAACAGGTAAGATCGGATTTGACGAAGCTAAGTAGGTAAATATGATAGGTATCAAGGTAAGCGATTTCATGAAACTATTTGGGCAAGCCTTGGTTCTCAAGGCCCTTGAGTGATTTTTTAGTTAATTAATTTTGGTAATGCCCTATTTTATTATTTTTTCTTATTCTATATATTCTCTAATTTTTGTTCATTTTTTAAAAATTAAAAAAAACATATGGATAAGTATTTTTTGTGGACTGGTTCAACGAGCACGGAACAAAAATTTCGACTCGAATGGAATTTGGATAATTAATTTGTGCAATTGAGTTGATAGAATCGGACAATGTTTGACTTCTGATATGGTATGGTTTTAAACTACATAATATGTAGTATGGATATTATCCGGTTGTGAGACCAAAAATGAAATGTTTAAATCCGAAAACTTTAGTTTTTGAAATTCTATTTTATTGAAAATTCTCTAGGGCACCGGCAAAACAAATTGAGGTCAGTTCGGGAGATAAATTAATTTTTTTCCACTATTTGAAAATTGTTAAATTTTCACCGATTTCAAAGCAAGGTCGGTGCAAAAGCTGGTTTTAATAGCTCGGCTGTGGAAATGCTGTAAAAATCATTATGACGCATGTGCAATGACATTGTATTTTTCAGTATTGCCTACCTTCGACAAAATGATAATCCTCGGTGCCGCCCTTCAAGAAACTATAAATGAACTCAGGTTTGGAATCCAATGTTGGATAACTTTTTCACTTCATGCTGAATGAATCCCTGTGGAATATCTTTTCGTTTTTGCCCATGCAATTTTTCGATCGATTCTTATATTTTTATCGAATTTTTTTCAGTTATTTTTCCTCAAATTTATTTTCTTTGTCAATTTTCTCGTATTTTTGATTCTCAGAAATGCATCTTCTGTCAAATTTGAACGTGCAAAATTGAAGGAAGAGAAAAAAACGGATACGGACTCATTCACGCCGCAATGGGTGTGGAAGAATATTTTCATGTTCGCGATCCTTCATTACTGCGGAATCTGGGGATGCTGGCGAATGATATCTCTTCAAATTAAATGGCAAACACACTTGTGGAGTGAGTGCGAAAAAATCATAGTAAAATTATTGCGAATTATTGCGATACAATCACTTGGTTAGAAATCTGTACCGAAGAAGAAGTTTATATATTTTTAGTCATATTTGATAAAGACGATTTTATCCCGCAACACTAAAATGATTTTACCATGTACCATTTTATGTATTTAAATTTTTTTTTGTACCATGAGAGCCTGTAAAAGAACACGATTTGGTCCTAAATTTTACATACTAATATACGAAAGTATTGTGTGTTATCGCGTATTTTTTGCACGATTTTTTTATAGCTTGGCTGGTTAGTTTCGTGTCAGTCCTGGCAATCACGGTGGGGAACCACAGGTTTTTCACCCACAAATCCTTCAAGGGGAACAATTGGTTCAAGATTGTGGCAATGCTCGGACAAACAGTTGCCGGACAGGTAAATATTATGCATGAGGGTGGATTGCGCGATAATAAGGGTGGGATCACGAGTAGGTACACTTTATGGCCGATCATACACTCAGCTCAACTCAAATTCCTGATTATTAGGATTCTTCTGATTTTGCCTAAATTACGAGGTCTAATTTCACCTAACTCTAATCGGCTGTATGAGGTGGTTAATTAACAATTATCATTCATGGAAACTGAGCATCACGTTAATTGATAACTCGGAGAAATTTCCCTCAAAAAATTGATTTCCTCCTTTCTCAGAATTCCATCTACACTTGGACAAGGGACCACAGGCTTCACCACAAATTCAGCGACACGGATGCGGATCCCCACAATGCAAGCCGGGGCTTCTTCTTTTGCCACATGGGCTGGCTTTTGCAGAGGAAACATCCCATGGTCAAAATCAAAGGGAAAACCATCGACATGTCAGATTTGGAGGCCGACCCTATTGTCATGTTTCAGAAAAAGTACGTATCTTCAATCGTTCGTTGGTTATTTGTTAACATAAAATTAGCAAATGCCTGGTACGGATCGAACTTCCAGCATTGATTACTCACTCAACATTGTTCGCAACATACGAAGGTTTGGCAACATCGGCACAAAAAATCACTAAAATCGCAGAAAATGAGTGCGCGTTTCTAGTACGTTATTCTGACAGATTAAGACGGAGTGAAGCCCTTGGTGAAATCCATTTTTTTTGTACAATTTTTCTAAAAAGGTAGGGCTCAAAAAACCGCGAAATTTGCTGGCATTTTTCAGTTTTTGCTCTTCATTTTAAAATATATGAACTTTTCGACAAAAAAAAGATCCAGAAACTATGGCAACCCAAGGAATGAGCCGGATGAGCGGTACGAGGAGGCTCCTGGTATCTAATCTCTTGAAAGGTTTTTAAAACTTCAAAAAGTCAATAATAAACTTCATCTCTTGAACTTCACCCATGACCATTTTCAGGTATTACTACCTTCTGTACGCTATCCTCGCATTTGGAATTCCTATTAGCGTCCCCGCTCTTTTCTGGGGCGAATCGTGGAGCAATGGTATCCTGTTTTGCTACTTTTTCCGCTACATGATCACACTTCATGGCACATGGACTGTCAACAGCATTGCCCATTTTTATGGATATCGGCCCTACAGCAAGTAAGTGCAAGATTTGTTGGCCCTTTCCAATCGAATCGATTGGATAAATATTAATCAATTAATTATTTAATTTTATTAATTATTTTATATAAAATATTTTTTTAATTTTATTTATTTTTTAATTTTATATTACCTAATTATTTTAATTTATTTTAAAATAAATTAATAAATATTAATATAAAATCTAGAATTAGGTAACTTGAAATTTTGTAGATTTATGCTGCTTCTAGAATGACTTTGCAGAGAATAAATGATCAGAATTAGAGTCAGTGTTCCCTTGAACATAGACTATAACAAAATAAATACCTAATATTTACACAATTTTGAACGTTAACTTAATATTTATTGAATTCCTTGAAATCTTTTGATAAACAAGTATTTTTTAGAACCTAATATTTATACTTCACTCCCTCACCCCTTCAATTCAAAGAAGTGCCAGCGGTTTTGATAGAAATTGTTCATAGGGCTGTTCAGGAATTGATAACTATGCTCATAAAATTTCTATATTGTTGGTTAATCGGCAGTTGAATTAATGTTTTTCAATTATTACATATACCTACCCAGGTATTTACATAAAATGCAATAAAAACATGTTTACTAGCCGACGAATTCAATTGTTTTAAAATTTACTTTTCTTTTTTTAAAAACTAAGTGCCTAACAACTGTCTTCGAATTTTTTTTCAACCCCAACCTGATGGAATTTTTTCGGAAATTTTATCCAGGGACATACGGCCGGTCGAATCCGAATTCGTGGCTTTCATCTCGTCCGGGGAAGGCTGGCACAACTACCACCACACATTCCCATGGGACTATAGGGCTGGCGAATACGGGAAAAAGTGGAACTTCAGCGCAAAATTGGTCGACTGGTTTGCCTCGATCGGTTGGGCCTACGATCTCAAATGTGCCACTCCTGAAATGGTAGGTCAATTTTCAAAAATCTGCACCTCTTTGTGGCCAGTTTACTGATTTAACGGCCGACTGAGCAGCGAAACATTGGAGAGAGCGACATGACGAATCCCTCAACTCTCCTTGAAGGCGGCAGGGCACGCCCGCGACAAGCTCGGACCTAAGTCTTCGGCTACCTGGCGAGAAACGACGCCTGGAACGGCGAATTACTTTTTATATTTTACCTCATTTTATTTTAATTTTCGCCCAACTCTGGTACGTAATGTAAAAATAATTTATCGCATTTTTTCAGGTCGCGTACCGAATAAAGAAACGCGGAGACGGCTCTCACCACACAGTTCACGATCAACACAAAGAACCGTCGAAGGAGGCCGATGACGACACAGGTATCAGGAAATCAATGATGAAAACCACTGATGACGTCAATGAGGAAGAGGCGACAAAAAAGTTCGGGGAAGAAGATCTCGAAGATTTGTACGGTGAAAAAATCACTTCCGAAGGATTCACTGTACTTCGGACAGGATCGAAACGCGAAGATTAGAGCTGACCAACGTGACGTATATTTCCACATTCAACAGAAAATTAATTTATAGAATATGACATATTATGTACCTATTTTTACACATTGTGCGCATTCGGCCGTGCGAAGAACTCCATTTTTGAATATAGCCGAACTGTGAGCATGGACTATCCTGATGCAAGGATTCGTCGAATTTTCTGTGATTGAGCAAGTCGATAATGTATTTATACGATTCTATGGTACCTAACATGGTATTTTGGAGGATGTAGAAATAAATGTATTTGTTTAATTTTGATTCGACCGCAACTTTCCCAGGCTCCCTTATGTCATTTTTTGAAAAATCGATTTTTGCGATGGTTTTATGTAGGGGAGAGGGGGGGGGCACAATGAGATACAATTTACCGATTCGTTAGTTACTATTATTCACGTAGGTACCTGTCTATCAACAAAGCTACAAACCAACGAGTTGGCAGGTTTAACGAGTCGTTGGCTACAGTCGGTCAAGTAGCTGTCAACAAAGGTACCAATAGCAACCAAGAGTTGGTAACTTTAACGAGTCGTTAGCTACAGCCTGTCACCTATTTAACGACGAGTGCTAGGTCACGATTACCCTCTACAAATGATGATAAGGGTATGATCCAATAAATATTTTTGGAAATAAATTGTCTTTATAAAGCTTGGGTGCATACACATTAAAACTCCCCCCCCCCCCGCAATTGTTGGAATGCCATTTTTCAAAGAGATTTATCTGGCAATGACATCAGTATCTTCAAAACCACTGGACCGATTTTGATGCCTGTCTTTTACTGTTGATGTTCCAACGAACTACTTTTTGGTCCAAGAACGTCAAGGGTAATGGCTAAGCTTGTGAAAAAATAAGTTTTTGACTTATAGCGATTGCAATAATTGCATGAATAATTATTATTTGCTCATCCCGACTCCTCTAGGACCCAGTAATGCATAAGCGGTTTACTTTCCACAGATACTGGGGGAGGGAAGAAATATAGGTACTTATTATAGAACACTTTTGAAAGTTTCAAGTTAAACTCACTAATACACGCTAAAAATTCACTGCTATTCGCCTTTAAATTAATTAATTTTAAAACGTCGCTTATTCCTACCGAACCCAATTTTGTCGTTGGACCGGCCGACAAATCGTTCAACGATGAACGTGAAAATCGACAGACCAACACCAGCAGCGTACACGTACAGTCCACCTTGCACATGGGATATGGCCAATGGGACAGGTACGTCTTTGTAATGGGGATGGTCAGCTTCTTTCAGCGCAAGTTGCCTCCTGCAAGAATGAGTGCATTGGGGGCAGGCAGTTTGAAGAAATAACCAGTGGTGTTCAGCTAACACAATATTCCCATATTTTGAAATATACTTTTTTGACTGAATTTGGTTATATTTTGACGTCTTCTAGGCCGTTTGGGTAAAAAAAAATAAAAAACTCACCATGCAAATGTTAAAACTTGCCTAAAATCCACTAAGTAGATTAGTGACAGTTATTTGTCTCGGTATCTCAGAAAATAAAGTTTAAATAGTCGGAGTAGGTCGGTTTATCATCATATCATTTGCGGAGTAATGGTCAATGATGAATTTAATGATGCCGAAAAGGTACGTTTTCACAATGATGAATAAATAGGTATAAAAAGAAAATACCTGGCGGCCGCTTTCTAAGAAAGGTCTTCCGAGGAAAGGGCTAGAAGGCCGCCATTGTTAACCGCCGGTGACCTCTGTTATCAAACTCCCTATTCACTCCCTGTTATCAAACTCCGCACTATTACCATAAGCTAGCTAATCCCAGCTTCACACTTTCACATCCTAATAGCCGAATAGCAGTTTTGCAGTTCTGAGCCAATAAACGGACGCCCTCGAGTAAAGAGGCGGTACCAAGGGCAAGGGTGGGAATGTAACATCCGACTTTTCTTCTCCATCACGTTTTTGCCTTGAACCGATTGGAATATAGGCCGTAAAAATTCAGTCCTCAAAGCATTGGCAATAAACTCAAAACAATAAATTGAAAATATGTAGATACTAATTGTTGGAAATATTTTGAAATAAGTTGTTTTACCTGGAATGCAAGTATTTCCTTGCCATTTCGCCTTCCCAGTACAGGTAGGTCCCTCCGCACAAGACATCACTGATGACTTTATTGAACAATTTTCGATAGGGCGACCCTGGAAAAAATTTGATTTCACACAACTGCTCGGTCACAGGAAAGTAACCACTGTACCGTATCCTTGTACGCTAGCTATCCTTTTTCGATCTTAACCTTGGACCGTTCGATTTTATGGAAAACTCAAATTGGCTGAATTATTGATAAACGGATAGAAAAGTGGTTTTATCTGTAGTTCTCGTCTGTCTTAACTTATTTAACCTTTTCGAATTGCTATGACAGGTGGCGATCCGAACAAGTTCTCAGCCATCATGTGCGACTTGGAGACGACGTCATCTGTCACGTGATCTTGTTCTGTGTAGTGCCCTAAAAACATGATATTTTTGACCCCATATTATCTAGGACTGAATAATATTCATATTTTGACTTATAATCATATTATGATTTATTGTTTCATTTTTTAGATAGGTCGGTATTTCATATCATAATATTAGTTAGTTAGGATTTTCGAAAGTTTCTTAGCTAATAAATTTTTTTGCGATTAGGATCAGCATACAAACCTCCAGGAAGCCTTTCGACGATCAATCCGTATTTCCCAGTGGGAGCGGATACTTTTAACATTTCGTATGAAAATACCTACGGCCATATATAAAAAATTATTTATTACGACAAAATTATTATGATATTATGCGATATTATTATTATTATGAAATGATATTATATTATATTGATATGATATATTATGATTATGATATTACACATATTATTATAGATATTATTATGATATAAAATCATTTATTATGATAAAATTATTTCGTATTTTTTGATAAAAAAGTCTTTCCATCACTCATTGGTTCAGAAAAGCGTTGCTCCAAATGAGCACAAAAAGGTATCATTTTACCCGATAATTTTTAACTATAGTCAGGATCTCAGGATCTGGCATATCCCGAAGAGAATAGGTCCACGATTCGTGCTCCCCAATCCATATCATCCCGCTGTTGGCCAGTTCGACAAGGGTATCGATCGGCTTCGTGTATCTGGGGTAAATTTGTTAAATTTAGCAGTGGCCATTCGTTTATTATGTATTGAACGCTCCAAATTATAGAACAATTGCGAGGTAATAAAATAACGTTCGTGGATTTTGCTCCAACTTATCAACTAACTAGCTAGAAATACTCAAATTGAATGTTTTCATTAAGAAAACTACCAAATTCCATGCTATTTTTCCTGGTTTCGTGCACAAATTTCTTTTTCTCGGAAATAAAAATTATGAAATTCTCCTTCTATGAAGTAGCAAGGAACATTTTCCAATACTTGATTTTTTTTAATACAGGTACTAACCTACAATTTTATTTTCACGCTTTATGTACATCAAATCATAGCTAAAAACATTAAATGCTTTAATGCAGGCGACATTAATTTTCAGGCTGAATTTTGTATCGAAGGCGTTATAAAACAATTAAAAATTCTAATTTTTCCACTTTTTTGCACAATTTTTAATTTTTCAAATTTTTTTTATTTTAATAATTTTAATATTTACACGCTGAAAATTTGAATTCCAACTTTTCCTACGAAAATTCATGTTTTATTTTAACGCTAGGAAATTTTATTTTTGTTCATATAATTTCATTTAAGTATTCGTATCAATGTACCTCGGTAGAGTGAGGTATGAGGCAAGCTCGGCGCAATATATCGTCGACGTGATGAGGAATAGAAACTCGAAAGATGTGAAAAGGTGTCTTATAGGTGTATGCGGTACAAGAGGTGTACTCGGTTGTTGAAGAACGGCTAAACCCAACGCCCTGAACATACAGTCGAGCTTATCAAGAAACATTCGCCTTTTCCGCACCGGTTCCTCGAACCCTGTAATAATACAGGCGTCGATAGTTTTCATCGAACATACAATTTTTACATAGGATGGAGATACTTCCATTAGATGGAGATACTGAAAATAACTTTTTGCTCTACATACTCTAAAACAGAGTCGAGACTACGACTTTTGGTATAGAATTGGCGCTTTTTAGATAATATAGATGAGGCAATTTATAGCGGGTTATAACCCGCTTGAATGGTGCCTAACTCATCACGAAAAAAAAACCTAAAACACAAATAAACTTGCAATAAATAACCGCTAACTACAAAACAAACTTTATTGAGCTGAGAAAAATCGCGAATAAACTGGGACAATACGGTAAAGTTTACGAAGTTAAGAAAATTTTCAAATACCCTTGGGCAACACGAATGAACTTTACTCAGTTATAAAACCCCTCACAAAAGAATTTGAGCAACGAATAATCAACTATTGGTATTTCTCTGCCTCTCCTACTTTCATAAACCAGTGGTGAGATGAGAGATGAGAAATTTAGGACGATCCCAAAAATTTTTTTGAATAGTGAATTTTTTGAAAGTGTTTTCGAAAAAGTCGGATTTATTGGTACAATTTAGAAACAATTTGATATTTCTCTAGTGATCTTGTGAATTGGAAAAATACGGACACATGTATGGACAGAATCTGTCTATCTGATGAATTACGGACAGGACAATTCGGTTACCTAAATATTACAGACATGCACCAAATTTCGGAAGGATGACAACCCTACTCTACACCCATCAAAACCTATTTATTTTTCAATGCTGAAGCCCTATTTTTTTCGTTTTGGCTATTTTACAAATATACAAAGGTGGGGGGGGCCAAGGTTGTCTATCTACGAACATGACACAATACCAAGAAGAACTTCTTATAAACGGCCGTATACCTATATCAATAACTAATACATAATGTACAGTCAAAAGCCCTTACTCGTGTATTTGACTGTTAGAGAAGTGATTATGTACATCGACAATGCCGCGAAGACGACCGATAGCCCGTATCCGAGCCAAGTGAATTTGTCGAATGGCATAAACGGTGTCTTCCAAGGGCTCACCGGATGCGGCTTAGGAACGAGAAGAGTCGACGCGGAAAATAAATAAGAAGTCGAATAATCGACGAAATAAAAATAGGGAAGCCACAGGTAAACTGCAGCAGCGCCGAAATCAGCACGTCCGTCATATACCATGCCCGCAAGACCTGTAAGTAAGTCGGGCTTCAGTCGGCACTTAATCGGGCCTGGTGACAATCATTAATTCAATAATGATTTACGATATGTGCAATATTGGGCTGTAGCACTGCGCCTACGCGGCCATGCGTCAAAAAATAGTCCGCGTCAAAGCGTCGAAAAATTCTTATTAGATCTTGGGGGTATAGACGGTGGTGTGTTTCGATGCACTGCCGCGTAGACGGAATGCCGCACTCCCCATGAACAGGTTATGAAATAAGAAGAACGGAAATCGAATGTCAAGAGATGAGATGAGATGAAATGTAATTGCGTAGAATCTAATCCCAATCAATCTCATCTCATTTCATCCATCTCGTCTCATTTCACCTCAACTCATCTCATCTCATCTCAAACTCAACTCATCTCATCTCAAACTCATTCAACTCATCTCAAACCCATCTCAATTCATCTCACACCAACTCAACTCGTTTTATCTCATCTCATCTCAACTCATCTCCTCTCAAACTGATCTCAACTCATCTCATCTCATCTCACGCCAACTCAACTCATCTCAAACTCATCTCATTGACAGTCACAATACGGACCCGAAATGTCCTTTCAATTCAGGTCCCTTCAAGACTCTTACCGTCGGAAGTTCCATTTTTGAAAATGTCTCCCCAATAGTGATTGTCATCTACCGCTACAAGTGAACAATTGTGGCGCCGGCAGAATTCTTGGATCAGTTTTATTTCAGTTCCATCGAGGGGTTCGAAGTGAGTGTAGGGGTCGTAATCGAACGTCATTACTTTCAAAGCTGAGAAAATCATATCAATGATGAAGTCGTCAATAACGAAAAATTCAATAATTATTGCCTACTTTGGGTAAAAACGTTACTTATGCACATTCACTCAGAATCAAAATTTTCAAATTTCTTGAACACGAATAATCTTCTTCAAGACCCATCGTCGTGTTTAACCGAAATTCGAAATATTAACAGTACTTCCGATACATTGACGCTTCAAGTGTTCGTTTGTTTTTGATGGAATAATTTTTTGAACGTAAAAATCAGTCAAGTTGGAGACCTACTTTTGTTGTGCAAATTCACAACTAAATCGGGCATCAGGTTAGATCCGAATTTGAACGATTTCTCGGCGCTCCACTGGTCCAAGAATATTCTAGGATTTCTTCCTGGCGTCTCGACCCGCTCGTAAAAATTGCTCGTATAAACCAAGTAAGGCCATTCTGGAATTACTGATGGCATAATAGGTAATATTGACACGTATAAGAAGACGAAAAATTACGGTTGCGCAACGAACGGTTGCCTTATCACCAAAAAAAACCGTTATTATTCCAATACCGTCATCAATTGGTGCGATATCCACGGCCAAAATCGACGAAGAATAGTCGGATTCTTTAAGCCGAAAAACTTCGGTAGACGTTTCGTTTTTTGTCGGGTAAGCCGGTAAAAAAATAATCTCGGGATGCGAGCGCTGAATTGTGTGCCATTGAGCGTCTAACCAGATTTTGAAGAAACACTTTGTATCTGGGATCTGGACGACAAAACTGAGCAAACACGAAAGATCTTGAAAGCATAATTTAAAAGTTTTCGCCGAGTTTCGGTGTTATGCCTAATAGGATTTTCAAATTAGTAAAAAAATAAATTAAAATAAAAAGACGCAAAAATGCAAAAAATTTGGCAAAATGGCCCCAAAACCCGCAAGTTAAAAGAATATGAATGAATTCGCAAAAAACAGTCGAATTGTATTGATCAAAAAAGTGAACAAATAAATTGTCCACGAGATTGGCAAAGAAGAGTTGAAAAAAGTCGAAAAAAGTAGGTACCTACCAACCACAATCGGAGAAAAAAGTTGCAAAATACATTTAAAAAGTAAAAATCAAAAACTGCCAAAATTGATTATTAAATTATTTCAACTTGCAAAAAAAGTTGGTGGTTAACATTGACAAAAAAGTAAATAAAGATGATAAAAACAGAAAACTCGTATACTAGGTAATAATTATTAATACTTATTTAATAAAAGTAATTATCTGCGTTATTTCTTCAATGATTTGCTTTAACGAATCAAAATTGGAAGTAGAAAATATTGAAACTTGAGACAAAATCGCTACAAGCCTATTTTCAGAGCCTATTTTCAGATTTTGGCAGGAATTTGCTTGCTGACTTTTATAGACTTCTATTTATAGACTTTTTAAACTTTATAAACTTTTATTTATAGACTGTATAGACTTATTATATCTATTATTATCATCTTTATTTGTATATTAATTGACTTTTATAGAATTTTATTTTATAGACTCTTTATTGACTTTTATAGACCTAAAAGCGGCTCGGGGTTCAGATTTATATTTAATAAACCTTTTCTTCTAGAATCACCATACTCACTTGTAGCACATTTGGTCAAAAACAGTGACCATCGCTTCCACAGAAGCATTATCGTTGCAAAAATCGTCCGACGTTATGCGAAAAACTGTGAAATCCGGCTCGAAAAAATCGTCCAGATTGCCCGTTGCTGCGACCAAAGTTAAACATCCTTTGTAAGGCTTTGCGTAATAATTTCTCGCAATTTCCGAGGAAAGTTTGGTCAAATCGCTGTTCACCAGTTCGTCCTTCGAGGAAGGTCCTTTCAGTAAGGACGAGGAAACAATAGGGATCAGGACGTGGACGAAAACCGTCAATGCGGCGTTGAATTTCATCTCGAAATCCCTGAAATGACTAACAGCCCGCAGTTTACGAGGTACAAGAGTAACAATTTGGAAAATTGAAGTAGAGAAAACCCAATGTTATGAAATCCTTTGATCAGCATGACTTGCCTACGATTACGAAGATAATTCTTGTTGTTGTCCCTTTGAATCTTTCATCAAAGCTTTCATCATGGAAATTCGTGATCATTCGTTGGCTTAAGTCAACCATAGGTTGAAAACTACTCAGATAGACTACCATAATATGACTTATAATAACATAAGTCAATGCCCATAATAGACTTTAGACTTTGGCACAGGCTGAGTATATTATACTCAGTATATTGTTATATTATACTCAGTATAATATACTACAGTATAACACTACTACCGTAGACTACAGTATAATATCGAAGTAAGCTTCAATTTTTGATAAAATAAGGATTTGAGCTCTATGGGTAGTATTCGAGCCGTAGATCCATTAAGTGAAGCCGGATTCCTCCGTTTTCGTCTCATTTCTTCTCTGATGCCACGTGCAATCCTAACCTGTAAGTCAAAACCTTCCAGAGGTATTGCAAAAACTAGCACGTTTTTAGGTACCGAGACAAATTTCTGAAGTTGGACTTACTAGGATACACTACTATTGACATACTATTATAATATAATAATATTATTATACTATAATATAGGTATAATATTATAATCTATAATAATAAAAGGAAGTGTTTGTTTGACCGAGCTCTCCAGCCAAATCTATCACACGCAGGGACCTGGAATTGTTTTACACGGAAGCACAACAGGGCTCAAGATCAAAGTCAACTTTGAGATCGAAATCAACTTCAAGATCAAAGTCAATTTCGAGATCAAAGTCAACTTTGAGATCAAAATCAACTTCGAGATCAAAGTCAACTTTGAGATCGAAATCAACTTCAAGATCAAACTCAACTTCGAGATCAAAGTCAACTTCGAGATCAAAGTCAACTTAGAGATCGAAATCAACTTCAAGATCAAAGTCAACTTAGAGATCGAAATCAACTTCAAGATCAAAGTCAACTTCGAGATCAAAGTCAACTTTGAGTTCAAAGTCAATAAATATTTTGGTGTGGTTCCTACATATTCTGTGTCTTTTTTTTATTTTTATCGATTCGTAATAATTTAATACACTTGAAATTCATTTTTATACCAACTTTGATATATACCTATTATACATACAAATACCATACCTATTGTTCATTTCATAGCGTCTCGCTTTTGAATTTTGGATATCTGGTCAGTGGTCACCTTAGGTATACCTAACAATTGATTCGCCAGGACCCAGGAAAATGTGTAATAATTCTAATTTAAACTTGTTTCGTAGTACCGTAATACGTTGGTAAAAATTGTATTCTTTCAAAGCGTTCTGAACACTATCACAGTCGAAATTTGAACAGATAGAAATTTCAGGTAGCTAAGGAACCTTCTTAGGGGAATTCGGGTTTTGGCATCCGTGCCAGTGATGCTCCTTTGCCTCGTGCAGATACTTTTCGAAGTCGGTCGTGACGCGATCTGCAGCTTCTTCCCACCTGAAAATCAACATTAAAATTTTGACATCTTCCCAGTATTGGTTCATTTCCGTGGTTGGTTCTTTGAGTGGTGCGCAGATAACAGCCGGTAACTTGATATCAAGATATTCTCTTGGGCCTCACCACAACCTTTATAGAATTTTGTCGATCCTGCTCACGACTCATCTTGAAATTTGTCAAGGTAGATTTTGATCCATTCCCACGACCTGGATTGATATTTTCAAAAATAAGGCATATTATGCCTTCAAGTTGTGAGGAGTAAAAGCTCAAAAATGAGAGATAATAGTTCATTCCACTGAATTATGAGATTCCATAGTTTCTCCGCGAGTGATTTCGTATCTAGTCTTGAGGAGCTTCAGGATATGCCTTGGGAAGATAGATCAGAAGGAATTCAAGAGAGGTCTTCATCAGATTCAAGGTACACTTTGAGAAATTCCAAGATGGATGGTGCAAAATATCAAGACAGGTCGTGAGGAGAATCAAGATAGGTCCTGAGCAGGTTCAAGCATCGGAGAAATTCAGGATAGTCTTGATGAGGTACGAAAATGGGGAGGTTCAAGATGTGCCTCGAGAAGATTCAAGACTGGTCATGAGGAATTCAAGAGGAGCCCAGATCAGATTCAAGAGACGCTCCGAGAAATTTCGAGATACTTGGACCGTAAGCAGGTTCAAGATATGCCTTGAAAAAATTCGAGATGGGTTTTGATGAGGTAGGGAATAGGTCATAGGGAGGTTCAAGATGTGCCTTGAGAAGATTCAAGACTGGTCGTGAGGAGATTGAAGACATGCCTGATCAGACTGGTACGCCTTGAGTCATCAAGACTGAAAATGAGGAATTCAAGAGAGGCCAGATCAGATTCAAGGTACGCCTTGAAAATTTCTCGATAAATCGTGAGAAATATCAAGACAGGTCGTGAGGAGGATCAAGATATCATGTCGGTGGCATATTATGTCCCGAGAAATTTCAAGATAGGCCGAGAGGAAGTTCCAAGGTATTGAGAAGGAAGCGATTTATGGACCATTTACATTCCAGCTGTACCGTAATATTATCCGATAGTAACTTACCTATTTGCCAACGTTTTGTACCGATCGACCTGCCGTTTGAATTCGTCGCAGTTCGCGCATGGCGTTCGAGCTATTTTCAGTTCCCCCGCAAGTTTCTCGATCTCCTTTTGGAGAAGGTTCACTTGTCTGGTCAGCGAGTCCCTCTGCTCGTACCAGGCGGACGCCTCTCGCAGTCTTTTGGCTCTGGTATCGTCCAATTCTCGAGCCAGATTGGCGTTCGTCGTTGTCAACCGTTTTTCGACTATTCGACGATCCGCTTTCGAACTTTCGATCTCGTGGTGCATCTGGTTCCTTTCCAGGGTGACCGTGTGGAGTTCTTGGGACAGCTGGTCGACTTGTGCGCTCAGGTCGGCCCGGACTTTTTCCACGTCCTGAGTTATTCTGGATTCGAAGGCGGAGATCTGGTTGGACAGTTCTTCTTCCAGCTGAGCTTTCTCTTCAGCTATGCTCGCTTCGTTGGCCAGCGCGTCCTGCGCCATGCTGAGCGCGTCAGCCACCTTATCCCTGGCCTGCAGGCTGACCTGTTCGGCCAATTTCAGGGCTTCTCTCGTCTGATCGAGTGTCATCCTGAGGGATTCTCTCTCCCTCTCGGCGGCTTTCAGTAGCGCATCTTTGTTTCCGCTCTCGCGTTCGACGTCGCGAATTTTGACGCTCAGCTCTGCTAATTTGCGAGTCAGTTTTTGGTTTTCCTGGGCCGAATTTTGCAGGAGCCTTTCCAAATTGGCGCATTTAGCTTCCAGCAGATTGATCGCCTCCGAGTATTCCATTTTCATGCAGTCGATTTCACGTCGGACGTCCTCGGGCACTTGGGATTTCGATTGTTCCGCCACCTGTTTCGCCAGTTCCCACATTTCCATGGCGCAGTTGCGCTCTTCGATGGCCAACGATAGCTTCGTTTTCAGAGCATCGGTGGTCTCATGCTGTTCCGTCATGGTGCTCTCTGTCTTAGCCATGCTGTCTTATTAGGTACATTCTTTACTGACCGTAGAATAATCCCTCTTGATCCCGAACTTCGTAAATACACTACGATAAACTTGAGTTGTGAACATTTTATCAACGACTGGCGTGAAGTGTTTACATGCGAACGGCCTTATCACCCATGTTTACCGGGTGGTAGCCCTGGTCGCTATGGAGATGCGTAATAACAACAATCGCTAACGACCGGGGGGTGGCAGGTGGGGACTTCATGTCACAATTTGATGTTCTTACCTCTTTCTTCGCCTTGTTCACAATCTGTGTTTCTTCAAAATCTGGTTAGACGCTCAATGGCACACAATTCAGCGCTCGCATCCCGAGATTCTTTTTTTACCAGCTTACCCGACAAAAAACGAGACGTCTACCGAAGTTTTTCGACTTAAAGAATCCGACTATTCTTCGTCGATTTTGGCCGTGGATATCGCACCAATTGATGACGGTATTGGAATAATAACGTTTTTTGGTGATAAAGCTGGGTTCACATGTGCGTAAAAGTCTGCGTAATCTCCGTACTGCGTACAGTGCGTAATGAGATCTGATTGGCTGCCAGGTAAATTTACCAGGTAAATTGCGCGCGCGTAAAATTGCGAGCCAATCAGATCTCATTACGCACTTTACGCATACGCAGATTACGCAGACTTTTACGCACATGTGAACCCAGCTTAAGGGTGTTTTTGGATACAGAAAACCGGTATACATACACAAGTTAATTGGTCGTAGGGATTTTTTTGTCGCTTTTGGTACATTATTTCCAGAATATTACCTGTACCTAAAAATTTGGTCAAAATTCTGTGGCCACGACATCGTACCTATCGAACTACTGATCCGATTTCGACGCGGTTGGTCCTAAAAGTTGTGGTTTGCTCCAACTTGGTGCATATTGTCCGGGCAATCTGATCAGAAAAGGTTAAGGGGTCCAATTTGGCATTGGCCTAATTATATATATTACCTAAGGTATATTTTTGAAAAAACGCAAAAACTCAATTTTGAAGGTGATGCCGTGAGTTTAGAATTTTTTGAGTATTTTTCCCGACTTTCCCGCTTGATTTACCTTAAGATATGGGGTTTTTTCCGAAAATTTTTGAAAATTTCGTTTTTTAATCTGTTTGACATGAGATTTCTTACCGCGATTTCTCCTTTTTCGCGTTTTTGGCAATTTGAGGGAGTTCTACCGAACCGATTTTGAATTTTTTGAGCTTGTTAGATTCCTTGAAGGTTTCCACACCTTTTTCACTCCCTATATGTCAAAATTAGTTGGGTTTTAGTGGTCGAAAACTGGTTTAAAGACTATGCTGAGCTAATACTACAGTATTTATTTCCGTTGAATTTCAAAACTACAACGGGCTCCGAGTCGTCGGCATTAATAGAAAATATCGAGAAAAAAAAAAGAAAAAACTGTTAGCTGGAGGAAAACGGTTGGTACTTGCGGACAGTCAATTACCCTGCCACATCGGGAGACATTCGCTTTGCTGGAAATGGCACTCGTTTGATCTTTGACTCTCCAATTACGAACTTTGAAAAATAATAGGTAGATAGCCCCCGGGGTACGAAAACCAATCGACTATAATCGTACACGTCAGCCTGTCAGTTTTCCGGGTAAAGTGTAAACAGATTATTCGAGGTTAGCTTTAGGGCAATTGGCGAATTAGACGAACAATTGTGCGGCCATCGGTGGAGACGGTACGAAAATTGTCAAAACTACCTAGCAATTGAGTTAACGTTCTATCAAAAGTTTCCCTTGGAAAAGGTACCCCCGAAGGAGGGGTGGTACAAAAAAGTGGATGATTTTCATAATTTTCGTACAATTTTGATTAATTCGCTCATTTTGAAGAATTTTTTGATTGGAAAAAAGTTTTGGTCGGAGTACAATTTCCCTTAAAATTTTAATTAAAATTATTTTCCTTAATTATGAATGAAATAAAATTTGGCTCTTATTTTGTTCGAAAGTTTTATTTAATAACTTCGATTTTTAATCCGGCGGTTGATTTGATGTTTTTTATTATTGTCCTCCTGGTCGGTTAAATTAACATTAATTTGGTTCGAAATTCCACGCAGAAGTATTGTGTGTTACCGTGTGCTAACCGCTGGCGTCAATAAAACTTATGTTTCGATGGTAATTCGTTCCGTATAAAATATAATTTGGATTAAAACTTAAAATGCTATTCAAAAATTAAAATTTAAAGCACTATTGATTTACTCTATAAAATAATTTAATAATAATAATAATATAATAAAATTATAATAAATGAATTAAATTATAATAAAATAATCAATTTATAATAAAACAATTAAATTATAATAAAATAATTTAATAATAATAATTATGATAAAATAATTTTATAAATAATTTCTTATGACAATTTAATGGCATTTAACGCCAACGAGCGGATCATGAGCCGTCCTCGCGGTCTTTGCGGAACCATCGCCGCCCGGGCGGTTCGTATTGTAGCGCGGCGGGATATGTACATACAATCCGCGCCTTTGGTCACTCGGCCTGTCACGCGGGCACTTGGCGCCCTTTCAATAAGGCGCGTCTCACCTTTCGCCGTTTCAATCGGGAAGCGATCAGTATTACGGGCGCCTGCCGACTGGCGCCATTCGTACTCGGCCCAAGGGCCTCTCGGTTTCACGTGGATCAGACGCCGTTAATTAGTCGGACATATCCGGTAGCTATGACGAGCGAACGAGGCCCGCCGAGCCGCCCGGCACAGGTCGAACCACTTGATCCGCGGTTAGAGGAATTATACGCTCGCACTTGTAGTGCCGCCCGCGTGAGATGTGCATAACAGAGGAAACCGCCCGATTGTGATACTCCGCCGTGCCGCCGAGATTAAGGGCCCGGTTGCCCCGTCTCCGCGGGGTAAATGGCAAATCCGCGTATGCACAACCGGCGGGAATTTCCGTTTACCGGCCTCAAAGCTGCGGTGAAGTTCAAGTTCCGCCGACCGCCGCCGCTGCTGAGAGCCGCTTTTGCGGCCGCGTTTTTTGAACCGCCGAACCGTACGCCGGCGCGACGGTCACCTTGAACCAATAAGACAAAGGTCACCTTGAGCATGTTACGATAAGGTCACCTTGAGCAAGCTGCACAAAGGTCACCTTGAACATGCTTTTTTTGGAGTCGGCTTTATTTTTGCTACCTAGAATGTTTTTCTATTTCTCGCTTTTTAGTTTTTTACTTCCATATTTAGAGAGTAAATGGAAGTATTGGCATCGACCTAAAATCGAAAATAGGAACGGAGATTCAGAAAAAAACTTTTAATCATACTTTGATTGCTTTACTTTGATTACTTACTGATTACTTTGATTTACTTTTACTTTTTAAAATATGGAAGTATTGCGTGTTATATGCACACCACTGGTTCTTTAAGAATCGATTAAAAACAGCAGAAACTGAAAAAAAACGAAAATGTCTGATATTTTTACAATTTTTCAAAGATCGACAACGTAATTAAGTTAACATCACCTACAAGGCCCTAACCGACACAAAAAACATACCTTATAAACACGAATTTCGCCATGTTTTCGAATTTCTGCGACATTCCTACCGGTCGTCTGCCGATCGAACGTTCTTCTTCATTTCTTGCAAACCGTAGAAAAGACGGACGGTAATGACATCGGATGTCCTTAGTTATAAGCCGAGATGACAACTGCAAGTCTGAGGAGATGATCTAGTCGATCATGTCCCGGGGCGCCAGTCGTCATCAGTCGCAGATGGGAACAGCCGCGACTGATAACGAGGATGACAAATGGCGTATCAAGAATGCATAGGCTGGCCAAGGAGGAAATTGTCTTGAGATGTTCGAGCAAACTTGGCATACTTGGGTATGCATTAGTTCCTTCGGGGAAGATCCCAGTCGTATTACGGGAGCCGTAGGCTGTCGTCCCTTAACGCCCCGTTTTCACCCGATGAAATTCCAAGTTCGGAAAGCTCAGCCGGCGTCAATATGCAACGACATTACCGCGAAATGGCGATTCGAAATAAATTCCCTTCCTGTGCCACCGAACAGCGCCAACTGGAACAATCTCGAACCGAGGCGGCGCAGGAGTGACGTCGGCAGTTATACCAATCGAGTAAGTAACCACCCACTATCCCATAACGTCGAGGTTTCATGAAAATTAACAAAAATTTTCAACGAAAAATAATGACGACTCCAAAAAGAAAATCCAGCGATGCGTAGATAGGTAATACACAATACATCATATCGATACCTTAAAGCACAAAGGGCTTACGTCCAAAAATGGCATAATGAGAAAAATGCAAAATAAGTTTTTGATCAATATACAAAAATAAAGATTTCTCCCATAGTGTTCAATTCCATAAACAATTCGCTAAATAAAAAATGTTTGTCTGGCCAAGATCTACAACCTCGTTTAACCAGAATTTTGGTAGCACTACAATTTCCCAAAAAAGCCAAGAAGGCTAGGAAATCCAAGAAATGTCTAAGGAATGGAAAAAGTCAGGAAATAATTTCAAAATTTTGAGATAGATTTCTCTTTAGTTACCACAGTCACGACACGTACCTACGTGTTAATCAAACAAGTGAGTTAAAGCTCAATGACCAATGAATCGTACAGCATCCTAATAAAAAGTCAAAAACCAATCGATTTTTTCCAAAGTATTTTGTATTTACAGTTGCATAAATTATTATCGTACTTTTTCATAACTCGATTTACATTGTACATTCTATTGTTTATGTTTGTTCTTCTTTGCAGAAACAACCGTCAGCAGAATTGGCCAGTATCCAGTTGACGTATTTTGTAACTCGCGTATAGACGCCGGGGTAGCCGGGGCGTGCGCATCCGTTGCCCCAGGATACCACTCCTGGAAAAAATGGATAGTAAAACCATCTTTGCTTAGATAACACACAATACTTCCATTATTTGAAACGTGAAAGTGCGACACAAATTGGTCATATTTTGTTGCCATACCAGAGGAAAAGCTAACTAGCCTTATTTTCCCTCCGTTCCTAGAGGTTTCGAGGTGCCTACAGAGGGAAAATAAGGCTAGTTGAGGGGCTAGTTGGGGGGCTGTTCTTGAGATTTTAATGAGACTTTTAGAGGGTTTTCAGAGTTTTTTTTTAAATGGCCAGAAAGCAGGTTAAAACCTTTGTTACCATTTATGTAAATATTAATTTCAAGCCAAAGGTCTTATTGTTTGTATAAAAGAAACTCAAATATTGCACCAGTTAGGTAGGTAAAGATTGATTTTAAGCAGTGCCATATCTTCTTGTACCGTACTGAGTACGGTAGCGTGTTGTAGCGTAATTTGCTGTGAAAGAACGTAGTTTTTCATTTTATATTCGTATTTTTTTAATGTTGGAGTTAAGAACACAACTTTTTGAAAGTCGGAGGTTTTTAGTCGAATTCAAAGGTTTTTTCGGTGCTCGACAGAGGGAAAGCAAGGCGACGAGTTGGCAACACTGGACAGACCGTCGAAAAATCCGCGCTGTGCCGGGAGAGTGAATATTTCTACGCTTTGCCGCGGACTATTTTTTCGACTCACTATGCACCCAATCCGTTAATGCCGTTGTTGACACTTCGTCAAAGGAATATTTCCGATGGTCCAGAACTTCATTGCATTAGAGAACCGACCAGCGTGAAATCCCGACAGGAAAATCTCTGGACTAGAAATCGGAGCGCGCAGAAGAAACGGGCGCGCACGATTCGATGTTGTTACGTCGCAATTACGGCCAAGGAGTGACAGTCTCTCGTGAATTGCATTCGGAATCCGCCCAGGTGCACAAAAGCGATCATTTGCATGGTCAGTTTTCCACGTCATATTCCGGTTTAGATGAAAAAATTTATCCGTTTGAAGCAGATTTACGCTTCGCACGCAATTTTCCTCATCAAAGCCATCCAAATAGTCATGTTCCTGGGGGTTCGGGCCTTTTCTACCAATATCTGCCTTTGAGTGACAGTCGGATAATCGACATTTCTAAATTCCGTGGAAAACATTCCACCCGCTGTTATGGCCGTTTTATTGACCCTTGGAGGCACCCGATTTTATGAATACGGTCTCATTCGCTGTTTGCCCAATAATTGGGCAAATATTATAGGATTGAAGATAGTGGAAAGTAGTGGAATAGAATGGAAAAGAATGGAATAGAATGGAATATAATGAAGTTGAGAGGAGTAGAATGGAATATAATGGAATATAGTGGAATAGAATGCAGTAGAATGGAATAAAATGGAGTAGAGTGGAATAGAATGGAATATAATGGAGTAGAATGAAGTAGAATGGAGTAGAAAGGAATAGAATGGAGTAGTATGGAGTAGAAAGGAGTAGAATGGAATATAGTGGAATAGAATGGAGTAGAGTGAAATAGAATGGAATAGAATGAAGTAGAATGGAATAGAATGGAGTAGAAAGGAGTAGAATGGAGTGGAATGGAATAGAATGGAGTAGAACGGAGTAGAAAGGAATAGAATGGATTAGAATGGGGTATAATGGATTAGGATGGAGTAGAATGGAATATAGTGGAATAGAATGGAGTAGAGTGAAATAGAATGGAGTAGAATGGAGTAGTATGGAGTAGAAAGGAGTAGAATGGAATAGAGTGGAATAGAATGGAGTAGAATGGAATAGAGAGGATTAGGATGAAGTAGAATGGAGTACAATGGAGTAGAAAGGAATATAATGGATTGGAATGGTGTAGAATGGAATAGAGTAAAATGGAACAATATGGAATAAAATGGAACGAAATTTAATTAAATGAAATAGAATGAAATGGAATGGAATACAATGAAATGGAATGGAATAATTAGGATGGAATGGAATAATTAGGATGGAATTGAATGGGAGGGAATGATATGGGATGGAATGGAACGGAATTCCCTGCGTATCAGCTACCCACGTTATTCTTCAAATTCTCCGAAGAATTATCGGTGGACCTCTTTCCAAAATCACAGACCTGGAAAGTGATATGCTAGGTACCTGACCGAGGGTTACTTCATCGTATTTTTGACACTGCCTGTACTGACCATCAGCTTTTTGAGCATCAGCACTGTCGCTGGGCTGTCGTACCAGATTATTTAAAGAGCGGGATGATATTGGCTGAACTTTCGCGTTTGCAGTCACGCTCGGTTTGAGAGGATTTTCCAAGCGAAAAAACAGTTATGCGTTCTGCGGTCCATTCACGCTATTCTGGTTACACCGGCGGGCAGCTCTCGTATGATGCGCCCGTTTATATGAAAACGGGCATCATTGCAACTTCTACTTTCAAGTGACAACCTCCAATTTTATACCGAGTTTGCGGCCGTTTAGCCTAATATTCCCCGTGCCGGCTGTATATTCCACGGTGGATGCTCCGAATTATGTTGTGCGACCGCCCGTCGGTTATGTCAGCCTCCGCACAACTGTTTGCTTGTGCAGATTGATCCTCTTTGCAAGTCGTTTTCGTATTTTCATTTCGGTTGCTTGAGCGGGCGGATTTCTTCAACCGTGGTTTATTGAAGTCATACGCGCGCCAAACTTCTCACTATACGGAACTAATAGTGAAGTTGGGGTTAGTTTTATTTGTCCAGCCTGCGGTGACTGCAACTGGAACTGATTCTGGGGCCAGTCTGCCGGTTCAGATCAAATTCCCACTTCCAGATTCTCCTTTCGAGCCGATAGAGCTTTCATCAAAAATTCGCGAATAAATCCCGCAATATGAATCCTAAATGCAGGCTCGCAATAATGAGGTAGAAAACTTTTCTTTGAGCTCTTCTCCTCTAAAGCGCGAATTTCTGCAATATTCCCTGCAGAATAGAATAATATTCTATTCTAACTAACCCTATTCTATTCTATTCTATTCTAACTAACCTAATAATATTCTATGACTAACCCTCGGTGGCATATTATGCCACCGAGGGTTAGTCATGCACGATAGAACTTGGCAGATACCTACCTTACACCGACCAAATATGACATGATACCCGTTTGACAGTGGCAAAAAAAATTACTTATACAATTACGTACTTGAAATTTTGTTTTTTATCAAATTTACGCGGCGAAACTGTTGGAAAACCGATTGTTTTGCAGAAACTCGTTAGCACCCACGTCGAATTGCACAAAAGCGGCAAAAGGAACAGAATCACGCCCTCGGTTGGCTGTATTTAACCCATTATGCACAATACCAAGGCGTAGAATCGCATTCTCGAGCGAAAACAAAGGGAATTCAACATCAAATAAACTCGAGCTTTATCAAACAGAATCGTTTACATTTCCTTTACTTGGTTTTAATAAACTCCTTTCTGCTCGGTGTAACATAGAGTCCGTTGTCTTCCCTTTATTTCGATATAGCGGTTCACGGGTAAACATTCACTTCCCATCCTAGGATTTAGTTCGAAGTTTAACAAAAGATTTTCGAGGGAAGAGCAGTTTCAAGTCGAATAGATAGAGCGCGTTGATTCCCGTATCTGGTCGTTTTAATCGGCCTCTATACAGTGTGTAGGTAACTAATCTGTAGAGTAAGAAAGGCCGAAGTGGCCCTTTGTCGGTGCTGACTTTGAACACGGTACTGGGGCTATTCCCGAACAATACTCACGGCCATTGGTTTATTTACAAATCACTTCCGAACAAGGTACACACGTACAAGGGGCTGAATCGGTGCTACCGTCTTCTATTCAAACGTTTCAGACCCTGCGACTAGAGGACCGAACTCGTGAAAAGGGTTTTATCCCTCCCTGAAAGGAGTGTTAGACCCACCTTGAGGGTTAACGATTTGGCAAACAACTGTGTCAGGCAATGCTGGGTTGTATGGTTTTGGCTGAGCTGCACAGCCAGTATAATTTGTCTGAGTCGCCTTAGAGCGACAGGGAAAATTAAATTACGGTGGCGGTAAGAGCCGCAACACTTTGGAAAACGAGCTTTGGGCACAAACCTGTTGATTGTAGTTACAAAAGACTCCAAAACGGACAAAATTTCAACAACAACAACAGCGGCAGCGGCAGCAACAACAACAAAAACCACAGCTGTTTCATGCTAAAAAAGAAGAAAAAGAAGAAGAAAGAGGAGAGGAGCACGAGCAGAGGAGCAGGAGCAGAGGATAGCTCAGTCACAATTTACCAACTTTTAGGTCAAAATAGATCCTGAGCTGACAAGCTTACCAATCAGTTCGTATTTTTTGTCTTCTCTCTCCTTCACCAGTGGTCCTCCGCTGTCGCCCTGAGAACCGACAAACAATTTTTTGTTAATCATTTTCGGCTTCCCAGGTCTCAAAACCGAGCCAGTTTGTCATATTCATTCAAAAAGAAAAGGAAACAAAGCTTTTTTGATACCTGGCATGAGTCTTTTTCCCCTTCTTCGTATCCGGCGCACATCATGTTGTCGGAAATCAGTTTGGCGCTGTAGCTGGTGTTGGACCGGCAGTCGTCGTTCGACATGACTGGAACTTCGACTTCTTGGAGGACGCAGGACGTCTTCCCTTCCTCCTTTAATGTGCCCCAACCTGTGGCTATGGCTCTGACTCCTTCGTACGTGTCATCTGAAAGAATAATACAATTTTTTTTAAAGCTATAGGGATTACGTTGATGATTTGTAAAAAAGGAGTTAATTTAGAAAAGCCATCTACCGTCATTTTTCGGCAGACAGATGGGTCGTATGACTTCGGTGAGGGGGACCTGGTCGTTGAGACGAAGCAAAGCAATGTCGTTGTCGAAATGCCGAAAACTGAAATCTCCGGTGAAGGCGCGTATGACGAAACGCGTTTCGGGCTTTCCGGGGCTCGTGCACCGATCGTGTTCACCCAGGGTCACCTTAATCATGAACCACATGAACCTGCTGAACAAGCTGCATGTAGATCAACGATGAAGATGGATCATGGTGAGTTGGTGCTATGAACATGAGCATTTTGCTATTGGTCAGTCAGGTGCTTTTTACGATTTGAGGACCAGTTTAAAATATAATTTATTTATTGTGAAGACGAATCAATAGGGAAAGTTCTAAGCTCAAAAAAGCATATCAGCATTATTTGTAGAATTATGCTCGATCGTCTGCTTTCACCTACCCTCTGACACAATGCGCAGCTGTGAGGACGTATCTGTCGTTTATTAACATTCCGCCACAGTAAAACCTGTTGAAGTAGCTGAGGCGGACCATCCATGGAAATTCGTTGCTCAGTGTTGGCTGTCCGCCGACTATCCGGCTGGCGTCGTTCCTTTCGCCACAACCTTGAAAATTATGGTATAATTATTCTGAATGAATTTGGACCAGCAGTTATTGTTAATATGAATTTTTGAAGAGATGCATTAAAAAATGCGTACGAAATGTCCCAGGCAAGTTGTACTACCTATGGAATTTGTACAAAATCTTTTGCGCAATATTACCGCTTTCTTTTGAGATTATATTACTAAGTGATAATACCAAGTAATATTAATACTACTGATATTACTATAATATAATTACTAAGTAATATTACTACTACTACTATTACTATACTATAATTACTAAGTAATATTACTACTACTATTACAATACTATAATTACCAAGTAATATTACTATACTATAAGTACTAAGTAATATTACTACTATTACTATACTATAATTACCAAGTAATATTACTATACTATAATTACCAAGTAATATTACTACTACTACTACTACTACTACTATTACTATACTATAATTACTAAGTAATATTACTACTACTACTATTACTATAATTACTAAGTAATATTACTACTACCTACTAATATTTCTATACTGTAATTACTGAGTAATATTACTATTACTACTATTACTATACTATAATTACTAAGTAATATTACTACTAATATTGCTATACTATAATTGCTAAGTAATATTACTACTAATAATATTACTATATCTACTATAATTACTAAGTAATATTACTACTACTATACTATAATTACTAAGTAATATTACTAATATTACTATACCATAATTACTAAGTAATATCAATAAGTAAGTCTTACTGCAATCACAGGTTCTCCTTACCCCCGGTTTAGGGGTTGTTGTTGTGGTACGCCTGAACATATTTGGTATTAAACCGCTTCGAACATCATCGTTCGCTGAGCAAATCTGCAATAAAACAAAATACACTTGAATACCATGAAAATACCTATTCGAAATTTTTCTTCCAATCCCTTCCCCCTAGGGAGGGAGAGAAAAGGGATCAAATTTCCAAGACGAATCCAACATAAATTTGGAGATTTTGCTTTAGCCCATTTCAACAATAATTTACCGACCCGTTAAAGTTACCGAATCTTCAGTTACTATTGGTCACATATCAATCAATAAAGTCACCAACAGAAACCAGTCGGTAACGAACATAAGACTGTCTCAAACATACGGGATACTAATAAAAATTGAACTGAATTAACTTTTCTGAGGTTTTGCGAAATTTTTGAAATCGGTTTAAAAGTTCTCAATTTGGTTTGACATGCTGACCCACGGCCCAGAAAAGCTGTAATTTGTTGTTCGGCTATAAGACAACAAGAACGAGGGGAACTTGTTGATTCCAGAAAACCATTTCCCAACTTCCGTCCAGAATATTAAAGCAGCATAAAATACAATGTATACGATAAAGGTATGCATAAATCTGGATTGGCTCCCATAGACTGGGAACCGGAGAGCTGAGTGGCTATACCGAGTACACACCTAGGTATCTACCAAGAGGAAATATCCTGTCAAGTAAAGGATAAAAGGCCCGCGAGTGAAAATTGCGTTTAGATGAAAGAGCATGCTATGCTCAGCATAGGTTCCGTATTTTTACCTGGCAGCCCAGCATTTTTCTTTTCCATCGCTATTGGCGAGCTCTACGTTGATTATAAAGCTAGCCTTTACTGAATGCCACCTAAAATGTACTACATATATGATGATTCATAAGACTTTTTGAAGATTTAAAATTTATACTAGATATTTGAAATTTAAAAAATATACTAATTTAAATATTTTATATTTAAAATTTTAAGATTGAAAATATTTACTAATTTAAATATTTAAGATTCAAATTATTACAAATTTTAAATCTTAAAATTTTATATTTCAAAATTTTGAACCTTAGATGTTTAAGAAATATAAAAATTCTATTTTTTAACAACTAATTTTAAAATTAAATTGTTGAATTGCCAAAAACGAAAAATTGACCAATTATTAATTTAAAAAATTAAAACTTTTAATTTAATTTTCAATTTATAATTTTAAATTTGAAAGAATTAAATCTAAAATTCTCTATTTTCAAAATTTTAAATTTAATTATTAAATATTAAATGCAATAATTTTTAATTTAAACATTTAAATTTGAAAAATTAAATCTAAATTCTTCTATTTTAAACTTTTAATTAAACCTAATTATTAAATAATGAATCTAATAATTTTTAAGCTGAAATTTTAAATTTGAAAAATTAAATCTAAATTTTTTTTATTTTTAAAATTTTAAATTTACCTAAGTTTTAAATATTTAATCTAAAAATTTTTAATTTAAAATACTAAATCTAAAAAAAAAATCTAAATTTTTTCTATTTTTAAAATTTTAAATCACCCAACCAGCCCTAAACAGCCCTAAATTTAAATTAGTAAATATTTTAAATCATATAATTTCATATATTACCTATATAAATATATTATATTCCGCTAATGTGGCGTGTTTTTATTTTAGGCTAGTTTTCCAATTTTTGGTTGATATTTTTGACCTAAACACCCTCACATATGATCAAATAGTGTCACACTTTCACGTTTCAATCTATGAAAGTATTGTGCGTAATCTAGGCACCACTGGTTTTAGTCTGACTTGAGTAAACAATTGACAGTTTCCCCGAATATTGTAAATTATATTAGTTATAGTATTCAATTCCAACGTCAAATCGGACGGCTTCCCAGCGTGGATACACGTCGCTATTCATCGGAGCTGATCGATTTCGATAAGATTTGATCGGGTGCCACTAGGTCGTCACAATTGTCCTCACGCTGACGGTACCGTTCCTGACGATGCCTGACAGCTTTCTCCAATACAAACGGTGACCACCTGTAGGTCTGTGTCGAGACTAACACAATTTCCCATTGTATCCCTACTGTTGGCACTCATATTTGGGCCCCATGATTATTTTTTAAGATTAAGTACGATAATCGTCCGAAATACGGCAATCGGACCAAAGCTGGAGGTTCCTAAGAAGCATTTTTTTGGACAAAATTGTTCCATTCCACTTTAATTGTTTTTTTATATTTTTTTGCGTTGAATATATCAGAACGGCTAGTCCTTCTGACTGATCGTCTGCCTGCCGTGCTCACAATGATCATCATACTACAAAAAAGTTAATTTCGGAAAAACATGGATTGAGCCGGTTTTGAAACTACACGCCCCATTTATGAAAGTAAAAACCTCCAAAGCCTATGGCACCTCTCTTATAAAAATAATAAAATCCTACTATGAACCTTTTGTTCTAGTAAGGCGTTATTGACAAAATATTGGAGGTAGGTAAAGGGTAACTTGAGACCTGACTCGATGAATTCACACAGCTTTCAAGTTCGACATTCTAATTATTCAATGTGCAAACAATGGACATTCCTCAACTATCCCGACCGATTCTCAACGTTACCCTTCCTGAGTTCCAATGAGATGTCTGTATGGTATGCCGAAGAAGTACTGAATATTAATTACGGCACGAAAGGTAGCCGGGATCCTCTCATGCGGTACCATTAACATTTCTCCGCGTAAAATCTCCAAGAACCCGTTAACGACAATACGTGCACCGAAAAAGAGGCATTTAATGCATTTAATAGCATTGTATTGCTGTTCCATATTACCTCTATCCATTACAATGGATTTTGTTATGCTATGAATATTTTGTTATGCTATGAATGAGCGATGGAGCAAGAAAGATTCAAGAATATAGGACAAGGTTCGGTCCCATTCAACCCGCTGCGTAGGTACAATAGGCAAAAGATGATACCTACCTCTCGGCATGGACGCATTTTTTGTTAAAATCTAAAAAACCCGTTCAATCACGGCCACTTCGTTCACCTTGTCAATGTGGGATACATGAAGCTGATCCGTGTCATGCGTAAACGAGTATTTTCGAAGATAGAAAGCATCTCCGTGTTGAGGTGGGACCAGGATGCTGGAGGCTTCATGTAATCATCCTTCGGAGATCGAGGAGCTTGCTGTTGTTGAAATCTTTGTTTTACCTTGCAGAATAGCTACGTGGGTTATATTTCGGTAACTAAGCGTATTTTAGGCGAGTTTAAATTTGCGTAGTGAGTTTCTTGACATTTTTCATCCTAACAGCCTCAAAAGTTGTCTAAATATAATCAAATTTTGTCAAAATATGGAAGTAAGTATTGTGTGTTATCGACGAACGACTGGTTTTCGTTAAAATCCTGAAATATGAGCCTAGTATTAAATATTAATTAAACTGATTAATTAATATATCTAATGATTTAATTGATTAAATATATTGAGCATAGTATCAAGTATTAAATACGACAAATTTTGTCGCCTCTCAAGCACTCCAGAGGTAACAAAAGTGGTTAATGCTGTCACTGGTAACGGATGGGAATCAACTCTTGAATTGCGAATTTAATCGTAAAAGAACCACCGGTTATTGTAGTACTGAAGTGTGCGAAAATTGTAATCTTTGCAATAAGTGGGTTCAAGTATGCCATTCTTTATCTGTCAAGTAGCCGTCTATGGCAGATAAGTGACGAGCGAGAGAGGCGATGACTCTATCTCTTCAATTTCGTTTTCCCAAAACAGAAGGGCTAGATAAAGATGTTCGACATTAACATCGGCTTTTACCAGTGTAATATCGAAAAAGGTATGACACGGAAATCTGTGTTTCACAAATAGGTAATCTAAGCACATGTCATCTCAATCCTTTATTTATTGTTCTCAACAGGTATGCAGGTACACAACTGTTGTCAGTATTGAGTATGGGCAGCATTGAGTAATGAAGAATGGGCGCGTGTCGAAATTTTTTAGTAATTTTACTTCCATATTTACAGAGTAAATGGAAGTATTGTGATCGTCCTAAAATCGAGAATCGGAACGGAGCTTCAGAAAAAACTTTTTCTTATACACATTTACTCAGAATCACTTCCTGAACAAGTGTCTGTGTGTCCGTGTGTCCGTTAGTCCGTGTGTCCGTTAGTCCGTTAGTCCGTCTGTGGTCATTTACAAAAATGACCACAACTCCCTCAATTCTCAACCTTTTTTCAAATTTCTTGAACTGAAATGTTTGTCTCGGGAAGACCTAACACCCTGTTCAATCGAAATTTGGATAACGCACTGTACTTCCGATATTTTTGCATTTTTAGTGTTTTCTATTTTATTTTTTTCCGGCCACAAAAATGAACCGATTTGAGCGTTCTTGGTCTCAAAATCTTTGTTTTACCTTGCAGAATATGTGGATATTTTTTATATTCCGAAAATGAGGCGTTTTTCCATTTTGGGCAAATTATAAAATTTCCATTGTGAGTTTTTTGATATTTTTGACCTAAACACCCTTAGAAGCAGTCAAAATATGATCAAATCGTGTCACACTTTCACGTTTCAAAATATGGAAGTATTGTGTGTTATCTACGCACCACTGGTTTTATCGTAATTTGATTTCACTTTCAAGTTCAGCGATCTTAAATCATAAATGGAGAACCCTCCAAATATTTTTTTGAAAATTCGAAGTTTTCACTTTTGAAAGTCTGTCTATTGTTTTTAAATAAAAGTACCTAGGTACCAACTTATCTAGTGTTATATTAGTGTTTATATTAGTTGTTATATTAGTGTTGTTGTTTTATTAGTGTTTCTACCTTAAAGCACAAAGGGCATGTGTCCAAAAATGGCATATTGAGCAAAAACGCAAGATAAATTTTTGATCAATTTACAAAAATAAAGATTTCTCCCATAGTTTTCAATTCCATAAAAAATCGCTAAAATTTTTATTTAATAAAAAATGTTTGTCTGGCCAAGATCTACAACCTCGTTTAACCAGAACTTTGGTAGCACTTAATACTTCCAAGATAAACGCTTTTTAAATATTTGTCGTTTTTCTATTATATCGTTTTTTGCCCCAAAAATAGATAAAAGAATCATGATTCTTGGAGTGATCGATAGGTCCTGATGAGTAGATTCGGTACCGAAATCTCAAAATCGATATTTTGGGACCTATGCCCTTTGTGCTTTAAGGTATCGATATATTTATTTGTTAAATGTCTATTGAGCTATTCTGTAGAAAGGGGCCTGCTATAGGATTAGTTACCTCATCATTTTAAAAATTGTTGTTAAGACTTTTTTCGAGTATTTTTTTATCCTTGCTGAAAACGACCACTGGAGGTTAACCCGACTGTCACCCGGTGGTTATAGCTTTCTATCCGTCGAACTATGCATGAAACATGAGGTGACACTATCCTGCAGCCATGGCTCCTGACCTAATATGCGTCCCGGATGCAAATGTGCCCATCAGGCACTAATGATACCTTCTTTCGTGGTATCGAAGGCCTAGCGATGATTAACAATGGGCTGATTCGGAGCGATTATCATTCCACCGGGAAGAAGTCAATCGAAAAATTGATATAATGCGCAAATATGGCGCTCATAGTTAACATGGTGTTTATAATACCTGTTATTCCACCATTTCTAACCTCGAGTAAGAGGGTAAAAATTTTACCATAACATTTAATGTCCCCACGAAAATGGTGTTGAGGAATTTCAGGATCAAATATTCCTAAATAGATTATCTCTAAAAATTGTATTTTTGGCATTCCAGCACTATTCTGGCGAATCATTATTTTTAGGGTTTCCTTCATTAAATGAAGGATTTTCTTGGAGGGGACCCTTAAAGTTTAAGGGTCCCCTCCAAGAGAAATATTATAGGAATAAGTTTTTTGGATGTTTGTGGACAACTATGTTGGAATTTAATCCCTGCTTTATGGCTAAAAGTGTCATACCACACAATGTTGTATTCACATATAATATATTCACATATTATGTCACACCACATTCCAGTATACCCTAATGCATACCTACCGCGCTACCTACACATAACAGTCTATCCTAATTTTCATTTTTACAATTTTGTAAATGTTTACAATGTTGAGGTTCCCACTAACTGCAGCGAAATTATCATTAGAAATATGGGCTCTGCTTCCACCCCATTATTAGAGCTTATTCTTCTTTAATGAAAGGATTTTCGTAAAATAATTTCAATTAATAAATTGTACTGACCGATATGGCGGTAAGAAAGACTAGAAGCGAAAAGGAACCGTCCATGGTGATGGGTGCATGCAGAAATTGAAATGTCCTGCTAGACGTATCGGTAGTGATGTCGAGTGACTTGTCGGGCCATCTCTTCAGTCAGCTGGCAGTCAAGAACAGGGACTAAACACTAAACAGAGTCCTGAGTCAAAGGTGTCCTGCCGAAGGAGTCACTCGGCGAAGACTTCGGGACTCCCCACCCTCTTCGTGGCTTGAATGACGCGTCTGGAGTGAGAAAGTTTGAGGCTCATACTTCCATCGGATGTGAGCGTAGTTTCGATATGGGAAATTTTCCAGCGCTAGGTACGCACATGGAAAAACCACAGCTTTGCGTAGATCACATTAAATCACATCAAATTTTGATAAGTCGGAGGGCTCCAAATAAAAAAATAAAATCGATAATAAAATAATAAAATTGGATAATAAAATCCAATGAGGGCTCCAAAAATAAAATTTTGTCAAAATGGGTTTATTATGTTTTGCGCATGGTGCAGCTGTGCCGGAGCGATAGGAACAATAAGTTTCGAGCCATAATCAACAGATCGCGTGCAAACTGCAAAAATGTCAACACCGCCTAATCAGTTGACAATACAGTTTTTTGGTCAGGTGGACAATACGGGCTAACCCACAAAATTTTCTCAATTTCAATAAATTGAGATCATGGTTTCATATTGGCACGAAGCCATCATGGTAGAGATACTAATTTTTCAGAAAGAATCGCGTAATAATTTCGGAAATAAACAGTTTTTTGTCTCTCCTGAAAAATGAGTCAATGTGGATTAGGTGGTATCAGAACTTGAGTGACTAAATGAACCTATTGTGTGTCCTGTACAGGAAAAGGTAGCAGCCTCAACATCGTCAATTGCATTGTGAATTATTGTCAAGTAGGTAGTGGTTCCAGTCAGCTGGGCTCTAGTGAGAAGTCGGGATACCGAAAAAAATAGTTCGCTGTAGGTTAATAATGTCGTAAAAGTCAGCAACGGACCTGACGTCTCTCCTACTTGAGAACTGCCGCCAGTCGCTCGGTCGGAGGTCCGCCAGTTCGTTATCGGATATAACAACAGCCATCAAGCGTCGATCAACCTGAAAAAGCGGATACTCTGTGACCGATGGAATGGCGCCACACTCGGGAATCGGCCGAGCGGACTGTCCGATGGACCGCTACATCACACCCAGTGACCGACTTTTCTAATTGGTCCAAATGACCGTTCCGAGACGAGGTTACCACTTATAGATGTTATGGGGACAACATAACATTATGCAGTTAGGTACCTATATACCTGACCGAAGTACCTGTTGACAGACAGCCGCGAAGTCGTTTAAGGCGGATTCACAAGTGCGCGTCTCGGTGCGTTGCGGAAAGGTCCGGAAACCACCATTTGAAAACACCATTTTTACCATGATTGCGATTGGATATTAGCAACCATCTCCCCCAAACACAAAATCATATCGACAGTGAACCTGCAAATCCTCGTACGTCCAAAACCCAAAAATTTTACATGAGATGAAAAAAATTTATATATGCCTTCTCATAGACGAACTAGTAATCTAACTCTTAATCGAAATCGAAGTCAAACTCACAATGAAACAGAAACTCAAACTCATAATCTAACTCGAAGTCAGAATCACAATGTAACCGAAACTCAAACTCATAATCGAAATCGAAGTCAAACTCACAATGAAACAGAAACTCAAACTCACAATCGAAATCGAAGTCAAACTCACAATGAAACAGAAACTCAAACTCACAATCGAAATCGAAGTCAAACTCACTATGAAACCGAAACACAAACTCATAATCGAAATCGAAGTCAAACTCACAATGAAACAGAAACTCAAACTCACAATCGAAATCGAAGTCAAACTCACAATGAAACAGAAACTCAAACTCACAATCGAAATCGAAGTCAAACTCACAATGAAACCGAAACTCAAACTCATAATCGAATTCGAAGTCAAACTCACTTTGAAACAGAAACTCAAACTCACAATCGAAATCGAAGTCAAACTCACTTTGAAACAGAAACTCAAACTCATAATCGAAATCGAAGTCAAACTTACAATGAAAGCGAAACACAAACTCATAATCGAAATCGAAGTCAAACTCGCAATGGAACAGTTACTCAAACTCATAATCGAAATCGAAGTCAAACTCACAATGAAACAGAAACTCAAACTCATAATCTAACTCGAAGTCAGAATCACAATGTAACCGAAACTCAAACTCATAATCGAAATCGAAGTCAAACTCACAATGAAACAGAAACTCAAACTCACAATCGAAATCGAAGTCAAACTCACAATGAAACAGAAACTCAAACTCACAATCGAAATCGAAGTCAAACTCACTATGAAACCGAAACACAAACTCATAATCGAAATCGAAGTCAAACTCACAATGAAACAGAAACTCAAACTCACAATCGAAATCGAAGTCAAACTCACAATGAAACAGAAACTCAAACTCACAATCGAAATCGAAGTCAAACTCACAATGAAACCGAAACTCAAACTCATAATCGAATTCGAAGTCAAACTCACTTTGAAACAGAAACTCAAACTCACAATCGAAATCGAAGTCAAACTCACTTTGAAACAGAAACTCAAACTCATAATCGAAATCGAAGTCAAACTTACAATGAAAGCGAAACACAAACTCATAATCGAAATCGAAGTCAAACTCGCAATGGAACAGTTACTCAAACTCATAATCGAAATCGAAGTCAAACTCACAATGAAACAGAAACTCAAACTCACAATCGAAATCGAAGTCAAACTCACAATGAAACAGAAACTCAAACTCACAATCGAAATCGAAGTCAAACTCACAATGTAACCGAAACACAAACTCACAATCGAAATCGAAGTCAAACTCACAATGAAACAGAAACTCAAACTCACAATCGAAATCGAAGTCAAACTCACTTTGAAACAGAAACTCAAACTCATAATCGAAATCGAAGTCAAACTCACAATGAAACCGAGACAAACTCATAATCGAAATCGAAGTCAAACTCACAATGAAACAGAAACTCAAACTCACAATCGAAATCGAAGTCAAACTCACAATGAAAAAGAAACTCAAACTCACAATCGAAATCGAAGTCAAACTCACAATGAAACCGAAACACAAACTCACAATCGAAATCGAAGTCAAACTCACAATGAAACCGAAACACAAACTCATAATCGAAATCGAAGTCAAACTCACAATGAAACAGAAACTCAAACTCACAATCGAAATCGAAGTCAAACTCACTTTGAAACAGAAACTCAAACTCATAATCGAAATCGAAGTCAAACTCACTTTGAAACAGAAACTCAAACTCACAATCGAAATCGAAGTCAAACTCACTTTGAAACAGAAACTCAAACTCATAATCGAAATCGAAGTCAAACTTACAATGAAAGCGAAACACAAACTCATAATCGAAATCGAAGTCAAACTCGCAATGGAACAGTTACTCAAACTCATAATCGAAATCGAAGTCAAACTGACAATGAAACAGAAACTCAAACTCACAATCGAAATCGAAGTCAAACTCACTATGAAACCGAAACACAAACTCATAATCGAAATCGAAGTCAAACTCACAATGAAACAGAAACTCAAACTCACAATCGAAATCGAAGTCAAACTCACAATGAAACCGAAACACAAACTCATAATCGAAATCGAAGTCAAACGAGTTTTAGTTTCTGTTTCATTGTGAGTTTGACTTCGATTTCGATATGAGTTTCAGTTTTGGTTTCATTGTGAGTTTGACTTTGATTTCGATTATGAGTTTTAGTTTCTGTTTTATTGTGAGTTTGACTTCGATTTCGTTTATGAGTTTGAGTTACGGTTTCATTGAGTTATTTGAGTTACGGTGAGCCTCAACGCACTAACGAATCCGACGCGCACTTGTGAATCCGCTTTTAAGAAGCTTAATGTTTAGACACGATTTCCTTCCGACGACATTATGTATTGATAACACCTTCACTGGTGTCTTGGACTAGGTATATTGTATTTGATAAGGGGCCATGACTATAAAACAGTATTGAAACGCCGGAGGCCTCGGTTACTTAGGAATGGGCCAACTTTTCCATGGGCCCCCGCCTTATTAAATATGGACTCGAAATAATAAACTCAAATTTTCTTCGCTCGCTTCGCACGTATGAGAAAGTTGATTAAAGCCGTTGAGCCCGGTAATTCACCCCTGCCTGGGGGGTTGGGGAGGGGGCGGAGCGGCCGTTTTCCACAGTTTCGCCTTTTAACGACCGACGCTGCTCGGCCGAACTGTCTGCGCGAAAAGGTGCGCCTTAATTCCCTTCAACTTCCGCAGCAGACGCGGCGGCTGAGGTGCGACGCAACCGTCAAACCGTCGGCTCACTTCGTCTGATTAACTGGGCAACATTGTGCACTTTGAGCACTCGGCTCGTCCTAATCAAGCAATTCCCCGTGCACAAGTTCCAGCCCCCGGAGCTTGTTCCTGGATTATTTTTCAACTAAACTGCGCGCCTACGCCGTTGCGCCCGGGCGTAATACGCCTTGGAATTAGCAACGTAGGCCTCGATGACTTTCTTCCTCCTGATGAAATTTCAAACGGGCAATCGGCATTACTAAGTAGGACGCTACCTGCCTACCTGATAATTTCTGATATTATTCCGTAGACGTACCTAATGTACGTTTTTTTCCCGAATAGGTTTATTGCTAATTTTCCGCGCCAATGACCCACAGTATATCCAGTATAGGTATCCTTCCAATATTCAAATTTCGGTCTTCCATTAAAATGTAGTGATTTTTACGTAAATTATTATCTAATTATAATAATTTACTGTTATAACAACTGTGATATTTACTGTTATTATAAATAATAATTGTAATAAGTTTTTCGTAAATTTTACGACTCATAATTGTATCTTGATTTTACCGGTTTTATTTTACCGGTCTAATTAGAATCTAATATAAACTAGTGGTGCGTAGATAACGCATAATAGGTACTCCCATATTCGAGAACATAGCATTTCGAACCAAATTAATTTGATTTTCAAAATTCGTCAATTCCTATAAAAAATAGCAAAGTAAACGCTCAAATCGGTTCATTTTTAGGCCTGGTAAAAATGAAATAGAAAACGCTAAAAATGCAAATATTTCGGAATTGCTGTAAGTAAGCCGAATTACAGGATTAAGACAGGATGATGAGTCTTGCTGAGTCAAAGATTCGGGTTCTAGAAATTTGAAAACATGTTGAGAATTGAGGGAACCATTCTCGTAAATGGCCACAGACGGACACACAGAAGTGATTCCGAATTGAAGTGTTGAAGGAAACGTTCTTTCATGAAGTTGTAAAAATATCTAATCAAATAATCAATAATCCAAAAATGGGTTCTGGTGGGTTTGAGTTTTTAAGAGATGAACAAGTTACCAATTTTGGGGACCAGTGGGACTCGAGGAGGTTTAGTTGACGTTTTCGTTGCACTTTTGTTTTCCACTTTCGAAAAAGATAATTTTCTAGGTGCCTACTTGAAAAGTAAAGATTATCTATATGGGGCTGTTGAACAACAGAATGAAAATCGTCTCAGGTTGGTCGTAGATGAACTGGCTGATTAGGTCGAGTACCTGTATACCACATTACTCGCAGTATTTGATATTGATTTCATCCCACATACACTCGAGATAAAAGCCTCGTTTATAAATGACGAACAGTTCTAGTTACGCTGATTTTCCGATATTAACCGTTGACAAAAATGTTCGTCCGAGTTTTCCTGTTCGCTGCGCTGGCGGTAGCCGCCGCTTTAGCGGAAGATGACGTCACATGCTACGATGTCGGATCCGTCATCGAGGAAAAAGTGTTTTCCCAGATCAGGAAATATTTGGTGAGCTCGTCGTCGGATTACAAACACTTGTCAAATTACGAGTTTTCCCTCATGGGCTACGGCGCAGGAATCATAGGCGGCCGGGTGGGCAATCTGAGCGATTTCGCTCCGGACGTCATCAACGAACAGAAGAGTTCGACAGTCTGCGTCGACAAAACCTCGAAACAAGAATATGTCGACCTCCATATCACATTTGACGAGCTCGACCTGATTTTCGACGATTTCTTCGTTCATTTTCCCCTCATCGGTATCGGCGATACGAAAACGACTTTTTCTCTCAAAGGTAAGAAAATATTCGAAAATGTAAGCTGTTAATTATTATGTAGAGTATTAACGGAAGGTAAAGGTAGGCACCTACTACCTATCTGATCCACCTATTTCCTCCCAAAATTCGTCCATGCTATGTCGTTTATGCTAATGCCTTAATTCTTTTGAAAAATTCAATTCAATATTTTGATGCGCACATTTTTTATACAATTCGATCATAATATGATTTTAAAATATTATTTTGACTGCTTTTGAGGGTGTTTAGGTCAGCAATATCAAAAAACTCACTATGCAAATTTTAAAACTCCCCTAAAATACGCCAAGTTATTGGAACATAAAAAATATCTACATATTTTGCGAGGCAAAAAAAATTTTAAGACCAAGAACGCTCAAATCGGTTCATTTTTGTGGCCGGAAAAAAATGAAATAGACAACACTAAAAATGCGAATATATCGGAAGTACCGTGAGTTATCCAAATTCCGATTAAACTGGGCGATCGGCCCCTATCGCTCCCTCGGACGGTCCCTATCGCTCCCTTGGAAGGTCTCTATCGCTTCCTCGGACGGTCTCTATCGCTCCCTCGGACGGTCCCTATCGCTCCCTCGGACGATCTCTATCGCTCCCTCGGACGATCTCTATCGCTCCCTCGGACAGTCTCTATCGCTTCCAAGGAGGCTCCCGTGAAGGCTGCCTATCGCTCCCTCGGACGGTCCCTATCGCTCCCTCGGACGCTGTCTATCGCTCCCTCGGACGCTGTCTATCGCTCCCTCGGACGCTCCCAACCGCTCCCGTGGAGGCTCCCTAATTCCGATCAAACAGGGTGTTAGGTCTTGCCGAGATGATCATTTCAGTCCAAGAAATTTGAAAAAAGGTTGAGAATTGAGGGACTAATGAACATTTATGTAAATTACCACAGACGAGCACAAGACACTTGTTCAGAAAGTGATTCTGAGTAAATGTAAATAAAAAAAAGTTTTTTCTGAAGCTCCGTATCAATTCTCGGTTTTAGGACGATTACAATACAAATAAATAAATATGGAAGTAGAAACAGTTTGGGATATGAAAGTATGAAAACTGATTGGCATGTCATTTTATTGTACCTATTGCAAAAACATTTTTGTAATATGAAAAGTTTTTTTTCAAGTTTTGCTCGCCTTAATAATTCAAGAAAGACACCCTACTGTTTCTCACTGTGATTCTCTCGCTTTTCAAAAGTACCTATGGCCCTATACTCAGATTTTTTTTTTCGTTCCAGGAGCGCAAATATTCGTAGAAGTTGGGCTCTTCAAGGATGAGAAAGGAGAAAAGTGCAAAACTGCCCAACTGACGAAATTCGAGTTTCGCCAATTCGGGACTCTGAAGATAGATTTCGAGTCGGGATTGCTGAATAAACTGTACGGCTTCATATTGAATTATCTGGCCGAAGATATCGTGTCTGCGATTGAATTCTCGGGTGTAGGAAGTTGGATAGGGTCGGACGGGAAAATATTCCTCACGCCCATCGTACGGGAGCACGAAGCAAATTTTTGTAGCCTCTATTAATTTGAGCAGGGTTAGAGGAAAAAAGTATGACCGCGTAGGCGAGAAAATTAATACATTATATTCGGAGTGCACACGACTTTCCCAGCGACTGACAGAACTACGTAAGTTTGCCCAGACAGCACTCAATAGTCCAGGTACTGACTGCTAACAGCCTCGAAGCTCAAATTTTGTAATTTTGAATACTCTCAACGAAAAGACTGAATCTTTTGGAGAATCGAGACGCAGCTGTCATAAATGCTTGTGGCTTTCTTCACATTTTTCACGCTGTGCAAATGCGTTAGGTATGTGCTAGGAATAAAAATAGCAATAAAAACCGCCTCGCTTAAAATGCGGTAAATAATTTAAAGCAGCATAAAAAAGCCAAAAAAAGAAAAATAATGCCAGTGCTTATGAGAGTCAGACTTTCTTTTCCCAATTTAACAGCTGTTTTACATGCCTTAAAATTAAGATAGGGATCTGCCAAGATTTCTGGGGCGCCCTCATCTCAAAATGTGCCAAAATAATATTTAATGTTGAAACATATTACCTATGATGTGGCGTGTTTCTTAGGAAGGCAGCATGATTCTGTACTAGTTTGATGGTTAGTTAATATTTCAGTGTCAAATTGTCTTATTGAATATTAACTCATGTACCCATGAGATGTACTCATCTAAAATTTATCTCGACTGAATAAACGATTTTTACCATCCGTTTTCATTATTCATTGGGGCGATGAAGGAGTGACACTTTGAAAAACCCATAAACCTAAAAAATTCATCTTTGCACATTTTTATGGAAACAAAAACAATTTATTTGTTGGCCTATGCTAATTGGGAAAAAATAAGCGACAGGAATAATACAATGGAATAAATAATACCCGCGTCTATACGTGAGAATTATCCTGTTATTATTTTTGACTTATTATAATACATTATTATTACTGTGAGAATTAACATGACATGTTAATACATTGTACCTATATGTAACATTGTAACATGTTAAATACATTGTATTTTTTGCCCATCCGTAAATGGATTTATTTCTTAGTTTTTGACAGGAAGATCCGTGGTGCGTCCGTTGGGAGCCCCTGGTTTTTCCGAAAACGCACTACTCTCTTTTATGGAGTACATGGGGGGGGGGGATTTTGAAAGAATGATGAGCCGAGAATTATCAAAATTGACGCAGTATATTTCCTTTTGAGTATTTTCTTCTCCGTAAGCTCTTAAAGGCAATTCTAGGTTTATTATTGTAATTATTATAGAATCTGTTTTATATTCAGCAATAAATTATTATCGTGATTCTGATTTTAAGTTTATTATCAATCAATCAGTAGGTATAGATAAACTAAGCTTTAACCAACAAAATAGGGATACAGGTGTGGCGACCTTCACTAATTTTAATTATGCTTCAGCACTTCAATTTCGATTTAAAATTTCATCTGTTCATTCGGTTGTTTGGCATCAAAATTTTCAGTCACATGTTTCCAAAGAAATTTCCCCTTGGCTACTAAACCATCTAAAATTAAATTCATTCTTCTTCCTTCCGCCTACCAGCGTTTCATTATTTCATTTGAATACCTATTTTCGCCAAACAGGTCTTAATTTTTTGGTTCATTTTTCTAAAGAAATGAACCTTTGTAATCGGTCAGGAAAAAAAAAATTTTAACACCCCCTGAAAATTTGTTGGTTAACGTTTCAAGGGGTGTAGAATCCGAATCTGCAATAAAAATTTTTTGTCCGTCCGCCGTACGCCGTACGCCGTACGCCGTACGCCGTACGCCGTACGCCGTACGCCGTACGCCGTACGCCGTCCGCCGTCCGGGGTTTTTAAGGGGGAAGGAGTTATCGAAAAATTTTGAAATTTTTACCAAAAATCAAGTTCCGTATCTAGTTGGTCCTAACGTCTCGGCAGAACCCTACCTTAATTTTAAGGCCAGTAAAACAGCTGTTGAAGTGGTAAAAAATTCGTCTTTTTAAGGAAATTTGCAACATAGGCATGTGAGGTATCATTTTCTATAGATTTTTCTATGCTGAATCGAATGAGACCATCGTCACGCCGATAGCTTCAACCGTTTAGGAGTTATTGCAGTTTTAGTGAAGCAGTTTTGAGTTTTTTAAAATTTCCCCAATTCTTAATAACTCGAAAACTACTCGAGCCACAAAATTCGTTTTCCACTCGTTGGAATCCCCACAAAAACTTCTGTCCTCCCGATATCTTCAATTTAAAGAATTTGGTCGCATTACACAAATCAGCAAAACAAAAATTGGAAAAACTTGAGAATTTGGCCTCGGCTCTTAGATACGGTTGATTGATCTACATACGACCACTAGCCTATTACACCAACAAGGTGACGCACTCACACTTCGACCAGTTGCGCCTGGCAACGTGAGAGCGAGTCAGGCTTTAACAACGGTTCTGAGGCATGAGGCATTTTTAATTTCATTATTCAGAGAATTTAATAATTATTATTATTCAGTTAATTATGAAGGTGATTAAGAATAGATTAAATGGTAAATTTAACGGAATTGAACGATCAGCTGCGTTGAAAAAATGGATAGGTAAGTAAGTATTTATCAAGCGAAGAGGATGATTATTTTTTGCCTGGTTGAAAAAACGTTTTTCTAAATAACCCATCTAAAATTCAAATTGATACTGAAATTATAGAATAATAACAGCTAAATTCTGTGTTTAAGGAGTACCGATATATCGTAAGGTTTGTCTTTGCAATCGAAAAATGAACCCCTGTGCAAAATTTGCAGAGTTCTTCGGACATAGCAAAAACTAATCTGCACATGCCACTGATCTACTTATTTTACAATAATTATTTATTTAATAATTTTCAAAACCTGCCTAAACCCAAATTTTTCGAAATAAAGGATTCATTTTAGCTTTTATCACGATTGTCATTTCCGGACCGACTCGAGCCTAATCCTGGACTTAGAGCAAATATTCGATGCTCTGCAAATAACAAAAATACAATACAATGATGCTGATGCAGAAAAATACCAGAATACACTGCGGACGATATTGTATTGAATTTTCCCCCGACCGTAATTCCCTTTTGCGCGATGCAAGGAATACTAAAGCGAAAAGTTTTGTCAACTTGTGAAAAGAATCTTGTTGGGAAGAAAAATATCAGGTAAGCTCTAACAGTACCAAAGGCTACGTGCGCTGATTGTAATTTTGCTGTTCACGTATGAGAGCAACTTGGCCCATTTGTCAACACGTAACGCCTTTTGATTTCTAAATGAGTGAAAATTCCGAAAGAAGAAAAATTCTCGGTTTAAGGAAGAATCTTATATTTACCATGTAACGCATCTATCGATCGCTATTCTTAGCCCGAATTATTACTAATGGGCGATTCTATAAAAGTAGGGAAATTTGACTTCCATTTTTTCAAGTTTCAAATTTCCGATTTTTGAACAATTTTTTTGTCTCATTACATCCTCTAGCATGATAATTCTTGGAAAAGTTACGAAGAATATTCGTATTGTGTCCTAAAAAGCAAATTTAATGCAATTTGGCTGTTGAGGGTTTGTTTACAGGTGAGGGTCTGAAAAAATGCAGTCTGAGTGTTAATTGGACCTATATGTCCAATTCGTATTTATCCAGTTCGTATTAATACGAATTCCTCAAAACGCCGTCTCCTGCTCTGGCTCATGATTAAATAATGACAAATTTTGAAGACAGCAAAATTAGAAACTGCATAGTTCGAATTTTTTTACTCAAATTTTTTACTTTTATATTTACGAAGTATCGTAATATTTAGATATATATATTTATTCAACAACGTAGATATTTTATAAATCCAGTAACTTGGCTCAGTTTCAAAATTGGCAGTCTGTTTCTGAAATTTTGGCTGCAAATTCTTGATTTCGACTGCCCAAAGATGGGAGTAAAATTTCCCTGTTCCAAGGCTCACGTAAAAAATAATATACGTAAAATTATAATAGATCATGTTTTGGCTAATGTTTGAAGGTTGAACCAAAAATTGACCAAAAATTCAGATCGAACCATTTGCCGAATTTAAAGAATCGATTCGTTCCATAATTTAGCGTTTCAAAATGCGGAGCCCGTAGGTAGCACTGACTATTTTGAGATTGAGATAGGAGGTCTTCAATAAAAATTAAAAACGTTTCTTCGATCAACAGTTTTTTTAAAACAACAACAATTTCAACAGACGTATCACCAAGAAAAGAAAAAATAACATTGTAACAATCTTTTTAACAAAATTAATTCGAATAGATCACAAGGTTTACAAAAATATAATCCGCTATATCAAAAATACATTATACATTTTTTTGCGTATTGGATGGAACAGTGTTGAGGGGAGTTCTTATGATAACTAGAAACAGCATGGGCCAACATAAACATGCGATTATTCCGATCTGCTGAACGTTTTCACAAAGTTGTCCATTTTAACAATTTATGTTAGAGAATTCAATGACAGCGTGAATCCGTATACAATGTGCCAAAAAAATACTCGAATATTTAGAACGGTAGAAAATCAAATAATAATATCATGTATAATATACATATTATTATTATTACAAAATTTTATTTTTATATTTACTGAACAATTACTGAAAATTTTATATTACTGAAAAAATTATTTAACGAAGATAAAAACGAAAAACCTGATTATTATTTATACCAATAATATTATCCTTGTTTTTGTTTTTTTAACTGTAAAATATTTATTGGATTTGTCAATACGGGGCCAGTCTCATAAGAATTCACCCATGTGATTTTTAAAAACAGTGCCCACAAAAATAGTAGAACGAACCCTTCCTGAAATTTCGCCAACTTTGTTGCATCTTCTAAAAAATGAAAATAACATTCACCAGACGACCTTTGGGATAGTGTAATAATTAGCGACAAAGAGAGCGAAACAACAGAGAGGGTGAATAGTGAGGGCAAAATAGGGATGTTTATAAGGGAGGTTTGCCTCATGGGGTTTTCAGGCCCATAAGGGATGGTTGTTTGACTTCAGCCCATAAATTCTCATTCTCTCTTCATCTCTGGATTTTTAGACCCATAAGTGTTTTTTGCCCTTAAAGAATGTTAATCAATAATGCATGCATGATGATTTTTATTTTTGTGGGCACATGGGAAGTTAACCAATTAGGTGCGTTGATGAATTATGAATGAACTCATAAGGGATTTTTATCCACAAGGCATATTTGATCCATAATGTTTGATCCTTGATTTTTAACCATAGCTAAGGTTACGCCAGCACTAAATGGATGTTTGACCCATAGTGGATGTTCGACACATAATGGATGTTTGACCCATAAATGATGTTTTACCTGCATTCATCACGGACAGCAGCTATCCGTGCTCTATAAAAAATTCTGCTGCTAACGCGAAATTCACAATTCTAATTTTTTGAAAATGGCCCAACCACTTGCTAACACCCCTAGTTTTCGAACAGTTAAAAAATTAACAAAGTTTTAAAAAGTGCCGAATTTCCAGAATCCGTCGATTTACATTTAAAACTTAACTAGACTAAAAATATCGTTACATCTAGTCACATTCTGTCTCATATTGTTTCAACAATTATTCAGACAAATGATTTATCGGTAACTCAATTACCGTTGTTGGCTAGAGCGGGAGCGCTTCTAGTTTTGTTAATAAAATTACGTTTACCTACCACGACGGAAATTATCGGCCGTTTTATAACGCTATTTAACACATTTATTAGTCCTACCGAAAAATAAATTAATTCATAGAACGAACGTTAAGCCTATTAACTATTTCTATTCAGAAACACCCGGGGAGACATAATTAATACTAAAGCGTGAGGGTCGGGAAAATTTGAAATTTCTAGCGATGAAAGATATGAACAGAGAAAAGAAGAAAGGAGACAATGAAAAGAAAGGAGAAAGAGTGAAAGAAGGAGAAAGAGTGAAAATGAGGAAGTAGATGAAAGTGATGATTGTATAGATGAATTAATATTGATTTATAACGGTGATGAAAATAGCGAAAATAGGGAAATGAACGAAATGCGAGATGAACGTGAAAATGATGAAAATTCTAAATTCTCTTCTATAATCGAGGAAGAAAATTAATTTGGGCAAGAAAGAAGAGTTCTCATGGAAGGATGAAGATTATAACGAAATGATGACCAATTGCAGTTACAAAAATTATTTTGATGTCATGGGCCATTGCAGTTATCCATTTCTGGAATAGACAGCAGAATTTGTACACGATTAGAAACGTTAATGTGCCTTTTCACGCGGTTATTCCTAGCTTAAAAGTATTTTAAAATTAAAAATAATACTGCCGTATTAAAAATAAATTTCGAACTATCCGAATTCACTGTATTTTGAAAGTTCATCGGGCTAAAAATCTGAATGAGAATCGGGGTATGTTCTATGTATAGTATAGGGCACGCGGAAATTTCTAAATGCAGGGCTGGAGATGACGAAATTTCAAAATGTTAAAAATCATAAAAATTATAGCAATGCAAACGGCTTGGAAATGAGATATTTCGATAAAATGTGTAAAATAAACCTATCGGGTGGGACGATTCGAATGACGCCACATTTTCTCCTATTCTTTGGAAAATTTCAACCTAACAATAAATAAACCCTCGGTGACGTCGGCCGACGCGGAAGATCCTCCGATTCCCCCGATGGAGCCGAGCCCTGGGACAGTCTGTTACAATCAGATTCTAGATTGTAGATTCTACAGATTCAAGAACAGACGCAGGTATCCTGGATGTTCCTTTTCACCCAATTCAGATAGCTGGTTATCCTCGTGTAGACGCCTGGATAGCCGGGCCTGCCGCAACCGACGCCCCACGACACGATTCCTGGAAAAGAGGGAACGAATATTATGATTATTATTTTTTAATTAGCAATTATTTGCATTACTATTGTATTCTGTACAGGCTCAGTTTAGAGACCACTTTCTGATGAAAATATAAAAAAATGAATGCTTAATTTAATTGTTATTAAATAAATATTATAATTAAAATTTAATTAATAATACGATTTGAAAAATTCAAACACGAAATGCCAAGCTAAAAACTAAATTGTTGAGTTCCGATTTTGGGCGTGAACAGGGGAAATTTGGTTAGGACATCAAAAATGTCGGTAGGTAGTGACTTTACACCTTTGTAGAAACTATTCCCCACTCCTATTCGTCATCTTGTTCATTTACTTACCGACAATTTCGTATTTATCGCCCGGGCTGTGGACCAGAAGAGGGCCTCCGCTGTCTCCCTGAAAAACGACAATAGAATGAGTTCCAAAGTTGAAGAATGAGTTTTTTTCAAAGAATGAATTTTGCAGTAAATCAGTCTAATTGGCTATACTAACTCAGTCATAAGAGGACGATGCGCACAGAACTCTTGTCTGTCGCCCATACTTATCATACATCGCCTGCAGAATTTTTAGCAACCTTTTCTGTAAGCACGTTCCCACTAGGTATGTGCTGGATGTCACCAACCTCATATTATACAATTATCATTCAATTAAATTCTTCCAGTGGCGAATTCTCAGAAACAGGGCAAACAGTACCGAGAAAAGTAGTAACTTAAGAACCACAGACATGAGTAACTGTTATTTTGAGCCAGTTCTTTAGTAACAATTGTCAAGGTACTTTCTCTGGTTGCCCTATGAGACCTCGCTACTGATCATTTCATGGGCAAACATCAAATAACATTTATTTTTTATGTTTATTTATCATGATTTAATCATGATAATATTTGAGGGACAAATAAAAACGCCAATTTCCAAAATTGTTCCCTCTCCAACTTTTTTTTGCTCCGCCAAAAATATTTTCATTCAAAATTTTTTCATGTTGTGATGCCCAAGTAAAAAAAGCAAAAATTTCTCGTTTTATGACAATTGAAGGTTGACAAAATATAATTGCGAGGCACTCACTTGACACGAATCTTGGACTCCTTTGCCGGCGCAGACCATGTTGGGTGTTATGCGGTTTGGCCTATACTTGGACGCCCGGCACTGGCTCATCGTGAGGATCGGAACTTGAACTTCTTGGACGATGTTAGCCAGAGCTCCGCCCTCCGATATCCTCCCCCATCCCACCACGGTCCCGATCTTCCCTGCCGGGTCGGAACCTGCACAAAAATACAAACTCAACGTTATAAAAAACTATAAGAACTTCTAAAAACTATAATAGGTATTAAAACTACTAAAAATTATTATAGGTGACTATTAAAACTACTTTTTTATTTATAGTATTCGCGCGAACAGTAGACTTTTAATGTACGGTTGAGGTCATTGATCCCATTTCCCATACGCCAACGCTTTACCCGGCTTTCGGTACATTACTTCCAAAAATAATGTACCTATGTAAATTTTGGTCGAAAAATTAGAGGTGGCACTTCGTTCGCAAAAAATGATCGAACTGTGTCACAAATTTACGTTTCAAAATATGAAAGTATTGTGTGTTATCTATGCACCACTGGTTTCCTTTTTTTTTGAATTTTTACCATATCTTGGGCTGTAGCTCTAGTATGTGCTCAATATGGGAATTCCAAAATTCAGCTCAAATTCGTCAAGTAACCTACTGGAATATGAAACGTATTCTGCAAGGTAAAACTAATATTTTCAGACCAATATCGTACCAATCAGTTGATTTTTGTGGCCAGGGAAAAATAAAATAGTAGACACTAAATCTTGGAGGTAGGTACTATGAGTAATTGTGAAAGGAGGTAACACCCTCACAAACATGCCACCTTGCTGTTCCTACCCAACAACAACTCAACCTACCACCGTGCACAGCACTCTCTCCCAACCCGTCTGACGATGTGACTGTCTGTCCATAATTCAAGTCAAGTTATTTTAAATAATAAAAGTTCTACTCGCCATTCCGCTGCTTAATTACCCTCTGCTCCCAATCAGAGGTCATGGTCCCAGAAAATCGTGCGGTGAGTTGAATTTTGTTTACTTGAATTCAAAAAGTTGAACCTGATTACCACGAGATCAGAGCTAACCTCACATGGACATAGACAGGAAGATGGCATCGGAAAATCGTCCCTCAGTTACTGCTGGAATCAAGCAATTCGATGGAAAAGGGTTCGCAACCTGGAAAATTCGAATTCGAGCAGCTTTGGACGAATTGGGAATTGCAAATGTAATAAAAAGTGAATCCAGTACTATGAGTGAAAAGGCATTCATCCCAGCCAACCGCAAGGCTAAAAATATCATCATCCAATGTCTACACGATCGAGTCCTACACGGTGTACAAGACAAGGAAACAGCAAAAGAAATTATGGATACACTTGAAAAGACATACTCCCGTTCAGGACTGTCAGAGCAGATCGCACTCAAGGAAAAGTTAAGTAACTTGAAGTTCAGAAATGGTTCACTCTCCACTTATTTCGAGGAATTTGACTGTGTTGTCACCAATCTCATCAACGCTGGAGCGGAAATACAGGAAAAGGAACTTGTAACTATCCTGTTGAGTGGAATGCCACGGTCATACAACTCAGTGACTGCATCCTTGGACATTTTATTTTCGGATGAAGATAAAATTGACATACACTTTGTCAAAAACAAATTACTCTTGGAGGAATCTCGACAAAGGAAACAAGGACATCGCGATAACGTTGCTCTATCGCCATCAGCATTCATGGGTCACACTCGAGGACGAGGAAAACTACCTTCATATCGAGGTATCGCCAATAACTTTCAATATCGTTGCCACAAATGTCGTTCTTTTGGACACAAACGGACCGAATGCCCGGAAGAAAACAACGAAGAACGTGCGAAATTTCACCAAAACGGATCTCAACCTCAGCCAAACTATCGATATCCATCGAAATATGGAAGTTCAACTCCCAGTATTCGTAGATCTGGTCCAAGCACATCTCATGTCGAAACCGAGGAACGTGAAGAAGAAATCTCATTCGCTTGCGACGCTCAAGACTCGTTGGACCATCCTGGAGAATCTGTCGAACCACCTCCGTCGGTCGAATTTCTGGTCGATTCCGGAGCTAGCGACCACCTTATCAGCGATGATACATACCTGACAGAGATTGAAGAGCTTCGTACTCCTATCGTCATCAGAGTGGCTAAACAAGGACAATCCCTTCTCGCTACGAAAAAAGGTACTCTTCGCACTACGACATGTAATCTCTTGAATGTTTTATATGTTGAGAATTTAAGATGTAATCTTATGTCAGTTGCAAAAATGGAGGCTGCAGGACTTGAAATTGTTTTTAAAGACTCTCACGTTTTCGTTCTTGACAAGAAAAAGAAAGTTTTCTTGGAAGGTCTCAAAAAGACCAACATGTTCAAAGTCACGCTTTTTGTGAAAGATTTCATTGATTCGTCGGCCTGTAAGGCATATTCAGTTCCAAACGATCAAATGCTATGGCATCGTAGATTAGGACACGCATCAGCTGGAAAATTAAAAATTATGCTAGATAAAGGGTTAATACGTCTGGACAACATTTCAGAAAAATGTGAAGAAATCTTCTGCGAACCATGTGTCAAAGGTAGACAAACCAAAGATTTTTGTGCCAGATACGATGGAAAAACAAATCGACCATTGGAATTATTGCATTCTGATGTTTGCGGGCCAATCAGTCCCCCAACACATGATGGTAAACGTTATATTCTAACTTTTCATGACGATTATTCAAAATTTACATATGTTTATTTGCTAGAACGTAAGTCAGAAGTGCCTGATCGCTTTAAGGAATTTGCTACTAAAATGTGTGCACAATTTAATTCGAAAATTTCACGACTTAGATGCGACAACGGTACCGAGTACATGAATAACGAACTTTTAGACTTTTGTTTTTCACAAGGAATTAGAGTAGAAAATACCATTCCGTATTGTCCTTTTCAGAATGGAAAAAGTGAAAAATTAACAGAACTCTCGTTGAAAAAGCTAGAACATTAATCGCCGAATATTCTCTCGATCAAGAATTATGGGGTGAGGCAATTTATTGCGCTTGCTACATAATAAATCGACTCCCGACTGTTGACAATCACATACCTGCCGAAAGATGGATGGGCGAAAAACCAAATTATGCAAAACTCAAGACATTTGGCTGTTCTGCTTACGCCCTGATACCGTCAGAAAAACGAGCTGGAAAATTCGAAGAAAAATCAAAGAAAATGACGTTCGTCGGCTATACCACAAATGGCTTTCGCTTATGGGATGCGGACACCAGAAAAATCATCCGCGCTCGACATGTCATCTTTGATGAATCACCACCTGAAAAGAAAAAATACTTACCGACTCAAACCGAGGAAAAACCTGAAGACATCGAACCTGAAGATCACGACGAAACTGGCGACTCAAGATCGGAAATCGACGACGCTGAGGAAGAAAACCGCCTGGAAATAAAAAATCGGAACCTGAAAAAGAAAAATCAAAACCTGAAAAAAGAAAATCGACGCCTGGAAGAAAAAGAGAAGGAATCTACGCCTGGAAAAGGAACTCCATCTGGAACTCGACAGAGGAAACCCCCTAACTGGCTGAAAGACTTCGACATTTCAGCGCATTTTGCGTACAGTGCTGCCGATTGGATCTCCGACGTTCCGAAAACTAGAAAAGAAATTCACGGAAGAGAAGATGAACATCTATGGGAAGCTGCTATCCAGGAGGAGCTGGAGTCAATGGAAAAACATAAAACATGGACTCGCGTTGAAAAACCCAAAAATGAAGAAATCATCGATAGCCGCTGGGTATTCAGAATCAAGAAAAATGAAGCCACTGGAGAAGAACGTTACAAAGCCAGACTAGTTGCAAAAGGCTTCCAATCCTCGAACTACGCCGATACCTATTCACCTGTTGGGAAATTATCAACATTTCGCACATTGATATCCATCGTCAATGAATTCAACTACGAAATGGAACAAATGGATGTAAAAACTGCATTCTTACATGGCGACCTAAAGGAAACAATTTTCATGAATCTCCCGGAAGAAATGGCAGAAAAGAATCACGTTTGTAAGTTAAATCGTTCAATTTACGGATTGAAACAATCTCCCAAAAATTGGTATGAGAAATTTGACGAATTTATGTTGAAAGAAAATTTCAAACGTTCCTATCACGATTCTTGCCTGTACTCGAAAATAACGCCAAAATTCAAAATCTACTGTTTCATTTATGTTGATGATTTAATAATTGCCAGTGACAGTTTGATCCAAATGAAGAATTTCAAATCGAAATTGTATCAAAACTTTGATATGGTTAATCTCGGAAATGTCAAGTCATTCCTAGGCTTGGAAGTAGAACGTGATCGTGACAAAGGAATCATCAAACTTCACCAGTCAGCGTACATCAATCAATTACTACGGAAATTTCAGATGCAAGACTGCAAAGAGATAAGCACACCGATTGAGAAAAATTTGAGACTGAACAAAGCTAAATCTGATGAAGAGAAAACCGAAGAACCCTATCGCCAACTTGTGGGTTGTTTGATGTATCTCATGATCGGCTCTCGCCCAGATATAAGCTTCGCTCTCAACTATTTCAGCAGATATCAAGAATATGCAACGAACGAACACTGGACTCATTTAAAACGAGTGCTAAGGTATCTCAAAGCTACCAATCGATTGGGCTTGACTTTCTCCCGGAATAATTGCGAAAATTTGATTGAAAGCTACGTAGATGCAGACTGGGCAAATGACTTCGAAGACCGAAAATCAGTCACAGGATTTCTCGTTAACGTTTTTGGAAATATCGTTTCTTGGGGTACTCGAAAACAAAGTACCGTTTCCCTAAGCAGTACGGAAGCTGAGTACAAAGCACTTACGACTGTAATTTGCGAATCTTTATTCATTAACGGAATCTTGAAAGACATCCTCTGCACTGAACAACCTATTGTGATTTTCGAAGACAACGTCTCTTGTATCCATCTCGCCAAGAATGGAGAAAATAACAAACGCACCAAACATGTTGAAATCAAATACCACTTTATTCGAGAAAAAATAAAAAACAATTCTGTAATTCTGAAATACATTCCAACTAATGACCAAAGAGCTGATTCGTTAACAAAAGCTCTTGATGTGAAAAAATTCAACTATTTTCGTAATTTAATGAATATTGATGTTTGTTAACTTTTTACTTTTCGTTTATTTCAGAAATTGAATATTAAAAAAAAAAAGAAGAGAAAAAGAAATCTCGTTCAAACATTGTTCAATTTGTTTGTTTACATTGTAAAAATAAAAAAAAAATATTGAAATGTAACAACAACTGAATTGAACTTGTTTTTATATAATTTGTCTTCAAAAATTGTTCACGTTGGACATAAAGTTTTGTTCCGGTGTTAAGGAGGAGTGTGAAAGGAGGTAACACCCTCACAAACATGCCACCTTGCTGTTCCTACCCAACAACAACTCAACCTACCACCGTGCACAGCACTCTCTCCCAACCCGTCTGACGATGTGACTGTCTGTCCATAATTCAAGTCAAGTTATTTTAAATAATAAAAGTTCTACTCGCCATTCCGCTGCTTAATTACCCTCTGCTCCCAATCAGAGTAATTGAAATTCCAATTGAACAAGGTGATGACGAACAAGGGGGTGTCGAAGCGATCATTTTTCAGTTTTCTTACAGTTAAAGTAATTTGATAAAAATTTGAAGATCGAGCGAGTTATGGCTGTTTTTGTAGGTACTCTTCACACAGACTCTTGTTCAGTAAGTGATTCTGAGCAAACCTCTTTCTGAACCTCCGATCCGATTTTAATTTTTAGTTATTTTCACTACTAATTCGGGAGTAATCATTTTCGAAAATGCTTGCACGGGTATGAGGTATTTAACTGGATGCCAGGAGAAAATCGTCTGGAATCAATGTCACGTTATGATAATTAACGGGTCGTTAAAGTGTTTATCGGCTCATAATAAATTCGATTACCGGGCGGACGGCGGAGTTCAACAGCGAGATCCGAGGTTTAACGGCGACTGTTGTAACAGTCAAAAGTAAAAGTGAACGGGCGGCCGACGGGCCGAGATGAAGCGGAAGAGAAAGTTTCGCGACGAGTGGGAAGGCCGAGTTCCGAGCGGGAGCGAGAGCGAGCCGCGGCCCAAGGGAGAGGGAGCGGGATGGAAAATAGGATCCGGGCGGCGATGGAGCGGCGGCCTGGAGAGGTCGTTAGTCCCTGGAACGTCGCCTGCCGCCCGTCCGGTTCGAAGGAGCGCCAACAGAGCGCGCCCGGCGGGCGGTGGGGCGGAACCGCCCGAAATGCCGATTTTACGGATTTTGAGTAGGGCACCCGAAAATAGTGGTGCTTGGATAACACACAATACTTCCATGATTAGCTGCGTTCATTCTTGACACGTAAGTTCATTTTGACTATTTTGGAGTCCGTTAAGATAAAAAATGTCAACAAACTCACTAAGCAAATTTTAAAAATCGCCTAAAATCAAAATAGGTACGTCAAGTTGTCAGAATATAAAAATACCCACATATTCTGCAAGGCAAACCGAAGATTTTAAGACCAAGAACGCTCAAATCGGTTCATTTTTGCTGCCAGGAAAAAATAAAAAAAGAAACACTGAGGTCCGGTTTATCAATTTAGTTAAAGTTAGATTTATCCAAGGACTCTTGCATCAACTAATTTCAAAGATCTTTCTCGCAGATCCGAGAAGGGTAACCCGTTAATGTGAGCGCTTAACGGAAACGGAAAACGCGCCCCAGATTTTATGCGAGAGCAAAAACAGCAATGACGCCCGTTGAAAATGGTTTAAACATGAGACGGTCAGCTTTGAATTTGAGGCGCAGTAGCATCAGAGATTGATGAGACAAATCGTCAATACCTATTGAAGAGCAATGCCCATAGAGCAGAAGAGCGTAGATAACAGACGATACGTCCATACGCCAATTTCTGACACAATTTGATTGTATTATGACTCCTTTAGAGAAAGTTAGTTGAAAAATGTCAAGATACTCACAAAATAAATAAATATATCACAAATATGTCACAAATTTTCCCGACGTTTCAAACTTGAAAATCCCAACTTGAAAATCCCTCTTCCCAAAATTACGTAGGTAGCAAATAATATTTACATATTATGTCACAAATTTTGTTACGATTTTCCCGACGTTTCAAACTTGAAAATCAGCTTTTCCCAAAATTACATATTAAATGTGTCACAAATTTTGTGACTATCCTTTTTTTTCCCTACACCCTTCAAATGTCGAAACTAAATTCCGAAAATAAGTATACCCGAATAAATTTCGATTTTTAAACCTTCCGCTCTGCTTGATCCTGAAATGCCCTACTCGGTGAAACCATGACTTGATTCATAGTGGATCGCCCCCTTTCGCGATTCCGCCGTATCCATGGCAATCAATAACGTGACACGAGCTCCTTACTCGGAGACTGCCTAGGACATTTTTACAGCCCATAAAAAGTCCGGCGCACGGGGCAATAACTTGCGTTTTTATCCTGCCGAGTTTTACGGCCCGTGCAATTGCACACGATACTTATAACGTAATTCAATGGCCTCGTAACGATCAGGAACTGGACAGATCCGGGACCAATGTTCATCTTGCGATGAAATCATCAACGAAAGGTATGCAAACGTGTGCAATGACAATCTTTGAAAAGTGCAACGACGACAAGGTCTCCTGGCCGCGATGACAAGGCAGTTTTGAATGCACCGCAAGGTCATTGTTGTACATAGTCAAAAATGACAATCCAGGAAACAGAGCTCCAAAAAGGGTCGTTTCTTGAAAAATTGGATAATATGTTCCATCACTGATCTTCACGTTTTCAGGGGGGAAACCGAATCAACTAAGCGAAACTGGAACTCCAACCCAAACTTAATTTTAAACTCAAACTCAACCTCGAACTAAAATTGGAAACCGAAACTGGAATTGGAAATTAAAAGGAACTCAAACTAAAACCTCAAGCTCAAGCTCGAGCTGTAATTGCAAGAGTGAGTGTGAGCACTGAGAGTGAAATCAACAGAAATTGAAAATGGAACTGAAATTGAAATTCAAACTAAAACAGAAACTTTATACTTACTGGAACGGAACTTGAGATCGAGATACAATTTCAATTTCAGTTCGAGTTTGAGATAAAGTTTCAATATGAGCTCGAGTTTTGAGTTTTCGAGAGTTTTTTTTTTTTGAGCAAGTTTGAGGTACAGTTAAAGTTTGAGTCGCACTTTTTTTCTAGTTTTAGTTCCAGTTTCAGAGTCACTTCAGTTTGAGTTTGAATTCCAGTTTGAACAAGATTTTTAGTTCGAGTTTGAGTTTAAGCTTCAGTTTCAGTTCCACTTTTTGTATACTAGTTTCAGTTTGAGTTTGAGTTTTAGTTTAAATTTGAGTTTCAGTTTCTGTCTCGCTTTAGTTTGACTTTCAATTTCGATTTAAGTTTGAGTTTCCGTTTCAATTTCAGTTTGAGATTGAGTTTAGGTTTGAGTTTCAGTTCAAGTTTCAGTTCCAGTTTGAGTTTTAGTTCTAGTTTGAATTTCAGTTCGAGTTAGAGAATTCAGTTTGAGTTTCATTTCCGCTCTTAGTTTTAGTTTCTGTAACATTGATTTTCCAACTGATCAGGAATGTTCATCCCTTAACGAATCTTTGACCTATATGTTCATCCCTTTTAGTGTTTCGAGAATTTTCTATGGAACCTGAGCATTTTTTCTCCCGCTAGGTTAAGGACGAGAGATGTCTTAACGTATCGACTTTACAGCTTAGCCTTGATTTTGACGCTGTGGCTGTTATATCTTTAAGGCTTAAGGATTAATCCCGAGAAACAAGATTGACCCGATTTCCGAAGTAGTGAAAATTCAACTGAATCCGCGGTTTCCTGCGGGACAACAAAAACGTCGAGTTTTACTTGGAAAATATTTTTCGTTATTCCTGTCCGCGAGTTTGGCACAGTGAACTTGTTATCGATCGTTCGCCGCCCATTGGCTCGGCTCGTAACTGGGGCACGTCGATGACTCCTCCTTCTTCGTATTGTTCCGTTCGCCTTTGGAGCTGTTCGTAAATATTGAAACTGTTCCTTGGTATTCTTGAAATGGTGATTCTATCCAAAGTCCCTTAATAGGTCCCTTCATTAATGGAAGGAATATTTACCTAAATACACACGCGCGTGCCTGATTGAAGAAGGAGCGCATTGAATAATCAAGGAGCAAAATTTCACAATATTTTTACTTCCATGGTTACGGGGCAAATGGAAGTACTTATTTTAAGCGGCCTAAAAGTGAAAATCGGAATGAAACACGCTCAAATTGGTTCATTTTTGTGGCCGAAAAAAATAGAAAACACTAAAATTGCAATTATATCGGAAGTACAGTGAGTTATTTAAATTCCGATTAAACAGGGTGTTAGGTCTTGCCGGGACAAACATTTCAGTTCAAGAAATTTGAGAAAAGGTTGAAAATTGAGGGAGCTATGGCCATTTTTGGTAATGCCCACAGACAGACACTTGTTCAGGAAGTGATTCTGAGTAAATGTGTATAAGTAAAAGTTTTTTCTGCTCCGTTCCGATTTTCGATTTTAGGACGGTTACAATACTTCCACCTACTCTCTAAAAATGGAAGTAAAAATGGTTTGTTGGAAGATTTTTATTTTCAACTAAAAAACCTGAAAATTAGACGATTGTATCGGCAAAAAATACACACCTGATATTTTTCTTCATAATAATGGTTATTTTGGAAATTTTTGTAATCCTGCTACACCAGAAATTTAACAATAATTGTAGTTCGTACAGCTACGTGCATTGACGTAAAAGAGCTTTTTGTTATTTAACAAGTATCCCGGATTTTACTTCTTGGTAACGAACAAAAATTGTATATACTGTGATGGATTTTAGGTTTTTGTAAATACTGGTATATTCCTACAACGGTGAGTCACAGCGGGTACTTCCGTATGGAGTTTTGAATTTTAAATTCGTATTTTCGTTAGCTTTATTGTCTTGGAGGCACAAAAGCATGAAAAATTCAAGATTCTTGTAAGTTTTTTAGTTTTGATAAGACTTTGTACCAGTATGGGATTCAGTTACTATAAGATCGCAAATTTATGAAAATTTTGAGTATCAAACGTGATAGGAAGGTTTCTAATAGATCATTTCCAAAGGCAGTCAACTATGGAGGAGCACAGGAAGATACCAGCAGCATATGGATTGCTTGGCTTTTTGAAAATAAGCACCTACTGATTCGATCGTGCCGCATTTCAATTTTCCGAGAAGCAATAATTAGAGTAAAGACATGTAAGTTGAACACTATCAAATTCCACCAAATCGGGGCCTAGTTCAGCATTATCTACGAGGAAAAGTGAAAGTGAAAGTTTTCGATTTTACCTGGCGAGAGGAAGCGAAGGAACCTCCGCGATCGGCCGACGGACAACAAGTGGAAGTAGTGAAAGTTCACCTGGGGGCCGCACCCCTCGCGCCCCCCGAATGTGGGCCCCCTCCCCCGCGCAGCCCGCGTCCGAATTTCGGCTGAGCGTATGGCTGGGGAGGGGTAGGCGGGGGGCGAGGAGATCAGCCGCGAAAGGCGGAGGAAGGGGGCGGGAGGGTCAGAATTCAGGGGGCCGGGGGAAGGGGGCCCGCGGCTGCGGCAGGGAAAGGGGAAAGCTCGAATTGTAAGAGGAAGCTGCCGGGAATGGAGGAGTTAGGTCTCGCGAATCGTGTTGCTGTCAGCGTATGACCTCGGCCCGAAAATCCTCATAAAAATTATTCAGCGTAAATTCGTTTTTTTGATGGTTTTTGCTCTGATTTGGGGGGAGTAAACGTTGACTTACAAAAAATCGGTTCAGTATTTCAGGAGTTGTTCATGGGGTTGAATTACGAAAAACGGTTCACTATTTCAGAAGTTCATAGATTCATTATTTCGACGGTGTAGAATCAATACTGCCCAATTCGTTTGCCATGCAATCTATGTACGCGTGATTTGCCAAGTTGCCACCAATCCAAGTTTTGAGAAGGAGGCAACCCAGACGCCCCCAAAAGACACGATGCTTTGAATTGGGCAGTATTGCAGTTTCATCGTCGATTTATTACCTATATCATTAATAATCATCATAAAAATTATTGAGCGTAGATTAGTTTTTTGATGGCTTTTGCCCTTCAGGGGTTTGGTTTGGACGGAGAAAACATCGAATTACCAAAATCGGTTCAGTCGTTATTATCATTAAAAAATCATTAGGAAAATTATAGACCTTAATTTCTTTTTTCAAATGCTTTCGCTAGTAATGGGTTGGTTTGGAGAGAATAAACGTTGAATTACCAAAATTGGTTCAGTATTTCAGAAGTTGGTTCACTCATTATCGATCGTTCACTCATTCTCGATTTTATCATTAAAAATCATTATAAAAGTTATTCTAGCTGGATGCTAGCTGGGTGTATACGTTGAATTACCAAAAGTGGTTCAGTCGTTTATGGAAAATCACTCATTATCGATTTAAGGGTAGAATTTTTGATCCATAGTTAACTTTGAACAGATTTTGAGATACCGAACAGATTTCGACCATTGAGGGCTCTAGAGAGAGCTTAGACCACTAAAAGCTAGGTCAATAAATACCTATTACCGTCTTAAAATTGTCTGAAATCAGAGACTTTTCCGAAGCTATTTCCCAACGTCAGAATCGACGAGAAAAACATGATCGAAGTTGAGGAAGTGGTGCATTCTGTTTGAATAATGTCGATACCTTGAAGCACGAAGGGCATACGTCCCAAAATATCAATTTTGAGATTTCGGTACCGAAAGAATCAGGACCTATCGATCGCTCCAAGAATCACGATCCTTTTTGGGGCCAAAAAACGATGTAATAGGAAAACGACGAATATTTAAAGAGCGTTTATCTTGGCAGCGTTAAGTGCTACCCAAGTTCTGATTAAACGAGGTTTTAGATCTTGGCCAGACAAACATTTTTTATTTAGCAATTTTTTTTATGGGATTGAAAACCATGGGAGAAATTTTTATTTTTGTAAATTTATCAAAAACTTATTCTGCATTTTTCTCATTATGCCATTTTTGGACATATGTCCTTTGTGCTTTAAGGTATCGATGCGCAAAGCGGATCGGCGCAACATTTAGCGATGCCTAGCACAAACTCAGCGCCTCGGAGAGGTGAAGGCTCCAGAGATGAGATCGGTTCCCGGCCCTCGGAATACTTTCGCTTTCTCCCGCAGGACCTCCGCCTACGAGTGACGTCATGGGAAGAAAACTCGGTTGAACGGGAAGTGAAAAACGCGGTAATTGGACAATAATTGAGCGGCGAGGTCGGTTGAATCATGCGGACTGTAATCAATCGGTTCTGAATCGCATTATGCAAAATGAGCATAATGCAGGCGTGCAATGTGCACGAGAAAATGTCAGGATTCTGGTGGAAAATTAGAGAATGCTCATGATTCTTCAATGGTGGATAGTAATGCAATCAATATAACGCAAGAATGACTTTTGATTAATTTTTCGTCGTTAAGGAAGACGATTGCTCAAAATGAATGAAGCATAGCCTATCATAGGCTGCATAGGTAAATGGTATTATAATTCATAGTATGAGAGATTGAGAAACCCTTCTTCTCTCCTCAATGTATAATACCTATATTAAGGTGATGCGGTGAAGTATACTATGATGAAAACGATAGATCTATTATAAAAACCTGAGGCTCTTTTTTTTAAATTTCAGATGCACCTATCGACGCAAAAAATCATGAATTTCATTTTTGTGCATCCGGTACTTTTGAACCTATGGTGCTTAGATAACACAAGATATTTCCACATTCAGATACGCACATTTTCTACAGAAATTGATTATGTTTAGAAACGTTGGTAGCTGCGTGAGTCAAGCTAGTCAAACCAGTGGTACGTGGATAACACACAATACTTCCATATTTTGAAACGTAAAATTGTGACAGAATTTGATCATATTTTGACTGCTTTTGAGGGCGTTTAGGTCAAAAATTTAAAAAAATGGCTATTCAAATTTTAAAATTCGCCCAAAATAAAAGTACGCCATATTATTGGATTATAAAAAATATCCACATATTCTGCAAAGTAACACAAAGATTTCAAGACCAAGAACGCTCCAATCGGTTCATTTTTGTGGCCGGAAAAAAAAAAATACAAAACACTAAAAATGCAAATATATCGGAAGTAGTGTGAGTAATTCGAATTTCGATGAAACAGGGTGTTAGGCCTTGCCGAGACAAACATTTCAGTTCAAGAAATTTGAAAAAATGCTGAGAATTGAGGGAGCTATGGTAATTTTTGTAAATGACCACAGACGGACAATGTGTATAAGAAAAAGTTTTTTCTGTAGCCCTGTAAATATGGAAGTAAAAAGGCAGTAGTTGTTTAGCATTTTGAGACAATAAAAACATTTCGGAAAGTTCAAAACGAAGAATGCTTTGCCCACGTCGGATAGAAGTCGGATTTAATCTTTCCGGCGAACCTACTGGTCGCTTTCGCCCGGTTATCTTTTTTCTTCTTTTGCAAAACCAACCGCCCGGTTTCACTTTTCACGGCCACTTCTAACAAGGCCCCTCCACCCATCTTCCTCCTCCTCCTCCACCCTCCTCCTCTTCATCTTCCCCATCTTCTTCCTCCTCCTCCTTCCCGGCCATCAGCTGTTCGTTCCCGGTGCAATAGCATCGCTGACATCATTCGACCATCCTCAACTGCAATTGCATAGTGCAGGTGATGCCGTCTGAAGGTTGATGACATTGAAGTTGTCTGCATCTGAACGGATACAGCCGATAGAGTACGGTTGAAATAAACTAGTTACCTACATATATTTGCTGCGTATTTGTATATCCATATTGTTATAAATTTTTTATATATTTGTGACCGTAGTAAGAATCAATTACTCCCACAATATTACATAGGTACTCAAACATATAGCTCTGCTCACCCATAATTCAGGTGGGTTTCAAAAATTTGCCCTTTGTAATCTCAAAAATTGAACAAATATGTTCAATTTCGTCGGAAATCGTAGGTACCAAGTAATGAAAGAATTTTATGATACCAGAGCCTTGCTGTGGCAGATCGCTGGTGTTGGGGATTTAATTTTGTGTTAGGTAAAAGTTATATGTACCGAAAGCTAGTATTATTTAATATATCGGTCGGTTTTCGGAAAAAACATAGGAGTGGCTCTTCAATACTTCTCTGAATTGAATATTTGCAGATATCCGAACCCAGATATAACCCCGGGGTTTAAATATATTACAAAAATACCGAATAGCGTCCGACCAGCTTCTGTTCTAATGGGAACAATTCATTTCGACATCGCACCGACTACTTCGAAAGCAATAAAGAACCGGTCACTATGGGCAAGGAACGATAGAAAATGTTTACAAGGAGGAAGCCGACGGTTATATTGCGGGCGTGTAGGACGTGCTGTGAATATCATACACATCCCGTTGTCATAGCAGAAATGAAAATATCGGTCGAGTTGAGACAAGTAAACGTAACTAACCGTACGAGCTTGTTGATCAGCATTATTTCTGAGATATTTTTCAGCATTCAAACCTCTTAAGCTGGGTTCACATGTGCGTAAAAGTCTGCGTAATCTCCGTACTGCGTACAGTGCGTAATGAGATCTGATTGGCTGCCAGGTAAATTTACCAGGTAAATTGCGCGCGCGTAAAATTGCGAGCCAATCAGATCTCATTACGCACTTTACGCATACGCAGATTACGCAGACTTTTACGCACATGTGAACCCAGCTTTAACAGTTGATAACAGTTGGACTAAATCGAGAAAATATGTGCTGAATGCCGAAAGTTATGTCATGCAGGGTTTTCCATGACGGGATGATTTCTGCAGCAGGAAACAATCAGTTTCCTCATTAATTTTACTCGTAGCGGCTGACTAGACAGTTTTTGCAATTTCCCAAAAATTTGCACTGATAAATACGTAAACCTGTATCAACTATTGACAAAATTCTCGAACAGCCGTGGGGCCGTTACCTCATTTCGCCTCCGTCTCCACTGACCTGACGTTGGTAGACATACCGGCCGAATGGTCTTGCCGAGGGGTACCGACTTCCTCAACTTCAGCAGGGCGATGTCATGATTGTAGGAGTTCACGTCGAAATTCCTGTGGCGGATGATGGACGAGACAGCTCGCATTATCGCTGGAGCATCGGTCGTCACGTACTGATCATGGTCACCCAGGATCACCCTGATCTTCGACCGTTTCAGCCTGGAAAACAGAAAAAATAGGACCTTAAGATGGAGGATTATTTTCCCGTACACAGGATGTTCACGCTTAAAATTTTCTTTCTTGAAGGGGTCGATTTTTTAGCTCATTTGCGACACTTTTCGTTCAATAACATTTTTTGTGAGCCCCGGAAAAAGTGCGCTTTTTTGGCTTTGAAAATTTTTTTCCTATTTTGGACATAGTTTCATTAAAAGAGAAATAAGTCCCGTAAAAACTAGGGTTATCACAAAAATAAGGATACCGTTGGAAAAAGCGTTAAATTTCCCATAAACTTAGTGTATTGGAAGCTTTCTGATATCAGGTTAATAAGCAAAAAACTGAGCCGAAATTGAGAATTTCTAAATTTTTTGAAATTACCATTTTTTAACTTACTTTTAAGACAAGAAATAAATGGAAAACTCTCACGCACGTTCCGAGCAAAACTGGCTTAAAAGGTCAGCTTTCCAACGGTATAGTCATTTTTGCATTTACCATACGTATTACCAGAGAAATTGAAGTTTGAATGTTGAAAAATGTGGTTCTTCGCTGAAATCTCTATGTCAGCACTGTTAAAACGCCTAGGTCAAGAGTTTTTGGGAAGTTTTACACTGAGTTCGAAGTTGATCCTTGGCCCAACGACCTGATGATGGGGTTTTGAAAGTTTAAATTCTGACGTTGGTTTAAATTCTGATTCTGCAAGCTCAAAATTTAACCTAATATCAGAGAGCTCCGAATACCGTAAGTTTATGGGAAATTTAACGCTCTTTTCAACGGTATCCTTATTTTTGTCATTACTATAATATTTGAGGGACTTATGGCCTTTTTACTGAAGCCAAGTCGAATGCACGAAAAATCTTCGAAGCCAAACAATTGCACTTTTTCTGGGATTCAGAAAAAAGTTTATATAACAAAAGTTGTAGCAAATAAGCTTAAGAATCGACCCCTCCAAGTAAGACAATCTTAAGGATGAACCGTATGGCCAAAGAATAAGCTTGAGCTTGAAAAACCAAATTTTACATGAAATAATAACGAAAATATGAGTTCAAATTATTTTCGGAACCACCGAACCTCAGTTTTATACCGTCTCCTGATTTTGTGGCAATCCCTCGACGCAGTAGGCGCCAGATACCTTACACGCATTGCTTACAAGACTACCGTGAAATCTTCAAGGCGTTATCATTACGAATGTCGAATGTTAATTTGATAGAGCTCAATAGTATTACTAGATAATTAACTATAATTATAGTTTTAGGATATCCAGTTCAAACTTTGGTTTCTGTGTAACCAGGCACGGAGGCAGTTTAGAATTTCTCACTTTTAAACATAATTTTATGTATAACCTTCTGCTGATGGTCGAAACTCATGGTAGAAACGCAAAATAAACGAGTGTAAGGGCCGGTTTATCAATTAATTTAAAGCTAGAATCATCCAAGGACGCTTGCATTACATTCGAATTGATAGAAATATGAAAATTTGTTTGGAAATTAGTTAATGCAAGCGTCCTTGTATAAACCTAGCTTCAAACGAATGAATCCGGTCCCAAGTATCTATTTTTGGATTCTATAAACTCGGAGGAGACCCCTGCATTCCACCAAGAAACTATTATTTTCATCGTTATTTTCATTCGCCATTATTTTTTTACTATACAATTATTTTCATTATTATTTTTATTTTCATTGTTATTTATTATTTTCATTGCGGGAGCTTTTTAATTTTGAAAAGGTTCCAGTTGAGTATAAACGGCAAGTATGTGCGAGCGAGAGGATTTTCCAGACAGAAGATACCTGGATACCTATTCAATTAGATTCATTCGAACGGAATGAATTCCCTAAAACGTTTTTCATATCAAAGCCAACTAAAGGGGATAATTTATTTTCCGCTCGGGTCTTACAGAAACACTAAACTAGGAAGGTACTGAGTTATTCCTGTTAGTATAACCTTAATAAGGTTGCCGTAACCTGACGCCTTTTTGAGAATTGATGCTACCTCAGGAAACAAGGACACTTTCTTGCGTTGAATATTCATCTTCGAGCGCCGGTTCGGAAAGGATTTTCGAACCTTTTCACCCTTCAGAGGAGTTGGATTGCTCTGTAAACAGACTCCACGAAATAATTCCTCCCCCCACCTTGCTCGGTTTTCTCCGGGGGTAGGTACCTATCTACAAATTATATTAGACCTCCTCCAGGACGACCTCTCGAGATTGGAGTTTAGCAAAAACGGTACAGTACAGACGTAAAGTGGCTACAAATCTCAGTTGTTTGCCTCGCTCATTTTCAGAAGACAGTACGCTCATGGTCTATGGTTAGTCTAAGTGCATCTGGCATGGCCTTTTTACGGTATTACGGTCCAAGTGCGCTCTCGTTACCGATATATCACAACATGCACGAAATTGTCAACCGCTATCCAGCGCGTGAATATATTACGTTCCATATTATGGAACACGTAAAAAATGTATCCGCTGGCCTGGAGCGTCCTCAAATTTTCGCAATCGCTTCGAATTGATTTTTCAATTACGCCTCGAAATTCGGCCGTTACCCTTACATTATTAACTGAGTATTTTGAGTACCCTGCTTACAAAGTACCAATGCATATTTCGAATTTATATTGAATACAAACGTAAAGGTTTGGGCAAAATTGATTTTATTTTGACTACTTCGAAGGCTATGAGGATTTAAAATTTTAAGCAGAAGTGCGTAGATGTAAAATGTTAATTCCTATCACAACGTGATTATATTTTGACCACTTTGGGGTCTGTCTAGACCAAAAAATGGCAAAAAACTCGCTATACACATTTTAGAACGCGTCAAAAACCAAAATACGTCAAGTTATCTTAATATAAAAAAATATCCACGTATTCTTCACAAGTTAAAACAAAACAGTTAAGACCAAAAACGCTCTAATCGGTTCATTTTGGTGGTTAAAAAAACACTAAAAGTACTAATATATTGGAAGTACTGTGAGGTATCCTTTCGAACAAAACGATGAATGTTAATGAGACCAACATTCGAAATTCCAACCAAGAAATTCGAAAAAAGTTTGAGAATTGAAGGAAATTTTTGAGAACGCTCTTTCAGGAAGTGAATTTTAAAACGATCGCCGTACCTTCTTCCATGAACTTGGTAAATAGGGGAGTCACCAATTCCGTAAGACCATAAAAGTAATAATAAGAATAATAAAGTTTTCATTCTGGAGTATAGGTATACCACATCTCAAGATTCATCCAACTTCCAGTTAGTTTGTAAATATGGGGGTCGACAATCCAGTAAGATCATTGTTGTATAGTGGTGTTCCCCATAGATAACATCAGGACATTTTATTTTCTTATCAGCTACGATAAAACCTGGCAGAAAGGTAACATGTTCTTTTTCTGACTGAAAAGTGACTTGCGACATCCAGTGTCGTGCGTGGCCTAAGGCACATGACAATGAAGAAAGAAAAACAACAACAACAACAAAAGTGACTTCTGGATTTTCCAAACCCACACGTTTATATTTTCGCTTCCCGATTTTTCCCATTCCTTCTATGACATAAGTCATAACAATCATAATAATAACAGAATTTTTCATTTTGAAGTGTAGGGACCCATAATAGTCAAGGATAATGGGTCAAGGATAATGCCCATGATTTCAAAATTAATTCATTCTTCATCGTACAAAGCGAAACTTTTAGAAGCGAAATTCAGGTTGGTCGACAATTTCGAAAACAAGGACACCTTTCTCGGTTAAATATTCAGTCGAGCGCCACTCGGGAAGGATTTTTGAAGTTGTGCGTGCTCGAGGAAAACGATGGTAAAGTTAGTTCGCTGTGTAAATAGACTTTACGGGCTAGACTTCGCTTGCTAAGTTCCTCACCCCTCCGAGAATTTTCCTCCACTTACAAATAATTATCCGAGTTCCCCGAGGATGTAAAAGACGATTCCTTTTATTGGGGGCGAATAGCGAGTTTGGAAGAGGTAAATCCTAGTATAGTGTCACCTTGCAGGGGTGGGGGTAGGGATAGTACAAATCCCAAGTTTATCTACACTCGCGTTTTCCAAATGACAGAATTTATTCCCTCGCCGTTTCCACCGTTTCTCAAGGCGATATCGGTAGATTCGAGATTTCGTTACCGTCTCGAGATTAATACAAGAGACGGCGAAATTATTTATCTAGTTCGTTTCTGCGTAAATGCACAAGTGGTGATTTATTGTACGGGGCGCAAAAACGAGAATTAAATTTAAAGCGATGATTTATTCCGCTCTGAGAGGAACAGAATCTGAGCTTCTGAACGTCGTAACATATAGACACAGCGGGAAAATTTTAGTACAAGATATTTGAAAAATATGGGAAACTCAGGCAAATTTTGGTCATATTAATATGACCATAACATGTTATGCTCATGTGGACTCAACGACGGAGAGAGCGATTCTGAATGAAAGTCAAACTCAAACTGAAACTCTAAGCCGATGTCAAACTCAAACTGAAATTCAATCTGAAACTCAAAATTAAACTCATACTCAATCTAAGAGTTGAACTCAAACTCGTACCCAAAGTTAAACTCAAACTTGAACTTAAACGCAACGTCAAACTGGAACTCGGAGTCAACCCCAAAGTCAAACTTATAGTCAAAGAGAACTGGAAGTCAAACTCAAACTTGAAGTTAACGTCAAACTCGAACTTGATGTCAAACTAAAACTCAAAGTCGAACTTAACCTAAACGTTAAACACAACCTAGAACTCAAAGCTAAACTTAAACTTGAACTCGAACTTAAGTTAAACTCAAACAAAAACTCATACTGAAAGTTTAACTCATACTCAAACTGAAACTGAAGCTCAAAGTTAAAGTCAAATGAAACTCGAAGTTAAATTCAAACTCACGCTTGATGTCAAACTGAAACTCAACCAAAAATTTAAACTCGATCTAGTACTCAAAGTCAAACACAAAATCAAAGTTAAACTTAAATGCAAAGTCAAACTGAAACTCAAACTCGAACTTGAAGTTGAACTGAAACCCAATGTCCCAAACTCGATGTCAAACGTGGAGTCAATCTCAAACTTGAAGTCAAACTCAATCTTAAAGTTAACGTCAAACTCAAACTTGAAGTTAACGTCAAACTCAATGTCAAACTGAAAGTCAAAGTTAAACTTCAAGGCAAAGTCAATCTAAACGTTAAACTCAATCTAGCACTCAGAGTCAAACACAATCCCAAAGTTAAACTTGAACTTGAACGCAAAGTCAAACTGAAACTCAAAGTCAAACTCAAACTGAAAGTCGAACACAATCTCAAAGTTGAACCCAAATATGAACTGAAACTCAAAGTCAAACTCAAACTCATACCGAAAGTTTAACTCATACTCATACTGAAAATCGAAGTCAAACTGAAAGTCAAACTCTAACTCAAAGTTGAATTCAAACTTGAACGTCAAACTGCAACTCAGAGTCAAACTCGATGCCAAACGTAAAGTCAATCTCAAACTTGAAGTCAAACTCAAACTTGAAGTTAACGTGAAACTCACACTCAATGTCAAACTGTAAGTCAAAGTTAAACTTCAAGTCAAACTCAACCTAAAAGTTAAACTCAATCTAGTACTCAAAGTCAAACGCAAACTCAAAGTTAAACTTGAACTTAAACGCAAAGTCAAACTGAAACTCAAACTCAAAGTTGAACCCAAATTTATCTTGAATCATATTGCAGTCATATTATGTGAATATTATGTAAATATTGAAGTTACTATGTGGAAATTACTATATTGTAGTTACTATACCGAAGTTACTATGTTGAAGTTACTATATTGAAGTAAGCCGAACTTAGGTAAATAATTGTGGCTTACATTGACATACCTGCGCACGCAATGGGCAGCCGTGAGAACGTAGTCGGTGTTGAGCAGAGATGCTCCGCAATGGAATTGGCCGTCGTACACGAGCCGTGCGACCCATGGGTAACGGTTAACACCCGTGGGTCGTCCTCCGACTATCCGTATCTCCTGGTTGACCTGACCGCAGCCTTCTTCTGTAAGAAGTAAGTTCGAGTAGGTTACGATTTCGCAATAGATAAAAATAATTATATCTAATTAGAAAACATGATTAATGTAATTTTCGAGCCTACGAGCCCCCCTACAATTCGCCCCATGAGCATTGCCTCCAATTTTTGGGGCGAATGGCATCGGGGTGAATGACTTTATCTTTAAAATTATTTATTTTAATCTTCCCCAGCCCCGAACCAGTGGTGGATAAAAGAGACACAGCACTTTTATTTAGTATTGTCATGTCAAATCGAAATTAGGTTCAATTTTCCAAACCAAAGTGAAATTTTTATATTTTTTTGACGTAGTTACAACTGAGTTTATTTGAGCTGGAGAGAAATTCAGCTAGCTTATCTTCTGTCATCGGAAAAGAGAAAATATTGTAACTCCAAGTTTCACTCCGTTTGCATGTTCGGGCTAACACTCGAAAAGCTAACAATGACATTCTAACTCGATAAGTCAAGTAACAGCAGCGCACCCAATTTAATACCACCGCGTAGAGAGCCGAAGGACAAAAGCAAACAAGAAACTTTAGTGTGAAGGAAAGCTAAATTTTATCAAGTACTTCTATCTATTTCTTCATCCTCAGACATTTTTTTCGTTAACTTAGTTTTTGGTTTATTTTTTATGAAATTTTCGTTGGTAAAAAAATTTGTTGGTATACGTTTCAACGGGTGTGGAATCGAATCTGCAATAAAAAATTTTTGTCCGCCGTTCGTCGTAGATTTTTGAATTTTTTAAAATTTTGTTGAGTTTTTGATTTTTTTTAAATTTTTAAATCAAATTTTTAAAATTTTTAAACTGATTTGAATTTTTGAAGTTTTTTGAATTTTTGTTTTTTAATTTTTGTTCCAACGTCTTGGCAGCACGCTACGTAAATTTTAAGGCCAGTAAAACAGCTGTCGAAGTGGAAAAAAATTCGTGATTTTTAGGAAATGTGCAACATAGACATGTGAGGCATCATTTTCTATAGATTTGTTCATTTTGAATCGAATGATATTATCGTTTAGGATTAATTGCAGTTATGAGTTTCATAATAAAAACCTATGTATGTGGAAGTATCGTGCGTTATCTGCGCACCACTGGCTTCCCAGAATGTATTGGTATGTAATTCGGTACCTAAATAGTGAGTGCTAAAATGTAGCATTAAATGCTCAAATTTTGATGCTATATAATATGTATAGTACGTATAGTAATAAAAGCCGTTATGAGGTAATGATTAAAACGATAGGAACTCCTGAACCGACTTTACCTTAAAATAGTTGAGGGTTTCATGAAATTAGTACCTATCATTGAGCTATTAAATGGCATTAATTAATTATCAGTATTTTTGGCGCGCTAACTCGAAATAGGGGTAAAACAATGTTGTAACTGGATCAGCACAATTCGGGGAGGGCCAAGTGCACAAATATGAAAATCGTTTAAGTTGGATGGCTAATAATTAAATTTCTAATCCATTTATTGGTACATTAGCCCCCGAATATCATGAAAAAAATATTTTCACCTACCTCGTTTCCCCCGCAGAAGTTGCCAATTTTGAAGAATTGAAAGGGCGCAGGATAAGGAAATCTGCAGGATTCATGTGTCTAAATGATGAACATTTTTATTTTGTCAAAAAAAAACTTGAGTCTACAGGCTCTACTTTGTAGCCAAATTATTTATTGCAACATAAAATTCGAGAAATTGCATGTTGAGGGGAAAAAACGATTGAAAGCTCGATTATCAAAAATTGCGACGTCATATCAATAAAGCCAGTTTGTTAGGTAACCTTTTTTTTACTAAAAAAGCGAATGCTCTCGGATTGTTCTCAAATTATCAGTTGGTAATTTTCTTCCATTTTTTTAATATTTTCAATTCAAAATTGATCGGGGATAATAATAATAGTAATTGGCAGTAAAGTAATTGTGCCGGCGAGTCCGCCCGTAAAGTAGTCGTGTTATTATAATTTTCTTTATAATTATAATTTATGCGGTGTCCCATTATGCACTATCTGTAATGAATTTCGGTTTATCCTTGCAAAAAACCCATTTCAAGTAGCAGGGATTCTTTAGGATCCAAATTTCGATTTAAGTTGTCCTGATTTTTAAATAATTATTCATTTAAGCCTACGATATTCCAATAAAATTATAAAACAGTTGTTAAATTTAAAATGATAAATTCGAATGCCCAAAATTAGGACTCATAATGAAATTCAGTCTGGTACGGCGGGGTTTTAAACGCTATCGACTTAAGCAATTCAATTTTATGTTGATTTAATTATTAATATTGGCAAAAAAATAATTGGTAAAACAGTTGGAAAAATTTGGAAATTTTGAAATTCCGACACGCATTTTTTTTATTCCCCGAAATTTGACGGTCGAAAATTTTCCTATTTAATTTGTAGGAAGCATAATATTCCATATCAGGCAATATTAGAAAATACCTATTCACAATAATTCATTGGCACATGACTTACCTAATCACGAATTTATGGGTTGTTATTTGTACGCATATAAATAAATTGCACCCCATAATAGTGAATATTTACAGTCTCATTATGAGGGTATATTACCCAGGAATTTCTGGAATTATCACGATTTGTATAGGTAACTTTGAGTAGTCATGTATGCTCATGCCTAGAATGCATGTAAAAGAATCATGCATGCAATGCTCAAGATCTACAAGACTGAAAGGAATATATTTTTTGGTACCTATATTTTATTAAATAAAATTATTTAAGATCTAGATTAAATTTTAATCTCGAAAATGCTTATTCACACGACCTACCTAATAGTTGATACATATTTCAAAACGTTCTCGACGAATTTAATTTCTTATTCAGTATTGCTTCAAAATCCTGTGACTTTTTGACTCAAGTACTTATTTTCAAATTCGGCACACCCCGACCCAAAAACTGTCTTTCTTGTAAGCACCTACGCATGTCGTTGCTTTAAAATCCTTATAAAATTGAAATCAATTCAATATTTCAGCATAAATTTATCTGTCGAATAAATTGTGGAGGATAAAAGGGTACAAGCGCCAAAATGGAAAAAATTAGAAAAAAGTTAGGTACCTATCGATTTTTATGTGAAATTTCACGATGAATCGATCTCGGTTTGTCAAAACGGGACGAATAAATAAATAACGGAATTATTCTATCAACAGGAGGGGCACCTACCTACGTCCTTTCGAAATTCGGAGTACAACCCTCAATTCTGCGCCTATTTTGGAAATCGGTAAAGTCGGTTCAGTAGCCTACATCGGTATTGGCGAGGGGCTTAAAGCAGGTCAACAAGCGGCGTGTCGGTGGGGGGAGGGGGCCGAAAAAGTGAAGGAGAAGGGATGAAGAGGGGAGGTGGGCAGGTAATTTGGACTGACTACAAGTGCAGTTCGACGTCAGCGTCTCCTTTTCCTCCCTGTCCGAGTCGTCGCTGCCGAAGAATATGTCGTCGAACAGGAGACGGGACGTGTGGTTGCTCTCGGCCAACAGGTCCTGGAAATGAGATGGAAAAATGAGAGAATTTAAAATTCGGGGTGTCGGAACGTGTTTTAAATTCAAGGGGGAGACACGATCTAACTTACATAAAATTATGTAATTTTATGACTAGGTACTATTTGTTTCCGTACTTTGGAAGCCGAAACCTTCCCTTGCCACGAAAATAGGTAAATTTTGGTAAAACCAGTGGTGCTTAGATAACACACAATACTTCCATATTTTGAAACGTGAAAGTGTGACACACCTATTTTGACTGTTTTTAAGGGTGTTTAGGCCGTAAAAATATGAAAAATTCACAATTCAAATTATAAAATTCGCCCAAAATAAAAGTACACCACATTATTGCGCCAAAAACGCTGCTAAGTAGATTAGTGACTTGGGTACATTATTCGTCTGGGTATCTCAGAAAATAAAGTTCAAATAGTTGGAGTAGGTCGGTTTATCATCATATCATTTGTGGAATAATGGTCCATAGTGAGCTCAACGGTGCTTAAATAGTACGTTTTCACAATGATGAATAAATAGGTACAAAAAGAAAATACGCGTGCCCCAACCCCTCCCGGGATTCAACCCTCACCGGCACCCCTACCCCTCCCCACCACTCCTTACATCATCCGTCCCTCGCATACCTCGCCCAGGATCTACCTGCACCTGCACGGTACGCCCCCCTTCCTAATTTCTGTCTACGCGATTAATTGCCATAGCTCCCTCAATTCTCAACCTTTTCCCTAATTTCTTGAACTGAAATGTTTGTCTCGGCAAGACCTAACACCCTGTTTAATCGGAATTTGAACAACTCACAGTACTTTTGATATATTTGCATTTTTGTGTTTTCTATTTTATTTTTTTCCGGCCACAAAAACGAACCGATTTGAGCGTTCTTGGTCTTAAAATCCTTTGGTCTTAGGTCTTTATTTTACCTTGCAGAATACGTGGATATTTTTTTACTCCGATAAATTGGCATATTTAAATTTTAGGCGGATTTTAAAATTTGTATAGTGAATTTTTTGATATTTTTGACCTAAACACCCTTAAAAACAGTCAAAATATGATCAAATTTTGTCAAATATGTACGTTTCAAAATATGGAAGTATTGTGTGTTATCTACGCACCACTGCTTTTATATTTGGGACCTAAAAAACCCCAAAATTGGTCAGAATATTATCGAATTCTGTCAAAAATGTACGTATTGAAATATGGAAGTACCTATTGTGTGTTACCTACGTACCACCGGTTTGAAGTGGGAACACTGGGGTTCGGTAGGTACCTATATTCGAACAATATTACCGGACAATGCCTCACTCGGAGGAAGACTGCCACCTTGTGTCGGGTGTCGGTTACCATGTCCATCCAAGGCAATGGCCAAGGTCTCGACTCTCCCTCTCGTTATTCTTGTGGCCCATGTTCCGGATACAGGACCCGTTGGAGAAAGGAGAAAACTCATCTTGTTACTGTTGTTACGTGAGCGGGTCGACTTCTCAGATTCCTATCCGACGAAGGGTTTCCTAGTTCAATGGTACTGAACTATAATTGCCTTGATTAGCTCTGTCTAGAGTTCCCGTACTAGGGATAGCTGTTAACTATTGCGTTATCTGGCTAACTATGTAACGCAATTAGACCGAAAAGTCTGAACTAGGGAAGCGCTATGTTTTTTTACCGGAATAATCAACGGAACGCCAGACGGCCATGGCAAAAATAGCTGATATCCGTATTTTAGAATTGTTCCCAGCGAATACCCTCTCTCAAGTAACTCTATAGATAGAAATTCCTCCAAAAATCGTGAACCTCGTTCATTTTCCCCCAAAGAAGTTATTTTGACGAAAAAATTCCAAGTTCCATTTATGCCAAGCGATACATTCCGGGAACCCAAGATGTATTCCTAGTCGAAGGTTAACCTGATCAGCAAAATTCTAAAAATCTGCCTGAATTTATCGCGATTCTAAGGGCCGGTTTTCAATTTATTCAAAACTAGATTTATCCTAGGACGCTTTAACCCATTAGCCAATTTCAAGAGAATTTCTAGTAGGGTCAAGTGGGGTAATTATGAACATGGGGTAATTAAGAACAAAGTATGTTTGCGCTCCTGTGAGCAATGGAAAAATCAAAAAGATGTAGCAATCGAATGTTCATTCTCTCATTGATAGGTTACGACTTTTTTTTCTCCAATTTGGCAACGCCGATGACGCCATTTACGTGTTTATCAAAAACCTTATTAAAAAGTTTGTGAAACAGTTTTTTAGTGTTTGAGGTTCTTCCCTCTTCTGGCTGAAAAAATTGTGTTAAGTTATTGTTTTCAATATTTTTACATGCGTTAATTGTTTCTTCAACAGGATTTCACTCAAGTTTTGCCATATCTCTTTCTAGTATGACCGTCAATGAAAATAATATTTTCATAAGTTAGAAAATTTCTAAGACAATAATTTTGGGTCTAACACACCAATTTTGATTTTCACTCCCGTATTTACGAAATATATGAAAGTAGTATTGAAGTAGTTGATGTAATAATGATACATTTCGAATGTAATGAAATGAAATGAACGTTATGAACGTAGTGAAAGCAATGTACGTGATGAACGTTATGAAAGTGATGAATGTAATGAATGTAATGAATGTAATGAATGTAATGAATGTAATGAATGTAATGAATGTAATGAATGTAATGAATGTAATGAATGTAATGAATGTAATGAATGTAATGAATGTAATGAATGTAATGAATGTAATGAATGTAATGAATGTAATGAATGTAATGAATGTAATGAATGTAATGAATGTAATGAATGTAATGAACGTAATGAACGTAATGAACGTAATGAACGTAATGAATGTAATGAAAGTAATGAACGTAATGAACGTAATGAAGTAATGAAAGTAATGAACGTAATGAACGTAATGAGCGTAATGAATGAAATGTAATGAATGTAATGAATGTAATGAATGTAATGAATGTAATGAATGTAATGAATGTAATGAATGTAATGAATGTAATGAATGTAATGAATGTAATGAATGTAATGAATGTAATGAATGTAATGAATGTAATGAATGTAATGAATGTAATGAATGTAATGAATGTAATGAATGTAATGAATGTAATGAATGTAATGAATGTAATGAATGTAATGAATGTAATGAATGTAATGAATGTAATGAATGTAATGAATGTAATGAATGTAATGAATGTAATGAATGTAAAGAAATTCGAATGTAAATTTTGGTCAAACACTCTAATTTTTGCTACTTTGAGCTATGGCAATTTTTGTAAATGATTACCGACGGAAAAACAGACATTTGTGCGGGAAGTGATTCTGAGTAAAAGTGTATACTTATATGAGCGTTTTTTCTGGGCTTCCGATCCGATTTTCGATTTCTGGCCGACCTCAACCTTCCATATATTTCGTAAATATGGAAGTAAAAATCAAAATTGGAGTGTTTGCCCAAAATTTACCCCATAAGTGGCAACGGCTAGTTTTGGAAGTTACATTTCCTGGTCACATCGATACCGATCGGTTCCCATCAATTTCTGATAAATACCAGCGTATTTCTTGAACAGTTTGTTTTCGTTGGATAATAACCAAACCGAATTATCCATTAGTTCGATGATATTATTGCAGGTAAACATCTATTGGTCATCCAAGGTTAGCATAGTGAATAGGCCGGGATCGCCTTCCGCTCGGTAGTCATCGAACCCGACGACAATGGCCAAGAATCTGTTCACAGCTCGGGTTCCTAATGATATTTACTCTCGTTTGGCTCCAGTTAACAAACAATCTCTTATCAGTTACCGAATGCGGCGGAAGAAGGAAGCCGGACTTTAACGGCGGCTAATAGATTTTAGATTGGAGTGTTATTTACAAACAGTTATAAATACCTAAAATAAGCCCTGACATCGAAATTTGCGTGAGAATTATAATTTATTCGTTTAATGATTTATTTATGACGTCAAGATGTCATAAATAAATAAAAAAAATGCAAAATATCCAAAAATATGGAAAGTAGGTATCCAATTATTCTGGAATGTTGCTGAGACGAACATTCCAGTTTAAGAAATTCGGTAAACGTTCAGAATTGGGGGGGCTATGACCAGTTTTGGAAATTAACACAGACGGACACACAAAACGGTCGTATCTGCCTCAGTTCTGAACCTTTTTTCAAATTTCCTGAACTGAGATGTTTGTCTCGGCATGCCGACCTCTTGCAAAACCTGAGGCACTGTTTAATCGGAATTTGGATAACTCACAGTACTTCCGATATATTAACATTTTTGGTGTTTTCTATTTTTTTTCCGGCCACAAAAATAAACCAATTTGAGCGTTCTTGGCCTTAAAACCTTTGTTTTCTCTCGCCGAATAATTGGACATTTTTTATTTATCGATATCTTGGCGTATTTTCATTTTACACGAGTTTTAAAATTTACATATTGAGTTTTTGATATTTTTGACCTAAACACCCTTAAAACCAGATAAAATATGATGAATTTGTGACACACTTTTACGTTTCGAAATATGGAAGTATTGTGTGTTATTTACGCACCACTGGTTATTCTCATCATTATATTCATTTTGGACATAATTTCAAAATCATTGCGAATGCTTTTATTTGCCATTGCAGTATGGGGGTAATAAAAAATGATGATTGTGATAAATGTGGGTAGGATGGGGTAATGAAAATGGTCAAAATACCTACCCATTCGAATTTCGGATTCAATTCTCAAAAATAATTTACCTGTATAGAATCTTCTATGTGGCCGATGGCCTCTTGGTGAGGGCGCAAGGCCGTCCAAACAGGAATTATCCGAGTCAGTATCAGGATCGACGCGAACAGGACTTGCGATCGTTTCTGCGTCGATCTTGCGCGACCGTCGAACATTTTCCTACGGCGATCCGCGATTCCAGTCAACGATGGCACAATTCCGCACAGAACGCGCGTTTCCACGCAGCAACACGCGCACCGCACGTCCGTCTGGCACCTTGGAAAGTGCGCGCGGAGTTACGGCGGCTCCCCACCAGTGCCGCCGGCTGAGCGGCCAGGAAAGCGACGGGGACCCGCGGGACGAAGAAAGCAACGAGATGACGGACGTAAGCGTTATGCAGGGCGGAAAGGCGGGGAAAGGTTACGTCACTGCATCCATAACCTTGGGCTCAGATCTCTCCGAAGAGATCCGAAGAAATCCACGTTCAGCACGTTCCTGCATTGGAAAAAAGTTAATTGTTATTCTTATTACATCCTGTCTGAAATGTCCTAGGGTCATTCGAATAAAACAGGTCGATTTCGACTAGAAAAATAGGCCATTTATTCAAAGAAATCTTAAATCTTAAACCCGGGCGCTTCCACGGAGACAAGATCATCAAAAAAAAGAAGACCATGTACCCAGTGTATTGATCGGTATTCTGTGTCCCAAAAGGCATCCCAAAAATGTGGGCAGACCGCTTTCTTGTTTTTGTTAAGGCAATAAAGTTGTTTCTCTCATTAAAAATCGCTAAAAATCACCATTTCCCCTACATTTTCCGGGTGTTTTTTGCAATCGCACGAACGCGATCCGACGGGTTTTCCGTCGAAATGAACGGCACGGATGTGCCGCCAGCCGTCAACTGTTGATCCGAATGTAATCCGCGAAGCAGATAAAAAGATTTGCGAACAAACGGAACGCGGCACAAAGAGCGGCTCTTGTATGTGAGCGCGGTCGCGGGGTTTTCGGCTGAAAGGGCCGCTCGAAATCCGCGCGCGTGCTCCGACGTTAATAATCGGCGGCGGAAAAGCGGGCCGGAAGCGGCGCCGGCGGGCGGAGCCGCCGATCTGTTTGGATATCGAGTTGAAGGGCTTTTGTTTCGACGGCAATGGGTTCTGTCATCCGCGAGGATCGTCGTGTGAAGTTCCAGCAGGCCGTCGGGATCCGCGGATTGATGGGGTGCCGCTCCGCGTCCCGTCTTGGCAGGATGTCTCGAGACCGTCCGCCGCCTTCTGTCCGCTAAATTGACCAGCTGCCATAATTATTCCATTATACTGATTTTGCAACAGTTCACGATGTACGTGAAAATAAACTCAAATTGAAACTCAAATTCGGGGTAAAACTGGAAGTGATACTGAAGCCTGTTACATTCGAACTTGACCGATATAAAGTTATCACTATAATAGTATATTATACTACCCACGGACCGGCCCTGCCTTGTGGGTTTCCACTACTTTTATGTGTTGCTACTTCACCGCTACTTCCTCATTGAGGAACATGCATGAAAAAAAATAAACTGTTTTTTCGCCATAATATTCCTTCTTAGGCTTCGAAAGTGGTGTTATGGTGGATGACGGTTCGGAAAAGTGGTAATTAAAAGAGGAGGGAGGCTCAGTGAAATTTTCAGATTTGAAGTCGAGCGGGGAAATGACCAGCCGCAAGGTTACGCATCTTCTCGTGAACACCAGTGCAACCTCCTCCGAGTTCATGCGTGTTGTGTAGTGATAGGACGGGACGATGTTTGTGTACCTTTGTTGATGAACTCAGTACTCGACAATATGGAATGGAGAAATAATTTAAGCAATTATTGCTTCATGCGGGGGTGCAGAATAAAGACCCGGAGAAAATGGTGATCGTGCCGTCAAAGCCCGAAAGCACGAGGAAACTTTGGTTTAACGTCGCGCGGCAACAATATACGAGTGCGAGGCGTCTGGGTGCTTTTCATAAAACTCTTGTAGGGCTTCAAAATCGAATGGAATGTTCTCAGCCGTGGCTTTTTGGAAACCGTCCAACAACACATTGATCCTTCTTTTATGAGCACTCATCACGACTTTCTTCCGATGAAACGACGAAATCACGAAAAATCCAAATAATCAAAACAAACAAGACCGTATGACGTCTTCTTCTTCTTCTTTTTCTTGATATGATGCCACTGCGCCATTCGCCTTTTGCCGTCACTTTACGTGCAGTCTCGCCCGCACAGTGACGTCACAATGCTACCCGCCACGTTCAAAAGGGCACTTTTCATTAGCGTTTTTCACCAGGAAAAATGTCGTTTTTCCGTTTAAGATCATCACTACATCATTTTCGCATCCTAAACAGCACCATTCTGGCGGAAAAAATGGATTTCGTTTTTCATGCATGTTCCTCATTTGCACTATTGAAACACCTACTGTGTAAAGTATTTTTCTGTCTTATGGAAATAAATCTATCTTTTACTTACCATGCATAACATCTAAAAAACATATTTCCCGCGATTCTTTTACAGAAAGCTTTTACTCGGAGTACTTGCAGCTATTGACACAGGCCCCGGGCCCCTTTCAGTCACAATCCGGCGCATCGTTGTTTGATTTTCATAATATTTCGAGTTTCTCATTGTCTGTAATTCTAATACAATCAGTTGTTGTTTGTCCCCTTCCCCTGGAGAGAACAAGTTGATTTAGGAATGCCCTCTGCCCCTTGTTAGCATCCTTCCTACTGTCTCTCCTCCCATTGAATCAACAAAGCGTTTTCCACAATCAGGACGGTCACTCTCAAACAGTAACCCATCACGCTTTGACCTGACCGCTAATTGACATAACTGTATTATCGTCAATTCCTAGTCCCAATTATGCTTGTCTTGGCAAATCTTGGACTGTTATCTATTCATGGTCTGGGCGGTTAATTCGAGACCAAGTTGATAAAGTAATACCTCCAATCAGCCCTGTACTCTGATGAAGGCCGTCAAGCTGCTTTATCACGACAATTTAAGTGGGGATTTTTCGTCGTGAATAGCTAATAGGTAATTTCTCAGGCTACGATAATTTTCTTGCAGTTGAGCTCATTTATGAAGGGTAAGGGGAAAGAACAGGAAATGTCCATTTTTCCCAAAAACAAGCTTAATAGCGCATTTTGTAGGAATTCAAAGGTACTAACCGTATAGTGAAACTCCAAGGGGAAAAAAGTATAAACGTCGCACTGAGAAGCAACGAAAGATTCGGTGCAAGGGGAAAAAACATAGAATTTAAAATACAAAACCTGCTTTTTCTCTAAAAGTACTTTTTGTGACATTCCTCGTTCCTTCCCCTTACCCTTCATATGAGCTATTTTATTCATAAAATTTATAATATAAATTTCTGATGAATAAATATTGTGAGCTTAATGAGCATTTCGACGGTGAAACTGCAATACTGCCCAATTCAAAGCATCGTGGCTTTTGGGGGCGTCTCGGTTGCCTACTCCTCAAAACTTGGATTGGTTGCCACTTGGCATATCACGCATCCATGGATCGCATGGCAAAGGGATTGGGCAGTGTTGATTCTACACCGTCGATTTAATGCTTTGAAACCTTTATTAACGGCACAATAGCATAATTTTCTACTAAAAAGGATAATTTTAATCGGGAAACAACCTAGGCTACAGTTTTTGGTAGGTACCAACTGGAGGTTGCTTATGGTTCCTCGACAGAACCATCTACCTGCCCTACGGAGGCGGAATGCTTTAGCATTTTTCTCGATCAGGGCCGAACAGCTTCCTGGCACAACTCTCGGGACCAGATCTGACTAAGGCCCGGTTTATTGACAAAATTTATCAATGCGATAGTCAAGGAAGCTTTAGATAAATTTCTCCACGGTGTTATTTATATCAAATTTGAATGTAAAAATCTCGTTGGAAATGTTTATCTAAAGCTTCCTTGGATATCGGATTGATAAATTTCGTCAATAAACCGGCCATAAATCCTCAAACATACTATAACTACCTAGAAAGCGTTATTCCAATTACATATCCAGCATGACATAGGCCCAGAAGGCCCCAAGAACCATCTTTGAGAAGATGTAGGACGGCAAGATAGTCATTGTTGTACAGGGGTTGTTGATGTTTATGTTAATTTGACTGTTGCTGTTGTTGCTGTGGTTTTGCTATTGTTGTTGTTGTGGTTGCTGCTGTAGTTACTGTTTTTTGTTAGCGTTGCTGTTACTGCCACTTCTGTTGTTGTTGTAGTTATCTTCATCGTTGTTGTTGTTGTTGTTGTTGTTGTTGTTGTTGTTGTTGTCGTAGTTTTGATGTTGTGCAGTGTTAGTTGAAGTGGTAGAGGTAGTACCTAGTTGTTTTGTTGCTGTTGTTTCGCTGTAGTCATTTTTGTTGCTATTTTTGTTGTTGTTTCTGTTGCGTATTGATGTTGTTGGTCAGGATTATTGCTGTGTGACTTTATTTACTTGTTGTTGCAGTAATTTTTGCAGTAAGTTTTTGCTGTTGTAATTGTTATTGCTGTGTTGATGTTGATGACGTTGTTGTTGTTGTTGTTATTGTTGTTTCTGTTGCTGTATGTTGGTTGTTGTGATACTTGTTGATTTTTTAGAAGATGTAGGATCGCAATATCGGTTGTTGGTCAGGATAGTTGCTGTGTGACTTTATGTACTTGTTGTTGTAGTTATAGTTTTTGCTGTTGAAGTTGATATTGCTGATTGTTGTAGTTGTTGCTGTATTTGTTGTTGTTGTTGTTGTTGTTGTTGTTGTAGTTGTTGTTGTTAAGCAATATTTGGAACAATTTGATCGTTATGATTGGAAAAAGAGTAATGCAAGTTGGTGGATAATAATGTCTTCGGAGATCTTTCAGGTAAGAAACTTCCCCATCACGGTTTTTGTGTCAACCTCTGGATATGATCGGCCACGATAGCAATTGTCGAACGGTTCGTATCGACGACCATGTGGCACGAGGTTATGCCAGCACTTGTATTTATCAACGTCGAACCTAAAGTGGAAACGTTCGAGAACACGGAGAAAGTCTGCTCCACCTGTACGGGTATACAGTTTCATCAGGAAAAGGTCGAATTTTCACCACCAGATTTACGAGTTCCAGTCGATGAAAAAAGTCCACGACGATAAATATCGGAGGGCGAAAGGCGAAAACATCTTGGAACAGGAGTGCCTCGAAAATATTAACTTCCGACCCAGTTTATAGCCAGGAGGCCATGGGGGATCATTTATTTCGGGTATACAGTTTTGAAACGACGGATTCCAGAAAAAAGTCGACCAGTCTCGTTCGGGTTGAGAGCCGACCTGCCGCAATTCTAATCCATATGGAGTCTCTTTGGGGATTCGCAGTTTTCCCTTCGGGTATGAGGGTCAACCTTTATCAAAACCGCGTTCCTTTTGCCATGGAAATTATTGTGGAGGAGCGGATCGGTCGCTTGTGTGTCCAAAGGCCCTTTTATTCCGCCATGTCGGGATTGTAGGGCCGGGGGTTTCAGGGTGTGACTATATTACGGCTCTTGTTGGACCGACAGGTTCTATGTCGGAAAAGGTCACCGCCAATCGATCACGCACAAAAAGGCGACGCGGAGATGGAAGTTTCCTCCTTTGGTTCGACACGTGGGGAAAATGTCGTCAAAACGAGAAAACCGCTATCCGATTTCATTTTGATTCAACACCATCGCTCACTTTTCAGTACCTTCCGAGAAAGTGACGATCACAAACACGATTCTACCCTTTTTTATAGCCATAAATTCACGATCGGATTAAATCCAAATTTTGGAAAATTCTCGGTTCAACTTGTAAATTATTCGAATGCACCTGGAACTTGAAGGATTTTCATTGTTTTTTAAACTATCTTGTTTACCTAGAAACCGTAAGTATGGGGATCGTCCAAAGAGGGCCAAGAACGCTGAGATCGGTTCATTACTTCCATATTTGAAGAGTAAATGGAAGCATTGTAATAGTTCTAAATCGAGAATCGGAACAAAGCTTCAGGTTGTGGCCTTGTTTTACCTTGCAGAATATGTGGATATTTATATTCCGATAATGTGACGTAATTTTATGTTGGGCGAGTTTTAAAATTTGCATTGTGAGCTTTTGATATTATTGACCTGAACACTCTCTGAAGCAGTCAAAATATGATCAAATTGTGTCACATGTTTACGTTTCGGAATATGGAAGTATTGTGTGTTATCTACGCTCCACTGATTTCAGTATCACCTGCATTGCTATGATATTATCAAAATTAATTATAACAGGATTATTCTCACTAACATTGTTGACGATTTCCACGGGTTCGCCGCTCCGATTTAGGCAATACGTCATCTTGGCACGACGTTAGACGATTATCCTGGAGACACGTCCAGGATTAGATGGATTAACGAGAATTATCCTACCCCGGGTTACATGAATGTCTACTGAAGACGTATATTGATGGACCGTAAATCGACTCTGCCTTCGAGGATATGAACGGTTGCCCAGTTGTGACCCTCGATGAAGCTCATAGCTCACCCCAGCGATCGACTGACAGTAAAATTGAAGGGTGGCTGCGAATTTCGTAGAAGGAAATAAAGGAAACAGATGTTAGGCACCTAGTTCAGTGATTCACTGGCAGTGAATAACGAGAGCACTAAAACCGAAAAGTACCTACCCAATGTCTGGCTGTAAATCAGAAAAAAACTATTTTTTGGCGCTAAAACCGAGATTAAACCGAATTTTTGGCAAAAGCCGCGCTAAAACCAAAAGAAAAAAAAACGGGGAAAACCCGAGAGAAAAAAACCGAAAGAACCCCACAACTTAAAAATAAAACCGAAAAAAGCTGAAACCAAAAAAGCTAGAAACCGGAAAAAAAACAAAAAAGGAAAAAAAAGAAAAAAAACAAAAAGCCAAAACCGAAAAAACCGCGCTAAAACCGAAAAAAACGTTTGCCATTTTCGGACTTTTTTTACTCAATTGCTCAATTTCTCTAAAACTGACACAAACAAAACTGGAGAAGAACTCAAACTTACACTGACACACAAATTCAAACTGAATCTCAAACACAAAGGTCGAAAAAGAGGTTAACTGAAAATCAAACAGAACAGAAAAAACTGAAAATAAACCTCAAACCGATACTTATGCTCAAACTCAAACTAAAAGGTCACACAAGGTCAAACACAAACTTAAAGGTCGATGGAAACGTTTCGTTAGAGTTTACCGCTAACTAATTTTCGGACTCAAACTGATACTCGAAGTCAAGCTCAAACTAAAACTGAAACACAAACAGAAACTCAAACTGAAGCTCGACCTGAAACTCAGGCTAAAACTTTGAAATTGAGTTAGAGTTTCTGTTTGAGTTTCAGTCTTAGTTTGAGTTCCACTTTCAGTTCAAGTTTGATTTACATTTGAAGTTTTAGTATCACTTCCAATTTTGTTTTCACTCTGAATTTGAGTTTCAGTTTGTGTATCAGTGTCAGTTTGAGTTCCGGCTGGAGTGTCAGTTTGAGTTTCAGTTTACCTTTCTTCCAACATTTGAGTTCGAGTACCAGTTAAGTTTAGTTCGAGTTTGACTTTAGTTTCAGTTTTAGTTGACCTTTCTTTTTACCTTTGAGTTCAAGTATCTTTTTGAGTTTGAGTATCAGTATCGGTTTGAGTTTCTGTTTCAGTTTGAGTTTCAGTAGACCTGGTTTTCCACCTTCGAGTTTGTGTTTCAGTCTGTGCTTGATTTTGTTTATCAGTCTGAGTTCCAGTTCGAACATCAGTCCCACTAAAAGAGTTGAGAGTAAGTACGATTATTCACCCAGTTTTTAATGACTGATTTATTGGAGGGTATTGACTGGTCTATATCGATTTTGCTGTTTAGGGGGCTCCTACTGAAAAGTTTGTGTCCCAGGAAATCCTTATGCCGACCAGCGATTCTCAATGTTTTCTAGTAAATAGTAGATAGTATTAAGTTTTTTATAGTTGGTTACCTACTTCTTGTTTTATCTAATAAAGAACAGGAGTTTTGATATAATCTGCCATCATGCTGAGCTCCTCGATGCTTTTCCGAGGCCCAACTTGAATTCGGGGAAAGTGGCCCGGTCCTACAGTGGCGAGCAGGTACGTCGAGCTGACTGTACTTTCTTCTGGCTCGTGACGTGGAGAGACCGAAGGGACAGTTTTGCGTTGCGGAAGGAAGCAGAGACCTTGGAGTCTGAGGAAAGCAAAAGCAACAGCAATGGCTTATCCCCCTAACCATCGGAACCGTGAACTCCGTTTCAGAGTCGCGGTTGTCTTTTTGCACGAGTCGTTTACCTGGAAACGCCTTCGTTCCAACGCCACATTCGTCCGACCGCTTTCACTCTCGTCGGTGCCATTGGCTTGGGAAAGGTGCAGTGCCTTCCTAATGTGGAGGAAAGGACGCGTATAAATCTCGGGTGGGCACCGGCGAAGATGGGAGGGCGATCAGGAAACAACAGGAGATAGGTAGCCTACCGACGTACTACCTACCTATTATATTACCAGCATCGATCATCCTCCTGCCTTTTTGGGACGCCTTCAATTTACTGCTGTTGCACAACTGAAAACACAGTCAGATACTTGGATGGCGTGAAGCATAGAAATCAAAAATGTGGAATTTTTTCGAGCATAAAAGGTTTGCAGTAATTTACTGTCAGGAAAGTCCGTATCAGGATAAAAACTCAAAAAATGAGAGAAAAGAAAGAATTGAGAGTTTTGGTAATTAAACCATCAGTACTTAACAACGACCTTAATAGTGGAATAGGTAAACTATTTCTTTTCTCTCTTTTTGAGTTTTTATTCGAATTATGGGATTCTACAATTTCTCCGCGGGTGATTTAGTATCCGTGTCAGACGTCAGACCCCTCCCCATCCCACGTACAGACCCTATTCTCTGATAGGCGTTTTAGTTTCTGGATGACCCTAATCCCGATCGTCTGACATTAACTATTCTCTGATCGGTTGATCTTATGGATCACACATTTGGCACACCTACATCAATGTTTGTTATTATTCATCTATGGAACCATTTATGGATATTTTTAGGAAAAATTATCCACGAATTCGCATGTTAAACTCGGCCACGCACTATCCGATTGCTGGCGGGGGTAAGGAAATGCTGTGATTGGCCGAGGTGGCGTCGGCGTTGAACCCAATAAATTCGATTGGGGTTTCCGAGCCATGTTCCCATGTTCATCCCCCTCACAAATTGATTTTACAACTAATTTCCTACAAAAGCTAGGTACTCTATAACATTTCTTCAGGCTAGTTCAAAATTCCACTTTTTTGATACCTACTTTTGAGCTTTTTTTCGATCTTGATCTTGGTTTTCACGTCTTCCTGCATTCAAACGAAAATTTCTCCTCTAGATTGTAGACCGAAAAATTGATGATTCCACTGTCGCAAAAGCAACTCCATCCCCAAAATATGGATTTGGAGCAATATCGAAATTTCAGCAAAATTTGAGAATAGAGAATCTCTATTCATAACCATATCTGATATTCAAATCCAAAGTTGGCGTTATGTATCATCAATACGAATTCCTATATTCCAGGCTTTTCATCAGGCTGAGTAAAGTGGAATTCGCTCAATTACCAGACGCTTTTTTCCATACGTCTTCTCCAGCTTTCTTTCCTGATTCGGTCGATGCGTTACACAGTCAAACGCAGTGGTCATGTTGAATACCATTAAAAAATGTATCCGACCGCGAAGCGGAGAAAGCGTTCAGGTTGAGTTGGCATGTCATCAGGTCCTGATCAAAGCTCGTGGAATCCCTGGAGTATGAACAGTTATTGCTTCTCGAACGCACCATAAAAAAGAACAATTTTTTCCGATCACCGCCGCCGATAATAGCTAAGGCATTCGTAGCATGACGCCTATTAACTCATGGTGCTCGAAATTGGTATGTAATACATACCATGTACAGTGTTTTGCAAAAATATCACAATAGCACTAAGTTTTCACTCAATTCTCCGAGTGAATATCAGTTGTGCCTATCAGATCTGTATACCTACATATGATATAATATAATATATCTTATATTATATAATATATTATTTTATGATGTATTACTTGAATATTTGAAGGAGAATCCCCTGCGCAAAAATTGCTCTCCCAAAAAAAAACCAGTGCTGCGTAAATAACACGCAATGGAAGGTAAAATTTTGATATCAACGAAATTTTGCCAAAACGAAATTTTGCTATAAAACGCTATAACGATCAAAAATGTCACAACTCAATTCACAACCAACTTTAAAACCCGTCTAAAATCTAATTGTGTCGAGTTACCGGAATATAAAAATACCCTCTTATTCTCCAAAGTAAAACATTGCAGTAAATACTTCTATTACTCTGTTAATGTCGAAGTAATTAACAAAGTAAATACCCCTACCCCTAAATACCTAATAAAAAGAAAACCTGATAGAAAACTAAAAAAAAAATCCCCTGGCTAGCTTTTGATGCGGCCCTTGGTAAGAGAGGGCCAAAAATGTCTGGAGCAAAAAAATTAGGCATTTTATGTTTCAATTTTTATTTACAAATTTTGTTGGTACGTCACACATGGTTCAAGTCCAACTTCGATGGATTTGTCGACACATAAAATAAAAATCGTTTAGTATAGGAACAAAATAATTATTTTAAACTGTACAGGTAAGACACCACCGTGGTAGTAGGTTATTATTCGGAAAAATTATTAAAAGTCGACTCTTAAAATAGTTTCAGTATCCCTATATAGTAAAATTGTATGCTTTTTACAAGAGCCTAAATTATTTTTAAAAGGAGAATGAACATCGTTTTATATTGTATTGAATTTCGACAAAAGATTATGTTAAACAGTTCTTACCATTGCTTATGGACAAGTCAGGCCCATGGGCCTGCATGGACGACTGCAGTCGTATGGAAAAATGGAAAAGCTTGATTTTCAAATCAGGCGTACAAGAGAGAAGCCTAAGACTCAATACGTTTAAGGTTCATAATGTCATTCAACTACTACCAAAAGGTATTATCATAAATATATGATAAATTCCAGGCAATAATGACGGAAAAGGGCAAGAGGTAGAAAAAATGCGATAGGAACCAAAGTTTGGTGAGGAGCATCTTGTTCTAGGTTGAAGCCAAATTTGGATGTTATCTCATTTTATTCTACCCAAAACCCTTCTTGCCTGGACCAACAAAGGTTGACTAGAACGAGAAGAACAGAACTCATTCGTCCATCAGGTATAGTGAAATATCTAATACTCAGACAGGAAATTGTATGGTAGAATAACAAAATGCCAAAATTATTTTTGGGTCGTATAAGGAAATACTTACTTTCGAGTAATTCCTGATTATTAAACTTGACAAGTTGACCTATAGGTGAATAACAAAAAAATAATCACCACCTAGTTAATGGGGGTATTGGATATTAGGTGAATAGGAAAAACGACATTAAACAACATTAATGAAAGGTCAATTGAATCCAAAGAGTAATCTAATTGCCAAACCTCCTGTTGCAGAGTCACGTGGATTGCACAATTAATTTATAATTACATACGAGAAGTCCATTTTTCCACATCAACTCAACATAGATTACTCAATCGATAAATATTCATTGACATTCTGTGTATCGTGAAAAGTTAACTTTTATATTTTTAAAATAATTTTCATAATTAAAACATTTTTAGAAGAATGAATGATTTTTACTTCCATATTTACAGAGTAAATGGAAGTATTGTGATCGTCCTAAAATCGAGAATCGGAACGGAGCTTCAGAAAAATCTTTTTCTTAGACACATTTACTCAGAATCACTTCCTGAACAAGTGTCTGTGTGTCCGTCTGTCCGTCTGTCTGTCTGTCCGTCTGTCCGTCTGTCCGTGTGTCCGTCTGTCCGTCTGTGGTCATTTACAAAAATGGCCATAACTCCCTCATTTCTCACCCTTTTTTCAAATTTCTTCAACTGAAATGTTTGTCTCGGAAAGCCCTAACACCCTGTTTAATCGGAATTCGGATAACGCACAGTACTTCCGATATATTTGCATTTTTAGTGTTTTCTATTTTATTTTTTTCCGGCCACAAAAATGGACCGATTTGAGCGTTCTTGGTCTCAAAATCTTCGTTTTACCTTGCAGAATATGTGGATATTTTTTTATATGCCAAAAATGTAACGAATTTTTTTTTGGCGAATTTTAAAATTTGCTTAGCGAGTTTTTTGACATTTTTGACCTAAACACCGTTAAAAACAGTCAAAATATGATCAAATTGTGTCTCAATTTTACGTTTCAAAATATGGAAGTATTGTGTGTTATCTACGCACCACTGGTTATGTTGAATGGTTTGCCTTGTGAGGGGGTCAAATAATACTAATTCATTGACGACGTACGCGTGTAGAAATCTCCATAAAAAAAGGTAATTTTTACTATATTGAACTATATGCATTATAATGGTTCACCATACAGAGGAGGGGATTCTTTTTAATGATACACCATGAAGTGATATTACCATCTGTTTATAGGTAAGCAGTTTTTGATTATCTATACGAAAATAAAATTTATATATAGGCGCATTAAAGAGTCTGGTTTGTAAAAATGATAATAATGCGATTCGTCTAAATTCCCCCTAAAATTTTGGTCAACTTTTGAAAACTTTCGTGCCAAGACTTCATCTTGGCCATAACCTGGGGTATCTTCTTCATCTACAAAAATATATTACCTTCCAAGAGTCTTAAAATAACTATTTTTCTGAAAGCGGGCAATTTTAATTATCCCACCGAGGCAAACCTGATTTTTAACTAATATTTTACCACTGAAACGCGATGTACACGATTGAAGTCCGGATCACCTGAGCGGATTTAATTCGATTTAACACCATTAAACCGGTAAGCTCCCCAATAGCCTCCGCTTTCGTAGATTAACTAATAATGAATTTAAATAAAACATTGTCGGCCATTTGCGCCATGTTACTCCCCAATCTCCGATCTTTTGGGTAAAAAAAACTGCTGAACCGTGAGCGATAAGCCAGAACGAGAGCGAATGTCGAATATGGACTCAAGCAGATTCTGAAATTCGTGATAATCCTAATGGGGAAAAATTATTTCATTCGAAAATAAACGAGTTTAAGCGACGTGACGTTTTGGCGGGTAATCGCATAAATACGCCGGGCGGGCACGGTTTGGTATTAACACTAAATCCCAAGCGGCTTCTAAAAACAAATTTCAATTTGAAACGCATCCTCGATTTTTAATCTTCAATGCAGTAATTAGATCCTTGTTTCTCTCCAAAACTCACATTTTCACTGTTTTGGAGGCTATAGGGATCGAAAATTTCCAGTACCCAATATTCAAATTTTAAACCCCCTGAAATATATAATATATTTCAAGTTACCGGCATAAAAAATAGTAATAAAATTTAAAATCGGTGAGTTCATTTCATTTGCTAATGCACTGACTTAAGGCAATTGAGGCACCGACTTCAAATTTATATGATCCCCTCCCTGTAAGTCAAAATTGAATGGATTTCAGAGTTTGAAAACTGGTTTAAAGATTAATTTTTGACATAAAAAAAATGTTTTTTTGACATAGAAAAAAATATTTTTTTGTCAGAAAAAAAAATATTCCCTTGACATAAAAAAATTTTTTTTTGACATTAAAAAAACTTTTTTTTGAGTAGGTTTTGGGTAGGTACATTACACGAAAAATTACAATTTTCTACGAATCTCCAGGACTGAGAAAAATGCAAAAAACCGATTCCAGCTGGAAAAGCCAAGGTATGAACCTAGGAAAAATTTTAAAAAAATGATGGATTTGTCTTGTTTGAAGCGAATCTTTAGATTTTGACTGAGAAACATGAAATTGGGGGTTGTCCTTGGTACTGAACTAATCAGTAGGAAGGGGTTTTCGATACGTATTGTTTCCTGATTATTTCAAAAATAGCTGTCAAAGTCTTTTTCCCCATTTGCATTTTATTTTTTTCCTGGCCTCTTTTTGGAGCCGGTTTTAGTTTTTGAACTTCAAACTACAAGTCCATGTTACTTGGCGCAATTTACAATTTTTTTCCCGATTTTTCTCGGAAAAAATCCCTCACCCGACTCAACTTTCTTCACCCGCGGTTTGTTAAAAACTTTGTAATACGAGTTTTACCTCTACATATTCCGGAGCTGGTTCTATAATGAGTTTGTCACATTTCCATTGTTGTCGTCCCATCGGTACTTTCTCGCCGCCGTGAATTCAGACAAGAGTAATAAACTTTTGACGGTTCTTGGTATGCAAACAATGACTTAGACCGTCAAGGAACCTAATAAACCTTTGCTTCTCTAAAGTTTACGCGGACGGGAATCGCATTAAACTTGGTTATGTCGGCTACGGTTGATAATCCTTATATATTGTTTGCCGTGTTGATACATCCGCATTTTCCCGAACGGTATTGCTCATAATAACGGATATAAATAATGAAGCCGGGAAGAGAAAGCTCAGCTTAGAACCGAGTGCGATAATTGTCCAGAAGGGGTTTTTGTTAGTCGCTGCATAAGTTTGCCATGTCTCTCCTATTCATTACGTAGGTGTGATAGGACGAAATTTCCTCTATTTTATTATCATCCTCCGCCTGTTCTCGTATACCTTTGCCACCCCTGCTGCACAATAATAGTTGCCCGATGCACAACTTTACTTTAACATGCGAGAATCTACTCATTTATAATGATTCCTAGGTACTGACAAAAAATTTTGATCTAAGTAACAATGGGTCTGTTCCAGGAGCGTGAGTGTTGCCTTGCGCATGCGCAGCGCGATGTTTTGTAATGTCTGTAGTCTTCGTTTTTAGGCGTCGCCTACCAAATCTTGCATGCGCATGCGTAAGGCACCGACAAACGCCTATGCTCACGCTTCTCGGAAGAGTTCATCAATACCGGCTAAATGGGCTAATGAAGTTTTGGAATGTAATGCATCATAGGCACCTATTGGCTGTACCTGGCAAATCTTATTTACCTTGGTTTCGATTTTTAAAATTTCAAATATCGAAATTTTTGTTTTCAATTTTATTCGATTTCACAATCGAGTTACAGCCATGGACGAATTTCTGGCAGAAACACGATTCGTTATGAGATCCCTTAAATTATGAAACTAACAAAGAGAAGGCCTAGACAGACAATACCCCCCCCCCCCCCACATTGGTATATTTAACAAATTTCGGGCCCGGTAGAATTGCTGAATCTTGACTTAAAGCAAAATTTATATATTTTCTTAAATTTCATTTAACGAGTTGGTAAGAATGTTAGGTAAAAGTGGCCCTGAAAATACCTAAATGAAACCAAAGAACATTATGTTCTGCCCGAAATAAATCACTACATAGTTACCTGTTTTATGTCAAATGTAACTAGCAGTTTAAAATAAACGCTAAAAAAAGGAAAAAAAGAGGGCATTGATTTCCTTAATTTCACAACTATTTTTGGAGTTTTTCAAATTTCTAGCAAAAGAGGCAAGAAGTCCCTATACGCTCCATAATAGGGAAAATATGCCGGTTTTGCGACAGTGTCTGCAACTTTCGGAAAAAAGTGTAAACATGGCAGGGGAAAATTCCCATATTGGTGGGTAAATGGGGAAATATTGCCTACAGTACGATCTTTCGTCTAGTAATAACAGTAGTAGTAATAATCGTCATTGTCGTCGTCGTCCTTGGTACTTCGTATTAGAAATCGTCGTAGTAAAAAAAGTCGTCGTGGATGGGTAAGTAATCGGTCGGGTTCAAGGTGGGAAACCGTTTACACGATTTAGTCTTTTGTTTTCGCTGGATTTCATAATAAGAACCTCTCAGGGAAAACATCTCAATCCGAAATTTGTAAAATTGTATAATTTATGGCGGTATTCGCGAGCTAAAACATCGTACGGTTGTTTCACGTATTAAATACCTACGTAAAATTTCATTGCAAATTTTAATGCAATTTTAACGTTAAATTTTAATGCATTTCTAGAGATCGCTCAGATCCATGAAAAATTTGGCCGCTACAATTTTTCTATGCTTGTCGAAAATTCGAGATCAAGACGTTCATTTTAGTAAGCAAATATTCAAGAAGAACCCAAAAAATCCAATATGAATGTTGAATTTTTCTTGGCATAGTTGGAAACGATGGCAATAAATCAGCTAACGTTTTGCCTGCGATAGTTAGTGTGAGTAGTTTCGTCGTACAAAGAAATTTATTTCGTGTCAGTTTTTTGTCTTTAGTGTATTGTAACGGACTGAGCCTTCAAAAAAAAAAAATTGAATAAATAATAAAAACATGTACTATTCGAGAGTGGGAATATACGAAGAAACTGTTAATACGAACTTTTCAAACACCCTCTATAAATCGTTATGGTCCTAATATTTATCAAAAGAATTATATTTCTGGCAAATTAAAGCCATAAAGAACTTTTAGGACTACGCACGTGTGGTTATCAGAACTCAGTTTGATTCAACTCATAGGAATATCATAATATTGCAGTGCCGGGCGTACTACCCGTAAATTCTTTCCCATTGACCGTAAATTCTTTCTTATTGACCGTAAATTCTTTCCTATTGACCGTATAAATCTTCGTGGCATATTTTTGATTCCGCTTCACAATAAAAATCCTCCGCCATCGAATAAGTGGCATTGTCAAGCCTAAACCCCGAATTTCCAGCCGATCTTATCGATGCACTTAATTAAATTGGTAACTTCATCTAATTTCCATACTAAAATACGAATAATGAGATCTTAGTTTCGAGTCCAGACGGACTCGGTTGTGGTCATCAATTTTCAATAATGATTGAAAAATGATCGATTATTTATCATTGACCGGGTGGCGGACATAAGCATTCGCCGTCGAGTTGTTTGTTGATCCAGTCAAGATATTTATCCACTCGAGTGTAGACTCCAGGATAGTTCGGCCTTCCGCAGCCTCGGCCCCACGATACGATACCTGGAAAATGTTCAATTCGAATAATAAATTAATAGAAAATATACTAATTATTCGCCAAATATTTGGAATCGGTCAGAAACGGGAATTGAGGCTGTTATGGGGGTATTTGCCTTGAGAAATTCTCAATTTGGTTTTGAAATTTCTCAATTTGGTTTGGAAAATTCTCGATTCGACTAAAAACGCTATATATTATGCCAATTCAAATTTGGAATTTTTATGTTATTTTTGTTAAAAACGCTTCAGCTCTACGCGTTTGCTGCAATGTGACGATGTTTGTTCACGATTTTCCATCAATCGATTTTAGTTACTGTTTCAGTTTTGCCTCTTAGGCCTAGGAGCAATTCAATGGCCCCAGCCCACGGGCGAGCGGAAATCGGATTTGTGCTGGACTGATCAGTCATGTGAGAACGTAATCTCGTAAGCGGCCGATTTGTATAGAAGATAGGATCAACCATTCTCAAAGAGAACCGCCGGGTAAGTGCAGCTACATGGCGGTGAGTATCGCTAACAGAATTTTTCAAATCCGTTGGAATGAAAGGTTTGTTCCTCTTATGAAAGGTTGGCTCATGCAAAAAAGTACGAAGAAGCTGTTCTACGTGGTTTTTTGAATAAAACCAGTGGTGCATAGATAACACATCCATAATTTGACACGCTTCCATATTTTGATAAGTAAATGCTTGGCACAATTTGAGTACATTTTGACGACTTCGGAAGCTATTTGAATGAAAAATGTCAAAAAACTCACGATGCAAATTTTAAAACTCGCCTACGTAATCAAAATACGTCAAGTTATCGGAATGTAAACAATAACCACTTATTTAGCAAGGGGAAACAAAGATTTTAAGAACAAGAATGCTCAAATTGGTTATTTTTGAGGCCAGGAAAAAATAAAAAAACACAAGTTCTAATATATTGGAAGTGCCTTGAGTAATTCGAATTCCGGCCTATCAGGGTGTTAGGTCTTGTCAAAACAAACATCCCAGTTTAAGAAATTTGAAAAAAAGGTTGTGAATTGAGGGAGCTATGGAGGTTATTCTAAATGACCACGGACTGACAGATGGACACACAGACTCTTGTTCGGGAAGTGATTCTGAGTAAATGTGTATAAATGAACGTTTTTTCTGAATCTCCGTTCCAATTTTCGACTTTAGGGCAATAACTTCCATTGAATCTGTAAATATGGTAGTGAAAAAATATAAAAAAATTTTTTGAAAAAAAAACGCTGATAAGTAGATTAGTGACAGGGTACATTATTTGTCTGGGTATCTCAGAAAATAAAGTTCAAATAGTTGGAGTAGGTTAGTTTATCATCATATAATTTGTGGAGTAATGGTCCATCGTGAGCTAAATGGTGCTTAAATGTTACGTTTTCACAATGATGAATAAATAGGTACAAAAAGAAAATACGCGTGCCCCAACCCCTCCCAGGATTTAACCCTCACCAGCGCCCGGCACCCCTACCCCTCCCAACCACCCCTTACAACATCCGCCCCTCCCATTCCCCGCCCAGGACCCCTCCTGCACCTCACGCCCCCCTTCTTAATTTCTGTCTACGCGATAAAGTTTGCGGCTAGACGAAACGTTCTCTTTCTAAGAACCGAATCGCAGAGTCGAATCGAAGAGCTTCCAATGCACCACGGGTCGTCCAATGAAGACTGGAGAAATATTAAATATTTGGAAAATTTTTCCAAGCATAATTCTCAAGGTGATGGATGATCATGCACCTATTCTGCCGTCCTAAGTTAAAACGTCCTATCTCAGTTTTTAGCGTTTTGAGAAAAACGCGGTTAAGTGAGATTGTTTGCACCGTCCACGTTTTTAACCCTAGCTATTTGGAATTTTCACGATAGCTCCTTGACATCACCCCCCAACTTTGTCAGTTGTCAACAAACCTCAATATTAAACCAGCAGGTAGAAATTATCAATCGAAGTGCAAGAAGTCGAAGATAAGACTTTGTTGTTGTTGTTCGTTTTCTTGTCGTGTGCCTTAGGCCACGTTCGACATTGGTTTTTATACCTAGGATAGGACTTTTTAACCTAGTAGTAGTAGTTTTTGGAACTCAGTATTCGAAGATGAATATCTTGCCCACATCCATGACAGACACAGCTTTGCTACTCACTAGGCCAGAAAGTCCTAACTCCTTTATTTGAGACCTCCTTTATTTGACTTAGGACGATTTATTCTAGCACAAGTTACTGAATTTTTTCAGTTATACAAGGTCAAAGTGTCCTAACTTTCTGCTACTTAGGACTTTTTAGCCTAGGACTACCAAGTTAGGACTTTCTGTTCTTGGATGGAGGCGGAAATTGACAAAAGTGAGATAGGACAAAGCCATTTTTCAGTCCTTTCCAATGAAGATAAGACTTTCTAACCTGGCCCATCAGACGCGTCATGTCAAAATCTATACAACCACGTCCTTAACTCAAAAAGCGAAAAAAATGAGATAGGACGTTTTAACTAAGGACGGCAGTATTAAATTCATTATTAGATTATTCTCGCGGATAGGCTCCCATCCGTTATATTTTCCGTCACGACTTTTTTCTCAGTCCACGCGCACTTACACCTACGCTGTTACTGAATTATTTCCCAGCGAAAAAATATTCTCCCGCCGTGTTTCATAAAATGAAACGAAAAATTCGTCGTAAAAATAACAGAAAAAAGTAGGTAAGAAAAATTCCACTCAAGCAGGGCATTTTCACGCATTGACCTGAGGGCGATTCGCTCCTTTTATCCAATTTCCATAATTCATCCGACTGGAAGAGCAGCGGAGAGAAACGAAGTAGCTAAGAAGTCGTAAAAAATATTCTTCCACCATCGACTACGGACTACGGACGGGTTCATCGAAATCGGTCGTAAAAAGCCGACCAATCATCGCAGGTTCTCGAGCTTTTTCCCCGTCTGACCTGCTTTACGGGAGTAATCGCGTTATTTTCCGTGAACCCCCCTCCCCTCTCCACCGCTCCGTCCCCTCCCCTCCCCACCACTCCCCACCCCCGGGGTAACTCTTGGTTACGGTTACCTCGTCCTCAGTCCTCACGAGGTGGAGACTCAACAAATTACGGCCAATCCCTTTCAATCAGAACCCTTATTGAGATGGACCCCCGTCTTCTGTGAGGTTTTTCATGAATATGAGATTCTCTATGAGGCTTCTCTCGAATAACGAATATAAAAACTTTACCATCTTTCATGTCTGCGAGGGAGCGAAAGGTATAATATCGATTTCCCTGCAAAATACTATTTTGACTTTCGTCTGGGTCAAGTTTATCATTTTCGGATTGTCTGGTTCCAGTCGTTAACCTACTATTGGCTGATATATGAATTGAAAGCCGCCGTAGGAAGTAAAATACCTATGGTATTAAGGTACGGTACTAAGGTAGTACGAGGAAGTTAAATATCAATGGTATTAAAGTATGATATTTAGGTAATTATTATGGTAAAACCAATCAGCTCCATGTGGTGTCATCTCCTTAATAATATTAAGGTATGGTGTTAAGGTAATACCAGGAAGTAAAATAACAATGTTAATAAGGTAATTATTATGGTTAAACGTACCAATCAGCTCCATGTGGTTGTACGGGGCTCCGTGGCTCAAATGTATGGGCCCACCGCTGTCACCCTGAACAAACGGAAACGTTATCATAATTACACTAAATTAATTATTAATTGCACTAAAATATACATTTTTATTAGAATTACGAAAATTAGGATTTGAACAATGTTTCTGTTCAAGATTAGGGTTTGATTAGGGTCAATTAGGGTTTGAACAATGTTTCTGAACATGTTTCTGTCAAATTTTTGGAATTTCAAAAATTGCCCTAGCTCCCTCAATTCTCAACCTTTTTTCAAATTTCTTGAACTGAAATGTTTGTCTCAGCAAGTCCTAACACCCTGTTTAATCGGAATTTGAATAACTCGCAGTACTTCCTATATATTCGCATTTTTAGTGTTTTCGATTTTATTTTTTTCCGGCAACAAAAATGAACCGATTTGAGCGTTCTTGGTCTTAAAATATTCGTTTTACCTTGCAGAATATATGGATATTTTTTATGTTCAAATAACTCGGCGGATTTTCATTTTAGGCGAGTTTTAAACTTAGCATAGTGAGTTTTTTGGATTTTTTGACCTAAAAACCCTCAAAAGCAGTCAAAACATAATAAAATTGTGTCAAAAATGCACGTATCAAAATATGGAAGTATTGTGTGTCATCTACGCACCACTGGTTTTGGTAGGTAGCTTTTTAGAATTTATTTGTCGGCGAAAATTCAGCGGCATTTTTACCTGGCATGCGTCTTTCCTGCCTTCCTTGACTCCCGCGCAGAAATTCGTTTCGAGGATCTTCTTCGGGCAGTAACCGAATTTCTTGCATTCCTCCCTCGTCAGAAGGGGGAGAGATACCTTTCTGAGGACAGGAGCTGTAGCTCCGCTCTCCTTCTGTCGTCCCCAACCGGCTACGATGCCATCCAAGCCGGAATAGTTCACTCCGTCTGAATCGAAATAATTATTTTAAACGATTATTGTCATTATTTACATGGAATAAGTAGAGGCTTATAATTTCATAATTAATATTGCAAAAATTAGAACCGTAAATTCGCTAGAAACTTTTTAATTAGGTAAGTATGTTTAGACATAAGGAAAAAATCTTTTTGTTTGAATACATGAACAAAAATCAAATTGTTTTGAATCTAAAAACAAAATCCAATTCCATATCTAAAATTATGTTGAACATGACTTCAACTGCGCCAACCTCTTGAATAAAGGTCGATTGCTAGGTACCATTATGTTAGGTACTTAGGTAGGTACATTGAAAACCGGAGTAGGTGTATACGTTCATAGTCATCCGGAGGTGCACTTAGGTGTCGCGGGTATAGCCTAATCGGCCATCCCGGCTTCTCATTTGTCTATACCTACCTGGATTGTGTATGGGTACCTGAATTTGACTTTCTTCCAAGTGAGAAAAGCTGTGTTCAAATCTACGCGTCTTTGCGTTGCGTTGTATTCCAACCACCCACAAACACAGAATGGTAAATTTTCGAATACTTTCGTACATTTCCAAGTTATTTACGGCATTCTTGTAGGTGGTGAGTTTAGACATGATTTTTGGTGAATTTTGAAGACGATGAGACTGTATTGATAGGTTTTCATTGATCATTAGCCTGATGACATTCTCTTGAAATTGAAAAATGTTTTAAATATTTTTAAATCAAATATTAAAAAATATGACAGATTATTTTATTCATCACCTACCTATCGTTAATGGTGGATTTAAATTCTCAAAATAATTGCACACCCCATTATTGCAGGGCGATAATTTATTACCCTTGGAAGGGAGACAAGCTGTTCGTATCTGCGGTCCTATGTGGTCGATTGGCGTCTCCAGCTCAAGAATGGCAATGTCGTCTTGAACTTTGACAATGCTGAACCCTTCGTGTATCACAGCCTTCTTCAGTTTCAGTTTTGTTTTCGCGCCGGCCTCGTCTTTCAAAGTTCGGTCATGTTCTCCGAGCCCGACTCGAATATCCTTGTAGCGTTTGCTGATTACGAAATAATAAAAGGAAATAATTGATTGTTTGATTATCGACATCGTGCTGCAATAATGGCATAAAACAGGGATGAATTGATAAACCCACCCTTATTACTTCCATATTTACAAAATGAATGGAAGTGCCTATTGAAATCATCCTAAAATCGAGAATCGGAACGGAGCTTCAGAAAAAAGGTTTTACTTATACAGATTTACCCAGAATCACTTCCCGAACAAGTGTCTGTGTGTCCGTCTGTAGTCATTTACAAAAATGGCCATAGCTCCCTCAATTCTCAACCTTTTTTCAAATTTCTTGAACTGAAATGTTTGTCTCGGCAAGACCTAACACCCTGTTTCATTGGAATTTGAATAACTCATAATAATTGAGAAATATTTGCATTTTTAGAGTTCTCTATTTTATGTTTTTTCCGGTCACAAAAATAATCCGATTTGAGCGTTCTTGGTCTTAAAATCTTTAATTCACATTGCACAATATGTGGATATTTTTTATGCTCTCATAACCTGGCGTATTTTTATTTTACGCAAGTTTTAAAATTTGCACAGTGAGTTTTTTTTTATTTTTGACCTAAACACCCTCAAAATATGATTAAATTGTGTCACACTTTTACGTTTGAAAATATGAAAGTAATGTGTGCTATTTACGCACCACTGGTCTTTCGAATACGTACCCGTACAGACAGTGCGCGGCAGTGACTAGATGTCTCCTGGTGACGAGTGACGCGCCGCAGTAAAACGTGCCGTTGAGCGTCAGCGTCGCGATCCACGGGAACTCGTGTTTGGCCGCAGGTTGTCCGCCTACGATTCGTTCCTGACGCCCTCCAATCCCGCAGACTATAAAATATATCGAAAACAATCAAATATTTAAGATCGAAAATTTGAACGCTAATAGATGATCGGATTATCTCAGATGCCAGAGATGCACCAACTTGAAATATCGGCCGATAACGTCGGTTCGATTCTGTCTTTGTTTAGTACGCAGCGCACGTGCCAAAAGATAAATCCGTGGTTTAATTGGGGGGAAAAAATTTCCCGTCCGTCGGACGTGACGTTGTTGGAAAGTGTCGCGTGGATAAGCGGTTTTCAACATGTGTGAACTCCAGGTTATCCGTTGATTAGCTGATTGTGGCTATATAGGGGCTTAGGTAGTGATACCGAGCCGGAAACAAGCTGGCTTATTTATAAACCTAACGAACTACTTGTCTTCCAACATCCCGCACCCCGGATACGATTTTTCTTATCTGAATCAACAAGTTGCGCAGAATATTGCAAATTGTTGTTAGCTTATTTTTAGATTATTGGAAGGCAGGTGATCTTGGTGATCTTGCGATTATATTTCAGCAGGGTTCATTTAAATTATCTTCAATGCGCAAACTCTTGCCAATTATTTTTGCACACTGATAAGTAGTTGATCAATCCCCATCAAACATAAAAATCAGTACAAGAGTTCGGGCTTACCTATCGCGCGCTCGTATGAGGAATAAGGTTGTAGGGTATGAGGTCGTGTAGGGAATGAGGCCGTATAGGGAAAGGGTTGAACCAAAGGGTCCAAAGGGTTGAAGGGAATGAGGTCGTATAGGGAAAAGGGTTGAAGGTATACCTCATTCGAATGAGGTCGTATATTGAATAAGATTGTAGGAAATGAGGTCGTGTAGGGAATGAGGTTGTAGGGAATGAGGTTGTATAGGGAACAAGGTTGCAGTGAATGAAGTTGTGAGGAAATAAGGTTGCCTTGCAGAAATGAAAAAATGTTGCTTTCATTTTTTTTTGTTGTGAAAAAAAGATCTTGAGAAAAAACGGCATTAAAATATTGATTTAAACTACCTAGGTTGTCACGCTGGCGTCAAAAAGGTAAACTGTCGAGTTGCCAAGTAAAATCTTCATTGGACGTGATAATTCTCGCCTAAAGAGCGCAATCTACCACAATTCCAGTAGCATCTTTTGGTAACTCCTTCCAGAAGGGTTTTACACGCTTTCAAACTTCAATAAGTGAACTTTGGCCCGAGCCCCCGAGCGACCCCGAGACGCCCTTGAAAAGTTCATTGTACAAAATAATGAAGTTACCAGTTGTTAACCGGTTCTTCCAAGCTATGCTCCCTCTATCGGAAGGAAGTAAGTTCCAAGTTAGCCAAGTGGAAAAGGTTTTAGTCGACTTTGCTCGCTGATACGAACGATTTTACACCGCATTAGTAAAACATTAGCGGCTTTTGTATTTCTTTCCTCGGTACACATTGCAGGTACACCTTCCAGAGGAAAAATATAGTAAATTATATTTTTGAAATTGAGGTGAACCATAATCGCAAGGAGAGTGGTCGAATCTTGTGATTTTTCCTTAATAACCAAAGAAACCCACATTCTTTGTTGAAGAATTTGATCGGTCAAGTCACAGCTTTTGGTACATTATTTCCAAAAATAATGTACCTATGTAATCGGTCGAGCAAAATTTTTTACAACACCCCCTGTTTTAACTGTCAAAATTTAGGCTTCCGAAGGCGATTTCGGCATTGTGTTTTTGACAGATTGGTACCCTGGTATTTGTTAATTTGTATTCATTTTGAACGAAAAACTTCTGTACTCACCGCAATCGCAATTGTTGTTCCTCGTCAACCTCATTCTTCCGTGAACCTGGAAAAAAAAGTTCAGCATGAAATCAATTGTTCCCAATACATTATGCAAGATCAAGGTAACATTCGCAGTCTCAAAACTCACATGTAAGTTATGTATGCCTATTCCTTGTGAATGTCTACATTTACGCTTGCTGGGATATAGTATGCAACACCAGCACAACATGTCGGTCGTGCTGTATTGCTGACCCGAGCCTTTGATTTTCAAAGTCAACTAACCTTATTCAAAATTTCGATTACCCCAATAGCACATTATTTTCCTACGATTCGAACAAATCAAATCGTCCGTAATTGAGTATAGCAGGCACTTCGTGATGGGAAATACGTAAGTACGGGAAATTAGGTACACCTACCTATACTAGGATATTTTAAAGTAATATTTTAAAGATATTATCCTTTCCACCATCTCGTAAGACATATGAAGAGCGTTGAGGGGCATAGTAGTTTTTGTTCTATTCAAAATCATTTACTTTTGGTACATTATTTCCAGAAATTTTACCATTGTATTAGTTGGGAGCTCTGTTCGTACTCAAAATCCACAGCTATGCGATCAGTATGCGGCCCGCGAGTTGGCCATGCAAAAATTGCATAACTTTTTTGGCCCGAAGACTGCACTAATTGTTTCAGCAGGTTCAGGAACACCTCACAAAACGTGACTGGGCAACTTATCAGGCTAGTCAAGCCGGCGAGGCCTTGATCATTCGCCTTACCTTTGGTTAACTATACTATTGGGTCAATAGCATCGACGCACTCAATGATAACTATACCACGACACACATCGCTGTCTTGTATTTTTTGTAAGCTGGTTAATGGATTTTTATTATGGACGACTTCACATAAAACGTGACATGGGTAGGTGGACGTACTATAGCCAAACGTGAGTCTTGTTTATTGGCCGATTTATCATTGGCTGGTAGCTAACGAATACAGACAAGCGATACACGAGTTTGTCATCAGTTATCGTCATCAATCATAGTTTTGTTACAGTAGGTTCCACCGTCATTAATTAGATTCAGTAGGTACGCTAAAATAAAAAATTTCAAAATAGTACGCTCGTATGTTAAATCCCAATCCAAAGGAAATCAATTTTCAAAATTTTATGAAAATCATTAATTAAGCGTTTAATTTAATTTGATTAATTAATTAACCTACTTAATATGTTCTCGCGTAATATGTTCCAACGCTTTATGGGGCAACTTTGGGGGGAAATTTTGCAGTCATCCCTCTAACCTCTGTTCCAATTTTATTTTTGGTTTTTCATTCAATAATTAATAAATCATCAAAAAAATCAATCACTGTGAAAATTTGATTGTTCTCAATTCAAAGTACTAAGCTGAGTACTAAGCTACTAAGCTGAATGCAAAAATAGAATGTTAACGTCGCCTTCGAGTTGAACCTAACGTTCGAAGACCGCAAATGAAGCCTTTCCTGCCGGTGCGTAAACTGCGAGCAGCATATCCACGATTTAGTAAACAGTCAGCAGGGCAAGTTAGAACGCGATCATATGCTGACGGTTGGAAAAGTTTCGCTTCCGAAGGTAACTAACGCGTACCGTGCGAGGGTGTCGCCGAGTTGATTACTTCTTGTTAAAGTTAGCTCGTTACAGATAGACCCTTTCTCGGTCTCGGGGGTACGAAGTCGTCGAAATGTATACAACCCTAACCTACCCACCTGTCTGCCAGATTGTCGTGTAATCGCCGGCTAATTAGAGTGAGTGCTCTCATATTGGTCTGGTGACAACCTCGAAAGTGGGCGGCCGGATCCGAATAAACGGGTTTATCAAATTCTCTCTTCTGCGACCCGAATGTGGCCTATCTGCTAACCGGCTTTTGATAGCCACCTTGGCACTCGATAAGTTTTAAGTTTTTCAAGCCTATCAGACGTAATATTCATTAGTCAAATGATAATATAATGATGATAATGAGTCAGGCGGGTTGAAGATAATAAGAAGATAAATAATAAGAAGTTGAGTTTGATCTCGAAGTTGACTATGAACTCGAAGTTGATTTTGATCTCGAAGTTGACTTTGATCTCGAAGTTGACTTTGATCTCGAAGTTGACTTTGATCTCGAAAATGACTTTGATCTCGAAAATGACTTTGATCTCGAAGTTGACTTTGATCTCGAAGTTGACTTTGATCTCGAAGTTGACTTTGATCTCGAAGTTGACTTTGATCTCGAAGTTGACTTTGATCTCGAAGTTGACTTTGATCTCGAAGTTGACTTTGATCTCGAAGTTGACTTTGATCTCGAAAATGACTTTGATCTCGACGTTGACTTTGATCTCGAAAATGACTTTGATCTCGAAAATGACTTTGATCTCGAAGTTGACTTTGATCTCGAAGTTGACTTTGATCTCGAAAATGACTTTGATCTCGAAGTTGACTTTGATCTCGAAAATGACTTTGATCTCGAAGTTGACTTTGATCTCGAAAATGACTTTGATCTCGAAAATGACTTCGATCTCGAAGTTGACTTTGATCTCGAAACTGACTTTGATCTCGAAAACGACTTTGATCTCGAAGTTGACTTTGATCTCGAAAATGACTTCGATCTCGAAAATGACTTTGATCTCGAAGTTGACTTTGATCTCGAAAATGACTTTGATCTCGAAAATGACTTTGATCTCGAAGTTGACTTTGATCTCGAAAATGACTTTGATCTCGAAGTTGACTTTGATCTCGAAGTTGACTTTGATCTCGAAAATGACTTTGATCTCGAAGTTGAATTTGATCTCGAAAATGACTATGATCTCGAAGTTGAGTTTGATCTCGAAACTGACTTTGATCTCGAAAATGACTTCGATCTCGAAGTTGAGTTTGATCTCGAAACTGACTTTGATCTCGAAAACGACTTTGATCTCGAAGTTGACTTTGATCTCGAAAATGACTTTGATCTCGAAAATGACTTTGATCTCGAAGTTGAGTTTGATCTCGAAAATGACTTTGATCTCGAAAATGACTTTGATCTCGAAGTTGACTTTGATCTCGAAAATGACTTTGATCTCGAAGTTGACTTTGATCTCGAAGTTGAGTTTGATCTCGAAGTTGACTTTGATCTCGAAAATGACTTTGATCTCGAAAATGACTTCGATCTCGAAGTTGAGTTTGATCTCGAAACTGACTTTGATCTCGAAAACGACTTTGATCTCGAAGTTGACTTTGATCTCGAAGTTGACTTTGATCTCGAAAATGACTTTGATCTCGAAAATGACTTCGATCTCGAAGTTGAGTTTGATCTCGAAAATGACTTTGATCTCGAAAATGACTTTGATCTCGAAGTTGACTTTGATCTCGAAGTTGACTTTGATCTCGAAAATGACTTTGATCTCGAAAATGACTTCGATCTCGAAAATGACTTTGATCTCGAAGTTGACTTTGATCTCGAAAATGACTTTGATCTCGAAGTTGACTTTGATCTCGAAATTGAATTTGATCTCGAAGTTGACTTTGATCTCGAAGTTGACTTTGATCTCGAAAATGACTTTGATCTCGAAGTTGACTTTGATCTCGACGTTGACTTTGATCTCGATGTTGATTTTGATCTCGAAGTTGAGTTTGATCTCGAAAATGACTTTGATCTCGAAAATGACTTTGATCTCGAAGTTGACTTTGATCTCGACGTTGACTTTGATCTCGAAGTTGAGTTTGATCTCTAAACTGACTTTGATCTTGAAGTTGAATTTGATCTCGAAAATGACTATGATCTCGAAAATGACTTTGATCTCGAAGTTGACTTTGATCTCGAAAATGACTTTGATCTCGAAAATGACTTTGATCTCGAAGTTGACTTTGATCTCGACGTTGACTTTGATCTCGAAAATGACTTTGATCTCGAAGTTGACTTTGATCTCGAAAATGACTTTGATCTCGAAAATGACTTTGATCTCGAAGTTGACTTTGATCTCGAAAATGACTTTGATCTCGAAGTTGAGTTTGATCTCGAAACTGACTTTGATCTCGAAAATGACTTCGATCTCGAAAATGACTTTGATCTCGAAGTTGACTTTGATCTCGACGTTGACTTTGATCTCGAAAATGACTTTGATATCGAAGTTGAGTTTGATCTCGAAGTTGACTTTGATCTCGAAAATGACTTTGATCTCGAAGTTGACTTTGATCTCGAAGTTGACTTTGATCTCGAAGTTGACTTTGATCTCGAAGTTGAGTTTGATCGAAGTTTGCTGATAGAGTCACGGCACTGAACTGATTCCGATAGCAGGATGTTGCAGAAGGACTGCATTAGCAGCAATCACGTACTATTGATTAAAAAAAAAAAAAAACTATCGACCTCGATCGATTGGTCGGGCTTGAAAAGACGAATCCAACGGTATGGGAATATCAATTTGGCCAAAAATTTAGTTAGTACCTGTTGCTCCTTAGCGATATTTCATTCGTTTTTACATGTTTGGTGGAGCATTTCGAAATTTAAGGGTGAAAAACGAATTTCTGATGTTACATACTACATTTTCCTTATAGTTTAAGCTCTTTCCAACACTAACAAGCAGTGCGTAGATAATTCAAAATGGTCCCATATTTTGACACGTAAATGTTCGGCAGAATTTGATCATACTTTGACTACTTTGGAGGCTGTTTGGATAAAAAATGTCAAGAAACTCACTATGCAAATTATTAAACTCGCCTAAAATCCAGATTTGCTCAAGGATGAGCCTACTGTGCCTCTTTTTGAATAATCACGAAATTTCAAAATGGTAGATATTTAATATTTGAAAATAAATGAAAATATTTTTTCAACAGTTGTACCTGAATAATATGAAAGAATAAAAGTTTAGTGAAATAATTAGGCATGGTTATCATTTAACTTATCTTCTTGAGGTTTCAACCTTGTGCCTATAACTCCCGGAGTAAGAGAATAGTTAGCATTATATCACTGGCGCGTAGCACTGTCCTATCAGGATGTAATCACGTTAATTAGCTTCTAATCAGTTTGGCAAGTTGGCGGATACGCTTTTCTCACATTCGAGTCGAACATGAAATTACCTCCGAGTTTGAACCGACCCGCGTTGATTGGCTTTTCCATCTGCACCTTAAAAGTCCATCTGCAGGAAACAGGAAGTCCACGATTTTGTAAACTGCTACAGGGATAGTGAGCATCCATGGATAGAACATGATCAGCCACGGCGTTCCTAGACAGTTTGCCTTCAAAAGTTTCGGTTACTAGAGCTAAACTACCAACCAGGGGGGGGGGGGGTTCACCGAGTAGATTACTTGTTAAAGTTAGCTCGTTACATACAGCTCGCGTCCTGTTTCCTATTTCTGAACCCAAGGACGAGACTGCCAACAACCTCGCAGCTGGAATGCTTCAAATTTTACCATTTTACCAAAAGTACTCACAAAGATTTCAGGGCCAATTTCATCAAAAATGGAAACATTACTTTCATCTAGTAGTCATATAGTCAGTGCCGTGGTTCTATGTTTTTCTGCTAAATATTGGCATATTTTATGTTGTTGTAGGGCTTTTTCCCTATAAAAGCATGTTTCATTATTACCATAATATACCATCTATGGTATCATATTATGATTCATTTGAATTGCAAAATGTCAGTACCATGCCGCTATTGCTGTCAGTCCCGTGGAAGTATGATTGATCCGTGAGACTGACCATAAAAGTAAAAGATAGGTAAAAAGGTTGGTAAAATACGTACCAACCTTATTTATGGGCATAGTTAGCGATGAGTTGATCAAATTCTTTGCAGTTTCAGGAATCTTGGAAAAAATTGAATGAATCAACTATGGCTGTAACTTTCTTGGCTGCGCCTGAGCTATTTCGTGCAATTGCTGCCTTTCCTACCCTGTTAACTTGAATTTTTTATTTTCTATAATTTTTCGTATTCTTTTATTAGGTCATACTTTCATTAAATATAATCAATGGATATTATTCATGCATCTTAACCAAGAATTTTTACTCTAACCCCCAGTCAGTCCCGTGGCAGTATGAAAATTAAAATTTTGCATTTCTGGCTCCAAAATAGAGTTTGACCTCCCAAAATCCGCTTAAACTGTTTGTTTGCAATCGGGAACGAGTGATTACCGCAAAAAATGTAGTGGATTTTTGGAAATCACTGACGCTGAAAATTGCCTTTTTTCTGAGAATCACCCAGTTGGCTAAAGAATGCTTTTGAGCAAATAAATGTTGGAAAAAATAGTTCTTTCAGGGGTCTGACGGGACTTTTTATAGGCATATGCAGGTTTAGTATATAATATGCATACGATATTATCGTATTTTGCTGAATTTGCACCGTAGCAGCGACGCGATAGGTTAAAATATCGTGGATTTGGTCAGGAGTTTCACGTTTCTGTTGCACAAACTATCCTAGTAAAATATGGATCATTGTCGCATCTAGATAATTGTTCAAACTATTAAAAAATTTATTATAACAAATTAAATTATTTAATTTACAATTTTTAATTTATTAATTTTCATAACAAATGAAATTAAAACTCCTCTTCGGTCGCTAGCCTTCAAATAATTCTTGCGAGCATTAAAAAGAAATTGTTTAAATAATTTCTGCGCTTTCTTTATATCCGATTCGTTTGCGTTGCACATCGGTATGGGTGGAGCAAACACGTGTATCTTCTGTCAAACTTGCCACAATAACGTCAAGATCCGTGCCAAGGTTGGCCCAACAAAAAAACTAGGTAAGATGGAAGGAATAACAACGGAACCTGACGCGCCCTCTCGGAAATCCCCAATCGTCATAAACGCTGAAGAATTTGTGTTTGCAATTGAGCGGCTCCTTTAAAGACTCGCTATTGTACTTGATTGAATAGCCGTAGCCATAAACTACCTATAGATAATATGTTTTTATCGTCTGCTCTAAAATATGTCATTTGCCTTGAGTCTACTGCAGTTGCGAGAAGGTTTTAAGCGAATTAGAAAATTTGGATAACGCACAGTACTTCCGATATATTTGCATTTTTAGTGTTTTCTATTTTTTTTCCGCCCACAAAAATGGACCGATTTGAGCATTCTTGGTCTTGAAATCTTTGGTTTACCTCGCAGAATATGTGGATATTTTTTATATTTCAATAATGTATTGTATTTTATTTTGGGCGAATTTTAAAATTTTAATAGTGAATTTTTTGATATTTTTGACCTAAACACCCTTAAAAGCAGTCAAAATATGATCGAATTGTGTCGCACTTTTACGTTTCAAAATATGGAAGTATTGTGTGTTATCTACGCAACACTGGTTCATAAAATCCAATACGGGTAAGTTGTTTTTATCGCCTTTTTTATTACATGCCTGGATATTATTTACTTTCACATTTGTATCACCCGCATTGCTTCCACCCGGAAGCCGATCTCAACCTCGCTCATGAGCTTCGACAAAGGTCATAGTGAGGACTCGGGGAAGAAAAGTATCAGTGCTGATTAGGATCAGCAGCCTTGCTAACGAGACAAAGCTCCTCTCGATCGGGGGTTGGAACGGTTCGATTAATCTTGAAAGAAACTCGTCTAACCGAGTCATTAGTATGCGAAACTTATCTATCCGATAGGACGCCCACCGTAACGTGGCTAAATCATATTAATGGTTTTTCGTTTTAGGGCCTCGTCCTACACCTAAATCACTTTAGTGCGGGGGACCGACGAAATGGGAAAGGCACAACCTGAGAGTGTCACATTCGAAATTTCACTTCGCTGAAAACGTTTTGGCGAATTTGTAACCGAAATTGTCATACGAGAACAAAGGGTGGGGCCTATAATATATGCCTATATAATAAATTATTAATAATATATACCTATATGATGTACCTATATAGCCCACACACGGACACACACACACTTGCTCGGGGAGTGATTCCCCTAATTCATAGGCGTATATATAATTTTAGAATGACCCAAATATCACATTGATATATTTTTTGAGCTAAACACTCTCAAAAGTAGTCAAAATATAATAAAATTGTGTCGAAAATTTACGTATCAGAGTTTGAAAGTATTGTGTGTTATCTACGCACGACTGGTTTTTCTTATTTTTTACTAACCACCAAACTTGCTGCTCAACTTTTTTAGTCTCATAATTAATCGAACTAAACATCGGATTTTGTCGTCGGCACAAAAATGAACCAATCTGAGCGTTTATGGTCTTAAAATCCTTGTTTTACCTACCTTGCAGGATATGTGGATATTTTTTAAGTCCCGATAACTTGTTGTATTTCCATTTTAGGCGAGTTTTAAAAACCACGTAGTGAGTTTTTTTATACAGTTGACCTATACACCCGTTAAAAACCGTCAAAATATGATCAAATTGTGTCACACATGTTTTTTTTTTAATTTCGTTTATGTATTGATTTTAGGACGATTTACTTCGTAAAAGTAGTCAGAATATGATAAAATTGAGTCGAAAATTCACTTATCAAAATATGGAAGTAATGTGTGTTATCTAAGGGCTACTGGTCCAATTATTGGAACTGACGAAAATAATTAATTAATAATTTTCCATGGAATCCACCGTATGCAGGAAGTGTTCCTCCGGCCGTGTTGACGGCATGGGAATTGGGACGGCGAAGATGTGCGAATGTGTTTACAGGCCGGTGCGGATTCCACGTGAGTGAAAGTTTGGCAGGGCGGTCTAATCGGGGCTAATCGGGCTACTCACGTGAGGCAGGAAGGAGACGACGACCGCGGCAGCGGTCAGAAGGGCGAACATTCCGCGACCGGTTCGTCCGGCGGCCACTTGACAAACGCGTTTCATCTCGTCTCGCGGAAATCTGACGCGAATTTTCAAAATGGGGAAAACGGCGGATTTTCGAAAATCGACGAAATTCGCCGGAAACTGTCGGACACGGCACTAGCCGACCAGACGGATCGGCCGTCGGTTATATACTAGAAGTCGACTACTCGGAGACAAGGACACATCTCTTGTGCAACGGACGGGGATTCGGCCTTTGACGAGCGGGGAGCCTCGACGGGGGCCCTGAACGTCGGCCGACGTCGCCGACTATCGACGTCGGCGGCCAATGTCAATGCCTCCGGCCGATTCGCGCCCGCGCTCCGAACTAGGTGAGTGTCAAGCCCGTAGCCGGAGCGGCGGACGCATTCCTCGAGATAGGCGCTTTCTTTGTTTCCAAGAAACGAGCGGTAGGCGCCTGAAGATTATAATCGTTATAATTATTGTTATAATTATCGCTGCACCGGAAGGAAATATTCTTACTTTTACTCCGGGTTTTTAATATTTATCATACTTTTTATTATCATACTTTTACTCCGGGATTAATTGAGGCTTGTAGATTCAAAACCGGCTCAATCCAAATTTGAAAATTTTCCAGAAAACAAAAAATCTTTTTCACTGAAGCATACTATTGAAGCAAAACCACTGTTTCGGAAGCGTTTTTCTATCATACTTTTACTCCGAGATTAATTGAGGCGCATCGTTTCAAAACCGACTCAATCCAAAATTGAAAATTTTCCAAGAAACTCAAAAAGTGCGCCCGCGCGCTGAACTAGGCGTCAAGCCCGTAGCCGGAGCGGCGGGCGCATTCCTCGAGATAGGCGCTTTCTTTGTTTCCAAGAAACGAGCGGTAGGCGCCTGAAGATTATAATCATTATATAACATAGAAAACATAAAAAACGCAAATGTATCGGAAGTATTGTTAGTTATTCAAATTAAATTTCGATTAGTGTTAGGTCTTGTCTTGACAAACATTCCAGTTCAAGAAATTTGAAAAAAGTTTGAGATTTGAGGGAGCTATGGCCATTTTTGTAAATGACCACGGACGAGCAGACAGACCGAAGCTCCGTTCCGATTCTCGATCTTAGAATTATTCCAATAGTTTCCATTTGCTCAGTAAATTACGTATTATATGAAAGTAAAAATGCAAATGGAAAAAAAAATTTGACAGCCAGTTTTGAAATTATAAGAATACTATACCTACCTAATTTCATCTAACCATCCCGATCGGCTCTGCTGATGAAGGGGATTATTTTATTGTCAACACACGTGAACGCCGATGTCGCCGCAACATGTGTCAATTCGTAAAATTCAATATGATTGCCTCCGATTACCGACAATGTAGGTAGGCATTCCGTCGGTTAGTAGGCTAATGGGACACCGGCTGTTATCACGTTGCTCTTCTTAGTCAGTAATGAACGACTGATCGGGGAAAAGTCTGATGTTACATCATCCTGCCTCTACACAAATATTTATACCCTCATAATTACAGATGTCGGCCATCCGAGGAACAAATCGGATCCGTATTTGTTTACATGTTCTTTCCCAAGCGATGATCTGATGTTTTTTAGGGTAGACGTGTACATATTAGCATTTTTTGGAATCGTTTAAGCCCACTTTCATTTCACATATTTTGACATATTCCGCTATAAATGCATATTTACAAATATTTAATCCAATAGGACACATATTTTCTAATTTTGGGAAGAAAACGGTGTGGAAACCTCGAAAAATCCAAATCGGTTCATTAGGATTTCCATCAAATTGGCAAAAACGTGAAAATGGAGAAATCGCATCAAGAAATTCGAGCCAAACCGATTTAAAAACAAAATTTTCTGCAAAACCTCCTATTTTATGGAAAATTAAGCGAGAAACCCGGGAAAAATACTCTAAAAATTCTAAACCCACTACATCACCTTCAAAATTGAGTTTTTGCGTTTTTTTTTTCGAAAATTAACCATACTAATGCAGATTAATTAACCATACCTTGACCTTTTCCGCTCGGAAGGTTACCTTTTCGCCCGATAACCGAAGTTGTCCCGGGCGTGCCCTGCCGCCCTCAAGGAGAGGGGCTAATGATATAGGACCTTGGGCTACCCCTGTCTCAATTCGGTTCTTTCCGCATTCAAACTAGAATTTCTCCATGAAATCGAAAGATAATCGCAAAATCGACCATATCATTGTAAAGCCGGTTGAAAGTGCTTCAATTTGACAATATCTGGCACGTTTTCGAAAATCAGTCGAAGCACGAGTATTTTCAGAAAGAAATATTTTCGGATTTTTGTTGTTTGAAGTGAAGGAGTTGGCTTTTGACCTAGGCTTATGGAAAAGTTAACGCAAAATCCCAAAATTTCCTCAAAAGTAAAAAAAAAAGTTTCGAACTGGAGAAACCTGGTCTTGAATTATGCAAAATGTAGATTTTCTAAAAAATAAACCTTAAAAAAATATTTGTCTTTGTCTTAGAAACGTAAATATTTGTCTTAGAAAAGAGTTGGGGAAGGAAAATGCGGTAGGTGGCGGTTTGATCCATTTTCAGTCTTTTTCAAAGGTTTTTTACACCAAATATGGGCTTAGGGGCACCCTGTTTATAGTAAGGTTGCAGTTGAAGGCATTTAACACTGTGGGAGCCTTCCTTCTGGCCGGAAAAATAGGTCAATGGAATTCTTTGCCCCTGAGTAGCTGAAATGGTTATTTCGGTACAAACAATATTCCCCTTTAAGCTTCCGATTGCAAATATTGTCAACACTCGAGAGTTTTCCGAGTTGTTTTTCTCGCCGGTAGACCAATTTTGTAAGGGCTTATCCGAAGCTGACGATCCACGGGGTTCATGTTTAAAGGGTGACGAGGATGAAAAAGGCGAGGGAAGATGCCCTTTAGTAAAATATATTTGTATTCACCGAATAGCAGAGGTAGGAGTTTATATTTTCTCCCCGATTTCCAGCCTCCGAGGGTTGGCGGGGAGCGGGACGAGGGCGAAACGGGCGAGCACGAAACAGAAAATGCGGGCGAGGGGGAAAAACGAGGAAAACACCGCGGGAACAAAAAGAACGAATATATTTTAAGTGTACGAGATATATTTTACCCCGTCCTAATGAGCGGCTCGGGGGGATTTTCCCGAAATGGGGTCCGTCCCGGGAAAGGGTATCGTAAAAATAGGAAAAGAACTGGAAATATATTATATAATATATTTAATTGCGGAGAGGCCGGACCGAGAAGGGCGGCGGAGTCTATTTTTTATAAATTTCCGACCAGGAGAGCAGGAGCTGGCAGGAGTTCGGTTGGCGTCGGAGTTCGGGCCGCGCGCAGCCACCCCTGCCAACCCCCCACCCCCGCTCACAACTCACCCATGGGACCACCCCCTCCACCCCCTTCTTTATCTTTAATCTCCCTGATTCCGTGCAAAATATTGGATTTATTCCATCAGCCACTCATCACGATTGTTTTCTCTATGAGTCGCACTGGTAAGGAATCTTAGTGAATTGCTGAGGATCGACCCGTTATTCAATTTTTGAAGTCAAATATCAGGGTTAGGGTCTCTAGGAGGTTCCTAGATGATACAGTGGCTGTGGTATTTTTTTAGAGTTTTGAGTTTAGGTCTTATTTGAAAGTTCTACCTTAAAATTCTTTCTCAAAAAAGCTGGGCAGTTGTATTTTTAATATTTTTTTTTATTTATTTTTGATTTATTTATAAATTTTTTTTTGTCGCCGCGCACTGATGCAGTAATAATGCTTATTATTATTATGTTATACTTAATTATATTAATTATTATATTATACTATTATATTATAATAGTTCTCTTCTAAAATTTGCAATCATGGACCTCAACCCTCAAAAATCAATGGTCACAATGTGACTGAATAGACCTGTCTCCAAGCCCTGATGAAGAAAATATAAATTTTCGAAAGCTCGGCGAAAGAGACGGTTTCTCAGAAGACCCGACCCTGATATTTGACTTCAAAAAAAGAAAGGTAAGGAATCTACTGTCGATACTGAGTTTCAGACAATTCTAATCCACACAGCCTCCATAGTAGCTGAAATAACGTACTATACCATACTATACCATACCATACCATACCATACCATACCATACTATACCTTACCATACTATACCATACCATACTTAGCCATACCATACTATACCATACTATACTATACTATACTATACCATACCATACTATACCGTTACCGTATACTATAGATGATTTTAGGCGGATTTTACCATTTCATTGTATTTTTTTGGCATATTTATGATCTTTTTTAGCCTCTTTAGAAGTCAAAATATATACAATAAGTTTACCGAATCTACAAATCAATATAAGCAGTATTTTGTCTTATCTACGTACAACTGGTTCATTTCTCCCGAAAACACAAAATATGCATTTTTGTCATGATAATGTTCAATTCGTAAAGGCCTCGTTTACAGGGCCTTTTCCGGAAGTGCGGATCGGAGCCTTCGGAAGTTGAGTGATGCGGGCCGCTTGTTCAATGAGCCGCATGACACGATGAACATGAAAGATCGCGAATCTCCTTTGAGGACAGCGATAGGAAGGTTGGACCCTGAACTTGAATGCCAGTCGTATAGTTTAGATTAGGTACACCTACCTACCTGCATAATATGCACTTATATTATAAGTTATAATGCAAACCAGTGGTGCGTAGATAACACACAATACTTCCATATTTTGAAACGTAAAAGTGTGACACAATTTGACCATATTTTGACTGCTTTTGAGGCTGTTTAGGTCAAAAATATCAAAAAACTCAAACTACGCTAACTACTACTCCCCTAAAATAAGAATACGCCAAGTTATCGGGATATAAAAATTATCCACATATTCTGCAAGGTGAAACAAAGATTTTAAGACCAAGAACGCCCAAATTGGTTCATTTTTGCAGCCGGAAAAAAATAAAATAGAAAACACTAAAAATGCAAATATATCGGAAGTACTGTGAGTTATTCAAATTCCGATCGAACAAGGTGTTAGGTCTTGCCGAGACAAACGTTTCATTTCAAGACATTTGAGAAAAGGTTGAGAATTGAGGGAGCTACGGCCATTTTTGTAAATGACCACAGACGGACACGCAGACACTTCGAGAAGTGATTCTGAGTGATGTGTACAATCGAAAGTTTCTTATGAAGCTCCGTTCCAATTCTTGATTTTAGGACGATTCCAATACTTTCATTAAATGAGTAAATTTTACTGTGTAGAGATGGAAGCAAAAACGAATGGTGTGTAGATAACACACAACACTTCCATGTTTTGATACTTAGATTTTTGACGTAATTTCATCATATTTTGGCTACCTTTGAGGGTGTTTAGGTCAAAAGTATAAAAAAAACTCACAACGCAATCTCAAAACTATCCTAAAATCAAAATACGTCAAGTTATGGAAGCATAATGTGCTCCCACTTCGAAAAAATGAAATGATATGAAAATACGAGGTGGTATTTTAATTACATCATGTTTCTTTCTATAAATATGAGATGATATTCGAAGTTTTCGGAACTCGAGAAACAGCATCAATGATTCTCGGACTCAATCACGGTCTGTCGCGAATAACGCAATAGCATTTGACAAGGGAACGGCGAGCTGGGTTGAATTACCTCGGTTTTGTGGTCTGCAGACGAACCGACCTTTTGAAAATGCTGCCGGGTCACGTGAACCGAGCGGATCGTAAAAGCCGCGGGTTGAAGGTGCGTCGATTATACGACGTTAAAGGGAAACAAACGTAAGTCCTGCATGTGAAGTAATTGCGATCACAATCAACATTTCCCTCGCGGTTCTCTGGATTTACAGCAGCGTATATATTTTAGGTAAATACATGAAGCGCACAAGTGCTCCAACGGTACACGACAGTGCAAAATCTGCATTTCTTTTCTAGCCATCGCGATGTAAAACGCGATGTGTCTTTTACACGCGTGTAAAACAAGTGGTTCATAAATGACACACAATACTTCCATATTTTGAAACGTAAAAGTGTGACACAATTTGATCATATTTTAACTGCTTTTGAGGGTGATTAGGTAAAAAACGCTGCTAAGTAGATCAGTGGCATGTGCAGATTGGTTTTCGGTATGTCCGAAGAACTCTGCAAATTTTGCACAGGGGTTCATTTTTCGATTGCAAAGACAACCCTACGATATATCGGTACTCCTTAAACACAGAATTTAGTTGTTATTATTCTATAATTTCAGTATAAATTTGTATTTTAGATGGAGATTTAGAAAAACGTTTTTTCAACCCGGCAAAAAATAATCATCCTCTTCTATTGGTAAATACTTAAATATCTATCTTTTCAACGGAGCAGATCGTTTAATTCCGTTAAATTCACCATTTAATCTATTCTTAATCACCTTCATAATTAACAGAATAATAATAATAATCATTAAATTCTCTGAATAATGAAATTAAAAATGCCTCAAGAATGCCTCAGAACCATTGTTAAAGCCTGACTCGCTTTCATGTTGCCAAGCGCAACTGGTCGTAGTGTGAGTGCGTCACCTTGTTGGTGTAATAGGCTAGCGGCCGTAAGTAGATCAATCAACCGTATCTAAGAGCCGAAGCAAAATTCTCAAATTTTTCCGATTTTTGTTTTGCTGATTTGTGTAATGCGACCAAATTCTTTAAATTGAAGATATTAGGAGGACATAAGTTTTTGTGGGGATGCCAACGAATGGAAAACGATTTTTGTGGCTCTAGTAGTTTTCGAGTTATTAAGAATTGCAGAAATTTTAAAAAACTCAAAAATGTCTCACTAAAACTGCAATAACTCCTAAACGGTTGAAGCTACCGGCGTGGCGATGGTCTCATTCGATTCAGCATAGAAAAATCTATAGAAAATGATGCCTCACATGCCTATGTTGCAAATTTCCTTAAAAATACGAATTTTTTACCACTTCAACAGCTGTTTTACTGTCCTTAAAATTAAGATAGGGTTCTGTCGAGATGTTAGGACCAACTAGATACGGAACTTGATTTTTGGTAAAAATTTCAAAATTTTTCGATAACTCCTTCCCCCTGAAAAACCCCGGACGGCGGACGGCGTACGGCGGACGGCGGACGGCGGACGGCGGACGGTGGACGGCGGACGGACAAAAAAATTTTATTGCAGATTCGGATTCTACACCCCTTGAAACGTAAACCAACAAATTTTCAGGGGGTGTTAAAATTTTTTTTTTCCTGACCGATTACAAAGGTTCATTTCTATAGAAAAATGAACCAAAATATCAAAAAACTCACTATTCAAATTTCTAAACTCGCCTAAAATGAAAATACACCAAGTTATCGAAATATAAAAAATATCCACATATCCTGCGAGGTAAAACAAGGATTTTAAGACCAAGAACGCTCAAATGGGTTTATTTTTGCGGCCAGAAAAAAAATATAAAACACTAAAAATGCAAATATATCGGAAGTACTGTGAATTATTAAAATTCTGATGAAGCTTGGTGTTAGGTCTTGCCGAGACAAACATTTCAGTTTAAGAAATTTGAAAAAAGGTTGAGAATTGAGGGAGTTATGGTCAGTTTTGTAAATGGAAGTAAAAATCAAGCTATGTAGTACCAAGGTGACAGAAAATTTAAAATTGAAGAGAATATTTTTAGATTTTTAGTGACTGAATGCAGCAGCACCAAAACAAGTACCTACCTAGATAATCACATTATTTAGGCAAAGGTTGTAAAAAATGTTCGGAATTGTTCCAATTTATCATCAGAACAAAACGCCGTATATCGGTTTTCCAAAAAGGCGACTTTAGCTTGGCCGGGGCACTCGGACTTGAAACATTAGAACTGCATTGCCTATAATGATAACATTTTTCACGGACTCTTAGAATCGCCTGGTTAAAACAGTTCGAACGATCTTGTCACCGATCGAGGCCAATCGTCGAAAATAATAAACTGCCACCCGTCACCTTGGCAGTTGGTTCTCCACGTGATGTCTAGGCCGACTTACCATCAGGACCGGCGGATGTTGGCCCCGAATCTGCACCCGCGACCTTTACTCGGTCGAAGATGGTAGCCAGGTGATGGATACCTGCAGTACCCGATACCCGAACAATGGATCGAGTCGTTCGATTATTTCGTCCAGTTTTTTCCACGATTCATTATCGTTTCTGGTTCAGTGTCAAACGAGCCGGCACGTGGAGGAGTGTCGGATCACTTCCTAACGACCAGGACCTACAGTGAGTCAGTGTCATACGAAAAGCCGTGCGATAGATTAACGAATAGTAAGGGAGCCGAACCTGAAAAATCCATACTAATTTTGGAATAAGGTTTGACCACAGACTATGAAAATCAAGTCCATTCTGATCACGAAAATGCTAGTCTGCCACTTCAAAGCAGTTTCCTTCTCCAAATTGGGGCCTCGTTAGCCCAGTCAATTAGATCAAAATGTGACCAAATTACTACCCTACGAGAATTGCGGTGGTCCTGGATTTTGAGATACGTTATTCGGGTCAGTTAGGAGGTGGATAATAAAAATTTTCTTGTTCCGATCTGGCTTGCTTCCTGTATGTATACTTTACTCGAAGTGCTCATCAACATAACTGACCCAAACTACAAATCCAAAATCCCCCCCAAGCTCTTGCGTTGATTAAAGAAATGAGCATTGAGAATGTGTTCTGGGACGGCAATATGGAGAAAATGCACCTGACGAAAGTACGAAACGCATTATCAAATTGTCGTTTGATTTATGCGAGGAGAAGTTCGAAGGTCGAGTCGTGAGGCCATGTGGGCCCGAGGCAGACGTGTGTCCCATGGCTATAACTGAACTCGTAAATGCGCGATTACGAGTGGCCTCAGTGTGGACGTGTCAGTCGTTGTGTACCCGCACAGTCCACTTCATATTTCGATACGCAAATTTTTGTACCGAAACGATTTGATTTTGACTAATTTGGCGGCTGCAATGATCAAAATGTTAAAGCAGTGTTGCGTAGATAACACACAATACTTCCATATTTTGAAACGTAAAATTGCGACACAATTTGATCATATTTTGACTGCTTTTAAGGGTGATTAGGTCAAAAATATCCAAAAACTCAACATGAAAATTTTGAAGCTCGCCCAAAATGAAAATGCACCGAGTTATCGGAACATAAAAAATATCCAGACATTTTGCAAGGTGAACAAAGATTTTAAGACCGAGAACGCTCAAATCGGTTCATTTTTGTGGCCGGAAAGAAAATAGGCAACACTATAAATGCTAATATTTCGGATGTACTGTGAGTTCACACACATTTCAGTTCAAGATGTTTGAAAAAAGGATGAGAATTGAGGGAGCTATGGCAATTTTTGTGGCATTGTAGTTTACTCTGTATAATATGGAAGTAAAAATGAACCAAAATCTTCATAATCGGTTTCACATCAGAATGGGCGTGAAACCACATTTTCAAATTTGGAAATTTAAAAAATTTCAACGTCAAATCCAGCGACACAATCGCATTACCAATTCATTAATCTGTTAGGGTTATGCCAATTCGGAAAGAGAGACGATGAAATGAAATTGGCTCTTGTGCAGGACACGACTTGAGGTTGTTGATGGTAATTGACGGGCGTTGCAGGTGACAGTCGTGACATCCATAATGACCTGAAATGGCGATCTGCCGACAAATTCGACGTTAAAGTCGCATTTATTTATCAGCGCGAATCCATCAGGGTTAAAAATTGCCCGTCTGGTTCGGCCAGCTTTTACTGATTCTCAAATTTCGAAAGGAAGGTAAAATCAAACTTAAACTCAAACTCGAATTGATACTCAAACTTATACTGGTACTCGAACTCGAAGGCCGAAAGAAATGTAAACTCAAAATGAAACTGATACTCGAACTCAAAGTCAAACTGAAACTATACCTAAAACTGAAATTGAAAATCAAAAGGGAACTCAAACTCGAACTGAAAGTTAAACTCGAGCTGAAACTATTACTCAAACTGTTAATCAAACTGAAATTGAAAGGCGAACAAAAACTCGAACTGATGCTGCACACAAACTCAACCTCATACTTGAGTTTGAGTTTCACTTCGAGTTCGTGTTTCATTTCAAATTTGGGTTTGAGTTCTAGTTTGAACTTCAGTTTGAGTTTGAGTTCCAATTTCATGTGAGTTTCAGTTCGAGTGTGAGGTTGGTTTGAGTTTGTGTTCGAGTTTCAGTTTGAGTTTACCTTTCTTTCGACCTTTGAGTTTGCGCATCAGCTTGAGTTTATGGTTAAGTTTGAGTTTGAGTTTCAGTTGGAGTTTTAGTTTGAGCTTGAAGTTTAGTTTCAGTTTCTGATTTTAGTCTGAGTGTGCATCACTTTGAGTTTAATCTTTAAGTTTTGTTTGAGTTTGAGTTCGAATTTCTGTTGGAGTTTCGAATTGAATTTGAGTTTCAGTTTTGATGTCTTGGTTTTTCAGCCTGAATAAACCAGCAAGTAATTCGAGTTTGAGCTTCAGTTTGAGTTTTAGTTTGAGTTCGATGTTAAGTTTTAGTTTGAATTTATATAGTATGTAATAGGTTCGACCTTTCTTTCGACCTTTGAGTTCGAGTATCAGTTTGAGATTTAGTATCAGTTCGAGATTGAGTTTCAATTTGAGTTTCACTTGTCAACACTTCAAGAAACATAGGAAATCTCAAGAAAATTTTCGAAAGGAGGATATTCTTCTGTTTCTATTGGAATGAATCTTGTGGGCTCAGATGTTGACTGATACCGAATTCAACGAATTTGTACTGACTGTTATCAACAGGGTCAATTTGAAGGGCGGGTACGGTCGAATCGCATTTTTCCGTTGTCTTGGTTTTTAAACATTTAATTTAATTTAAAAATTAAAAATTTAATGGAAAAGAAAGGGTATGGCACTAGCGCAATACTTGACGCGTTTTTACCCATAACAAAACTCAATCGGGCCACTTATTGTTGGGTCGGAAATTTTATGTACACGCCCTGGCCTTTTGACGTCGGGAAAAAATTGATCAAATATTTTTCAAGTAATTTTCAAGTAGGTACAGCTATATTATTTTTTCAGGTATTTTTCACTGATTTCTTTCGTTTTCCTCAAAATGCCGCAGTTTTTGATTGCAGGTGATAAGTTTGAGGTCGAAGCGACGGATCAGCAACGCGTCGGCCGTTGCAGCTGTCGCTCAATCGCGGACATTGTTGATATTGGCGTCGCCGCCGTCACATCGCAGGCCGGTCACGGAAACGCGACTCGGTAACGTCAGGCTCCGCGTACGGAATGGCGACAATCCGTGACCGGCGGCCCCTCCGGGCGGCTACGGGACCCGTTCGTGACCCGAGCGGCCGCCTTCGGGATTACCGCGTCTGCTGCGCTTTTATCTCGACTCGTATTCCGCAGCGCATGGGTCGCGGATTTAGCCGCACGGCGGCGGGGTAAATATTGCGGCATGGATAGAGGAACGCTATTCCATCTATTGACAATATTGTCAAACGGTATCGCTCCGAGCGAGATAGATCATGATTGTTGATTAATCATTATCCGATTGGGTAGGTAACTGTGAGTACGGTAATAAATTTTCCCTAAATTTAGTCGAAAATCGAGAGATCTAAAAATAATAATTATTTCACTTTCAAAAACCTAAAAATCTAATCAGAAAAAATAACTCTCGAACTTTTCCTCTGGATTACTTTCTAGAAAACTGTCTCCAGGCGTCTGAAAATCTCCAAATAATCAAAACCTCAAGATTGAAAGTGTAGGTCGCCTCTGCCCGAAACTAGGTAGAGTTCGTCACAAATTCTAATCGGATCTACCTGACCCCGTCTTCGTTCATATTTTTTTTTTCTTGTTCACATTGTCTAAAAACACACTGCGCAGTTGGATCTAAATTGATCTATTAGCCGGCGAGGATGAACAACTCGTTAGGAGCGATCATTTCTACAGATCCGTCGGGGTCTGATGGGCAATCTGGGGCAAGATGAAACGCACTCGTTTTTTTGACACAATAGGGAGTGCTTGCTGGCTGAAATGCCTCACTTTTAGGGGGAAAACCGGGTAAGTAAGATTTTTTACATTTCGAAAAAAAAACTAATTTCTACTTGGAGAAAATTTTTTTCCCCTGTATATCGAACCTTCATTCGATGATTTGAGGCATTCGGCCCCGTTTTTGCCCTGTTCTCGCTATCTCATCACCCTTCAAATTGGGTGATAAAATTTGCGGGTTTTGAAATTGGCATTTTTTGATATTTTTGATCTGTTCAGCCTCCAAATCATTCAAAATTGAATTGATTTGGTTCGCAAAATTTACTCATCAAAATATGGAAGTATTGTGTGTTATTACCTCTTGCTGACCTGTTATCACCGTGCTCTTGTGTGCACCTCTTGTTTCATGTTTCATGATGCGGAAAAATTAATGCTAATACCTAATTTGCAAGGAAAAAATCAAAATTGGGAACAATAACTCACAGGTATTTTGATTAAAAAACACATATTTTTTAAAAATAAACACACATTTTTGAAAAATAAGCACATATTTTGAAAAATAAACACATGTTTGGAAAAAATCAACACATATTTAAGTACATAAATTGAGGATGTTTATCACATATTCTCAATTTATGTACTTACAATATGCGTTGATTTTTTCCAAACGTGTATATTTTTCAAAATATATTCATATCTATTATGAATCCTAACCACAATTATTTGCAAGGAGTAGAATTCTTCCTTTCGGGAACATTTTTGCAATACAATTTTGCTACATGTTTATTACCAAGTCGGATTCACCAAGTTGGTAAGCGTTCGGTGTCCGATGGCTCTTCATAGAACTCACCCCTTTCCCGATAAGGGCCATTAGTAATCCGGTAATCGTGGGTTTGTTGAAACCGCCGGTACATTGACTCAATTCAATTCCAATCGGCCGGGGGATGGAACTGGAACATGGTAATCGTGGAAGGGCAGATTTGCGGGCGAAGCTACAGGACGGGGCGGCCGCAAATCGAGCATTTCTCTCACGGATAACCGAGGAATAATCCCGTGTTAAAGGTAGTCCTTACCGACCGAACAGACGTCTTCTACCCCAGTATAAAGCGGCCGAAGGGTTGTTTTCCAAGGCTAGCCGCAATCGGTTAACAGTTTTGTAAGATTTTTTCAAACATATCTCATTCCATAGTCAATTCCATATGCAATCCCATACCTAATTCCATATCCATATCCATATCCATATCCAATTCCATATCCCATTCCATAATCAATTCCATATCCTGTTCTATAATCAATTCCATATCCCATTCCGTATCCGATTCCATATTTGTATTGCCTTGCAAAATATGTTGATATTTGTTATTCCGATAACTGAACGTGTTTCGATTTTAGCCGGGTCCTAAAATTTGCTAATTGTGTTTTTTTTATTTCTTACGTTTTGGATTCTTATACCCTCCAATATAATACATTTTCTTTAAAAAATGTACAAATTTAATTATGAAAGCTTGAGTGTCCCCTGGTTTTTCCTCATATTACCTATCAATTACTTACCTAATTAACTTATCACGAATAGCAGGTTTTCATCGGTCGGTCTTGTACAAGTGCGCGGTTTATACGCAATTAACATAAGATTAGTTTTTATGAAAGCTAATTGTAAACGTCACTCTCCTTGACTCCATTCGGTGCAAGGACTTTCGCTTTTAAGCTAGTGAGCCTCTCCGACATTGTCTCGCTTTAATCGTAAATTATAAATCGTAAATCATAGATCATTGATCATAGATTATAAGTTATTAATCGTTAATTACAAATTATACTCGTAATACTTATAATGTTTGATCTTTATTCTCTTTATTACCCACGTCGATTTAGCAGCGTTTTTAGATTTTTATTTTAATGTAGAGATTTTTATCGAAAAACCTTCATTTATAATAGGTAGGTAGGTTCAAACAACCGAAAAAGTGCTGCAATTTCGCACTTCATTTTGGAGCAACTCAGCTGAACCAACATTTTTGAGAGTTCCATAAAATATGAGGGCCCTAAAACCAAACTAGTAGCTCGTAGATAACGCACGATACTTCCATATTTTAAAACGTAAAATTGTGACAATTTGATCATATTTTGACTGCTTTTCACTGTTTTTAGGTCAAAAATATCTCCCTGTTGTTGTTGAACCCTGTTGAACCGAATTTGGAATTACTCACAGTACTTCCGATATATTAGCACTGGGCGGGACTCGGTCATGAGACTGGGCCGAGACTTCAGAAAAATATTTAATATTGCTGTAAGGCGGCAGTAACTGTTGCCCTGTTTAACAGGAATTCTAATTACCCGCGGGACCTCTGACATATTTGCACTTTTGTTTGTGTTTCGTACTTTCTTGTGTGTTCTACTTTTATTTGTGTTTTCAATTTTATTTTTTCCTCGCCACAAAAATGAACCGATTCGAGCGTTCTTGGTCTTGAAATCTTTGTTTTACCTTGCAGAATACTTGAATATTTTTCATATTACACCAATTATCTGACGTATTTTGATTTTAGGTAAGTTTTGAAATTAGAATAATGAGTTTTTTGATATTTTTGACCTAAACACAATCAAAAGTAGTCAAAATATAGTCAAATTGTGTCGAAATTTTACGTTTCAAAATATGAAAGAATATTGTGAGTTATCGGCTCGCGGTTCGTTTTCCTTATTTTTTTACTAACCACTAAACATCGGATTTTGTCGTCAGCAGAAATCCCCTCAATTAAGCGGTAAATTTACCGAACCGGACTGGCAGTCAGCATTGACAGCAAAAGCGGGAAAATCTCGACGGGAAAACTGTTGGGGCGCAACTTAGCGGAGTGTAATTCGATTAACGGAGACGAACTTCCGCGGCTCGTAAATGGGTTATCGATTTTATCCCTTGGCACGAGCACAGCGACGAACGAAGGCTGAACTGGTTTGCCAAAAATGTACAAGCTCGTTCTTCACGGTTTCCTCCGTTCAAAAGAGAAATTGCTTTTCGAGTTGTGATAGAATTTGCGGTTTTGTCGATATTCTCAAGCCGAGGGAATTTTTTAACGACGAAATCGAGGTTTCTTTCATTCTGTTTTTTAAGCTAAAGGGGTGGTCGTTTTAAATCTGCAGGTGTGCAGGGGTTAACGCAGTTATAGAAAAGAAATAATGTACCTATGTAATTGGTCGGGGTTTTTTTTCAACACCTCTTGAAAATTCATTCTTTCACGTATCAGAGGGTCCAGATAATTCCAGCAATAATTCTTGCAATAATTTTTGCATCATTGTTTGCAATGATTTCCTCATACGTAGTGACATTTCGATACCCCCATATAGTCGATACTTGGTATCCAATGAGTATCGAAGTCTCAGTACTGAACGATATCATTTCTCATTAAAATTTTGAAATTTAAGAGTTTGATCTCGAAGTTGACTTTGATCTCGATGTTGAGTTTGAATTCAGAGGTTTTTTCGGTGTTCGACAGAGGGAAAGCAAGGCGACGAGTTGGCAACACTGATCCTGAGTAAATGTGTATAAAAATAGTTTTTTTCTGAAGCTCCGTTCTGATTCTCGATTTTAGGACGTTTCCAATACTCTCTTCAATACTTTGTAAATATGGAAGTAAAAAACGGCAAAGGAGATTTCTTCCTGATAAAGAAGATTTCTTCGGGTGATTCATTGACTTTTTTCGATACCGTTTCGATACCTTATTATATTACATATTATAAAGTAGAATTAAATATTATAAATGGTCGGAGAAAATCGTTAACATTTTTTTCGAAGTCAGCCTATTTGAAATAGTGAAATTACCCAATCTTTAGAATAGTAATACCAATATTATACGGGTGCTGTATAATATTGAATATGATAATATGTGAATGTACAATATATGAATGCAGAATTGATGAAACAGTTTGTTCGAACCTCTCCCCTCAACTATTAAATTTCAAACGGTTCCTTTATGCGTGTACCTGAGTACTTTAGTGGAGATTTTCAGTCGTGAAAGAAATCGCATAAATTGAAACAGTACGTTCAAACTTTGGGAATTACCGAAGTTACCAGGAACGCGGTTGGTTCACTCCGGTGATTTATCCTTCGTCCTTCCTAAAGGAAGAACATCATGATAGCTGGAAACCCTCGGGGGACTCGGAAATTTCGAGAGGAAGCGCAGTTTTGTTACGATTAGATTCTACTGGGTTAACCGCTGTAACGAATTTTGAGATGGCGAAGCTATTTACGGCCAATCTGAAGAGCGAAGTACCAAAACATCAAATAGAAAATTATCATTTTGTCAAGTACCTATGTCGGTTAAATAAAAATTGATTAAAAACCTCATAATGATGAAACAAGTATGACGGAGTAAATCCGTCTATAAATTGTTGCATTTCCGTTAACTTCAGATATCCGCTTCGTTCGTACGAGCAATAACTGACTTCAAAAAACGGAGGTTACACAAATTGACTTGTCGTAGAGATTTTTGTGAGATTTTATTTAAATTTTTACATGCAAAAATATTTCGTTCACAATTGGCTTAATTATTCGGATTACTGTATACGATCCATTCAATTAGTTTTATTTTCCCAAACTAAGTAAGCATCAGACATTGTAAAGCAAACCTATTCAAAAAGGCGTCAGCTGCACGATAGAATTTCTTTCATCCGCTTTTTTTCAATTTGAATTTTTTCATCCCAATGCTTTTCCTCTTTCATTTGTAAAATCCGGGAATTTTTCGATTTTCCTGCGAAATCAAACGCGGAAATAGGTCGAATCATTAAAATGGAGTTGGTTGACAAATTCTCTTCCTCTCTTCCTTCCTTACAGAACTTTTGCTCTCGCATCCTTTTCCCTTTGACTTCCCCATTCTAAACCTGCGGGTGTGAGAAAGAAGGGCGTCAACTATTTGTCGTTCGTGCCTCCGCAAGGCGCACCCGATGATATGTAAACATAGACGCTCCAAATTAACTGTGCCACGCAAATGGCGGTAATGCGACACTTCCACGTGCCTCGTGCGCCGTTTCAGTCCGGCGATAAAATATCGGGAAAATCGGCAATTTCCGCCGAAGCTTTTCCTCCTCCGTGCGATCGGGCACAGCTGATAGTCAATGCACGGAACGCAAATTTGAGTATCGGGTCTGTAAAGCCCCGTAATGTCGAAAAACGCTGCTGAGTAGATTAGTGGCATGGGTAGGTACATTATTTGTCTGGGTATCACTGAAAATAAAGTACAAATAGTTGGAGTAAGTAGCTCCATCATCATATTGTTGGAGTCAAAATTTGTATACAAATATAAAAACACTGAACGATTAAACACGACAGTGATACCCGTTGTCGGGGTCTCATGCCTTTCTACCTGAGACCTGCCAGGAAGGCCAGACGCACCCCATTCACAGCGCACCCCTTTACACTCCCGTCATTAAACTGCCCGCTCTATTAAGCTGGCTTATCCGAAAAATCTCTAACTTTCTAATAACCGAATCGCAGTATTGCAGTTCCGAGCCTAGAAACGGGCCCGAAAAGAGTCCGTAACGAGAAATTTTATGTTTTTTAATGCAACATATAAAGATATGCGCCAAAAAACCCGAAATCAAATCCAAAAATTTGATGAAATTCTTCCTGGGATCATACCTTGGGTTTTAACGTGGAATCGGTTTTTCGCATTTTTCTCAGTCCTGGCGACGCTTAGGAAATTGCCAATTTTTTGTGTCATGCACCTACCCAAAACCTACACACTATTTTTTTCAAATTTTCAAAATTTTTTTATAGGGTCAAAAAAGATATTTTTTTAATGTTAAAAATTAGTCTTCAAACCAGTTTTTGACCACAAATTTCAACCAATTTTGTCTTACAGGGAGTAAAAACCGTGTGGAAACCTCCGAGGAATCCAACAAGCTCAAAAAATTCGAAATCGCTTCAGTAGAATTTCCTCGAACCGGCAAAAACGCGAAAAAGGAGAAATCGCATCAAGAAATTCGAGCTGAACCGATTTAAAAACAAATTTTTCAAAATTCCCCGGAAAACCCCCTATTCTATGGTAAATCTAGCGAGAAACCCGGGAAAAGTACTCCAAACATTCCAAACCCACGTCATCACCCTCAAAATCGAGTTTTTGCGTTTTTTCGAAAATGGACCATACTAATGGCGATTTGGCCCCCCTTTGGAGTCCCCTGAACTGTTTTTGAAATTATGAGTTTTTTTGACATTCGAACGTCTTTTTGAGTGCTTTTTGAATCTAGCGGATTCTCTTACCCGAGGTACGCATCAAGGATAACATTGATTCAGCCCATAAATTTCCGTCGAAAGATGAGCCAACAGCGACCTACAATTTGTCGATTTTCCCCCTTGGTCGAGTGAAAAGCATTACCAGGATTTGCGTGGCACGGTTAATTTGGACCGTCTATGTTTACATATCGCCGGCCGGTGCGTCGTGCTGAGGCACGAACGGCAAATAATTGACGGCTCGCTCTCGCCGCCGCGGCTGCAGATTTCAAATTGGTATTCCGACGCGTCCGATTGCTGCCGTTTGATCGTGAGTTTGCCATAGGAGTGAATTCATTTCAATTATCCCACCGCCGGCCGGTTTATCCCCAACTGGAATTCACTTGTTGCGGCGTCAGGTACTCGGCCATTCACTCATAGGTACCTACACCGGGAACCAGGGCCTACTCGACGTACCTATTTTGAGTGTCGACGGTGAATTAGTGACATGCTGCGTTATTTTTTGCAAATTTTCCGGAAAGACAAAAACGTTTGGTTCATTATTTCCAGAAATGTATTCGATCGGGAAAATGTTTTTACAACACCCCCTGAAAATGTTTCTTTCGCGTTTTTGAGAGTGTCTGGAACACAAATGTGCAATAATAATTTTTTGTCCGTCTGGCGCAAAACGCATAGGAGGAGTGGTCCGATTTCATGGTCGTGTTGCCTCGATGTGGCAATTCATGTAATGAGCTGATAGCGACTATTAGAACTGGGAGAAAACTTTATTTTTGTAAATTGATCAAAAACTTATTTTGCAGTTTTCTCATTATGCCATTTTTGGACAGGCATATTATGCCCTTTGTGCTTTAAGGTATCGATATTACCTTCTTATCTTACCTGTCCACTTTCACCCACGTCGGTCTTGCGGAATCAAGTAGACTTATGGGGATCATCCCTCTAGGAAGGCCTTGAACACATTCCTCCCTCTCTTCATTGCATTCTTCGCACCCTTCTGGTCAAGCGAATGACTCAAGTTCATAGTCAGGAACAGTCGAACCTGCGAAGACGGAGTCGCCCCTGCGGCAACTGCTTTCTCCTCGCTCCACTGACCCCGCCCCGCCCTCCAAGGAGCTGCAGACAGTCAAGTCAGTCGGTTAAGTCAGTCTTCAGTCTTGTGTACCGCTAAGTTCAGTCCGGTTGTGTTATGGTGGCCGAATGGCGAACTCCAGTATCCGAGGCGTTGGGACTACTTATCCTCCTTCTCCTCACTGCGCCGGCTCTGTCGCGATCCTACGCCAAGGCATGTCAATTTTTGGCTACCAATTAAGCAAATTTCGAATTATATTTTAACTACTTTCGAGCCAGTTAATGTCAAACAAAAAAATAAACGACTCGCAAATTTTAAAACTCGCCTGAAAATAAAAATACGTCATGTCATCGAAGTATAAAAAAAACCAAAGATTTTGAGATCAAGAACCCTCGAATCGGTACATTTTTGGGGCCTGCAAAAAAGCAGTGGTGCGTAAATAACACACAATACTTCCATATTTCGAAACGTCAAAACCTTACACAATTTTATCATATTTTGACTGCTTTTGAGGGTGTTTAGGTCAAAAATATCAAAAAACTCACTATCCAAATTTTAAAATTCGACCAAAATGAAAATACGCTAATTTATCGGGATATAAAAAATATCCACCTATTCTACAAGGTAAACAAAGATTTCAAGACGAAGAACGCTCAAATCGGTTCATTTTTGTGACCGGAAAAAATAAAATAGAAAACACTAAAAATGCAAATATATCGGAAGTACTGTGAGTTATCTGAATTTCGATTGAACAGGGTGTTAGACCTTGCCAAGACAAACATTTCAGTCCAAGAAATTTGAAAAAATGTTAAGAATTGAGGGAGCTATGGCCATTTTTGTAAATGACCACAGACGGACGGATGGACAGACGGACTAACGGACCTACGGACAGACGGACACTTGTTCGGCGCTGAGTATAAGTGTATAAGTAAAAGTTTTTTCTGAAGATCCGTTCCGATTCTCGATTTTAGGACAATTACTTCCATTTACTCTGTAAATATGGAAGTAATAACTCCAATAATAATGACTCGTCAAAATTACATGTTGGTTAACAGTCGGCTACAACCGTTGGCAGCGATTTAGCCCCATCCTGTAGACACCTTGAAGAATTGACCATTTGAGGGTATCACAAGCAACAATCGAATCACAGATTAGTCACCCACAGCTACACCTAGCACCCGTGCATTTCCGGATAAACCTGTTTTTCATTTCTGGCTATTAAAATGCAACACAAGGCGTAAAGAGAAGGATAAGTAGTGATTTATTCAGGAGCTCGTTAGAAACCATTAGCGTTTGTTCCACGCTACCTTTCTCGTAAATGCGATCGCGATTCGTTCCGCGCGCGCAGCTGACCGGCACTGCTTCCCGTTACTTGCAACGGTGTTCATCTAACCGTGAATTTATCTCTAATTTGCCTCGAGGATTAATTATTGAAGATTAGGTACAATTTGAAAATAATCATCCGGGTTCACGACGAGCGCAGACGACGTGGCGCACGGTACTTCCATGTAATGCGCTTGGTAAAATTTGGAGGTGGATTTTGTTAATTTCTCTGAGGTACTCAGTCTCTGTGGACAGATACCTGACCAAAAGCTACCAACGGATCTGTAACTTTAACAACTCAAATAATATTTGACAACTCAAAACATTATGTTTTGGTGAAAGTGGTACGTTTTGATGCATGTTTTGGCTTGAGGAATATTATCCTACGTGCCTGGAATATTTATTTGGTATCCGCTCATCTCCAAGATACCTACTAATGCATTTTGAATAGATTTTTTATTTCATTTTTTACTGGCAACAAACACAAAAAATATTTTGACAGTTTTAGTGTAAAAACATGTACGATTTTTGCGAAAATGAGGTTTTCAGCTTTTCTGGTAGCTATTGGCCCTGCGCACCGTCTGGTCAGCTGCAACAAATATTTTTGATTCTATGGGAGTTTGTAATAACCTGTAAGTAATGAATTCGGTGTAAATCCCGGTAAGTAATGAATTTCTGTATAAAAACCTGACTTGCAACAAAATTCTGACCAAAATACGTTTAAACTGTCGGCGATGGTCTTTGGCTTGAAATAAAAAAGGAACAATAAACTAAACGTCCATTTACATGGAAATAAACGGGTTTTTCGGCCTCCTAAAAAGTTTTCGAAAATATACTTACAGGTTTTTACACTATGACTGTCGATTTGAACATCCAATGCTTTGAATTAATGTTCGTCGACCCTCAATATGACCCAATTCCGTGTTACCAGGCCAAAAATGCTGAAAAGGTACTGGAGTTGAGTGACGCCACTGCCACAAACGCAACTCGCCTCTCAACCAATGCCTCAGTTCCCTTATCGCCGTCGACGACTGAGAATAGTTTTAACGTCACAGTAAATACGCCCGTCGGCAATGAATATGAAGTCGGCAACTATGCAACCAACGAAACTGATGAAAAAACGATTTTTTCGGAGGTAAGCCAAATCCAGGTGAGAGGACCGCCTTATTGATGAATTTTAACTGCTGTTTTACAGGCCTTGAAATTAAGGTATGGATCTTTCAGGAGTAAGGAACAAAGATTTTGAAAAATATTTCAAAATTTACAAAATACCTAAAAGAGCCCGAGGCGACTGGAGAACAAAAAACCTTGAAATCATGAAAACATTCATGAAAATCTTCAGCCGTTTGGGAGAAAAAGGGTTCACGGCGGACGGACGAATTTTTTTATTGCAAATTCGGATTCCACATCCTTTGAAACAAACCGTAAAAATTTCAGGGTACGTTAGAAAAATTTTTTTCTTGGGCGATTACATTGGTTCATTATTGAATAAGAAATCAAAACGTCAACAAGGGGCCCTTGGCAATACGTACTGGAAAAACTTGCTGCTCCTCTTGTGAATACTATGCAGAAATTATTTTTCAATAATTGAGGATGTTAATTCCAAAAGGTACTAAACGCCATTTTTTTCGAAATCAAGATGAGACTTTCCTGGGGGTTTTGGGGGGGAGTTTTACGCAAAAATAAACCCATTTCCAAGATAAAATCACTCTATCCTCATTAAAATGGGGAGTGAAATCTCATTTTCATTTCAAAAGGTACTATATCCAGGCCCTTGGGGCTGCTACAAAATGTTCATTTCAAAAAGTACTTTATCCAGTATTAAACAGTCTTCGCGATGGACGTTTAAAACCAAAAAGTACTATATCCACAAAATACACCTATATACAGCTCTGCCTTCACTTTTTCAGAGATTTTAGTTGTTTTTCAATAGTATTGTGGTTTTGCTGCCATCGTTGACACATATTCGATGTTTGGGGAAGTAGAATAACCTGGTAAAACCCTCGCAAAGGCCCGGGTAACCAGTATTTTAAGCTGTCAAGCTTACGTATTCCGCGTCCGCCGAAGCCACTAGTTTTTCCAGTTTTTCACTTTTTCATCGAGTCTACCGGGAATTTTTTTTACTTAAACTTTTTCCTGAAACATGTTTCAACCACCCGAGGTGGGTTCCGAGCCGGAAGGAAGTGGCGGCGATCGCTGGCGACCGTCCAATGTCGACGAGCTCCCCGCTCAAAAAGTACCATATCCCGGCATGTTAATTTCAAAAAGTACTGATGGGTAATGAAGTCGAAATAAACGATTTCGGAAATGAATTTTATATTTCGCTCGAGAAGCAGAGAGATCAAATTAGGATATTATCCACGTGAATACCGAATGAAAAGAAAAAAAGTTATCTTCTGATAAGGCTGAGGCAAAGCAGCAGGTGTACAAAGGAAATAGGGAATTCTCCCAGCCAAATCCCTACATTTGCACATTACTCAAATGAGCAGTGCTGCCCCACAAAGAGGGAAAAATACCTGAAAAGGGAAATAAGGTTCACGAAATCCCAACAAGTACTTGAACCAGTTTTCATTTCAAAAAGTACTATATCCCGTCATGTTAATTTCAAAAAGTACTATAAACCAGTTTTCATTTCAAAAAGTACTATATCCAAAAATTCCAATTTTCAGATTGCTGTAAAAATTATTCTCTGCAGTTTATAATTTCCAAACTTTTCCCAACAATTTTGAAGATGATTTACTAATATTTGGCAAAAAATCTAGACCGGAAACGTGTTCTGAATGGTACTAGCAGTTTTCCTCGTTTTTCTCAAAACTTGTCAGAGTGGATATAGTACCTTTTGGAATTAACATCCTCAATTGAAATTATTACAAACAAAATGTTAAAATAAAATTTAATTTTTCAATTTTAACTTTAATTTTTAAATTTCATTATTTTTAATTTTAAATGCAAACAAAATTTTCAAATAAAATTTATTTTATTTTTTTAATTTTGAAATAAAGCTTAAATTCTGCTGAATAAAATATTTTCGAACCTGTGATGAAACAGTTTTTGAACGCGGGAAACTTTAGAAGGAGGGGATTATGGGCGTAGGATGAAGGTGCGTAATTTATGATTCGAATTCACCCCCGGGTAATCTGCTGACATGGGCTAAAGATGAAATTTCCTCATCGCGCCTGCCTAGAGAGGAATTTACCGTTGGGAGGTCGATGGTACTTCAATTTCTACCTCTCCTTGCGCGAGTACTTGGACGTAGGTGCATGCAAAGTACTGCAAAGTATCGGGGTATAATAAAATTGTCTGGGAGGCCGAATGAACGGCCCAGGGTGCATTGTAATTTCCTTGTTTCGACCGGTTGCCAGGAAACGCCAAGTTGCAGTTAGATTATGCAGCGATGCATCACGTTTTCGCCTAATTTGAGCGGGTTGAACCTGAAAATATTCACTGTTGACGGCTCGTGATTAAAACGCATTGCCCTGAGAGAGAGAAAGAGAGAGAGAGTGAGAGAGAGAGAGCACTAGGTAAATATCTCACCGTCTGCCATTTGCTCGAGTTCTCGTAAATGCGTTGCACCATCATGGCAGATATTATCATCTATGCCATGATCTATTGAAAGGATGGTACAGTCCTCTCCGCACGATTGGCCAATTTTTCAACCGTCAGATAATGTTGGTCGTTTCTCAGTCAAGACGTGCATTCGTTACCGATGTCCTGTGATCCCCGATCACCATATTTCCCCCATTTACGTGTCAAATGGTCGTGAATCGACTTCTTTTCGCTAGTGTAGCGCCGATTTGCACGTCTTTTATAAACTGTGGTACCTAGGTACATGGTATAGGTACCTGTTCTGGCTATCAACTAACCATGTGAAATTTTATAGGCATTTCGTATATAAACAAAGTCATTTCATTGTAATGTCCTCTCGTCCTCAACCTATGACGTAACGACGCGATTCATATAAACCATACTGCCCTAATTTTTGAAAAAAACACAAAAACTCAGTTTTGAAGGTGATGCCGTGGGTTTAGAATTTTTTGAGTATTTTTCCCGGATTTCTCACTTAAGTTACCATAGAATAGGAGGTTTTTTCCGAAAATTTTTGGAAATTTTGTTTTTTTATCGTTTTTTTTTTCTCAAACCAAAACTATTGATAATGTCAACACTTCAACACTGCCGGCTGTAGGGTAAACACGTCTCTCAATTCCTCACCCTCTGCGGGCGCCTTCACGATGGCGATAGATGACCAATTGGAGCCCGCAACTCTTCCAGCTGATGTTCTTATATTCGAAGGATTGGAGCACCCGAATGTTCGATATTTGGCAAACTCCAAGACCTCGCACTTCCCGTGGAAGAAAATTTATTACAGATCATGATTATTGAACGGCCCCTAACGTCTTTTACAAAAAATTATATTATATTGTAGAATGAATAATAAATGAATAATGAATTATGAATAATAAAATAATTCATTATATTACGTTATATTATAACGTGGGGGTTTTCGAAAATACCTGTGGAAATTGACAAACTATCAGTATGCGAACTGTTCAGGATTAGTATCTATTTATAATTATAGCAATACTTGAATAATTGAAGTGTAGGATTATCGATTTTTCAGGAGCACTACACCAATTTCGTCACGGTTAAGACCGAGCCCAGCGATGAGGCCGAGCAGGACGTGACCACTTCTAAATTTCCTACATCACCCACGACACCGATTCCTACTTTATCCACGGCCCATACGATTTCTACATTATTGCCAACCATTGGAGTTCCTGGAGCTTCACATTTGAATGCGTCCTTCCCTTCGAAGTTCGAGCCGGTCATCAAACAACCCCTCGTTTATTCGGGAAGTAAGTTGGTTTAAATTAGCGGGTTGCTGGCATCGCCATCACATTTTGAAGTTACATCCAGTTCATAGCATAATATCGTCGTCTGAGGCGCAGCATGGCACATCTAACATTTGGCAAATTTTCAGGAAAAAGGAAAAATCAATTATTTTCGAATGCATTAACATAGGTATCCAAGCGTATCTAAGGGATATTTCAGTGGGTTCCACGACGAATTTAGCGAATCTGAAACCGAGCAGTGATGTGGCACAGAGAGTAAACATGATTTTCTGTTTTACCTAAAAACTGCCAAATTGTTAGATGTGCCATGCTGCGCCTCAGACGACGATATACGTTTATTTTTACGTATACCATACAATAACACGTATACCAGGTATGCACTCAAGTCGGCCATGCACGATCCTAAGGAAATTGCCAACAATCTGATGCAAAAGTTTGTTAGAATGGATTTTGAGTCACATGTGGAAACGCCGCTCGAATTCATTACGACGATTCGGTCTGAAAAACTCGTCATTAATTAATAATAAATTAATTAATAATTAATAGTGATGTAATGAATGATCCGTACATTGCATACTATGCATTTTCAGCGTTTTCTATTTTATTTTTTTCCGGCCATAAAAATTAACCGATTTGAGCGTTCTTGATCTTAAAATTTTTGTTTCACCTTGTAGAATATGTGGATATTTTTTATACCCCGATAACATGGCGTATTTTTCATTTCAGGCAACTTTCAAAATTTGCATAGTGAGTTTTTTGATATTTTTGACCTAAACACCCTTGAAAGCAGTCGAAATATTATCAAAATCTGTCACACTTCTAAGTTTCAAAATATGGAACAAAATATGGAAGTATTGTGTGTTATCTACGCACCACTGGTTTCAAATGTGCTTAAGGCTTTCGTTACGCGCCTAAAGCTTGCAGGAACGATTTTACCAACACTGCATCATAACTAGACCTATTTTTACTTGGTAATGCACACATGTACAGTAATGCAATCGGTCACTTTACAGGTCAGTTCCCTTCGAAACCAGTTCGCCTTGAGCCGGCCCCGGTGACAGAAGAAGTGGAGGATTTCTCGCCGTTTGAAGCTAACAAGCAGAGTATACTCCAATGGATCGCTAGTCTTCTCGCTAACTATGGATTCGGCAATGACCAATCGACCGTGGCGCCCGAGCCCATTGATCAGTCCAAGTGTAAACCCTGCGGTAAATACTTTTATCTTCATTTTTCCCGGAGAGGGAAGTCCTGCAGTATTTTTGCCCTTTACATTGCCGAAACGTACGAAGGCTTTACTCGACCTGGAATGAGGAACATGCATGAAAAGCGATATCCATTTTTTCCGCCAGAATGGTGCTGGTTAGGATGCGAAAATGATGTAGTGATGGTCTACAACGAAAAAACTACATTTTTCCTGGTGAAAAACGCTAATAAAAAGGGCCTTTTTGAATGTGGCGGGTGAGCCGTATGACGTCACTACGTGGACGTGACTGCACGTGGTTTCTTAACGTAACGGCAAAAAATCCGTTATCGCCGTCCTATCACCATCACAACACTCATGAACTCGGATGAGGTTGCACTGGTGCTCACGGGAAGATGACATCACTCTGTGTAACCTTGCGGCTGGCCATTTTCCCGCTCGACTTCAAATCTGCGATTTTCACTAAGCCTCCCTCCTCTTTTAATTACCTCTTTACCGAACCGTCATCCAACATAACACCATTTTCGAAGCCTAACAAGGAATATTATGGCAAAAAAACAGTTTTTTTTTCATGCATGTTCCTCATTTCGTGGTTGGTTATGGCTGGTCAAGGCTCCTCATTCAAAATTCATCCTCCACTCCTCTAATGTCAAAAATCTCAGCAACCTACGCAAAAGCTCACGTTGCACGGGGAAAACTTTTCCACCTCCCGGCTACGTCATTAATGCATAATGCAGAAAGGTTTCCCGAGTGGTGAATGCTCACAGGGCCAAGTCAGTGGTAAGAAAATAGCTAAGTGGTTGTCCGGATCCAATTAGGCGCAGGTTTCACAATGCAACTTACCGCTAATAAAAACTTTCTTTTTCAACTTAAGGACCAACTCGAAAAGTTTTTCTCGAGCTACGTTGTTCTTTTACAGCTCATATAAGCGGAAGAGTTTATGAATGAATAAGCAGACTCCGAAGCTTTGTATGAGATATGAGTTATCTTAGCTCAAAAGCGTAGCGAAAATTAGGCAGGTTTACCAACTTACATGAAGTAGAAGACCTAAACATTATCGTATCTTTTCCGCTTATTAGCCTGAAACGTATTATCAACTCACGCCGTAATAAATCAACTCTCCGATAGCTTATAACACCCAACAACATACTATAATATAGTTGATTAATAAGGTGAGGTGCTGGAGGTTAGTACGGCTATGACCCCCAAAATGTGAAAATTGTAATTGTTTTTAAATGCGAATTTTTTTCGTTAGACAGCTTGTTTTTCAAAATTAAATACCTAGGTACTTTTCCCAACTTTATCTCACTCTATCTTTACCTATAATCTATAATAAATATAAGTTACAGGTAAAAATAGAGTGAGGTAAAGTTATATAATATATATTAAAGTTATATTAAAGTTATATAATATTATTATATAGTTTTATATATATAGTTATATAGTTATATAGTTATGTAATATATAGTTATAATATAACTAATAATATAATTTTTAATTAAAAATATAATTTAATATATTATGTTAAATATAGATTAATAAATTGATAGATAAATTAATAAATTTAATAAATAATATTTATAATTAATAAATTATTAATTATGATATTAATTATTATTAATAATTATTAATTATATTTATAATAATAAATAAAATTAAATAAATATAGATTAATAGATAGATAAATTTTATTAATCAACGCACCGCTGGTTTTCCAATTAAATTGGTTAGGTATAGTCTTGCATGTAATAATTTTGGAGCAACGCTAGGAAATATTGAACTCGGAATTAAACCAAGCAGTTGGCCAGCCTGTATGCTAAGCGACAAGTAAACCCTCATATTTATAATACGGCCCTCACTGTTTGAGTTGACCGAGCCGTTTTCAGAAGGTAATGCTAACTCGAGATTACCTTCAAGCCGGCGTTGCGTCATTTGCAGACTTGCGGCCATCGGAAAGTCGCAAGCGTTTAATATCAACGGCTAAATCGCCGCATTTCTGATGAGAACCAACTTTTAGTTCGAGACCTTAGATAGGTGTATGCAACTGCTGTACCTTTGGACCGGTTTGAAATGAATGTTGAATAGTAGACAGTATCTAACTGGCGACGGAAAGTTTCAGCTTGTTATATTGAACAAATTTATGTTCGTATCAACTTGATACTATCAAGGCAGGATTTGAAGGATCAATGCATTTTCGGGCAGTTCCGTTTATAGCATATCCAGGACAAGTTCAAAATTTCCCTAACCTTTAAAAACGTTCGGAGAATTTCCCATTTCAGTTAGAGAATTTCCCAAATCCTTTTTTCAAGATTTTTGGTTCATTTTTCTTAAGAAATGAACCTTTGTAATCGGTCGGGAAAACATTTTTTTTAACACCCCCTGAAAATTTGTTGGTTAACGTTTCAAGGGGTGTAGAATCCGAATCTGCAATAAAAATTTTTTGTCCGTCCGCCGTCCGCCGTACGCCGTCCGCCGTACGCCGTCCGCCGTACGCCGTCCGCCGTCCGGGGTTTTTCAGGGGGAAGGAGTAATCGAAAAATTTTGAAATTTTTACCAAAAATCAAGTTCCGTATCTAGTTGGTCCTAACGTCTCGACAGAACCCTATCTTAATTTTAAGGCCAGTAAAACAGCTGTTGAAGTGGGAAAAAATTCGTGCTTTTCAGGAAAAAAGCAACATAGGCATGTGAGGTATCATTTTCTATAGATTTTTCTATGCCGAATCGAATGAGACCATCGCCACGCCGGTAGCTCCAACCGTTTAGGAGTTATTGCAGTTTTAGTGAGACATTTTTGAGTTTTTTAAAATTTTTACAATTCTTAATAACTCGAAAACGACTAGAGCCACAAAAATCGTTTTCCACTCGTTGGAATGCCCACAAAAACTTCTGTCCTCCCGATATCTTCAATTTAAAGAATCTAGTCGCATTACACAAATCAGCAAAATAAAAATCGGAAAATTTTGAGAATTTGGCCTCGGCTCTTAGATACGGTTGATTGATCTACTTACGACCACTAGCCTATAACAACAACAAGGTGACGCACTCACACTAGACCAGTTGCGCTTGGCAACATGAGAGCGAGACGAGCTTTAGCAATGGTTCTGAGGCATTCTTGAGGCATTTTTAATTTCATTATTCAGAGAATTTAATTGTTATTATTCTGTTAATTATGTAGGCGAATAACAATAGATTGAATGGTGAATTTAACAAAATTGAACTATGAGCTGCGTTGAAGAGATTGGTAGACAGATACCTATCGGGATAGTAAAGTGAGCAGTGTAGCTTTTTTTCGCCGGGTCGAAAAAAAAGTTTTTCTAAATCCCATCTAAAATACAAATTTATGCTTAAATTCTTGAATAATAACGAATAAATACCGTGTTTAAGGAGTACCTATATAAGTATCCCTAGGTTTGTCTTTGCAATCGAAAAATGAACCCCTGTGCAAAATTTGCAGAGCTCTTCGGATACACAGAAAACTAATGTGCACATGCCACTGATCTACTTAGCAGCGTTTTTTTAAATCGATTTGAGAGATTTTTAAACCAAATTAGGAATTGTTACGCCAAAGTGGGAATTTTCAAACCCAAATTGGGAATTTTTCATAATAGATTTTTCGAACGTAATTAAGAATTTGAACTAAAAATTAAATTTAATAAAAAAATTCTAATATAAAAAATAAAAAGAACAATTTTTGTTCTGAGAATCATCGTGAGTTTATTCATTTGTCAACTTGGGAATTTTCCGAGCCTAAATTCCTGTAGTATTATTACTCAGCCTTCGTAAGGTGGATGTAACTAAAGTGGAGGCTATAAAAAAGGTCCTCCGATGGTCTCGTTCGTCCTTGAGGACTCATTTCTTTCGACCAGACGATGTCAGGAAGGGCTATCGTGTATGTCAGTCATATAATCTGTTTATATAATACCGCATCTGCTTCGTTCAGCAGACCTGAATACAAAAATAAACCTCCTGTCTCCTGATGGTAGACGATACTTTTCCGACGCCATGCAGGATGCAGCTGTTGTGATGATCCTCGCTCGACATACATACGTATATTATTCTCTCCCTCCTTTTTCTTTGACGTGGCATAAAATCCAAGGGAATGCAATCTTATTTCGCAGGATGCGGTTTAACAAATAAGAAGAATCGCATCGTCGGCGGGAAGGAGACGCAGATCAATGAGTATCCTTGGATGTGCCTGCTAACCTATCATGGGGAATTCTACTGCGGCGGTACGCTCATCAACCACCGATACGTTTTGACTGCAGCTCACTGCGTCTCAGGGTAAGATACCTCTAATGAATAATGAATAAATAGGTACATTTTTTTCATTCCAATGAATGTGACATGATTTCGATACCTTGAAGCACAAAGGGCATAAGTCCAAAAATGGCATAATGAGAAAAAAATAAGTTTTTGATCAATTTACAAAAATCAACATTTCTCCCATAATTTTCGATTCTATAAAAAAATTCGTCGAATAAAAAATGTTTGTCTGGCCAAGATCTACAACCTCGTTTAACCAGAACTTTGGTAGCTCTTAACACTTCGAAGATAAACGCTCTTAAAAAATTTGTCGTTTTTCTATTATATTATATTTGGAAGTGTTAAGTGCTACCAAAGTTCTGGTTAAACGAGGTTGTAGATCTTATCGTTTCTTGGCCCCAAAAAATAGATAAAAGGGCCATGATTCTTGGAGCGATCGATAGGTCCTGATGAGTAGATTCTTTCTGTACCGAAATCTCAAAATTGATATTTTGGGACATATGCCCTTCGTACTTTAAGGTATCGATTTGTTCGTCGGGGTTGGAGTATTGAGATCTTCTTAAGTTAACCAAACAAAAATAACAAACTAGTACCAGAACTCCTCTGTAAAAAGGACCAACCGTTGGAAAATTGTTTAAAAAAAGTCGCAGTTCGGATATCTACTTGTAATCTAGAATGTCGTACAGGTGATGCAATCAATAATTCCGGACTGCCGTGCTTTAAATGAAATGCGCATCATGGTCTCGCAATAATTCACTGCCATTCATGAGCCCAACACATTTGCGATCAGATTGCTCGCCGAGAATGTTCCCGTGGCATGATATCGAACGCGGTTTCGAACGAACAACTGAATTAACGAAGACGACGAATCTTGATTGGCCCGAACAGATGTCGTGCTCGTGGATTGAGCGAGTGCTCGTGACTAGGGAATCTGGACTGCCATAAATATTGTATGAAAAGTATTGTTCTGCATAATGTGGAATAATTGACATGATTTTCATGCTGCGCTACCTAATTTCTCAGCGGATTGATACCTTCCCTGGGGTTTCCCATGTACTTACACGGAACGGTAAATTTTCTTGAAATTGAACCAGCGGTGCGTATGTATAACTTTTGGAATTCAACGTCACTCCAACTCGAAACCCCAAAATTATTTTATTCATAGGTCAACAATATGTTGCACCAGGATCCAATTTTGTTTGTCCCAAAATATTTAATTTCGAATTCATTCGTAAAATAAAAAAGCACGAGTTCACTTCATCAGTCATTCTATATAAAACAAAAATAACAAGCAATACTTCCATATTCTGATTATAAATTTTGTAAATTTTTGAAGCAATTTATTTTGATTTTGACTGCTCTGGAGGCTACAGTGATAAAAAATGTCAAAATACACACAACACAAATTTTGAAACTTGCCTAAAATCAAAATACGTCAAGTTAACGGAATATAAAAAATATCCACACGAGATAAAACTGAGATTGTAAGACCAAAAACTCGCAAATTGTTCATGTTAGTGGCCGGAAAAACATAGAACTGAAAAGTGGTGATATATCGGAAGTGTTGGGAGTAATTCCAATTTCGGCTAACCCTTGTTTCTCGGAAAAAGTATCAATGTCCCTTGTCCTTGTTGCCTGTTGAAATTACCAAAGAATCTGTCTGTACAGACGGTCTATGTGATACGGGCTTTAGTGTTTCCTATTTTACTTTTATCCTAGCCACAAAATGAACCGATTTTAGCGTTCTTGGTCTTTTAATCTTTGTTTTACCTAGCAGAATACGCGGATATTCATTATATTCCGATGACTTGATACTTTAGATCCAAACAGCCTTCAAGGAATTCAAAATACTACCAAATTGTGTCAAAAATTTATTTATAAAAATAATGAAGTCTTGTGTAACTACTACCACTTTTTACTTCCATATTTACAGAGCAAATGGAAGTATTGTAGTCGTCATAAAACCAAGAATTGGAGCGGAGCTTCAGAAAAAAGTTTTATTTGTAAAAAAATTGTATAAATACACACTTACTCGGAATCACTCAACCTTTATTGTAAAGAAATAAAAACAAATGAAGAGGAATTTTAGCGTCTCTGCGCGTCTGCCTGCCCGTCTGTCCGTCTGTGATGGACAATAGCTACATAATATGTAGCTATATTATAGCTAAATACAAAAATGGCAATAGCTCCCTCAATTCTCAACCTTTTTTCGAATTTCTTGAACTGAAATGTTTGTCTCGGCAAGATCTAACACCCTATTTAATGGAATTTTTAATAACTCACAGTACCTACTTCAGATATATTTGCATTTTTAGTGTTTTCTGAATAGGCCTATTATAGGCAAGTTTTAAACTTTGTCGGAGGGGTGAGTTTTTTTGATATTTTTGACCAAAATACTCTCAAAAGCAATCATAACAATATTTTAATCATATTATGATCAAACCGTGCTTTTACGCTTCAAAATATGGAAGTATTATGTGTTATCTACGCACCACTGGTTTCAAGTTGAAAAAGATTATTTGAAGAGGCCTTTTTAAATATTAAGGGTACGCACCGAGGTCGGATATATTTATAATTAGATAATCGGAGGTTAATTGAGTCTGCTCTAATAGTGATAGGTACATAATACGCCGAGTTATTTCGTTATCGCTCGTCGACGGAACGTTCAGGTAGGTAGGTAGGTGTTTGAGGTGCCTTTTCCTCAAAAACCTCGATCAACTCGTTGTAGCGTCGCCCGGTATCGGTACGGGGTCTCTTATTATACAGCACGTTTACCACAAACGCAAATTCGCCGAAGTCTTTCTCTCCTCGTCCTGTCCTTACTGGGAAAGTTTCCCTTTACAGCGACTGGCGAAGCGCATAACTTCGCCTGCGCGTACTAACCCGAGCTCCTTCCGCAACGCGAGACAACCTTTTGAAATTAATCGGTTTATACGATAATATAACGCGGCCACCGTGTTGAAAATATTTATTGACAAGCTATAAATTGATCGGATTACACGACTCACCTGTACCGGTTGGATAAGTGGGTCTAAAAATGAGGTGGACATTCTCTTCTGAAGAAAGACCGTGGGGGATTTTTGAACCGAATTATTTTCAAATGATCCTTCATTCTGTACACGTGCTTGCTTCATGCGGGGGTGGTTCTAATTTTCTATCAAGTGATCACCAGGGAAAAAATTAGATTCATCCTAAATTTTCTCGTGACACATTTTTCCTGCATCAACCGTCAATTCATCATCTAACATTCGGGGAAAATACAAAAGTGAATGATAAAAAGTAAAAGTAATGTGAACCCAACTGCCGTTCCAGGAGTTGGCTTTTCGCCCGTAACCGAGGTTGTCTCCGACGAGCCCTGCCGCCCTCAAGGGGATGGTCGGAACCAACCGAATATAACGTTAAAAATATGGTATTTGATGCCTGTTTTGACGCGGAATTTCAAGTCTTTCTATTTCTCAGCGCAAGTTGAAAAAATGGTACCTATGTGTCTGAGAAAAATTGAGCAATTCTTGGCTATGAAAATCCCGAGGTTGAGAAAAATCTGATATTTCATCTATTGAAGATGATATACAGGGCCTGTAATTATCTTCGATGGATAAATGTCAGATTTATTGTAAAATTTCATATATCATTATCTTTGTTGAAGGTTTCGAGCCAGCAGGATCAGAGTAAGATTACTGGAGCACAACCAAAAACTGGACAATGAAACGACATTGATCGAGAGAGGTGTAGCTAAGGTGAACAACTTAACAATAAAATTTATAATTATACTATATTACTTACAATATTTATATAAATTACAATAAAGTTGCGTGCAAAAATTTAGACTGTTGGCTAAGCTTTCGAATAAAAAATGATGAAATATTCCATAGACAAACTTAAGGAGTCAATTTGGAATCTGTTCTGATGTCAGGTGATCAAACACGCCGGATACAGCACAGTCACCCTCGACAACGACATCGCACTCATCAAATTGGACAAAGACGTCGAGATAGAAGATGAAGTGAGGCCTGCCTGTCTGCCAGTGCCGAGTAAGAGGGCGTGAAAGTGAAAATTGTAGTTTTTAAACTAACCTTAATTGCACATCCTACATTCCCGTTCGCATAAATACCTCAAGGAGCCAGAATGAACTGATTGGTAATCTTGCCCTTTGTACCTATTTCAGGCTTCCATGGTTGAAATTTTATTTGAAAATAAAAGGTCATAGAAAATTTCCAGAATAGTGTCTACAGACTATAGATAGGCAATCAGTAAATGATTTAATTCATAAATCGGCTCTACATATACCTGCTTAAATATATAAATTAAATTAGGTATGATGTTTTGATTGATATTATTTTTAGGGGTTTTCTCACACAGGGGGCCGCCTATTTTCTACGAGTATCACCGTGAGGGAGGACGTCAGTTTTTTTAGCGACTAAAGTTATAAAGAAATAGCGGCCCTCTGTGTGGGAAAACCCCTAAAAAAAGGTCGATCCCTGAAGAGGCCCAACGAGGCGAAAGCGCTAGGAGAAATAAAGAACATGAGAGTACGATGGGCTATCACTCTCTCCCTCTCCTCAACAATAAACCTTCACATCAACCAATGGCAAATCAAATTTATATTATTACGTCATTTAGGACAATATAAACTTTCGCATTTCCAGAGAAAAGCTTCGCCGGAGAGACGGGAATAGTGACTGGCTGGGGCGTGACGTCAGCTGGAAAGATCCGCGAGGGAGATGACATCAGAGCGCACATCTCCCCGGTCCTTCAGGAGCTGGAGGTTCCGGTCATGTCGAACGACGAGTGCCGGATGACGGGATACATGAAAAATCAAATTACCGACAACATGCTGTGCGCCGGGTACAAGGAAGGCGGCAAAGATTCCTGCCAGGTGAGCGTTATTTGTTAATATAATCATTTTATTATTTTTTTATTATAATTTTTATTATTTATAATAATTTTTGAACATTATATCGTCTCTTGAAAAGGAAAAACATCGAAATCGCCTAATATCGCATTTTCGGAGTTGTCAGCTAAGGTTAAATTGCCGTATTTGGCTGAAAAAGAAACATCAATCTGGCGATAAATTGATCTAAGGCTGTTCAGGCGTTCAGGCTTTCAAAATTAGTTGATTGAAATAGATCGTAAAAACGTATTGAACCTATTTTATTTCAATTAACATTTAAATTGTCAAAAAAGGGTGCCGTTGGCCCGGCTTTACTCTCGTATTGAGAATCGAGAGACAGACATCGCAGAAACGCTGCTGAAGATGGCAGAGTTGGCGAAAGCGCTAGCATTATGGTTTGTCAATTCATCTAGATTTAGGCCCAGGATCTAAATTTAGCCAAGGAGGCTTGCGATGAATTTCACTTATGGGACACATAGGTTTGAACGGCTCCCGTGCGAAGAAACAGCGAAAATAATTCTCTGCTCTAAATATTGTCTAGAGAATGTCGTCATCTCACTTTTCCCTTCGCGCTATAAATGAAACTGGAAATAGACCAAAACCCTCCAAATCTGAAAATCCTCCAAATGGTAGCATACATTCTGAGCTGAAGGGAGTCCGGAAATCTGGAAAATCTACCTGCGTTTTAAAAGAAAATCTTTTTTTACGATCTTGATATGGTTGGAATCTATCAGTTTTTGAAAGCCCTCCTGAACGGCTTTTCCACGTTACTAACTTCCATACCCCCGTACCTGGGGCTTATATTTCAAAAACACTTTTCAACAGTACGCTACTCAGGAAAGAAAGTTTAAAAACCGAAATAGTACCTACCACTTTACGCAGAGTTCTCAGAATTGTGAAGGGTAGAGCGAAAAGTCATTGATGGAAAAACCGAAAAATTCTCAACTCTTTGGTCAGATTCAAAAAAACGTAATCGCTTCTTACTTTTCGATTTTTCAAAATTGAAAAGCGTAGAGTTGAAAAGTGGTATGTATTCTCAAGAAATAGTCCTTTGGACTTCTTCCCAAAAGACTGAAAATCCGGTATTCCTTCCCAACGTTCCTGAAAATCTGCAGCAATCCTCCGAACGTCTTCCCAACGCTCCTGACGATCGAAACGAGTTCCGAAAATCTGCAAAATCGTCCCAACAGTTTCCAGATTTTCCCACCCCTCGAGTCCACCCCTGACTTTCGCGAAATTCAGCCTTCGCGACGTAACTATCGATCCCACCCCCGCCAACCCCCGCCACCCCTCAGCTTGTCAGCCATTCCGAGTGAAGCCTCGCTTTTCATTGCCACGGCCACCGGAGCACATCGTCGGAAAACTGTCGTACACGTGCCGACCCTCCAACGGAGGAAAGTTCCTCTGGAAAAACAAGCGGTCCGCTTGAAAGTATTCGAGCTTCTCACCTACCCCTTTACCTTCGGATGAAGTTTACCGGCGCGACGGTGGAGCTTCTCGTCGCTCTGTATTGGAATTCTTTCGAAATGGGTTTCTTCCTCGTGAAGTCCTTTAAACGGACTGATGAAATGAAAAGGAGGGAAACTCATCAACGTTATAGTATGTCCATGTTCAGGTCACCGGTCATAACGATTTCGACGCTTCCTTTTTCTCTGAGATGTTTCGAAACCTTCTGGCACCGCCCATGCGGTACAAACATACAGTTTGAATCGTTTGATTTATGACAGCTTGGTGGAGATTTTCCAAATATTATTGCTTCATCATTATTATCAATTATCATTATCATTATTTCATATTTGCCATTATTGTAATTATGAATTATGATAATTGATAATAATGATGAAGCAATAATATTTGGAAAATCTCCACCAATGATATATTATTGATGATATAGTATATATCATCAAATGATAAATTACCTACTTTTTCCTAAACACTTTTACAAATCATTTTACAAATGATTTTTAAATCATTATAAAACACTTTTACTCATAATTCCTTTACTTCCTTTACTCATAAAATTACCTACTTTTTCCTATACACTTTTACTCATAATTCGTGAGATAGGGTAGGAACGATTGATTTATCCATCAACTGGTGCCTACTTTCGGAAAAGTTGACGTTTCGACTTGGAAAAACCTGGCCCACTCTTATGAAGAGGAAATTTCGACATTAGTTGCTGAAAGTCAGGACGTACAATTTCGTGTTTTACTTACTCCTGAACTTTGTTACTGCTGAATTGATGCAAAACGCTTTGCCTGCTTTAAAACTTGTGTCAATCTATTGTTAAATTCCAAAAATTCCGAATTTTGAACTTTTTGAAAATTTAGTTAAGTACGGCACAGTGGCATCGCGTCGACCCACTGAAAGGTTAAAAAAATGGTTTAACAAGAATTAATTCGTATGCTTTCGATGCCCTAAGGAAAATCTGTTTATATAATGTATAATATAGTTATATGATTATAATATATTATAATATAGTTATATTATAACTATATATAGCCTTGACCACCGTCCCTAGGTGTTGGGTTTTAGCTCGATAACCGAAGATGTCGCTGGCGTGCCCTGCCGCCCCCAAGATTATAACTTATGCACTGCGATACACGGAGCCTACTCATTGCCTCACTTTCTTGAACGGTAAGGGACTGCTTGAATGCGTGGAACCAATGCTACAATCGGTTCAATGCCCCTTGGACAAACCCAATGGGCTTAGCCAAGGATTGTCAGTTCATGTGACGAAGATTTATCTCCTTCCGAGAGGAGCTGGGCAGAGAAAATTGAACCGAATACGCCCTGTGCCCTCGCAAGCTCAAATATTCACATGCCTTAGCCATCTCGGCAACCCACTCCTTTAAAAAGGGTATACATTCTTGTCGGCATTGCCCTGGCCAAAAACTAGCCCTGTCCGTATCAACGTCTGCGGCCAAATCCAGTAAAAAAAAAAAACTGAAAAAAGCTCTGGCATTGTGCAGTGCCAACAAATCATCCTGTACATTCAGTCCGTCCGAAAATTCTCCCGTAAGTTATCACCGAGTGAGACTTTTCCATCCGACGTAAAGCTTCTTCGGCGGTAAATTCCTGGGGAATTTATTCGGAAAGAGTTGGCCCGACGCCACTGGAAGTTCCCTTTCTTCCCAAGGATCGCGGGAACTCGCAATTAAAGCGCGCCACGGCGCGCAGGGGCTTGGCCCACGTCACGTTCAATCCCGAGGTGAAGCGACGGGGTCTTGGGGTAGGCCAGGGACGTTTCCGCGCTTTCAACCCCTGGAGCACAGCTGGGAAATGAATGGTGGGGAAGGAGCGGATGGGCACGTCTGGGTGTCGCGAATCCACCCCTTTTGACAGGGGGAATTTATTTCCAGCCTTTTAGAGCAAGTTTTCACTGTCAAGAGGCAGTCTACGCTTCTTTTTAACCGACTTCAAAAACACAGACTTCACTCAAGCTGTAAGGTTTTTTGTCGGGGGTTTCAGTATGTTTTTTCCGCTCTCGCGCAGACAATTTTGATTGGATTTGAAAAATTCATTCCCTGAAAGGTCGAGGAGGTCTGCCATTTGGTACCGCTATTTCGGTTCATTTTGGTACATTATTTCCAGAAATAATGTACCTATGTAATTGTTCAAGAAAATTTTTTTTACAACACCCCCTGAAAATTTGTTCTTTCACGTTTCAGAGGTTCTAGAACAAGAATCTGCAATAAAAATTTTTTGTCCGTCCGCCGTCAGCAGCAAAACGCATAGAAGGAGTGGTCCGATTTCAAAAAAAAAAAAACGAGCGTTTAGCAAATTTTCCTGTGACGTGCACCTCCTATAAGGGAATCCTCTGAATCAACTCTAGACTACTCAAAAACGATCAAATGTAAAAAAAGTCATGATCTCAAAAACAGTTTTTTTGGGTTTTCGACCCCTTAAAATTTTTTGATCGGATTCCCCTGACAATATGCCTCAAGTTGGAGCAAAACACAACTTTTAGGACCAACCGCACCAAAATCGGATCAGCGGTTCGATACGAAGTGGACGGACGAAATTTTGGCCAAAAATTTCGTCCAGCCACTTCGTATTGAAATACTGATCCGATTTTGACTAAATTAGTCTTGAAAGTTGTGGTTTGCTCCAACTTGAGGCATATTGTCCGGGCAATCCGATCGGAGAAGGTTAACGGGTCCAATTCGGCATAATTAGGGTATATTTTTGAAAAAACACAAAATCTCAATTTTGAAGGTGATGCCGTGGGTTTAGAATTTTTTGAGTATTTTTCCCGTGTTTCTCGCTTGATTTACCATAAGATAGGGTGGTTTTTCCGAAAAAATTCGAAAATTTTGTTTTTGAATCGGTTTGGCTTGAATTTCTTAATGCGATTTCTGCGTTTTCGCGTTTTTGGCAATTTGAGGGAGTCCTACTGAACCGATTTTGAATTTTTTGAGCTCGTTGGATTCCTTGAAGGTTTTTACACATTTTTCACTCCCTATAAGTCAAAATCGATTGGGGTTTAGTAATCAAAAACTGGTTTAAAGACTAATTTTTGACCTAAACAAAAAATATTTTTTTGACCCTTTAAAAAAAATGTTAAAATTCCAAAAAAAATATTTTTGAGTAGGTTTTGGGCAGGTACATGACACAAAAAATTTGCAATTTTCTACAACTCTCCAGGACTAAGAAAAATGAAAAAAACCGATTTCAGCTGGAAAATCCAAGGTCCTAGCCTAGGAAAAATTTCAAAAAAATGATGGATTTGACTTCGGGGTTTTTTGGCGGGAATATTTAGATATTGACTATGAAACATGAAATTTGGCATTTTTTCGAGATTTTGGTCAACAGGGTCAATTTTGGGGGCAGTGACACTGCTGAAATTGCGGTTTTGCAGTTTTCTTGGGTTCACGGCACATGTTCCAATCGGTTCAAGGCGTGAGGAATACGAAATGGCGGCTGTAACATTCCCACCCTTGATCTTGGTAGGGTGGGGAAGTAGGGGACTTCCCCTACCCCTACCGGCTCTTTCGTCGTCTATTGGCTCAGATTTATTAGAAACTGAAAGTGTGAAGCTGGGATTGGACAGCTTATGTTAATGGGGTGGATCTTGATAACAGTTGTCACCTGTTAACGCGGTTAACAAAATGGCTGCCTTCTAGCCGCCAGGCCTCAGGAAATATTTCTTTGAAAGCAGCCGCCAGGTATTTTCTTTTTATACCTACCTATTTATTATCATTGTGAAAACGTACCTTTTCGGCATAATTGAATTCACGATTGACCATTACTCCACAAATGATATGATGATAAACCGACCTACTCCAACTATTTGAACTTTATTTTCTGAGGTACCCAGACAAATAATGTACCCATGTCACTAATCTACTTAGCAGCGTTTTTCTTGAGAAAACTCTTAAAAGAACTCTAGTAATCGGTCAGGGAAAGAAATTTTTTTAACAACCCCTGAAAATTTGTCGGTTCACGTTTCAAGGGGAGTATACCTAATCTAGATCTGCGATAATTTTTTTTTGCCCGTTCGCAGTCCGGGGATTTACAGGAGAAAAGAATTTTCAAAATTTTTTGAAATTTTCACCAAAAATCAGTTTTTGTATCTAGTTGGTCCTTTCGTCTAGAAAAAACCCAACCTTGATTTTAAGGCCTGTAAAACAGCTGTTGAAAGGGAAAAAATTCGTGCTTTTCAGTGAATGTGCAACATGTATCTATACATCTATGCCTATAGGCATGTGAGGCATCATTCTCTATAGTTTTTTTTTATTGAATCAAGTTTACTAATCTGTCTATTAAAATTGGAAAATTAATTTACATGATTATTTTTTCTTTTTATATTTTTTCAAGCTTAATTCTGGACTCCAGAATCTGGAGTCGGTTTTATTCGATGTAAATTTTTTCTAAATTGTTTACGTGAATTGGGAGTTTCTAACCGGGGCCTTACAGAAATCGTAAATTGTACAATCTGATCTAGAAGAGCAATGCTCTTCAGTATTATCATTCGCATGGGGTGTGGCTACATGTGCGTTCATTGTGATGGGATTTTTTCTCCCCTGTACGTCAAACAGAAATCTTTTGTCCTCTTTTTATCCTCCATCGCGATGCATTCATCCAATTTCTTCAATATGACGCGTCGACGCCGGTTCCAAAGTGCCGTAGTTTGTGGACGAAAATATTTTTATATAGGTACCAACTTGAAAGTAGAAAGAGTATTACCGCCATCAGTTAGTTCATTACCATCTGTCAAAATCGATAAATTCGCAAAACATGATATATTTTGATTTTAGGCGGGTTTTAAAATTTGCATAGCGTGTTTTTCGACATTTTCTATCCACATTGCTTCTAAAGCCGCCAAAATATGATAAATTCGTTTCGAAAATATGCGTACCGAAATATGGGAGAATCGTGAGATACCTATGTCGGCATCACTGTTTTTTATGGGTATTTTACATGGGGAGCGAAAATTTTCAGTCACTAATACATCAGAAACAATGGATTTGGGCCTTCCATTTATCGAAAATTAATACTTTTGGCAAAAAATTGATACCCCCCTATTTTGAGACTAAAAGCTTTTATATTTGTTTATTCCGCGGAGTTTGGATGTTTACACCCCTTATTCCATGTTTAACGTAATGCCATGAGTTGGTACAGAATGAGATTGCATATTATTTCACTGTATTCAATGCAGATCCTAGCTTTTTGTACCTCAAGGTCTAAAATACAAGAAATTCTGAAGTGAAGCAATGCATATTGATGTCTATGATTGCTATCGGTAGTGAATTTCCTTTTCATTTACTTTACGTCCCTACTTCTCCTCCAATTTTTTTTTTTTCTTTTTCAATTCAAACTAGTTTTGCATATTTAGGTGTACCTACCTATCCGTGATTTGGGTTAATCCAGTATTCCCAGCACTGGGGGACCTTGCTAATGGATCAAACGAAGGGACGCGGAAAATGTAGAAAACGTAAAGAAAAGACTTCTCCCCGAATCTCGTTGGAAACGTTGCCAGGGATTTAGGTATTAAGTAGAGATTGGTCCGGGCCAAAGAACGAGCGACAGAGACAGCCGCTGCGGGAAGGAGGCCGTGCGGGAAGGAGGGCGAACGAGAGTAAGCGATGGAGAGAGGGCGAGCGAGAGCAATAAAGAGGGAAAACGGGTTCGTAACGCAAGTTGATGGCAGCGGTGGCGGCGGTGGCATTATTTTACAGAGGGTCGTGAACAGAGGAGGACAGATGCGGGTCGGGCAACGAGCTAGACGGAGATGCGATGAAAGGGCGAAGGGCGGCGAATTCGGCGGTGAAGGTGGTGTTAAGCTAGAAAGGGCAGACCTACCCTCCACCAGCTTGGCGTGTCCTTGGCACGTGGCAGACCCCCCGGCGGGCCCATTGATCCCAGCGTTGCCAAGGCGACGGCGTCTCATCCCCCGCGTCGCTCCGAATCGCTAGCGACCGCTGGACTTTGTCCTAGGGTAACGTAGCGAGAAGTCTCAGCTCAATTGCCTATAAAAATTGAACCGCAACATTTCAGCGTTTCAGTCACCGCAACGGATGTGCAGATAACACACAACACTTCAGTGCTAGGATATCGGAACGGATCCGTAATATATGACATGATGTTTGTACAGCGCCAAAACTGGTTAACTCGCTTGAAAGCATTATTGAAACCAGCGGTGCGTAGATAACACACAATACTTCCATATTTTGAAACGTGAAGTGTGACACAATTTGATCATAATATGATCAAAATATTATTTTGACTGCGTTTAGGTCGAAAATATAAAAAACTCAATATGCAAATTTTAAAATTCGCCTGAAATAAAAATACGCCAAGTTATCGGAGTATAAAAAATATCCTCTTATTCTGCAAGGTAAAACAAACATTTTAAGACCAAGAACGCTCAAATCGGTTCATTTTTGTGGCCGGAAAGAGATAAAATAGAAAACACTAACAATGCTAATATATCGGAAGTACTGTGAGTTATCCAAATCCCGATTAAACAATGTCTTGCCAAGACAAAAATTTCAGTTCGAGAAAAAGGAAAAAGGTTGAGGAATGAGGGATCTACGGCCATTTTTGTAAATGACCACAGACGGTCACACGGACAGACGGACACACAGACACTTGTTCGGGAAGAGATTCTGAGTAAATGTTTTTTCTAAAGCTCCGATTACAATACTTTCATGTACTTTGTAAATAATATTTACATATATTTATATTACATATACATATTCATATTATGAATGATCAATCATGAAATCAATGAAAAAAATGAGATTCTGATAAGCATAATGTGCCTAAAAAATTCGCATTTTATAATTACTTCCATATTTACAGAGTATTGAATCGTCCTAAAATCCGATTTTCGATTTTAGGACGATTGTGAACAATAGGTACTTCCATTTACTGTGTAAATACGAAAGTACAAATTTCTCCGAATTAGAAACTCAAATTGAGGGAATGGAAGTTGTCAGTTCCACGAAAGTTTACGAGTTTGTACAAATTTCTCTTCAAAATAGAAGAGAGAGAAAAAAGTCATAGAAATCATTGGAATTGGAAGCTCATCAAGGGGTTGATTTGAACAGAATAAGCCTTGAATAAGTAATCAAAATCGGCTCGGTATATTTCGCCAGTTTGAATTTCAATGACCGTAAATCTTGTTTCAAAGCACCTGCAACTACTATTAACATTTACGGCGATTACGGCGTCAACATGAACGCAACCCCCATCCAACAAAGATAACCTATACAAAATTCCCTCATTTCCTCCCTTTTTCTCTCAAAAACGGGATAATTTACCACAACTTTTTCCCGAAAGTTGCAGAAATTGTCGCCGTACCCTCAGAAACCCCCTACTCTCGTCTAGAGAAAAAATCAAATTACCTTTTTTCATAATTTTCGTTAAATTTCCAACAAATATTCCGTTTCAACTTGTATCTCAAAATTGCGGTTCATCTACCAACTCATCTGCCTAATGTAAAAGGTGCAGTTTTGTAAAAAAAAAATGTCAAACTGTTGATGTTTTATCTATCGATTTATTCTCTTCGACCCTTACGACCTCCGAGCAGGATTAGCTGTTCCTAGACTTGAGACGCCTTTCCCTCCGGTTTCCAGTTTCGACAACCCCCCACCCCCGGATTTCCAGCCCCCTCCCCCTCTCTGTCGCCATCAATCGTTCCGTCATCTCGAATATTTCCGCGGCAATGACCAGTAATGGAGTACAGATCTCCGGCCGGGGCGTCCTACGTCAAACCTTGGAAGAGGTGATGCATAAATTTCCAACCGCAAGACAGGATCGAGTCCCTTGCTGGGTTTCAATATAACTTCGGCAGTCCTATAAATCATAAAGTAAATAGAATGTAGGTACGCATTCGCCTGCAGGAATTCCCTTTATGTAACCGGTCAACCATTTCTCATGCTGATGTAAAAAAAGTATGAAAATGATGTGTAAGTAGGTACATCGATACCTTAAAGCACAAAGGGCATATCGTCACGCTAGTTGCAACACCGGGTAACTCACTTTTTCCAATTTGCCAGGAGAGGCAAAAAACTGATTATTGTAAAAATCATGAGTGACCTAATAATAAGTTTCCCAGGTTCCCAAGTTGGGTCTTACGGTTAAATTTGATTGAGTTGGCTCTAAAGACGTCTAGAGACTTGCCATCGAGCGTTGCACTGAGATAGCACGTTTTGACGATAATTTGAGATACCCACTGTTGACTGAATTACGATTTACAATAAAACTAGCTATGCTAATCGAACTGCCACCTCTTTTTCCATACAAAAGCGTTGTTAACTCAAAACCGCCAGAAAATGAGTTACCTGGTGTTGCCACTAGCGTGACGATATGTCCCAAAATGTCAATTTTGAGATTTCGGTACCGAAAGATTCTACTCAACAGGACCTATCGATCGCTCCAAAAATCATGATCCTTTTATCTATTTTTGGGGCAAAAAAAAGATATAGAAGAATAAGGAGCGTTTATCTTGGAAGTGTTAAGTGCTACCAAAGTTCAAGTTAAACGAGGTTGTAGATCTTGGCCAGACAAACATTTTAGCGAATTTTTTTATGGAATTGAAAACTATCTTAAAATCTTTGTTTTACCTTGCAGAATATGAGGATGTTTTTAATTCTCCGATAATGTAGCGTACCTATTTTTATTTTGGGCGAATTTTAAAAATTGCATAGCGAGTTTCTGTACAATTTTTATCCGAAAACCCTAAAACGAAGTCGAAATGTATTCAAATATTGTCGAAAATTCACTTGTCAAAATATGGAGGTATGTTATCTACGATCCGCCGGTTTTCGAGTCGATCCGACGACAAAGTGGAGCATTCCGCTCACTAGCTTGACATGACGGCAAAGCGAAGCGGTGGCAGTTGGCAGAAAACAACCACCTATGTTAGGGGATGATAGCATTAATTTGCCATGTGAGCGATACCAATTAAAATTAAAGCGCGACACCTGACGACATCTGACGGCCGGTAATCACGACCCCGGCTTGACGATGAAAATCACGACTACCTATGGCATCACTCGCTATGGCAATCCCCATCGTCATAATTCATGATATTTCATTCCTCTAAACTTGTGCTGCAATTACGGCAATTGCGGTACAGTGAATCTCGAACATGCATGACACAATGGGTGACAAGGGCGGAAGTGCATCATCAGTGATGGCTGACCCGATCATCAACCATTGCAGAAATTGTGAGATTCAAAAGAGTTGAAGAGCAGGTCATACCATCCTAAAAAACTGGATATGTTTCCATTCCGATAAATTAGCCTAACGGATAGCATTCATTAGAAAGTGTTCTCTTAAAATCATTGTGCAACAATTACGAATCTTGCGAAATCAAAGTCAAACTCACAATGAAAATGAAACTTAAACTCATAATGGAAATCGAAGTCAAACTCACAATGAAACAGAAACTCAAACTCATAATCGAAATCGAAGTCAAACTCTCAGTGAAACAGAAAGTCAAAGTCATAATCGAAATCGAAGTCAAACTCACAATGAAACAGAAACTCAAACTCATAATCGAAATCGAAGTCAAACTCACAATGAAACAGAAACTCAAACTCATAATCGAAATCAAAGTCAAACTCACAATGAAACAGAAACTCAAACTCATAATCGAAATCGAAGTCAAACTCACAATGAAACAGAAACTCAAACTCATAATCGAAATCGAAGTCGAACTCACAATGAAACAGAAACTCAAACTCATAATCGAAATCGAAGTCAAACTCACAATGAAACAGAAACTCAAACTCATAATCGAAATCGAAGTCAAACTCACAATGGAACAGAAACTCAAACTCATAATCGAAATCGAAGTCAAACTCACAATATTACAGAAACTCATACTCATAATTGAAATCGAAGTCAAACTCTCAGTGAAACAGAAAGTCAAAGTCATAATCGAAATCGAAGTCAAACTCACAATGAAACAGAAACTCAAACTCATAATCGAAATCGAAGTGAAACTCACAATGGAACAGAAACTCAAACTCATAATCGAAATCGAAGTCAAACTCACAATGAAACAGAAACTCAAACTCATAATCGAAATCGAAGTGAAACTCACAATGAAACAGAAACTCAAACTCATAATCGAAATCGAAGTCAAACTCTCAGTGAAACAGAAACTCAAACTCATAATCGAAATCGAAGTCAAACTCACAATGAAACAGAAACTCAAACTCATAATCGAAATCGAAGTTGAACTCACAATGAAACAGAAACTCAAACTCATAATCGAAATCGAAGTCAAACTCACAATGAAACAGAAACTCAAACTCATAATCGAAATCGAAGTCAAACTCACAGTGAAACAGAAACTCAAACTCATAATCGAAATCGAAGCAACCACACGAAGAACCAAACTCAATGAAATCGAAGTCAAACCTCAGTGGAACATAATCGAAATCGAAGTCTCACAATGAAAAGCGAACTCAGACAGAGTTTCTGTTTCATTGTAAGTTTGACTTCGATTTCGATTATGAGTTTGAGTTTCGGTTTCATTGTAAGTTTGACTTCGATTTCGATTGTGAATTTGAGTTTCTGTTTCATTGTTAGTTTGACTTCGATTTCGATTGTGAATTTGAGTTTCTGTTTCATTGTCAGTTTGACTTCGATTTCGATTATGAGTTGGAGTTTCTGTTTCATTGTAAGTTTGACTTCGATTTCGATTGTGAGTTTGAGTTTGTGTATCATTGTAAGTTTGACTTCAATTTCGATTATGAGTTTGACTTCGATTTCGATTATGAGTTTGACTTCGATTTCGATTATGAGTTTGACTTCGATTTCGATTATGAGTTTGACTTCGATTTCGATTATGAGTTGGAGTTTCTGTTTCATTGTAAGTTTGACTTCGATTTCGATTGTGAGTTTGAGTTTGTGTATCATTGTAAGTTTGACTTCAATTTCGATTATGAGTTTGACTTCGATTTCGATTATGAGTTTGACTTCGATTTCGATTATGAGTTTGACTTCGATTTCGATTATGAGTTTGACTTCGATTTCGATTATGAGTTTGAGTTTCTGTTTCACTGAGAGTTTGACTTCGATTTCGATTATGAGTTTGACTTCGATTTCGATTATGAGCTTGACTTCGATTTCGATCATGAGTTTGAGTTTCTGTTACATTGTAAGTTTGACTTCGATTTCGATTATGAGTTTGAGTTTCTGTTTCATTGTGAGTTTGACTTCGATTTCGATTATGAGTTTGAGTTTCTGTTTCATTGTGAGTTTGACTTCGATTTTGATTATGAGTTTGACTTCGATTTCGATTATGAGTTTGAGTTTCTGTTTCATTGTGAGTTTGACTTCGATTTCGATTATGAGTTAGAGTTTCTGTTTCATTGTGAGTTTGACTTCGATTTCGATTATGAGTTTGCGTTTCTGTTTCATTGTGAGTTTGACTTCGATTTCGATTATGAGTTTGCGTTTGTGTTTCAATTTGTTTTGGTTTGAGTTTCGGTTGAGTTTGGGGTTTAGTTTGATTTTTCCTTTCTGTTTGAATGATTGTTTTAGTTTCAGTTTTGTTCGATTTTCTGTTCCAGTCTGAGTTTCACATTCAGTTTGGTTTAGGGTTTGAGTTTCTGTTCAACTTTGAATTTCAGATGAAGTTTAAGTTCCTGTTTGTATTGGTGTTTGAGTTTACGTTCCAGTTTGATTTTTGGTTTGAGTTCCACTCTGAGTATGAGTATGAGTTCGAGTTTCGCTTTTAATTTGTATTCGAGTTTGAGTTTCTTTGTTTGGATTTACCTGGAGTTTTAGTGTTGTTTTTTCTTTTTACTTGGCTTTTGTTTGTAACCATACCAACTCCGTAAATATCCTTAATGGGGAAGAATACCACTGTTTAAAATGAAAAAGTCCCAGAGAGAATTCTCGTTGACACCAAGTGACGCTGTGATTTGTGGACATCATCATCATCATCATAATGTCGCCCGTTGGCCGCGAAAACTCTCGAATAACCAGCAATAACTTTCGGCTCCAGATGGTGCGTTTGGAAGTAGCCAACTACCTTGAATTTATTCACGGTATTATTACGTTTCAGAGGCATATTGAACGTTGATAAGTTGCTTGAGGTTTATAATTTTGGCGACGAAGATGAAGAATTCCTGAAAACAAATTGAAAGTTGAGAAAGACGCCAAAACGACGGTTGATAGTTTACTCCAGCGGGGCCAGTGCCCCCAGTTCAGTAAATCAATTCCAAATGTTCTTGTGTGCCGATCCTAGCATTTTTTTTTCAAACAAGAAACTCAACATTTATTGTAAATCCATAAAGACAGTCCAGCGGCTGACTTCATGTCTAGAGAAAAACGTATAAATCCTAGAAATTATACCTTTTGTTCAAAATGGGTTAGCTGAATAGAATAATTAACGCGAATAAGTTGTGATACCTATTACCCTCACCCGTAAACAGACCCTCAACAGCCAAATTGCATTAAATTTGCTTTTTAGGACACAATACGAATATTTTTCGTAACTTTTTCAAGAATTATCATGCTAGAGATGTACTCAATTTAATGAGACAAAAAATTGGTTGAAAATAGAAAATTTGAAACTTGTGAAAATGGAAGTCAAATTTCCCTACTTTCGGAGCTCTACCAGAAACGGAAGGATCCCAGAAACGGTAGGATCCCAGAAACCGATCTAATTCTGGGCGATTGCTCAGTTCGGTAAACGGAGATGATTATCGCCACGGTAGATGGAGAGGCTCGCCACGGTAGATGGAGAGGCTCGCCACGGCGGCAGGGCGATATTTGCGATGGGATCGCCCTTTACAACAGCGGCCGAGCCAGCACTCGTTAGCGGCACAGTTCCGCCGCCCGGCTCACCCCTCTGCCACGCTCTGTTGCCGGGCCACTGGAGCCGCCGCGTCAATCCGCGTCGCGTCATCGCGCGTCCTACCTCAACGTTCATCCCGCCTCTTCACGGCTCGAGGGCCGCCCGGCTCAAAGAACGTGCACGTGCTTGACACGGTTTTCACCTGCCCTTCTTCCACTTACGAGATTTCCCTGCTCGCTAGAAAATTATTTACTTTTCGAGTATTTCGCCAAGTATTTGGCACATAGATGAATACTCGGTTCTCATTGGCGGATGAAAAACATTTTTATCAAAAAATGAAAATGACTCCAACCAGTGGTGCGTAGATTACACACAGTACTTCCATATTTTGGACATTTTGTGGCAAAATTTGATCATATTTTGACTGCTTTTGAGGGGGTTTCGGTCGAAAATATAAAAAAACGCAATATGTAAATTTTGAAACTCGCCTAAAATAGAAATAGGCCAAGTTATCGGAGTACATCCACATATTCTGCAAGGCAAAACAAAGATTTTAAGACCAAGAACGCTCAAATCGGTTCATTTTTGTGGCCGAAAAAAATGAAATAGAAAACACTAAAAATGCAAGCATATCAGAAGTACTATCAGTTATTCAAATTCCCATTAAACTGGGTGTTAGGTCTTGACGAGATAAACACTCCAGTTCAAGAAATTTGAAAAAAGGCTGAGAATTGAGGGAGCTATGGCCATTTTTTGTAAATAACCACAGACTAACACAGAGACACTTGTTCGGTAACAAACTCCGAGTAAATGTGTATAAGTAAAAGTTTTTTCTGAAGCTCCGTTCCGATTCTCGACTTTAGGACGATTTCAATACTTCCATTTACTCTGTAAATATGGAAGTAAAAAGAAAGACGATTATTAACGTTTGGCAAGGGCGAGAATTCTTTGGCAACCTTTTCCTTGGATTTCATGTATTGAGCACGGAATATCTTCCGTATATAGGTACCTACTTGAAAAACGCTGCTAAGTAGATCAGTGGCATGTGCAGATTAGTTTTCGGTATGTCCGAAGAGCTCTGCAAATTTTGCACAGGGGTTCATTTTTCGATTGCAAAGACAAACCAGGAAAAAAATAATCATCCTCTTCGCTTGATAAATACTTACTTACCTATCCATCTTTTCAACTCAGCAAATCGTTCAATTCCGTCAAATTCACCATTTAATCTATTCTTAATCACCTTCTTAATTAACAGAATAATAATAATTATTAAATTCTCTGAATAATGAAATCAAAAATGCCTCAAGAATGCTTCAGAACCATTGTTGAAGCCTGACTCGCTCTCATGTTGCCAAGCGCAACTGGTCGTAGTGTGAGTGCGTCACCTTGTTGGTGTAATAGGCTAGTGGTCGTAAGTAGATCAATCAACCGTATCTAAGAGCCGAGGTCAAATTCTCAAATTTTTCCGATTTTTATTTTGCTGATTTGTGTAATGCGATCAGATTCTTTGAATTGAAGATATCGGGAGGACAGAAGTTTTTGTGGGGATTCCAACGAGTGGAAAACGAATTTTGTGGCTCGAGTAGTTTTCGAGTTATTAAGAATTGGGGAAATTTTGAAAAACTCAAAAATGCTTCACTAAAACTGCAATAACTCCTGAACGGTTGAAGCTACCGGCGTGGCGATGGTCTCATTCGATTCAGCATAGAAAAATCTATAGAAAATGATACCTCACATGCCTATGTTGCAAATTTCCTTAAAACGACGAATTTTTTACGACTTCAACAGCTGTTTTACTGTCCTTAAAATTAAGGTAGGGTTCTGTCGAGACGTTAGGACCAACTAGATACGGAACTTGATTTTTGGTAAAAATTTCAAAATTTTTCGATAACTCCTTCCCCCTTAAAAACCCCGGACGGCGGACGGCGTACGGCGTACGGCGTACGGCGTACGGCGTACGGCGGACGGACAAAAAATTTTTATTGCAGATTCGGATTCTACACCCCTTGAAACGTAAACCAACAAATTTTCAGGGGGTGTTAAATTTTTTTTTTTCCTGACCGATTACAAAGGTTCATTTCTTTAGAAAAATGAACCAAAAAGTGAAGAGGAATTCGCCAACAACGAACGGAAATAGAAATAGGTACAACAAATCAAGCGAAAAAAATTGTTTTTCCTATCCAATTCCATTGTGAATAGCATTGGTGTTGACTGCTCGTAGTACGGGATCAGGATTCAACTAGCCACTGGTAGTTATCGATAAACAGGCATTTCCTCTATCGTACATCGTTACTTAACGATTCGCCATCGGATGCTGATAACAGGCTTGGTTAATGTGATAAGGAAACCGCAGGGCCTCAGAGCAGCTCAGGAAACCATTGGCGGTCAATGTTTAAGAAGCTTTTCCAACTCATCCACTCCGAGGATTTAGAGATTCATTAGGGCGGACGATACTAAAGTGCGCGGTCGTATCGTTGGAAATAACGACGGCGTCGCAACGTCTCTAGATCCGATTCCGCCGATAAATAGCGGCGCATGCGGATTTACGTGAATCACCTAATCCACTTTGGTCTGAGTCTGCCATTTCGAGGGTATTGACAAACTCGAGGACCGAACGATTTGATTTTGGAGTCTGTTTGGATAAAAAAATGTCGAGAAACTCACTGTAAAAATGTTAAAACTCGCCTAAAACCGAAATACGTCAGGTTGTCAAAATGTAACAAATATCCAAAAATAATCTGCAAGGTAAAACAGGAACTTTTATTAATATGGGCCGATAACCTGATCTGTCAACCTCATGAAAATGGTATATTTCGCCAAAATTTTCGCGCCACCGCTATGCTTAATTTTTAATGGTGACAAATCTATGAACAAAGTTGCCATTATCAGTTATTCTTCATGTTAAGCCAACCAGTATGTTAAAAGTTGGGTGAAATTGGACCTAATTTATTTAATTCGTGTCTTCATGTTTTTCAGGGCGACAGCGGCGGACCACTGCATGTAGCTGACGGCGATTACCATCACATAATCGGTAAGAAACCAAGCATATCGAATGCAGAAAGTATACTTTCATATAATACTGTTATAACAGGAAATTTTATTACATTACAATACATCCATTCGTCCACGTAGAACGAACAACATGGCACAACATAGATCATGAACATTTGATTGGCATGTCAAATTTATTGACGAGTTTTCAACCTAGATTTATTTCCATTCATTATTGGATGGGGGGAAATTCCTCTGTTGATCTTCGGGTGGATTTTCATTTTCCTTTCATTCCCCTTTTATTTTGTTCTTATTTCGTAAATTCAAAAGTAGATGATTAGTAAGACCTGAAACTACCTCGAATAATTCCTATACTACACAGAATCAGAAGAACCCATTGGTAGTCAGGTTCGTTGGTAATTAACAACAATTAATAACCGAGAGGAGATAAGAGCTTTTCCTGAAGTAATAAGAAGCGAAGGCTTCTGATCAAAGAAGTCGAGGCAAGCGCAAGAGATCGCCGCTAAAGGTTTGATTATTTCATTTTCAGACCATCCCTCATCGCCGGGCGATTTTATATTTTAACTAGAATTTTCTTTAGGTGAGAGCGGTCTTTTTCCGCTCTTTAAAAGTTTACAAAACTTTCAACCCCCTCTCCCTGAGATGTTCCTCGCCATTGGCAGGCTAACTTTCATCTCGGTGGCCTTGTCCTACCAGGGGGAAGGGTGATTTTCACCCCCTTTACAGCTACCCCATCGGGGATACCTTCCATTAGCGTCTGTCTGCCCGTACCTATACCAACGTCTGTAATAATATTCTCCTCCTGGAATAGTTCTCTTTTTTCAACCTTTGAATAACTCGGACGCCATTCGTCGCCTTGCCAACTTCAAAAAACTTCCCTTTCCAATCGGCAGTTCTTCAACATTGGCATTTCATTTGAGCAGAAGTTGTAATGATCTTAGAAATCCTTTCGGTTCGGCGAAGCCGTAATAACCGACTGATGGGGACGCGAGGTTTGGAAAGTTAGGTCGACCATTTTGGCCCTGATTGGACTTCATATTTTTGGTCCTCGCTAATCAATTAGCGATTGATTGACGCGAAATAATTCGTAGATTGGGAAGTAAGTAAAGCCCATGTATGTGAAATACCTGAAGTTTATCAAAAATTGCCATATCTCCCTCAATTTTTAACCCTTTTTCAAATTTCTTGAACTGAAACGGCAAAAACGCGAAAAAGGAGAAATCGTGTCAAAAAATTTCGAGCCAAGCCGATTAAAAAAACAAAATTTTCAGAAATTTTCGGAAAAAACCCTTATCTTATGGTAAATCAAGCGGGAAAGCCAGGAAATATACTCAAAAAATTCTAAACCCACCTTCAAAATTGAGTTTTCGCGTTATTTCAAAAATATACCCTAATTATGCCAAATTGGACCCCTTAACCTTTTCCAATCGGATTGCCAGGACAATATGCACCAAGTTGGAGCAAACCTCAACTTCTAGGACCAGTTTCATCAAAACCATTCTGGTGCGGTTGGTCCTAAAAGTTGTGGTTTGGTCTAACTTGGTGCATATTGTCTGGGGAATCCGATCAAAAAATGTTAAGGGGTCCAAAACCCAAAAAACTGTTTTCGAAATTATGCCTTTTTTTACATTTGAACGTTTTTGAAAACTTTAGAGTGAATTATTGTATATTCGACGAATATTATTCGTGTTTCACAACCCCTGAAACGTGAAATAAAATTTTTTAAGGGGGTGTTGCAAAAAAAAATTTCTTGACCGATTACGTAGGTACATTATTGGAAATAGTGTACCAAAAGTCAAGTAACTATCTGAGATGAATAATTTCGGCTTGAAACACCATTCAATTAATTTTTAAAAAGCAGGTATGTACCATGCGGACAGGCGACACTGACAGGGTGGAAAGTCATTCAGTAGGAAAACAGTCGGGAACCTTCGTAGAGAAACACATTTAGTTCCAAATGAGCCCAGGGCGCCACTGAAGCGTTTCAACTTCTTTAAACGCACCTATGCAAAACACTCATAGCAACTTCCACTGTGGGGAGGGTCATTTTACATCCTTCCCGTCAAACCAAGTGCTCAGCTACTCTTTCCGTTGCACTTAAGGTGATTGCTACATCTAAGCACTTCTATTATTGCCGAGTTCCGTGGTTGAAAATGTCTGACGTAAACTAGCCGGGTGTGCACTTGAACAACTTTCCGTGTAGAAGTCATTTATACATTTACATTTTGACGAGCAGCTGCTCGATTTACAATAAAAGAATATTCTGGAGATGTTCGACGCGGTGGTTGATCCAAAATAAAGGGGGGGGGGGTTAGAAAATGGTACGCTGCTTCTGACAGTGTGAAAAATAGCGGTATTGATGGAGGCGATACAGCTGCAGAATATTTTTATTTATTTTCTTTTTGTGGTCAGATATCAGGGTTAGGGTCTTCAGAAAAATTCAGGGTTATTGTTCATGGTTGCATGTTGAAATTAGGGTTTTTTTGAGTTTTAGGGTTTTGTTACATTTTCAGCATAATTCTTCAAGAAAGTTGGCCTGTTGAATTTCTGTTTGACGTACATCGATGCTGAATAATATGTAATTATTATCTTCAAAAATTTTGCAATTGAACCAGAATCATGGACATCATCTCCCAAAAATCAGACAGTGGTCATAATGTGACTGAATAGACCTGCCTCCAAGCCCCGATGAAGAAAATATAATTTTTCGAAAGCTCGGCGAAAGAGACAGAGTTTTTCTGAAGACGAAGTGGAGTTTCGATTGGTCTCGAACATTTTAGGCTGAATTTTCGGCCGGAGAAAATTACGAGGAATAATTGCGAAGATTTTCAAATTTCCTGCCGCACTTCGAGAAGAAAGTTGGCGTTCATTCTACATCGTAGAATCGAAAGAATGACGCACCATCGAAGGTTTTTTACAATACTCTCCCGACGAACGCTTGTAAAAAAGTATTGCGATAGGTTGGCACCGCAGACCAGACAGGCATGATCCTTCGCTAGCTTGACAAGGTTACTTTGTTAACTTGACAAGCCCATTGAAACGATGACGGAAGAAAGGGAAGATGAACGAGATAAACTACCCCAACGCGCATTGCCGGGCGGCCAACAACCGAGGGCGACTCAATTTTGCTGAATCGTGGAACACTCGGACAACACACACATTATATAGTTGAAAACACAACTATGCTTTGAGCAGTCCGTCGTTCCGTCAAAAGGCTAGACACTTTATTGCCATAAGTCAAAAAAGAAGTAAAAATTATTTAAAAAACTCTGCCAAGTAGATTAGTGACATGGGTACATTATTTGTCTGGGAATCACAGAAAATAAAGTTTAAATAGTTGGAGTAGGTATTATCATCATGATATAGGGGTCAAAATTTGTGTAAAAATAAAATACCAAAAATGTGCCCAATTTTTTTTTGCATTTTTGCAGTTCCGAGCCTATTAACGGACGCCCTTGTGTAAAAAGTCGGTATCAAGGGTCGGAATGCATCTGACAGAGAATTGAACACCCGACTTTTTCTTCTGCATCACGTTTTTGCCTTAAACACATTAGTTCTTAGGCCCAAAAAAATCAAAATCGGTTCAGTAGGACTCCTCTAGATTCCTCTAATCAGCAAAAACGTGAAAAAGGAGAAATCGCATTAAAAATTTCAAGCCAAACCGATTTAAAAACAAAATTTTTTGGAAAAACTCCTTTCCATGGTAATTTAAGTGAGAAACCCGGGAAAAATACTCCATTCTAAACCCACGACATAACCGTCAAAATTGAGTTCTTGTGTTTTTTCAAAAATGGAACATACTAATGCCGATTTGGACCCCTTAACCTTTTCCGATCTGATTGCCCGGTCAATATGCATCAAGTTGGAGCAAACCACAACTTTCAAGACTAGTTTCGTCAAAATCGGATCAATCGTTCAATATTCGGCCAAAATTTCGTCCAGCCACGTAGTATTGAACCGCGTAGAATGCCGGATTTAAACCTAATGAGAGCAAAATCAATAGTTTCGACGAGATAGTATTTTCTTTTGGTGTGGCGACATTACCATCATAAAAGTTAAAATTCTACACTAGTCTACACGGCTGTGCGTCGAAAAAATGACCCAAATGTATTTTTCGACTCAAGGATTGGTAAGAATTTTTTGACGCTCGGCCGCGGACTATTTTTTTGACGCAGCGCTATGCACCCAAGATTGAACTAGATTTTCATATTTCATTGTTGGCGGAACAGGCCCTTATTCGCCATTTTGAATCGGTAACCCTCGTGTTTACTGGATTAACTTGGATTTCAGGCGTAGTGTCGTGGGGTCAGGGATGCGCCAGGCCGAATTTCCCAGGCGTCTACAGCCGCGTCAACCGGTACCTCCCTTGGATACTCAAATACACGGCTGACGCCTGTCCGTGCAGCGAAATCGGCGATACCGAGCCAGTCGTTGCTGAAGAAGAATCTTCTGAAGAAACCGAAGAAGTGGACGGCACCAGTGCCGGCGAGACGACGGAGAAGACGCTGTGATTATATAAATTATTTAAAAACACGTACCTTATATTTAATAATGCAAACCAATAATGCACAGCTCATGGTAGCGCTGATTTGAAAAGATTTTGGTCAGATTATTAGAGTGTATCCACCTACCAGCCGAACACCATACGAAGCCCCGAGGTAAGCCAAAGAATCAACAAGGGTGTTAACATATAAATCGACTTCTACGCAGGCTTTCCTTCAAGGGCTTCGCGCCAGGTTGTTGTACCAGCCTTGGTTTACCTGTACCAATACTCCTCAATTCAATCATCATCGACCTTCGACTGAATACCTCCTCATGTTGTACCTCTTGTTGAATGAAATTTTAGAACTTTTGTATGGCTCTCAAGTCAAAAACTACCTACTCACCTGTTACAAATAAAAATATTTTTGGAAGACTTTTTGTGATTTTTTTTTACACGACAGTCCCAGCCGCCTTCCGTTTTATTACGTATCTTTTATGGTTTTTTGGGGGTAAAACAGCGATTTTCTGATTACCGTGGGGTGTCCCTACCATGAGGGCTCGTTATTGAGTTAGTTGGCGCAAACTGAACTACCGGCAGATTGGTGGCGCTTCCATTGATTGGGGGGGTTTCAGAAAACTCATCTTGACCATAGCATAAAAATATTTTCTGCCCTTGGCAAACATTATGATTACCGTGGTTCAAACGATAGCATTCACAGTTTTCCCCTCATTGATTGATATTGAGCGTTCGACTGATACAGATTTCCGGAAGAATCGTCAATAGATTATGATTACCATGGATGAATGTGATTACCGTGGAACAATAAATCTAAAGTTTGAAATTTCAGGGCTGAAAATAGAGTTTGATCTCAAAGCGACGTTGTTTAGCCTTCATATCATAGAAACACCATGATTTTTTTCCATCACTTTTCGTTTGAAAAAATTTGACAATTGAAGTCATTGACTCTTACGTGAGGTAGGAGGGGGGGGGGGTTTAGAAAATTAATGTAATAACTCATGTAATAACTGTAACTCATGTGTTTTCATAGCATGAAAATATGTTCCGTCCCTGGCAAACATTACGATTACCGTGGTTCAAACGATAACATTCACAATTTTCCCCGCATATTGAGTGTTCAACTGATACAGATTTCTGATAATCAACTGCCCAAAAGGTCATCTCTCATGTCATGTTTTGTTAAAATCAATAAAACTTTTCCATCGGAATCTTTTTAATCGATTAAATCATGATACACGTTGCAGCATATCATACGATCAGATCGTAGTTGGGAGGAAGCCGTCCAGCCAGTATGTTTGCATCATGCCTTTCCCCTGAGAAGAGTCACAACATATATAAACATAGTATGTTCAAGCACGGTTGCAGACCTACCTACTACAAACCTCAAATCAATTCCTCACCTTGATTTTAGTGAATCCTCTCACGGAAAATTTAAAAATGCCCAGCGGTTGCAGTCTGTCATAGGTCGAATTGGAAACCTGTATCCTCATGTCCTGTACGATGGAGCCAAGGTAAACAAGGAAACGACGAATTAAACCTATGGCCAGCGGGTAATAGAACAGAGATAGTATCAAAAAGCCAACATTTAAATAGCATAATGACTCATCAGCTCCTAGACAAGGCTTGAAAGGTTTTACATTAAAACGAACCTGTGTCAGAAGTTTTAGTAATTATCCTATCGTTTACTCTATGTTAATTGCACTTGACAGGCAAGCACTATGATGCAGCATCATGACGTGGCACCTAATCAGAAATGTTAACTAACGCGAGGTGAAATTGATCTATTCTCAAAATTGGGGGTTGGTCATTAGGAAAACATCGACGTACGGTGATGAAGTATTTGATGCATCGGTAAACATACGAAAACTGCGGGAAATCGGAAGGTAGCCGACGGCAAAAATTTTCAAAATGTGGATAGCAATTTTTGCTGAAAGTACACTTCATGAATGACAATGGAGAAAAACCTCACCTCGCTGCTGGTCTGCATTCGTGCCGCAGTGTTGACAGTATCACCGAATAGACAATACCTGGGAGCTTTCAGGCCCACTACACCAGCAACAACAGGCCCCGAGTGAATACCTAAGCAAAACCATCAAAGGGTTTTATGGGAGTGATTCCGATTTTTATGCAAAATTCCTGCATTGCACCTCAGGAAATTTTATCGATTATTTAAGAAAAAATTTGAGCTACGAAAATCCTCATTATTTCTCCAAGCACAAAAAAAATCCAAAATTTTGAATTTGTGCTGGGAAAAACTTTGTTTGCACTCTTCATTGGGACCCAAATGGAGTATTAGAAACAATGAAATCGCATGAATCATTTCTGTCAACTTTTCTGTCATTTCTGTCTGCCATTTTTCTGTCAACTTTAAACAGTAAAAATCCATTTCCTCAGTAAAACCTGCGGCAACGTTGTAGACGATCTGGCGACGTCGCACTGTGACCTTCTGACCATGCCTATCCTCAAGGGTAGGGCAATTACAATGTTACTACGGGCTACGGGGAGTTTTGTTAGCATTAAATTGCAAATACCATCGAATTAACTCGACCGATTTTGATCGGATAACTCAGCTTTACTGAGGGTCATAGTAGTGCGCTATAAGGCGATATTGTAAAATTTCAATTTAGTTGAATGGTGGGAAACAATTTTCTAACCGTCCCTTTATATTTTTTCTAACCTAATCCTCCTACGCCAGAACGGGCAATACAGCTATCTAATCAGTTCCGTCTTGCTGAAAATTTCAGCTGAAAATATTTAATATTGTTGAAATAAACAAAATTTCGATTGTAGTGGAAATTTTTTTAGAAAACTGTTGACATAGGAGACATTTGAGATTTCTTTGAAAAACAAAATTCACAAAACGAAATCGAAATCTCTCGAATCAGAGGGATTGAGTGGTATGTTGTTGTTCTTTTTTGATTGTCCTGGGCCTTAGGCCACGTTCGACATTGGATGGGATTGAGTGGTATGTACAGAAATATTGTTGATGGAAACATAATAATTATGTTTCCAATTATGTTCCAATGCAATTATTGCCCACTCACTATCCGATTGCAGGATGACATCCTGCGACATTGTTGTCGTGGGGACGAACATGATTTTGAACGCCAATGAAGTTTATTTGAGTTGTTATTGAGTCATCTCGGTCAATCAAAGCAATGAATTGTCTTAGCCCCACGACCAGCAATGGGCACCTTTACGAACGTATTGCTACGTACGAATATGCCAGCTCCCTATATGCCGGCTCACGTTCAAGTCAGAGAAAATCTCAAGGGCCAGTGCATGCGCTGCAATTTGACTCAACGTGAACGGGTCATCACCATGCTCATCCTGTTCTTGACCGTCCGATGTGGCACCAGGTGAAATCGGAAAGAAGCCGTCATTTCGCCAGACTCCTCCACCGTCGACTTCTTCCTTCTTCTGAATATTTTCGCAAGCTCTCCTCGTGGAATAATAAAAGCTGCTAGTTCAGCATTGTGGCCGGTGTATACGGTCGATAATTCGATCTCATACCAAGAGGGAACGTTATTCCAACAAATTTTACCCCGGGTAAAATATTCAACGTCGGATCGGGCGGAGAGATCGGAACGGTGCACGATGGTCTCGAGATAATGTGGAAATTGGATATTTTAACCATCAGCGGCACAGTGCAAGGTATACCAACCTGTAGACGTGCCCATCATAGTTTGACGTGAAGGAAAATCTACATGGGATGCTTATCCAATAAAAACAATCGAATCTGTATGAAACTTTGAGCGGAACCGTAGCACAAATTGCCCTTAAACAAATTGCTCGCCGAACACATTGAACCGCAGTCGCTTTTTCGTTTTGACATCTGCCAAGTGATCGGCCGAGTAAAAATTTGATCGATGACTTATTTTCTTTTTTTTTTTTTTTAAATTAGTTAATACAAGCGCCCTTAGATGAATTCAATTTTAAATAAATTATTAAGCCAGGCCTAAGAAATCAAATGCTTCAACCCAAAACGTTGATATGATATCCAAGATGATCTCAGACCAATAGTTAAGAAGCTGTATACCTGCTTGAACGGAAATTTCCAGCGGAGCGTCGATCTTGGGTATTGCTTCGATAATGGCAATCGCAAGGCGAGCTATGATCTCGGAATGGCGCTCGTTTCGCTCTGGAGCGCCACCGACGACCATGTAAACTTCTCCGACGGTTTCTACCTGAACAATCAGAACAACGAAACCTGCGGTGCGTAGATGAAACACATTACTTCCATATCGATTTGGTGATTTGGCAACGTGTCTTGAGAAGTTTTGAGCAACTTTACAGGAGAGCAAAAAAACGTGTCTGCAGTTAATAAACATATTGCGATTTTCTCCTGTTTCAAGGCTACCAACGTAAAAAATAAGTATACCAATCGATTCGGCATCAAATTTTACACCGATATAGCGACTAAACTCAATATGCCCAATTATGGTCATGACCATGTGACCATATGGTCATGACCGTATGAATACAATATGTTGCCAAATCACCGTCGATATAGTCGTGCATCGACGGTGATTTGGCAACATGTCGTATGACCATATTTGGGCATACTAAGTCAAGTCACTATATCGATGTAAAATATCGTGTAAAAGTATCGTGTATAAAATATCGTGTACATTATTGACACGATTCGATTATATTTTGATTTTTTTTAGGCGGTCTTGGTCAACAATATCGAAAAACTGCAAATTTTGAAACGTCAAATTACATCAAGCTAGCAGAATGTTCCCAAAGCTAGGCTGGGCCGCTTCACTTTGTTGACCGGGCCGGAAAAATCCATATCCCCTCCCCTTGGCTACTATTACCTATCTCATCTACTTAGCTGAAAACTCGTTTCAACTGGCCAGAAATTTTTTTTACGGGTCGGATTTTTACAACTGACACGAGATCCGTTGGACTTCACTATAAATCCTTCCTTCGTCTCTGGACAAGAGCTTAGTTTCCGCTTCCGGGGCTCCGGGTACAGACTGAACCTCATTACCGACCGTTTTATGTCTGGGACAGACCAACGGTCGACCGCCGCGTTTACAATCGCATTCGCACTCGTCACATCTCCATAACGTTCGATTTTAATGTAATTACAAGGGATCAAAGGGCACTCGTAGGGAACTCACCTTAATTACCTGTGTGGAAACTACGATTCGTACAAATCACGCTATAATTAGATCAATTGAGATAAACATTGCCAGCAGCATGGCGCCAATCTTGATTCTTGGAACGGCACGAAGTCCAAGTTTCCCATTTAGCCCACGACCATAGCGGAATTCACGGTCAATTAGAAAGGAAATACTTGATTTCAGAATAAAAGTAGCTTCCCAATATGGAGTACGCTATATAACTGTACCATATTCCTGTATAAAACGCAGTCCACCCCCACCCCCATCACCTCTACAGCAGATATGCCGGATTTCAAAATGCGGGCTCACGGGTTGATATCGATACCAGAGAGCAAGAAGGGCGAATCTGCTATTTGGGAAAGAAGTAGATTCGCCCTTCTTGCTCTCTCGTATCTTTGTAGTGGCTAGCCCGTCTACCTAGCTGCAGGCAATACCCGGGAGTTATGGGTTCGATTCCCGTGGGTGGCATGGAAAATTTGGCCCAAAGCCTGTCATCCCTGGTGTTCGGAGTTTCTGGAAACAATCAAAATTGGAGAACTGAACCCACTCCTTGTGATACCTTACGGTTTGACACAATTAAACCATAATTTACATTTACTTTAAAATGCGCCTGCCTGAAACTTGAATAATTCAATGAATTATTCATATGAATATAGGCTTGAATCAATCATCATTGTAACGTACCTTGTAAACTTTATACCTGTCGAGGATGGCGTCGAAAGCTGAAAACGCGGCGTTGATCGACGACACGACAGTCATCACGTCTGCCACTGATGCGATGGCCGACTTCAGACTTACCAGCTCGACGAATAATACTGAAACGCTTTCAAAGCTCTGTAAAAGCCGAGAGGCACATAGCTATGCATATGGTGACCAAAAATCGGTGCTGGTACCTACAGTACGTCTATATTTTAAAACTCAAATTTGATTTTAAGCTCTGTTTTTGCATTCATGTGGAAGGCGGATCTTCTAAGTACTGCAGTATAGGTGGGCGGTTCTCAGCAAACGGGCAAATATAGTGTCCCTGGCTAATTGTTCCTCCGGGAATCAAAATTGTGACTTGCTATTGTTGGATTTGTCTCCTAGTCACTCTCATCTTGCTTAATTACGTATTTTCGATGCTTTTTTGGGGTGTAGAACAGCGATTTTCTGATTACCGTGGGTTGTCCCTACCATGAGCGCTCGTTATCGAGTTAGTTGGCACAAACCGTGAACGACCGGCAGATTGGTGGCGTTTCCATTGAGTGGGGGAGTTTCAGGAAACTCATGTTGCCCATGGGATGAAGATATTTTCTGTCCCTCGCAAACATTATGATTACCGTGGTTCAAACGATAGATTTCAGTTTTCCCCGCATTGAGTGACAGTGAGCAGTCAACTGATACAGATTTCTGGAAGAATCTTCAATAGATTATGGTTACCATGGATGAATATGATTACCGTGGAACAATAAAATCTAAAATTTGAAATTTCGGGGCTGAAAATAGAGTTTGATCTCAAAGCGACGGTGTTTAGGATTCATATCATAGAAACACCATGATTTTTTTTCAATTTTTTATCTATCTTTTTTCGTTTGACAAAAATTGACAATTGAAATTTGCCCATTTGCTGAGAATCACCCAGGTGACTCATACGATAGGTACCCCAAACGGACTAACCTTGCAAGTGGACAGGGGCGAATCGCCTCTTCGAAGTTGTTCAGCTACCGAATGAGGTATCATGGAGTACAACAGTTCGTCTCCCTTTTCTTTCCATTCCTCCAATAGTTTATGGTTCTTCTCGAGCTCCTGACATAAAGCCTCAGTCTCCTCCCACGTTTGCTCGAGTCTGGGGTCGTAAGTTTGGAAACAGTAAGAATACCAAGAAGCTGTTTGAAATTGGTAGCAGGGATGGGTGAAAAATTTAAGAATTTAGCATGACTCGTTTTTGGCCTGAGTCAAGTTTTGAGGCCTCGAAAATTGTGACAAAAATTTAAAAGGTCTGTATCCAAGACCTTCGCATATTTTTTGTTACATTACGCAATTGGTGTATGATTATCAAGGGCCTTGATTCAAGGCTGATAAGCTTAAACTAATCATTGATTGATTAATTGAAGCTAATATAAGCTTCAACTAATTATTATGATGAGATAATAACAAAAAATGTAAACTGAAATCTCGAAAATTCAAACTTGTGAGGGCTCCAAAAACGTACCATAAAACCTAGTTGTCCCATGCCAAATTGCCCTTACCCCGCTATCTCCCTGTTATTTGCACGACCTCGTGATCATATTGAATTATAAAAGTTTTGATAATTTTCGATATTCTGGAATTTAGTTTGTCTCCTGATCCAAGTTGACGAATTTTACAAGTTATTTCAACATTGATTATCATCGATGGCAGTTAATACACACAACTTATCAAGAATAATACCTATTGTCATTGTTGTGACCATTGAATGTTCCATTAGTATATTCCTGCAATAAGCCAAGTGCTTACAGAACTAACAGTGTTGCCTATTGGGAAAATATTAGTTGACGTTCGACGCCCGAGGCGACCACACGAACGACCACTTCCTACTGTTTAGATGTTTTAGTGGTAACAAGAGCAGTTGTAAAAAAAAAAAACAGGCAATTTGTATTTTTTATGTAAAATCGTTCCCTAAAATTGACTATATGTCGATACGTATGTGTATAAGTTTGTATATGACATTCAATATCTATAAAATACAAACTTATCGAATATTGACCTACACGAGAGGAGTGCCGTTCGTGTGAGGTCTGTAGTTCATAAGAGAAACCTACAAAATTTACATTTATGTAAGGTACTCAGGTATTGAACGAGGACCGATGTAATACCTACTCGACATAAACTTGAGTTGGTACTTACTAAACTGGTCTTATCTACTCATGACCTTTACAAGAAATGCAGCCAAACACGCAACCACCTCAAGGTAAGAATACCCGGTCAAAACGGTTAAGTACACAACAGTCTTCGACTCGGTTAACGAATACTGTTAACAAATACTCTATGAATGGCAGAAAGAGATAGGCCATAGACGATAAGTGATTATTTACTGGGAATTAGAAATATGCCCTTTCATGATCATGATCAGTCTAGAAAAAGAAATCGAGCTGGTGAGGTAAGAGGTTATTCCGAAGTATAAGATCACTGTTATTCGTACAAAAACTATCCGGAGGAGTTCTGAGTGATTGACTAAAAGAAAGAGTTAAGGGTTAAGAAAGAGTTAGTTAGTTAGTTATAGAAAGAGTGTTCCTGTGGCTCTCCAGGAAAAAGGTAATGTTTTATTGATTAGTTAAGCGATTTCAGTCGCGGGAAATGACGAATTCGTCGTGACGTCTGATCTTCACCTCACAATTTTTCTGATCTTACCTTTGTACCTACGTACCTAGAACAATTGTGCCACCCTTTGACAACCAAGTCCCGTCCTAATCCGTGTTCGTTGAGGTCGCTTATGTAAAGGTTCATTTTCTTCAGATCGTCCATGTTATTGATGCTGAAAAACAAGGTAGGCAAATAATCAGCAGGTTGGTATTTTGCGAGTGAAATTATATCTGAATGAGTTGATACAACAAGCTCTCCAGAAACAAAAACTCCAATAGGAACTGAACTGAAACTAAACTCAAGCTCAAACCTCAACTCAAACACAAGCGTAAACACAAAATAAATTCAGACCCAAACAGTAGCCCGAACTCATACTCAAACTCACTTGAACTTGAACTCAAACTCAATCTGTAATTAAATCTCAAACTCACACTCAAACTGAGTTGAAACTCTAACTGGAACTCAAACACAAACGTAAACTCAAGCTCAAAATGTTACTTATACTTTTGCTCAAACCCAGACTGAAACTGAAACTCAAACTCAGAAACAAACGTAAACTCACACTGAAATTCAAATGCAAAGTGTGACTCAAACTAAATATCAAACTCACGCATATTTATCTAAAACTCAAACACGAACGTAAACTCAAACTGTTACTAACACTTTAACTCAAACTCTAACTCAAAGGTGAACTGGAACTGAAACTTGAACTGAAATTCAAACACAAACGTAAACTCAATCTCAAACTGTTACTAATAGGTACTCTAAAGCTGGGTTCACATGTGCGTAAAAGTCTGCGTAATCTGCATATGCGTAAAGTGCGTAATGAGATCTGATTGGCTCGCAATTTTACGCGCGCGCAATTTACCTGGTAAATTTACCTGGCAGCCAATCAGATCTCATTACGCACTGTACGCAGTACGGAGATTACGCAGACTTTTACGCACATGTGAACCCAGCTTTACTCAAACCCAGACTGAAACTGAAACTCAAACGTAATCTCATACTCAAACTCAGAGACAAACGTAAACTCACACTGAAATTCAAACTCAAAATGTGACTCAAACTCACGCAAATTTGAATGGAACTCAAACACAAACGTAAACTCAAACTACTTTAAAACTTAAAATACTTTAACTCAAACTTAAACTTGAACTGAAACTCAAACATTTACACAAATTTGAGCTCAAACTCAAACTGAAACTCGTCTGAGTTTATTTTCGAGTTGAAGTTCGAGTTACCTAACGTTTGAGATTCAGTTCGAGTTTCAGTTTGAGTTTGAGTTAAGTTTCAGTTCGAGTTTGTGGTTGAGTTTGAGTTCGAATGTAGTTTGAGATTCAGTTTCTGTTTCTGGTTCAGTTTCAGTGTCAGTGCCAGTTTTAGTATGAGTTTGAATTTGAGATTGAGTTTATGTTCAAGTTTAAGATTTAATTGAAGTTTGAGTTTAAGTTCAAGTTTCAGTTTATGCTTGAGTTTCAGTTCGAGTTGAGTTTGAATTTGAGTTTCTGTTTCTGGTTCAGTTTTAGTTAGAGGTTAAGTTTAAGTTGTTGTGTAAGCTTAAGTTTAAATTTGAGATTGAGTTTATGTTTAAGTTTCAAAGTTTGAGTTTAAGTTTGATTTTGAGATTGAGTTTATGTTCAAGTTTAAGTTTCGGTTTACGTTTGAGTTCATGCTTGAGTTCGAGTGAACTATGCAAAAATTATTTTGATGTTACGAATTAATGAAGCAGCCGTTTATCCTGCACTCAGGATGAAAACACGAGTAATTATTGGTCCTGTAATTGACATCCTAGAGTCCTAGGGAGACATATTTCCAATTACAAATAAAGCTCTTGTTCTCTCTCTCTCTCTCTCTCTCGCCCGCTGCTTCCGTTCAGAGCGTCATGGCTCTTAGTATCGAGTGTTTTATCACGTGTAGAACATGGTAAATTATTACACCGGGCAGCACAAATAGATGACGGTTTCGATGTTTTCCAAATACATCATCTGACCCTTCAGCAAGATGTTTCTTGTTGGCCGCTGATGTTCGTTCGAGTCATCCTCCGAAGTGGGAACTAGCAATTCGACTTCAAACATCACTGTTTGAAAATTGGTTATCTGCAAGGTAAATGTTCGTTCAATTTTCAAAATTCAATTCGCGGTAGATAGGCCTGAGCGTACAATTTCTAGTTACGACTTACATTTTCCCAGTTGAATGGGATTCCTCTTGGCCTCCTGATTTTCAAAATGTTAGTCACTGGTTTCCTGTAGATTTGCTTGCCGGGAAATATTCTCAAAAGATGAGCGCCCGCTTCCAAAATTCTCAACGACTTTCCAAAAAGTACGGTCCAAGGGAAGGCGTCTATCAAAAATTGCGATGAAATTGGCGGCATCGCTGCACCTCTTTGGATTGTTTTTCTTTGTATCATTTCAGCCTGGCCCCGAAATCAATTTATATAAAATACTATCCTCGAAATGCTGATCAGTCGACTATTGTAGAGCATTATCTACCTCGTATAATGCATAGGTATTCAAACATTATTTTTTATGGCCGATCTAGATGAAATGATGAGAATATTTTGAGAAAACACCAAAGAGGGTTTCTACCAAAAAAATAAATAAATTTAGAACCTATTGAGGTGCACAACCGTGGTGATTAGGTGAATTGGGTAATTTGGTGATTTGGTGATTTGGTGAATTGGGTAATTTGGTGAATTGGGAAATTTGGTAGATTGGGTGATTTGGTGATTGGTGATTTGGTGATTTGGTGATTTGGTGATTTGGTGATTTGGTGATTGGTGATGGGTGATGGGTGATGGGTGATGGGTGATGGGTGATTGGTGATGGTTGTTGGGTGATGGGTGTTGGTTGTTGGGTGATGGGTGATGGGTGATGGGTGATGGGTGATGGGTGTTGGGTGATGGGTGATGGGTGATGGGTGATGGGTGATGGGTGATGGGTGATGGGTGATGGGTGATGGGTGATGGGTGATGGGTGATGGGTGATGGGTGATGGGTGATGGGTGTTGGGTGTTGGGTGATGGGTGATGGGTGATGGGTGATGGGTGATGGGTGATGGGTGATGGGTGATGGGTGATGGGTGATGGGTGATGGGTGATGGGTGATGGGTGATGGGTGAAGGGTTATTGGTGATTGGTGATTGGGTGATGGTGATGGTGATGGTGATGGTGATCTGGTGATTGGGTGATGGTGATGGTGATGGTGATTTGGTGATTTGGTGATTTGGTGATTTGGTGATTTGGTGATTTGGTGATTTGGTGATTGGTGATTGGTGATTGGTGATTGGTGATTGGTGATTTGGTGATTTGGTGATTTGGTGATTTGGTGATTTGGTGATTTGGTGATTTGGTGATTTGGTGATTTGGTGATTTGGTGATTTGGTGATTTGGTGATTTGGTGATTTGGTGATTTGGTGATTTGGTGATTTGGTGATTTGGTGATTGGTGATTGGTGATTGGTGATTGGTGATTGGTGATTGGTGATTGGTGATTGGTGATTGGTGATTGGTGATTTGGTGATTTGGTGATTTGGTGATGGGTGATTGGTGTTTTTGTGATTTGATGATTTGATGATTTGGTGATTTGGTGAATTTGTGAATTTGGTGTAAATGGTTAGGACCTATGGAAAGCTGGAACGTAAGGTCCTATTGAGAAAGTAGATGAATTTTAAACGTTTTATGACAACGGGTAGCAACGTGCTAGTTTATCATAAAGTAGCTACCTACTTGTATTTTATAATCATACCTTTTTTGTGGTTATTAACCTGTTTGTTTTTGTGCTGTAGATACTCCCTATTGTCGTAATTCAATCGCAGTATCAGTGTATTTGTCTTGAAACTTCCACTCGACACTTTCTCGTCGATCAATTCGATAGTTAGACGTATTTGGTACATCGTTTCGGCAATCTCGAATAATTGGCCTAGAAAAAGATTGGAGAAATCAGTGGTGCGTACGTGTAATAAGCCACCTGATTGTTGAAATAAATATCAAACTGACCGATAAGGTAGTTTTTGAAGCCAGACCGAGAACTCCGATACACGAGGACGGCTCCGTCTTTATCTATTTCCGTCACATACATCGAAGGCCCGTTCATTTTCGGATAGGAGAATCTAAATAAATATAGAGAATTTTCTTTATAGTTACTTTTGACAATGGCGATTTCGAGGATCTTCTAGATGAAGTACGGCAAATCCATGCGCTTACCTCATTTCCAAGTGGATGTTGTCTACGTTTTGTAAAAAGTCGGTGAAAAAGCGACCGCTCGCGCGGACGAAATTTTGATAGCTTGAAAAAGGATTAGGGAAATCAATAAAAAAATTAGAAGAAACGCTGAATAGTATAGACTATTTATATATTCTACTATATATACTTAGTCTATAGGTAGTATAGAAACTAGAACGTCAAATGCGCGATAGCTACATTATGATAAGTATAGATACATAGGCTTGTGCGAACCCAAAACAGGAGAAAAATTTGACGAAACACCGGCCAAAAATTGTGAGAAAATCTTTTTCCGATTTCCGGCCATCGAGGGCCGAGCAGGACTTGGCGATCGAATGTATGAGCGAGTCATCGTAGATTTGGTGCGTGATGAATTCGATCGGACAGCCCAATTCGCCGGCGATGTATTTCCAAATGTCTTCGCCGTAACTTTCCTGCATTGAAATGGTATAGTTCATCAATTGGGTCAAATGATTAATTATGGAGCCGAATAATTACAGTTAAGTGCATACCGTGGTTAATTTTACACCAAAAGGCATAGACGCCTGTCGTCGTTTTCCCACATGACTGTGACGTTACACCGAACATCATTAGCCAGTGTCAAGTGGTCATGGGGGGGGGGGTAAAAAGCAATAGTCCTCTCTGCACACGAGCTACAAACTTAACCTTATGGCCTAGAATGATACATTTGCGCGCGTGGAGCCCCCCTGGTCGATATATACCTAATCATGCACGACGATAGACGTGAACCCCCATTCAGTATGTAGATGGCATAAAGCTATTTAACGTTAAATCAATTTAACGTCACCGGCAATTGTTCTTCTTCCCTCTTAAAAAATTATTGATCAAGCTAATCGTTGACTAGCTAATGGCCAGTTTGATCGGAGAATTGATAAAGAGATCCGTTCGTACAGGCAGTCCCGGACTGGTCCCGGTCAAGGTACTAACGTCGCCAAACAAATTGCTTGGAGACCCTCCCGAACAGATTCCTCCAATCTTGGCCCTACCTTGTTTTGTCCATAGTTTTGTACAGGATGAAATTGGTTTTTAAACGGACGATGACCAAATTGAATTTCAATAAGCCATCGGAAAGTTACGGCCTAATTTTTTTTTAACCCTATGCGACGCCTCGACTTTCAACTCCTTCCTTTTGATGAAGTATTACCCCGCTTAGCACTGTAAACTATAAATAAGAGCTAATAAATAAAATTTGTGATTTTGACAAAAATTGGTGATTATGACAAAAATTGGTGATTTTGACAAAAATTGGCAATTTTAACAAGAATTAGTCATTTTAACAAGAATTAGTCATTTTAACAAGAATTGGTCATTTTAACAAGAATTAGTAATTTTGACGTAAATTAGTAATTTTGACAAAAATTAGTAATTTTGACAAAAATTAGTAATTTTGACAAAAATTAGTAATTTTGACAAAAATTAGTAATCTTGACAAAAATTAGTAATCTTGACAAAAATTAGTAATCTTGACAAAAATTAGTAATCTTGGCCAAAATTAGTAATCTTAGCAAAAATTAGTAATCTTGGCAAAAATTAGTAATCTTGGCAAAAATTAGTAATTTTGGCAAAAATTAGTAATTTTGGCAAAAATTAGTAGGTAATTTTGACAAAAAATTAGTAATTTTGACAAAAAATTAGTAATTTTGACAAAAATTAGTAATTTTGACAAAAATTAGTAATTTTGACAAAAATTAGTAATTTTGACAAAAATTAGTAATTTTGACAAAAATTAGTGATTTTGACAAAAATTAGTGATTTTGACAAAAATTAGTAATTTTGACAAAAATTAGTAATTTTGACAAAAATTAGTAATCTTGACAAAAATTAGTAATCTTGACAAAAATTAGTAATTTTGACAAAAATTAGTAATTTTGACTGAGTTAGAAATTTAGAAAAAATTAGTAATTTTGGCAAGAATTAGAAATTTTGACAAAAATTAGCCTATAAAATTCCTATAGGAAAATGGCAAACATTTCAACCTACGGCAGAATTCGAACCAGGCATCTCCTGCAGCGTTAGTTTAAAGGTGTGAATCCTCCCGGAGAAAAAGATTTTTGACGTTTTTTCACTTGATCCCATTTTTTGTCATTTGATCTCATTTTATGTCTTAGTTTTCAATGGTCAAAATTAAACTGACTTCTCGTAATGCGAGGGAACTTTTCCCACCGGAGTAAAGTTAGCAACGGTATTATGTCATTTATTTTATGTTATTTTCTCCCCCTTCCGCAATTTTTTAATGTTTTAACAGCATAATAATCTCTTATCCGTACCACGTAACTTTTCCAGCCCCATACCGTGATGGCAGGACACCATTGCTGGTCATTTTCGGCGCATTCGGGAAAATAGCCGAATTAACCCCCCATCCCAATTTATAAATGTTTTTGCACCATAATCACGGTTTATTCATGCCGTGGTACATGGTTAGCCAAATCCCGTTTTGGCAGGATATCGATGCCGGACCGTTGCTAACTTTATTAGAGACGTTACCCTGTCGTACCGCTCACACTTTTAGGATGGCTAACCAATACCCGAGGAGTAGAATCTACTATAATAAGATCTATAATAAGATATCACAGTAGATATACCCACAGTATACAGAATCAGGTGTGTGATCCTTACTCCTATCTGATAGAAGTAAGGATCACACACCTGATTCTGTATACTGTGGGTATATCTACTGTGATATCTTATTATATGGACGGGAGTGCGGCACTGCGTCTACGCGGCAGTGCGTCGAAAAAATGTCTTCTGCCAAAGCGTAGGAAATTAGAAGCGGGTCACACCGTCGAAACCGATCACAATAAGACGCACGGCCGCGTAGACGCAGTACCTTAAAGCGCAAAAGCCCATGTCCAAAAATGGCATAATGAGAAAAATGCGAAATAAGTTTTTGATCAATTTACAAAAATTAGGATTTCTCCCATAGTTTTCAATTTCTTAAAAAAATTCGCAAAATAAAAAATGTTTGTCTGGTCAAGCTCTACAACCTCGTTTAACCAGAACTTTGGTTGCACTTAACACTTCCAAAATAAACGCTCTTTAAATATTTGTCGTTTTTCTATTATTTCGTTTTTTGGCCCCAAAAATAGATACTTGTATCTTGTAAGGATCATTGTAAGGATCATGATTCTTGGATCGATCGATAGGTCCTGATGAGTAGATTCTTTCGGTACCGAAATCTCAAAATTGATATTTTGGGACACATGCCCTTCGTGCTTTAATGCATCGATTTGTGTAGTATACACCCATCTTATGGACCACCGGTTGAAATATACGCTATGGAACATTCGGAACTAATGGCCAACTCTAATCGAAAGCCCGCAAATGCGGAGATTGATGGGGTACCTTGTATTCGGAGGCGATCAAGAATGATAAAGTGCGAATTTCATCGAACTCGATCTACCTGAATGTATTGTTGAATGCTCTGTAACAGCATGCCGTACATGGTGGCCGGAGCTATGAAAGGAATCTCAAACTCGACTGAGGGCTCGCAGTTCGACTGTCCAGAGTTGGAACAGTTACAGAGGCTAGTCACGATAGTTCGGTCGGATTGCCGTCCCTAGGGATACGGGGTCCAGTCGAAGGGAGGAATGAGAAAGCTAAGTAGATTGGACTGGGTGGTCCCTTGGGGGATACCGACGAGTATTATTCGGACTGCCAAGCTGTTGTTCGGCTCTCTCAGTTAGGTACCTACCCGAACATCCACCCCCTCTATTTCCAGGCAGCTAAAAATCGTTCTGCATACTCCGTCGATAAAATCAAAATGTGTGAGGACTGTAGTGCGAGCACCCAGATAGGAACCAGCGGTGAGTAGATAACACACAACAGGTACTTCCATATTTTGAAACGTAAAAGTTTGACACAATTTGGTCACATTTTGACTGCTTTTGAGGGTGTTTAGGTCAAAAATAACAAAAAACTCACTATGCAAATTTTAGCGAAGGAATTTTTTCGCCATTTATTTAACGAATTATTTTCAAACCCTGAATTAAAACATTTTTATTTCCGACTGTAGGTCGGAACAATTTTTACTTCGTTATGTACCAAGTGAATGAAAGTAGGTATTGAAACCGTCCTAAAATCGAAAACCAGTGGTGCGTAGATAACACACAATACTTCCATATTTTGAAACGTGAAATTGAGACACAATTTGATCATTTTTTGACTGCTTTTAAGGTTGTTTAGGCCAAAAATATCGAAAAATTCACTATTAAAATTTTAAAATTCGCCCAAAATGAAAAACGCCACATTTTCGGAATGTAAAAAATATCCACAAATTCCGATTAAACCGGGTGGTAGATCTTACCGAGACAAACATATCAGTTCAAGAAATTTGAAAAAAGGTTGAGAACTGAGGGAGCTATGGCCATTTTTGTAAATGACCAGAAAATGAGAATTTAGCGGTAATGAGACTGGTTTATGTTAGGTAATGAGAACTCGCCTAAAATGAAAATACCACAAGTTATCAGGATATAAAAATTATCCACATATTCTGCTAGGTGATACAAAGATTTTAAGACCAAGAACGCTCAAATCGGTTCATTTTTGTGGCCGGAAAAAAATAAAATAGAGAACACTAAAAATGCAAATATATCGGAAGTACTGTGCGTTATCCAAATTCCGATTAAACAGGGTGTTAGGGCTTGCCGAGACAAACATTTCAGTTCAAGAAATTTGAAAAAAGGTTGAGAAATGAGGGAGTTATGGCCATTTTTGTAAATGACCACAGACGGACAGACGGACAGACGGACACACGGACACACGGACACACAGACACTTGTTCGGGAAGTGATTCTGAGTAAATGTGTATAAGAAAAAGTTTTTTCTGAAGCTCCGTTCCGATTCTCGATTTTAGGACGATCACAATACTTCCATTTACTCTGTAAATATGGAAGTAAAAATCAGATCGGAGCTTCAGAAAAAACTTTCAACCATACACTTTTACTCGGAATCACTTCCTGAACGAGTGTCAGTGTGTCCATCAGTCCGTCTATGGTCATTTACAAAAAACGTGTTTGGATTTTACGCGGATTTCAAAATGCAAGGCGTTTCTTGACATTTTTGATCATTGTAACCACCAAAAAAGACAAAATCAAAATGCTTTGGTTCAAAATATCGAAGTATCTCGCACCCCTGGTTTCCTATCGTTTTAACCTTTCAACTTACGCACTTCGTTTTACTATGTTGGTCGGCAGCAGAAGCAGAACTGAAATCGGCTAGATATCAAATACAACAATTCCGACACTGTCGACGCCTTGCCTACGAAGTTGGGATTCGACAGTTGACGTAAATGATTGTCGAGCCGTAAAGTGTTGTATGCCAATTGAACCCAACACCTCTGAAAATATCTAACTCTGCCTTGACGTTGAAGGAAATGACACTTGACAACGGGTATGAAGCGAAGAATCCCCGCAGTATTTATTCCGTTCCGACGACGGCTTTGAAATTAGTCGCGATGTGGCCAACGTTCACGGGAAATTCCTCGAAAGATCTTGGAATCAGGTATTGCGATAGACAATGTGAAAAACTGTTGAATTGCTTTCACAGTCAAGTACCGAGGTCACTTCAATAAATCGCACACTGCATTACTCACTTACGGTCTATTCAGGATCAACTACTGGATAAACATAATCGTCCTGGCCGTCTGCACGATCGCTCTGTTCGCAAAAGCCATCCTGACGAAGGACCTCGTCGACAGGAGCGAAGCCATGGATATTTTCACACTGACGGGCTCAGCGTTGTACAAAATGGTTTTCTTCTACAACCATCACGAAGAGTTGAAAGACATGTGCGAATGGGGATCGCAACTGGTTCCTTCCTTGCCCATGAAATGGACTCAGCACACGACGAAATTTTCCGTTCTCCACTGTACAGGAGGTGAGCACCTGCCATAGTAGGGATGTTAACCCCCATAATGACAATCGGATATCGTCGATTCGAATAAAACTAACTACCATTCCGGTATGTAACTTTTATCGAATTTAATACATTTTGGTACATTATTTCTAAAAATAATGTACCTATGTAATCGGTCGAGCAAAATTTTTTTACAACACCCGCTGAAAATTTTTTCTTTCACGTTTCAGAGGTTCTACAACACAAATCTGCAATAAAAATTTTTTGTCCGCCCGCCGTACGCCGTACGCCGTCAGGCGCAAAACGCTTAGGAGTGGTCCGATTTCAAAAAAAAAAGGGCGTTTTGCAAATTTATTCTTAATGTGCACCTCGGGTAAGAGAATCCGCTCAATTCACTCTTAAGTACACAAAAACTTTCAAATGTAAAAAGTCATTATTTCAAAAACAGTTTTTTTGTGTTTTGGACCCCTTAACATTTGGTGGTTTGCTCCAACTAGGTGCATATTGTCCGGGCAATCCGATCGGAAAAGGTTAAGAGGCCCATTTTGGCACAATTAGGGCATACTTCTGAAAAACCGCCAAACCTCAATTTTGAAGGTGATTCCGTGGGTTTAGAATTTTTTGAGTATTTTTACCGGGTTCCTCGCTTAATTAACCATAAAATAGGGGGTTTTTCATTTTTTAATCGGTTTGGCTTGGAATTACTTGACGCGATTTCTCCTTTTTCGCGATTTTGCCAAATTGAGGGAGTTCTACTGAACCGATTTTGAATTTTTTGAGCTTGTTGGATTCCTTGAAGGTTTTTACACATTTTTCACTACCTATAAGTCAAAATTAGTTGGGTTTTGGTGATCGAAAACTGGTTTGACGACTAATTTTTGACCTAAAAAAAATATTTTTTTGACCCTTTAAAAAAATTTTTTTTAATTCCAAAAAAATTTTTTTGAGTAGATTTTGGGTAGGGTCATGACACAAAAAATTTGCAATTTTCTATGACTTCCCTGGACTTCGAAAAACGCCAGAAGCAGATTTCACATGGAAAATCCAAGGTCTTTAAGCCCAGAACAGGGATTCCGGATTCCCGGAAACGGCGATTCGGTTCTTAGAAAGTGAATGTTTTGTCTAGCCGCCAACAAAATTGCGTAGACTGAAATTAAGAAGGGGGGCGTGAGGTAGGTGAGGTGCAGGGGGGGGCCTGGGCGGGGAATGGGAGGGGCGGATGTTGTAAGGGGTGGTTGGGAGGGAGCCGGGCGGTGGTGAGGGTTGTATCCCGGGAGGGGTGGGGGCACCCGTATTTTCTTTTTATACCTATGTATTCATCATTGTGAAGAAGTACCATTCAAGCATCATAGAGCTTACCATGGACTCCACAAATGATATGATGATAAACCTACTCCAACTATTTGAACTTTATTTTCTGAGGTCGGTACAAATAATGTACCCATGTCACTAATCTACTTAGCAGCGTTTTTTACACTCATTGCAGGATTTGTTTGCATCACTTTTTGGGGCCTCTGCCCATTGCTGAAGTGGATTTTTGGCGACTCCAGCCTGGAAGAAATGGCTCTGCCCATGAACGTGTACGATCCGTTTGCCAGTCAAGGTGTTCTGTTCTCATTTTTCTACCTGACCTGCCACTACGGACTTGTATCGTCTACTCACATCTACATGGCAGCTGATTGCTTTCTCTTCACGTCAGTCCACTTGGCCAACGGAAGCTTGAAAACGGTAAATGACATGCTGGAAGAGATGGCCTCCGAGAAGAAAAAAGGTGATCTTATTTTCACGCCTTTGGAGTATGAACTGGGTCGTACAGTTATAAATAAAAATTCCCATTGAAAAATCATAATTTTAAAAAAATAATTTAAAAAAAGTTATGAACAAAATTCATTGATTTATGGATGGACGTGATCGGGAGACGAAGAATTTTACACGCGGACGCATCACCACATTTTTCATACACAAAAAATTACTTATTGAAGTATTCTTAAAAGAATTTTACATATATCAGATTTTATTTGAAATAATTTCAGATAAGTTTAAAATGGGAGACGTGACGAATCGAAAACTAGTTGACTGCGTCAAATTGCACGCTCACACGTTGATGTAAGTACAAATACACGCTCGAATAAGAATTTATCGCCACTTCAATTTCAGGACAGTTTCAATTTGATTTTCCAGTTTTATTCGGAAAACCGACAAGCTCTTCAGGTCGTTGATCTTGGTTGACGTGCTCCACGCTATTATTTCATTAAGCTTCGCTATGTTACAAGCCAGTGTAAGGTTGAATTTTCTAACATCGTGACGTTCACTCAAGGTGTTGACCCGATTCAGAAAACTGCGTTGAAATGAGCGTTTTTTGATTCTCAGGAATCGAAAGGAGTGTTCGAAATTCTGAAGATGATCATTTTCGTTGCGTACTGTTTCCTGCACCAGTACTTGAACAGCTACTTTGGTCAACATTTGATAAATCAGGTATCATCAGGTCTCATCAGCTACTTGCCTGGATAGGTCAGGCAGTTAGCAAATTCGGAATAAAGTTCCTAATAAAGAGTTACTGGAATTCCATGAGAAAAATGTGGTACCATACCTACGCAACTGATAATGCAAATATGGAAGAAATGGCTCCAAAACGCCCGAATCAGCGAACTGCCTTCAAAACGCCCGAATAAGCAAACTGCCTCATAGAACTGAAGAAAAAATACCTACTCTCGCATTTTTGTGTTAAATTATATCATTTTGAACTGCAAGGTTATCAAGATTTTTCGACAGATTACAAAGGCACACCACCACTACCACCTCAACCAAATCCACCATTACCCCCATCACTACTACCACCTACACCATCACCAACAAGACCACCACAGCCAAACCCATCACCACCACCAACACCACAACCAGAGCCACCTACTCTAACACCACCAACACCAGCACCAGCGCCGCCAACGCCGCCGCCAGGATGAGCCAAAAACGGGGCAGATATACAAAATTTAAATTTGACATTATGCTATGAAATGGGGTTTTTACTTCCATATTCACAGAGTATTATAGAGCATTACACAGTATTTACTCAGAATCACTTCCCGATCAAGTGTCCGTGTGTCTGTCTGTGGTGATTTACAAAAATGGCCATAGCTCCCTCATTTCTCAACCTTTTTTTCAAATTTCTTGGACTGAAATGTTTGTCTCGGCATGACCTAACACCCTGTTTAATCGGAATTCGAATAACTCACAGTACTTCCGATATATTTGAATTTTTAGTGTAGTCTATTTTATTTTTTTCCGGCCACAAAAATGAACCGATTTAAGCGTTCTTGGTCTTAGAATCTTTGTTTTAACATGCAGAATATGTGGATATTTTTCTTATTCCCACAACTTGGCGTATTTCTATTTTAGGCAAGTTTTAAAATTTGCATAGTGAGTTTTTTTTTTATATTTTTGATCAGAACAGGCTCAAAAGCAGTCAAAATATGATCCAAATCTGTCACACTTTTACGTTTCAAAATATGGGAGTATTGTGTGTTATCTACGCACCACTGGTTACGCAACTGCCGTACGTAACTCTTATTCAAAATTTGATCTGCTCATAAACCGCAATGATAACGTTTTTCTTATACACATTCATGACGACTTGTCATAATATTCTAGTAAGAAAGGGTGTACGAGCAGCTAGTTTTGCAAGTACCATGGGCTGAGAGTTCACCAATGACGAAAAAATCGTATTACATCTCCATCATCGGGTTTCGTCAGCCTGTCAAACTTAGCGCGTGGAGCGTGTACAATTTGCAGTACGAAACATTCTTTGAGGTAACACACCCGATAATGTAAGCAATTTCGTTTTTTTCCCGTTTTTTTTTTCTCCCTAAAAAAGCTGTGTGGATATTGTTTTATTGTGAATATTCATATAATTATCAATTTATTAATATTATTATGAAAATTATTCCATTAACTATTATCCCAATGCCAACTAAAATTTTCTCGTTACTAACGTCCCGTATTAATTTTCATTCATTCCAGTTCGTGAAATCGATGATTTCTTACTTCATGGTTCTCAGGCAACTCAAAGAAGAATCCGAATTATCGCAGTGAAAAAGTTTCAATTTTAATCATCCTAGAACTGACATTAATTTTAATTTTTTTTTATTGAATATAAAATAATAATTGTATTTAAGGTCTAATTATCATGCTTGCAATTAACTGTCGTTACCAATTTGGTCCAAGTTCCTGCTTACATTGTAAAAGAGGTAACGTAAATTTTAGTCTGTACTTAATGATTGTGGGGTAGGTACCTAACGATATGACTTATTGAAGGGGTATAATATACCATGCATTCAGATTCATATTATGAATAATTTAATAGGTTTGGTTTGATTATGAATAAATTTGCAAACGCCGCTTAGGCAACCTATGTTACAATTCTTACTCTCCTGACTGGTAACGTTAGCGTTATTATTATGGAGAAATCGTGTACCAACTTACCAAAATATTGTTGAAGATTTTAGATTTTTGTGATAGGCACCTGCCTATCTACTTGGCCTTCTCTGCGAAGAGGAAGAAGTTGAGATTGCGATGGCATGGAGAGTCACTATAATGTCAGAAAGAAATAAAACTACCTTTCTGCGGAAATGACTTGACCAATTTATTGTTACCTACATGGCTTCGAACTTATGGTGCAATGGATAGACAAAATTATACGTTGACATCATGTATAATTGAGCCGATAATGAGCGGAAAACTGGAACCAGACGGTGTACGTATGGCGGTAAATCATCGAACGAGTGGACATGTATCTCATCGATCACTTTTCATTGGCTATATATAAAATATTAGACAAAATACGATGTCGAATCCGTAAGAGCATGTTTTTATTTCGTTATGCCGCTGAAATCGGCGCCCTAATTGCAGCCCTCGTTCGATTGAGCTGATGAAGGGTTAAACAATAAGCTGAGCAGGTTGGCTTTATCGGCTGAAGTTCATTGTTGGATTATCAGGCCAATTACGTAACGAGAAGCAACCGAAATGTCCCCCTTATCACTCGATCCTGAGATTGCGTGGAAAGATGACCCCCCCTAGAATTGGTGGGAGAGGAAATCCCAGCGACATTTTCGCTGTGCAGTTGGGAGCTCTGAATTTAGTAACAATGTGGCCAACATTTAGCGAAAACGTATTTTACACCTCACTGAACAAGTAAGTGGTCTGATTTACTTGAGTCAGTTCTCAGAACGAATGTTCCCTAGATTCGAATAATTGAGTCAAGGCTGTAACTCAAATACGACCACTATAGATGATTAATTTAGTGAAAATCACTCGCGGAGAAATTGTGTAATCTCATAATTCGAATAAAAACTCAAAAAATGAGAGGAAAGAAATAGTCTATTTCACTATTAAGGAACAATAATAATTATTATTATTGATACAAATCATCAATTATTGATACAGTTATTGTAGACCGGTTTCGGTCATTAGAGCAAGATTCGGATAACATTTTTTTGGCACATTTTTCTATTTGTATACAGATTTTGACTCCTAGATTATGGTGATAATCTCCAACCACTCCAACTATGAACTTGAACTTTATATTCTGTGATACCCAGACAAATAATGTACCCATGTCACTAATCTACATAGTTTTTTGAGTTTTTCTTCGTACGTCCAGCATTGATTCGGGCTCTTCATAGCTTACACACACATCTACTTCCAGGACTATCTACTGGATAAACGTAGTCATCTTGGCGATATGCACGATCGCTTTATTCGCGAAGGCCATTCTGACGGACGACCTAGTTGACAGAAGCGAGGCGATGGATATCTTCACACTGACGGGATCGGCGTTGTACAAAATGGTTTTCTTCTACAACCATCACGAAGAGATGAAAGACATGTTCGAATGCGGTTTGCAGCTGATTTCCCGCTTGCCGGACAAGTGGGCTCAGTATGTCGGGAAATTTTCGGTCCTCCACTGTAGTTTAGGTAGGATATGGATGGAAAGGATGATATGGGCAGTAAAAAAATGAAACCGACTCCAAAAAAAAAAGCTTGAGAAATTAGAAAGTAAACCAGTGGTGCGTAGATGACACACAATACTTCCATATTTTGGAACGTAAAATTGTTACACAATTTGATCATATTTTGAATGCTTTTGAGGGTGTTTAGGGCAAAAATATCAAAAAATTCACTATTTTAAAATTTTAAAACACTCCTTACACTTAAACTTGATTGTAACAATAATTGTTGAAATCTTGAAAAACTTGTGTTTTTTTCCAAAATCTCCCATACAAACATGTGAACTTCCTCGGAACAGACTAGGTACTTAAATTCCCTCAATCCGAGTTTCTATTCGGATTATGGGGTTCCAACTTCTTCCCAAATGATTCAATTTAGTATGAGTGGGGGTAAGTTAAAAGGGGAAAAGAAAAACAGCCATTTACCGAGTAGGGGGACCCTTTTTGACCATTACATGGTCCAAAGCCCATAATACTTTTCTGGAAGGCCCATGCAGCTTGATGCTGAAAGTTCAGTCGATCTACGGCTAACAGTTACAATTACCCATGGATCGCCTTCCTGGCGTTCAGCTCGAAACTACCGCTACCTAAAATTACGAAATTATGCCGTTCCAGGATTTATCTGTATCACGTTCTGGGGTCTTTGTCCATTATTCAAGTGGGTCTTCGGAGAAACCAGCCTGGGAGAAATGAAGCTACCGATAAACGTGTACGATCCATTTGCGAGCGAGGGCTTCTTATTTTCGTTTTTCTACCTCGTCTGCTATTACGGTCTTGTGTCATCGGCTCATATTTATATGGCGGCTGATTGCTTTCTTTTCACGTCGATACACGTGGCGAATGGAAGCCTTGAAACGCTGAATAAGATGCTCGTCGACATGGCAGTCGAGAAAAAAGGTAAGACGATGCGGAGAAGATTTTGACAAAAAGCGGTCCTTTACATGATTGTGCAAACTCCAATTTGCTCGGCATAACAAGTCCTCCGAGCTTGAAGACTTGTCGGGCGTCTCGTTTTCTCCTTCTGTACAAATTCTGGGATTTTAGTGGAGAGTTAGCCGTTTATACGATGAGGCAGGGAGTCAAATTGTTTCAACAAAAAACCTTTTGCGAATATTTATAGTAATTTGGCAGAAAATTCGAGCGAAATTGCCTTCTTGCTTCACATCTTTAGTTGACCAACTATTACAAATTATTACTCTATGCAAAGTTACCATTCCGGAATAGGTGGTCTCTGCATATAAAAAGCGGAAAATTTAAAATTAAAGGAGGAAAAATTTCCTGCATTTCCATCAAGCCTCGAAATCTCGTCATTTCAGATGAGATTCAATTTATGGACGTCACTCACGAGAGACTGAAGGAATGTGTCAAACTGCACACTCACACTTTGAGGTGAGTAAATCGATATCGAAGTACCTACCAACAACTCTAGTACAGCCATTTATATCAATTTTGAAGCTGGTAGTGAGTTCTACACTTGAAATGCGACTGAATTGATAAAATTAAAGGACACATCGATACCTTGAAGCGAAAAGGGCATATGTCCAAAAACGGCATAATGGGAAAAATGCAAAATAAGATTTTGATCAATTTACAAAAATAAAGATTTCTCCCATAGTTTTCAATTCCATGAAAAAATTCGCCAAGATCTACAACCTCGTTTAACCAGAACTTTGGTAGCACTTAACACTTTCAAGATAAACGCTCTTTAAATATTTGTCGTTTTTCTATTATATAGTTTTTTGACCCCAAAAATAGATAAAAGGATCAAGATTCTTGGAGCGATCGATAGGTCCTGATTAGTAGATTCTTTCGGTACCGAAATCTCAAAATTGATATTTTGGGACATATGCCCTTTGTGCTTTAAGGTATCGACATTAAGTTAACTATACAGGAAAAACCCAACGTCTAGCGGAATTATATTCAGTCAAACTTGAAAAACTTGGTTGGTAAAATCGGCTTTTTTCGAATCTTCATAAGAGTAAACACAATTCTCTCGTGAAAAAAAAACAAAACCCCCAAAAAACAAAAACCTATGGGTTAGGAATCTGTGAGGTCTTCCTTTCTTCTCATTTTATCTAGGAAATTATTGGAGTAATCTGACATGGAGTACCAACATTCATATTTTCAATTCCCTTTATATTTCCAGGTACATCCGAAAAACAGACAAACTCTTCAGGTCAATGATTTTAGCTGATGTGCTACATGCAATAATTTCGCTTAGCTTTGCCATGCTGCAAGCCACTGTAAGAAATTCAGTTCTAATATATATATTAGGTATACCTAATCAATTTTATTGAAAAATTTTCAGTTGAAAATGTAACTTTATATTAGGTAGGTATATACTCCATCACTTGAAACACGTTCCCTGCTATCATTTTACTGAATGTGTTAGCACCGGATCCAAAAAGAAATTTGAACGGGGAACGTCAGTTTTTTGGCGCATTAACAACTCGCGCCTGCGCATTAACATGAATTCTCTTTTAATCAGGAGTCCAAAGGAATATTCGAAATCGTGAAAATGGTGGTTTTTGTGGCGTACTGTTTCGTACACCAATACTTGAACAGCTATTTTGGCCAGCATCTAATTGACCAGGTGGGTACCACTAAAAAATACCTTGAGGCCCCCACACGCAACCAAGGGCGACTATTACCAAACCGAACCCCATTTAAGTATTTTGTATTTTATTATCCCCTGATGGTCAAAAACTATCGACCAGAAATCATCGAAAAAACGAATAATCAGAAAATGCAGCATCCTCCAGGGTGCTAATAGAATTTTAGAATTTACCTATTTAACTCGTCAATTTTATGGACATTTCAGCAAGAACGCATTTATAAACAACTCATTCTACAAGTGCATTGGGCTGACGGAACGGCCAACATGAAAACGACGTATCGCCTCGCCATTATGGGATTTCGCCAACCAGTGAAGCTCAGCGCATGGAGCGTGTACAATTTACAATACGAAACATTCTTGGAGGTAAGTCCCTAATGCAACAATATTGGAACTGGAACTGGAACCGGAACTGGGTCCTGTAACTGGGACTGGAACAGGAACTGGACCTGGAATTGGAACAGGAACTGGAACTGAATCCAGAACTGGAACTGGATCTAGAACGGGAACTGGAACTGAAACTGATCCAGGGAAGTGAACGTGGAACTGGAACAGGATCTGGAACTCGACGTGGAACTGGAACTGGAACAGGAACTGGACCTGGACCTGGACCTGGACCTGAAACAGAAACTGGATTTGGAACTGGATCTAGAACTGGAACTGGACCTGGACCTGGAACTGGAACTGAATCCAGAACTGGAACTGGATCTAGAACGGGAACTGGAACTGAAACTGAACCAGGGAAGTGGGCCTGGAATTTGACCAGGAACTGGAACTGGACCTGGAGCTGAAACTGGACCTGGAACTGGTACAGGATTTGGAACAGGAACTGGTACAGGATCTGGAACAGGAACTGGACCAGGAACTGGATCTGGACTGGGACCTGGATCTGGAACTGGAACCGGAACTGGGTTTTGGACCTGGACCTGGAACTGGAACTGGACTTGGAACTGGAACTGGGTCTTAGAACTGGGACTGGAAAAGGACCTGAACCTGGAACAGGAACTGGAACTGAATCTAGAACTGGAACTGGAAATGAAACAGAAACTGGTACTGGATCTAGAACTGGAACTGGAACTGGACCTGAAACAGAAACTGGAACAGGATCTGGCACTGGAACTGGTATAGGATCTGGAACAAGAAATGGAACTGGACCTGGAACAGGAACTGGATCTAGAACTGGAACTGAAACTGGACCAGGGAAGTGGACCAGGAACTGGAACAGGATGTGGATCTGGGGCTGGAAACTAAATGACATAATTGCTCTGAATGTAATTACTTATACTTGCAATTACTAAGTAATTAAGACAAGTCTTGTCTTTGATTACTTGTTATTGTAATTACTTTTGATCAGCTTTCACGAGTACTTTTCTTCCTATATGCAATTTTTGTTCACTATCCGTTACGGTTCGCCAAACTATTCACTCGAGTAACTGCAGATTTATTTGGTTACTGCCTCATTTGGTGTTTTCTGTACCCATACTTGACTGTTAATTTCAGCGTCTAGTTACGATCTCACTATTCTTTCAGTTCGTGAAATCAATGATTTCCTACTTCATGGTCCTGATTCAACTGAAGGACGAATCAAGAGGAGGTATAGTCATTTGAAACACTAGAGAGAAAATAAATCCTCGTTTACTAGACCAACCTGGGTGTACAATGCTATTGGTGATACCGATGTCAAAGTTAGCTGTGTCATTTTTAAGCAGAATCAATTCTGTTCTTAAGAACCTTTGTTTGCGTTTAAAGTTTGATTGCAATAGTAATATGACTATTACTAGTTACCATCACGAACCATTACACAATGATGGTGATTTTAGGTATACCCAATGCACCAAATTGTATAACTAGTAAAAATTGATTTGATGAAAGACAGGCACCTACTATCAAGAATTGTACGATTGAAAATAATACAATGTTTTGCACAGCAGATCAAGAATGCTTAAGTTTCTTACCTATAATTTTGCTCGTACGTTCATGAATATAACGTAGAAGCACAAACATGTAACATTAGATAATGGGTAGCTACGACTTGAACATGAAACCTGTAAGGGTCCCTTTCATACGAGGGTTACCTATAGCCTTGATCCCCAGCAAGTTCAAGCGAAACTATTCACGTAATATTTCTGATCAATAAATAGGATGATAATGGGGTATTTTCGACATGAATCAAACGTACACGATTATTTTTCGTATTCCCCTCTCTCTACTGCGTGTCTATCCGTGCCAAGCAATCCACAAAGTCGCGAGACCGTTTGACGGAAACTTGATTTCGACTCAAAATGACAATACAGCCGGGTCAAGATTTGACAGACTCGAATCACATATTTCGCTTTCAACTATGGGCATTGAGAATATGCATGATGTGGCCTGCTGACGGTGGCCGTAAGTTAATCTCGACTGCTTTCAAGTGAGTCATAATATCATGATTTATTATACATAATACCGTACTATACAATTAAGGCATCAAGATTGTAAATGATTGGTGTTGGTAAATTGCGGTATTCAAGGGTCAAGTTCATACGTTGGCTTCAATTTATCAATCGAGACGAATAACGTCAAAATCAGGCTACGAAATCGACCAAAACGAAAAATAACGTTTTGGGTCCATAAAAATTACGATTAGTACGTACCTACTAAGGGGAAAACGAAAAATTGAATAATGATATTTTTACTTATTTACAAAACCGAGTGAACTAAACGTTGAAAAGTAAAAAAAGTAAAAAGTAAAGTAAACCGCCGTTTCAGGCGTTGGCTTTTCGCCCGAAAACCGAAGTTGTCCCGGGCGTGCCCTGCCGCCCTCAAGGAGAGGGTCGGAACTGTTCAGGTCCGATATGCCAATGTGTCACGTTCTGCTTAATTGCAGCATACCCCCAAACAAATACAGAAATGCAAAACTATGCATATAAACGTTGGAATTGGCCATGCCTCTTCATCCATTCATTTCCGGCCTTACGCCCAGGCTGTTTGGTTTTATGGAAGATTGTCATTGTCCTAATTATTGATAAATGAGTAGAATTCCGGGCTGTTGTCAATTTTCCTGAAAATTCCAAAAAATGATCGATTTTTCAACCCATAACAAATTAAGTAAGGAATTTTAAAAATGTGCTAAGACACCTGCTTCCTTGCCACTGCGAATTAGCATATTTTTCAAAATCGAAAATTGATCCATAATTTTCTGAGAAAATCCATAAAAAGCATCTTCAAACTCTTACCCTCGCACTTGTCTCCACATCGCCCCAAAAAAATCCCATCCCCTTCTCCTTCCCAGCAATGCCTACTTGAATTTCTATTGATGATTAATCAATTTTCTTTTCGCTCGCGAATTTTAGGATAATTTTGCTTTGCAATTCGCTGGTCCTGTCAGCGTGTACAGTACTGCTGCTGATGAAGGCCATCCGGACTGACGACCTTGTGGACAGAAGCGAGGCGTTGGACATTTTCACGTTGACCGGTTCAGCCAACTATAAAATGGTGTTTTTCTATTACTACCACGAAACATTCGTGGACATGGCTATGTGCGGCTTGGCTTTGACGCCCCATCTGCCACCGAACTGGACGAAAAATTGCACCTTGTTTTCAAGGATTCACTGCTTTTCGGGTAGGTAAAAAGGTAAATAAATAAAAAGGAGGATTATTCTCCAACTCCAAGAATTATTAGGAATATAATACCTAATCTAATGGTCAGGTAGCATCGCGGAATATATTAATTTTTAGGTAGAAATACGGAATATAATAATTTTTCCCCCTTCAAAAGAAATTTTCAAATTTAACGAAACCCCTTTGTGGCCGTTATAATGGAAGGAGGGGAGGGTTTAAAGTGGGTGTTATAATAGTTCCATTTTGAAAAATTTAGACAATTTGAGATTTTGTATAGGTGGAGTTTTTCGAAAGATATCATTCGACGGCGTTTAATTTCTCATTTGCGCCTTTTTTCCTGCTATATGCCGGTAATCATCGACAGAATACGGGTTGATGAAACGTTTATGTTTCAGGTTTCTTCTCCATATCTTTCTGGGCTATGTGCCCGGTATTGAAATATTTATCGGGCGAATCTTCTTGGGAAAAGATGGGATATCCTATCAATATGCACGATCCATTCAATAGTACGGGTTTCTTGTATTTTCTTCTTTACGTCACCGGCCACTATGCAATTATTCTTTCCGCCCACATATACATGGCGGCCGACTGTTTTTTGTTCACGTCAATTTACGTGGCCAACGGCGCATTCCAAACCCTCCAGGATAAAATTGAAAGGATGGAGAGTTTGAAGGGAGAAAAAGGTAAGTCATAGGTGATATTTTCTCGTGATATTTTGATCCAAAATGTTGATTGTGATCCGTAATGTTGTGATCCAAACCGCAAGCCAAAGAGGTGCATAGATAACACACAATACTTCCATATTTTGAATCATAAAGTGGGACACAATTTGATGATATTTTGACTGCTTTTAAGGGTGCTGTCAAAAATATCAAAAAACTCACTATGCAAATTTTAAAACTTGCCTAAAATTTAAAATTTGCTTCAGAAGTATCCTAATTATTAGAATTAATCCAAGTAGACATCAAAATATGGAAGTGTGTACCACTGGTTTTTCAATCATGTCATGCGCACTCTGTAAATATTCAAGATTTTTCATTTCTTTTCTTTTTAATCCAATCACTTTATACTAGATTGACAATGAAAAAATAATTTTAGGTAGGTGAATTAATGAATTACAGCCGAATAACAGACGTTAATGTTCCAGATCGATATCAGCAAGATGAAGCCCATCAATACTTGAAATCTTGCATTAAACTCCACGTACACATATTAGAGTGAGTGAGCAATGTTTTTTGGGTTTTTTTGTATTTTCGCCATAAATTTATGACTAATAAGCGGTTAACATTTTTTTTCAGTTATATGAGGAAAACAGATAAACTTTTCAGGTCGATGATTTTAGTGGACGTATTACATGCTATAATATCATTGAGCTTTGCAATGCTTCAAGCTAGTGTAAGTAAACGTGTGCATCTACCTATTATAATAATAGATAATAGTAGATAATTATCTAATGAGACTGCTTTGTTTGCCAAAGAAATATTTTTGTTCCAGGAATCCAAAGGGATTTTCGAAAATCTAAAAATGGTGTTTTTTGTGGCTGTTTGCTTCATACACCAATATCTCAATAGTCATTTTGGTCAGAATTTAATTGACCAGGCAAGTACCTAGTTCGCGCATATCATATTAAGTATTATCTATATTATATTTCTCTCGAAAAAGTATAGTTGGTACAATGCCTTTATGAATGGGTAGTACCCACTGACTGGCCAACTACTAAAACACCAACTGACTAATTGATAGTATATAAAATGATATAAAATTATGTAAATTGATATAAAATTATGTGAAATTATATAAAATGATATAAAATGGTATAATAATATATAGAATTATATAAAATCATATAAAATAAAATAAAACTATATACAACTATATAAAATTATATAAAACTGTATAAAATTATATAAAATTGTATAAAACTATATACAACTATATACAATTATATAAAATTATAGAAAATTATACAAAATTAGGTATATAAAATTATATAAAACTATAAATAATTATATAAAATCATTCAAAATTAGATAGAATTATATAAAATGATATAAAATTATATAAAATGTTATAAAAGATATGGACGAATAAATGACGAAATAGGTAAATGTCTAAAACATCAACTGACGAAAGGGCACGAAATAATATCCAGCTCATACGAATAAAAATTGGTTCTTAAATCTAATGAAGCAATAACCAATAAAACACAAGTGTAATAGCTACACCAAATACGTTTAAATACTTCTTTATTCACTCCATCATGTATTTTTTTGCACCAAACTGGTAACATGCGTTTGAAATACCTGAAAACAATGTTTTCACCGTTTTCAAGCAAACTCTCGTGAGTGATAAAGTAACGGTGGCAGTCCCTTGGACCGAGGCGCCGCAGACCTTCAAGAAAACCTACATGCTGTTAATAACTGGCACCCAACCGGTCAGAAAGCTCAGTGCTTGGAGCGTTTACAAACTGCAATACAGCACATTCCTTGAGGTAGGACTTGACATTAAATGTAGCCTTATATTTACATAGCCTTAACATAGCCTTATCTATATTTACATAGGTGATGAAAATTGATCCGGAGGAGAGCCATGGTTTCGAAAGCGCTTAAATTATTTTAAACCTTCAAACCCGTCAAACTCCGGATCAATTTTCATCACCTATGTAAATATGTAGATTGATTATTTACCGATCTTTCAACGATAATCCCTTGACGGAGAACTCGTTTGATGATGATTTTTCATGGGGAAGGTTTAAGAAAATTAGAAATATTAAGTTAAGCACTGAGGTATCCTTATGATCATCATGTTATAATTTATTTGTTATAGTTCGTAAAATCGATGATCTCTTACTACATGGTGCTGAGACAGCTGCAAGACGAGGCTGATCATCGACAAAGTAAATCATCGACAAAGCTGTACGAAGCGCAGTGTTTTTGAAATTAAATAGATAGGTACCTAGTTCGATATATTGACTAATTATGATCGCAAAACAGCTTTTTCATTTTCCCTTATCAAAACTTCCTACTCCTGGGCCAAATTCCTGTATTGACCATGCCGATGGACAACCTCTATTAGGGATCAATTATTGAGAAATTGAATAGGTAGGAAGGCAATTTACTAGTTAAGTGTACATTTTATCAATTCATGGCTAGTTAGAGTAGTTAGCTAAAGGCCGCTGTACATCTTCCTTCAGAAATTACATAGCTAAACAATTCAACGCTAACATTTCCTTGGAACTTTCCAACATGGAAAAGCAGGTGCTCAAATTAATTGATGGTGCCCTCTTCTAAACAATCTACTATAAATAGATAACCTATATCAGCCGTACTTATCTATTTCAATTATTAAATCTTTTTTTGCCAAGTCTAATGGTTCAACGAAGTTTGTACCCATTAGCATGGCTTGGCTTGGTTGTATTTAAATTTTTGTCAGGGTTGAAGATAATTATGATTCAATTTATTTGAAATATTTTAATTGGAAGCTTGAATGGGCAAGCATTCCTGAAATTCGGCATTTTCTAGCAGGTTAACGAAATGCGGTTAACGTTAATTACGTTAACGTTAACGTAAAATTTTTAGAAATCATTTTCACAAATTTGGATACATATTTCTGAATTTGAGGAGGACAAAGGCGAAATTTTGTTTACGTACACGTTTTTATTGTGTACATAATTGGCCTGGCTTATAAGAAATTTAAGGCTGAATCCAAAAATCAATCAAACAATTAAACAAAATCTGAAATTAATCAATATCAAAAGTTAAGAAAATTTGTTTTGAAGCAGAGAAATATGGGATTCTATGAAGCAAGGTGTGGTTTTTCTGAAAACCCCTTTAAAAAATCCTATCTCGAAAATGGTTAAGATAGAAAAATGTTACAATTTGTTCCATTTCCGGTCTAGTTTCACCCGAATATGTTTTACGCCAAGTTCAGGACGTGAATGTTTGAGGATTTTTATCACGTAGGTACAAAGAACAGAATCCTAGCAATAATCATGAGGTTCAATTCCTGTCCTACTGAGTACGACAGGTCCTGACTGTTTCCGACCATAATTTTAATTTTTAATTTTATTTACTTCGACTTTTTACCCCCTCGAGCGCAGACGTTAGAACTGAGGGCCGATCGTTATTAATATTCTACAAACAAATTTTCGCATTCGACATAAAACCCGACGTATTTGTCAAGAAGCATAAATTAAAAATCTTGTAAAATATTAATTGCACTTCTCTAGTGATGAAAGGTCCTCAGTTTCAATCAAAGCCTTTCGCATCCAAAGAAACTCATTATTCCCAAATATTTACTCGGAAACTAATAAAGTCTCCTTACTTATCAGGTAGAAGTAAAAAGGTATTATTAGCGATAAACCCTGGAACGATAATAGGGAAAAAGAACAAAGGATTGACATTTTAATGGAAAAGGAGAATTGATTCATGGACATGGCAGCAGATCGCGGATTTTCGTATCGACGGTTCAACATGAGCAGATCATCATCATGACATCTGCAGTGCATTACGAATGTTCATCATTATTTATGATTGCATCGACATTCAGTGAGTCTGAGCGTCTCATTATTCAATGACCCTAGTTTTCTATTACCTATTAACCCGTAAGAATCGAACCATTAAAATTTCGAACCGGGGTTTTTAATTTCCATATTAAATACCCAAAAAATCATGTTCCGGCTCTTTAAAATGGGGAACTCCACGAGAGCAAATATATGGAATAAATTCAATAAAGGTACGATCTATGGATTTTGAAATCAAATTTTTAGCTGCCTTGGGAAAAATTGAAAAATAGATAGCAGGTGCCTATTAACGGGAAGAAGCATTGATTCATCCATTTATGCAGATACGTACAATGGAGGTAAAAAACAGGTATCCCCATGAATTCTGGTTAAAATGAATCAATGATGTCTTGATCTTTTTATTGGCAAATTACTAATTTATGTCGAAATTACTAATTTTTGTCAAAATTACAATTTTTTGTCAAAATTACTAATTTTTGTCAAAATTACTAATTTTTGTCAAAATTACTAATTTTTGTCAAAATTACTAATTTTTGTCAAAATTACTAATTTTTGTCAAAATTACTAATTTTTGTCAAAATTACTAATTTTTGTCAAAATTACTAATTTTTGTCAAAATTACTAATTTTTGTCAAAATTACTAATTTTTGTCGAAATTACTAATTTTCGTCGAAATTACTAATTTTCGTCGAAATTACTAATTTTCGTCGAAATTACTAATTTTCGTCGAAATTACTAATTTTCGTCGAAATTACTAATTTTCGTCGAAATTACTAATTTTCGTCGAAATTACTAATTTTTGTCAAAATTACTAATTTTTGTCAAAATTACTAATTTTTGTCAAAATTACTAATTTTTGTCAAAATTACTAATTTTTGTCAAAATTACTAATTTTTGTCGAAATTACTAATTTTTGTCAAAATTACTAATTTTTGTCAAAATTACTAATTTTTGTCAAAATTACTAATTTTTGTCAAAATTACAAATTTTTGTCAAAATTACAAATTTTTGTCAAAATTACAAATTTTTGTCAAAATTACTCATTTTTGTCAAAATTACTAATTTTTGTCAAAATTACAAATTTTTGTCGAAATTACTCATTTTTGTCAAAATTACTCATTTTTGTCAAAATTACTAATTTTTGTCAAAATTACTAATTTTTGTCAAAATTACTAATTTTTGTCAAAATTACTAATTTTTGTCAAAATTACTAGGTTTTTTAATAATTACTAATTTTTGTCAAAATTACCAGGTTACTGATTTTGTCAAAATTACTGATTTGTCAAAATTACAATTTTTGCAGAATAGGAGGAGGGGATACTTTTTTTGTTCCTATAACTTGGCCTTTTGTAGGTTTTATAATAATTACTAATTTTTGTCAAAATTACTAGGTTTTTTAATAATTACTAATTTTTGTCAAAATTACCAATTTTTCTTTTGCCCTGCAGAATAGGAGGATATTTTTTATGTTCCGATAACTTGGCCTTTTGTTCGTTTTAGGCGTGTTTTAAAATTTTCATAATTTTTTTTTGTATTTTTGACCTAAATATCCTCAAAAGCAGTCAAAAAACGATCAAATTGTGCCACACTCAAATTTTTACGGAGTATTGTGTATTTGTATATTGTGTGTTATTTGAACGCAACCATTAGTATCTTTAACATCAAAATAAAAGTCCGATTGAATCAGCAGTCGTTTTCCCCAATGTTGGTGCAAATACGGAAAGCCCGCCCTACGATAAAAATCGCCGTCAAATTGTTGCCGAATTTGGATCAACCGCAGAATTGAAGAAAGAACTACCGTACCGGAATGACGTCATGGCCCAGATGCAGAGCGGAAGTCGAAATTGGGTTCCTCCCATTAGGCCTGAGACAGAGGTAGGTTATTGTGTCAACATGGTTATAACCATGTTATAACTATGAATAGACGATGTTTTGGTTTTTGTGCATCAATTCATCGAATGAATTGATTATATTTTTATTCGATCTTTTATTTGAATATTGATAATATTTTATTTTATTTGATCAGTTCATGAACGATTCAAATTTTGAATCCATCGGTGAAACCGCAGCATGACATTATTGATTTTTGCCGACTTTTCAGGAGAGCAAATAAAGTTTCTTTCTCACGTTAATGTTAACTTCCTGTTTAGTTAGTGGTTTAAACGTCTGTCTTCAATATTGCTCCCTGTTGTTATGAGCTCAAAACCGGTTGCAGCAATCGATGGGGCGTGAAATTTTCCGTGAAAATCTATGCATAACTCAAAATCGATAAATTGTCAATTAAGTCGTGCTGCGGTTTCACCGACGATTTGTACCTATCTTCGTACGTAAGCGTTATACGGTATTGCCATTTGCCATGAGATAATCCCTCGATTTCTTCTGGAGACGGCCCAAATGATGAGAATTATTAATTTTTTGCTGCTTGAACGAGCGTGAAGTAGGAGCGATATATCGGCTCAGAAGTCGGCCAAACGCGAACAATTCTTAGATACACTCGGGTAATAAAATTGTTCTACCAATAATAAGCCTTTATTTATGTTTCCGTACGACAATGTGCCCAAGGTGAACGGCAATTAGCCATGAATCCTTGCGATTACCCAATAGGACGAGGATCCATGGATAATTTATACGGTGATACCTATGATGTAGAAAATAGTTAGTAGGGGTAACCGATTTTGAAAGTACTCGGAGACTTGTGGGAGAATGGGGTAAAAAAAAATTACTCGATACAGTAGAAAGGTTAATAAATTAGGTACGACACGCTTAGTTCATACTCTACTGCATAAAAGTGCCTGATCTTACGTTCAAACATTCAACAAATCCTAACAATTTACGCTTACTATCTCCCGTCACCGATAGCCAATCGCCGATCTAAAAAAAACCTCTGAATTCCGAAAAGGTGTGTTCTTAAATCCAACATTAAAAAAATACGAATATAAAATGATAAAAGTCAACTTCGAGATCAAAGTCAACTTCGAGATCAAACTCAACTTCGAGATCAAAGTCAACTTCGAGATCAAAATCAACTTCGAGATCAAAATCAACTTCGAGATCAAAATCAACTTCGAGATCAAAGTCAACTTCGAGTTCAAAGTCAACTTCGAGATCAAACTCAACTTTGACTTCAAAGTCAACTTCGAGATCAAAGTCAACTTCGAGATCAAAATCAACTTCGAGATCAAAATCAACTTCGAGATCAAAATCAACTTCGAGATCAAAGTCAACTTCGAGATCAAACTCAACTTCGAGATCAAAGTCAACTTCGAGATCAAACTCAACTTCGAGATCAAAGTCAACTTCGAGATCAAACTCAACTTCGAGATCAAACTCAACTTCGAGATCAAAGTCAACTTCGAGATCAAAGTCAATTTCGAGATCAAACTCAACTTCGAGATCAAAATCAACTTCGACTTCAAAGTCAACTTCGAGATCAAAATCAACTTCGAGATCAAAATCAACTTCGAGTTCAAAGTCAACTTCGAGATCAAAATCAACTTCGAGATCAAAATCAACTTCGAGATCAAAGTCAATTTCGAGATCAAACTCAACTTCGAGATCAAACTCAACTTTGACTTCAAAGTCAACTTCGAGATCAAAATCAACTTCGAGATCAAAGTCAACTTCGAGATCAAACTCAACTTCGAGATCAAAGTCAACTTCGAGATCAAAATCAACTTCGAGATCAAAATCAACTTCGAGATCAAAATCAACTTCGAGATCAAAATCAACTTCGAGTTCAAAGTCAACTTCGAGATCAAAATCAACTTCGAGATCAAACTCGCTTCGTGGGATCATAAAAAAGAGTTATCTACTCAAGACGCAACTCAATTTCATTCTTAGGCCATCAAACTGTAATTTATAAAATTGATACGGTGGCGGTAATGAGAACTCTTAAACGTTGCAAGATTATCTACTAACCTTTCAATCCGTTCACTTTTCAAATTAGTCAGGAATGACTTTATACTCACAAATTTAATCATAGAGGTTCGTAGGAACATGTGGCAGTAATGAGAATTGACTGTTTTGAGGCCCACTTAGCAATTTCATTCCGGGGGGAAATTGCTTTTTCCGAGTTTCTCATGTACGCAGAGGAGGGCAAACCCTAAAATGAACAAAAAAGTCGAAATAGTGCACCCCGTTCAGGGGTGCTCCATCCCCGTAATAATCCATCCGAGTACGCCATCTTTGGGTTTTTTTTTTTGTTTCTTTTGAGAATTACCTTTTTACAGAACCTGCATCCACTGCTAAATTATCACTGCTCACTCCCTCGCCTCATCCCTGGCATTCATTTTGCACAGATCCCGATGCTCATCGAAAAACAATCGTTCGAAAAAGCCATCATCAATGTCGAAACCGGATTCGCCGTTCAAAGGCTTGAGAATTCGAAAAAATTACGACTGCTCTCCTACTCTTCCGAACTCGGTAAACGGACGCAGTTAGCCGACGAACAGGACGCGTCCAAGGACCGGACGCGCGACGCGTCTCTGGGCGCATGGCAATCTTTCATGAAGCCATTGCGACGCAGACGACCTCCCAAGCTGAAACAGTCGTCGGGCAATGCCGAGCTGACGACCCAGTACTACATGGCTCCGGACATCGACAAGAATCCATGCTGGCATCCCATCCCGCAGATGAACAATTCTTTGCCGAAAAGCGTACCTTGGAAAAAAGGAACGCCCCAGAACGGAATTAAGGAAGCCCTCAGTACAACAGTCGGGACGCTCCAGAACCCGAGACGTCAGGATCGGAGTCTGAAATTGAAATTGCACTCGAGAAGAAGAGGACGGAAGACGAGATTGTCACCGGTGAAAAAAGTTTCTTTGGAAAAATTAAAAAAATTTTAATCTACGAGTCTTACGAGCTGGGTGTTAAAAATGGGTATTGCTCTTTGAGGTTTATTTCCAAAAGGTACTAAAAACCATTTTTTTCGAAATTGATAGGTATAAAACTTGCGTGGGGGTTTTGGGGCCGAGTTTTACGGAAAAATGAACTTTTGGAGCAAAAATTAGATATTACTACCTATTATATCCCATTAGAAACCAGTGGTGCGTAGATAACACACAATACTTCCATCTTTTGAAACGTACATATTTGAAAGAATCTGATCATATTTTGACTGTTTTTAAGGGTGTTTAGGTCAAAAATATCAAAAAATTCACTATGCAAATTTTAAAATTCGCCAAAAAAAAACTCGCTACATTTTTGGAATATAAAAAATATCCACATATTCTGCAAGGTAAAACGAAGATTTTGAGACCAAGAACGCTCAAATCGGTTCATTTTTGTGGCCGGAAAAAAATAGAAAACACTAAAAATGCAAATATATCGGAAGTACTTATATCCTAATTTCAATTAAACAGGGTGTTAGGTCTTGCCGAGACAAACATTTCAGTCCAAAAAATTTGAAAAAAGGTTCAGAATTGAGGGAGTTATGGGCATTTTTGTAAATGACCACAGACGGACTAGCGGACACACAGACACTTGTTCAGGAAGTGATTCTGAGTAAAAGTGTATGCGTAAACGTTTTTTCTGATTTTCCGATCCGATTTTCAATTTCAGGACTGTTCTAGGGTCTCCACATAGCCCGTTACCTTGTCCATCCATGTGAGTTGAGTTACTACTCAATGATTTGTAAATAAATAGTTCAGTTGAATTCCATCAATCGTAAGAATCAATCAGAACATGGCGCAGTCGAACTAAAATCTGGACAGAATGCCTCCAAAAAAAAGAAATCAGAAATCGTAAGAATCAATCAGAACAAGGACGATTGCAATACTTCCAGTAATTTCGTAAATACGTAAGCAGAAATTATAGCATTAAAATATCGACATCGTCAATTCGTTATTTATTCGAAAATTCCATTCATCAAATTGTCACGCGTAGCCGTGCGAAGTGACAATAATTTTATTGGCGGATCTCTCGCAGCGGCGAGCGGGCCTATTGCCGCCGAACCGCCCGGGCGGCTTTTCCCTTTTCCGCCTCGGCACAATTAGCGACGGCTCCAAAAGTAACTTATACGGGAGCGGAACGTTTTTCATCGCTAATGTGATTATTTCAATCCCCGTGTCCTGTGTTTGGTTGAAATTATTTTCTAAAGCGAGGTAGCCTTTTCTCTATTTCTGCCTATGAAAACATTTCGCGGAATGACATGTAAATCCGATTACTGTTCATCTATTGGCCGTTCCTGTCCGAATGGCGGCCTATTTGGCGCCGGTTTTATCTATTTGCACGTCCTAGGCGGCCGTATACCTTGAATGTAGCCCGTATACCTTGACTTCAGGTATACCTGAGCGTTTTCATCGCAATCGGCTCGCAATACAGAGCGCATTAAGCTCGCAATTGGACGCCGTCCGCTCGCGTCTATGTCGGCCGCGCGGCTTGTATTATTACCAATTATACGGTGTATCCGGACTTTTTTGGTCGAAAATGAAGGGGAAATGTTCGACCGAAGCCATTTCCAACAAATCTCTTTCACTGGAATTTTTTTCTCAGCCAGCTAAAACACCGGTTTTTTGGAATTTTCGATCTTCATTCGCTAAATTGGCTGATGTTCCTTCGAATTTTGGGTAAACTCAAAGATGAGGATACCGAGAGATGCTCGTGAATTCTCCCAGAGGAAAAGCGCCATATCCGAGTTTTTACTTCAATATTTACAGTGTAAATGGAAGCATTGCAATCGTCCTAAATTCAAAAATCGGATCGGTGCTTCAGAAAAATTGTTTACTCATGAGTATAGGTACACTTTTCATCTGAATCACTTCCTGAACAAAGATTTCAAGACCAAGAACACTCGAATCGGCTCATTTTTGTGGCCGAAATAAATAAAATAGAAAACCCTTAAAATGCAAATGTATCGATACTGTGAGTTATCCAAATTTCAATTAAACAGGGTGTTAGGTCTTGACGAGACAAACATTTCAGTGTATTGGCACTCAAAAAACTCTCTTTGCAAATGTTTGCGTTTTTACTTCTTTTGGCCACAAAAACGAACCTTCGATACCTACTTTGGAAATAAATATGCGAGTAAAAACAGGTACACCTCACCCTCAACGCTTTTGTGAATTGACGGTCGGTATCTAAAATCCTTGCAAAAGTCAAAATCCCGGAAAAATTCCAAAGATTCACGCCCCGCGGGAAAAAAAGGGTAAGGAAAGTAGCGCCGCGCGCACGTCGGCTCGTCCCCCGCCCGGCGGCTCCCCCACGTGGCGCTCAGACGGGCGGGCGGCGAGGAGGTGCCGCCGTCCAGGAAGAGCGGAGGCGGTACCCGGCCCCCGGGCTACCGGCCGCTCTGGGCCTGCGCCGCTCGCCGTCGCGTCACCCCCGCCGGCGGCCGCCGACCGCCCCCAACCGCCCGGCTCCCGAGTCAACTCGGCGGTTACGTCCGGAGTGCCAGCTGCAGTCTGCAACTGGCTTTTGAAAACTGCAGGTAAGCTCTGAGCTACGGCATAACACACGTACATGTACCGCACACTATGTTATCGCTAGCGAACGCTCGATCGAACTCGGACCGCCCGGATCCGAACTCGATCTGAAATTCGCCGGTCGATCTGACACGCCTTTCTCCATTCAATATATTTTTTCGAGGCGAACGAATTAAAAATCGCGAGTTTTTGAAAAAAAAAGATTTTTTTTTTACTTTATTATTTTAGGCACATATTTCGCTTATATTTTTTTATTTAATATAGGAATGCTTTTCTTACAATTCTGTAACTTCTTCGACGTTAAATTGTATTTGATAAAATTCGCTCATCCCTTAAGGATATATTGTTGATTTTCTTCTCTCTCTATAGCGACACATTCCTCCGTTTCGAGCCGTTTATTGAAATAATAAATTTTATCCGTGTTTTTCCACTGTTCTAGTTTGAAATTTCTGGTTCATGCCCTTTTTACGCTACATTGTGTATTATACAGCCAGTAATACTAAGGCAAAATACCGTACTTCAATAATAATTATTGAATTATTCAATCCCAAATTTCTCAGCTCGAAAAAATTGCATTTCTTAGTCCTTGAATAATTTACTCGCATATTTCAGCATGAAATAATTCGGATCAAGGTCGGCCCGAATTGACCAAAATACAGCCCAAATATTGTAAAGTACTGTGAGTGATCGGTAATGGGAATACGATATAATTTTTCAATAGATAAACGTCATATTGCAATGATTGTCTAGTAATCATTTCGCGAAATACGTTACAATGATTAAAACAGTTCCGAAATAAACGATAAATTGCCTAATAAATTGAAATTTCCCCAAAATCGCTCTCAACTCAATAAACTTCAAAATACAGGCGCAACATTTTCGTAAGGCAATTTTTACGTTTTATGTATCAACCGATATTGAAATTATGAGTTACATGATAAAAAAATTTCGTTTTTAGGTATAATAAATTTTTCAAAAAAGAAAGAAAAATTTCCCTCCCGTCGAGGGACGCCGCGCGGCGGCACCCGAGCCGCCCCGAACGTCAGACGGTTAGGGGTAGGTCACGGTCGGCTGTTGGAGGGCGGCCGTAACGGAGCCGCCCAGACGAGCCTACGGCGGCGCTCGGCCTGATTCCGCCCCCGCAGCCGCCCGGCGTCTTTTCAACTTGTTGATTCCTCTTAACGTTCATTAACGATTCGAAGCGAAAAAACCGCCCGGCTCGAAAAGAAACTCAGTACTTAACGAGTTCGCTTTCATTTCCGCCGAGGTTTGGACGGGAATTTAACTCGATTTTGATGCATTAGGTATTTATTGAGGGAATTCAAAACGTTTTTTTCTTATTTTGAGCGACAAAAAATTTAAATTCTTATGTTGAGCGTCGAAATTGAGAGAATACGTTTTACAAAAGTTGTTTTTCACATTTTTCCAGAAATTTTCAACTTCAATATTCAAATTTTATTAGGCGTTCCAACCGTCCTTCGATCAAAAATCGGATCTTAGATTCAGAAAAAAATGTTTTAAAATTATATAAAATGACATAAAATGTTATAAAATGATATAAAATGTTGTAAAATTATTTATATAATCAGTTTATACTGATATAGACAAAAAAATGAAAAACTAAATTACTAAAACGCCAACTGAGTCTGTGGTCATTTACAAAAATGACCATAGCTCCCTCAATTCTCAACATTTTTCCAAATTTCTTGAACTCAAATGTTTGTCTCGGCAAGACTTAACACCCCGTTTAATCGGAATTCGAATAACTCACAGTACTTCCGGAATATTTGAATTTTTAGCGTTTTCTATTTTATTTTTTTCCGGCCACAAAAATGAACCGATTTGAGCGTTTTTGGTCTTAAAATCTTTGTGTTACCTTGCAGAATATGTGGATATTTTTTATACTCCGAAAATTTGGCGTATTTTAATTTCGGGCGAATTTTAACATTTGCATAATGAGTTTTTTTTATATTTTTGACCTAAACACCCTTAAAAGCAGTCAAAATATGGTCAAATTGTTTCACGATTTTACTTTTCAAAATATGGAGTTATTGTTTGTTATCTACGCACCGCTGGTTTATTATTCTATTTTATTTTTTATCTTTATTTTATTTTATTAGCATAGTTCGTTTTTAGGCATTTTTGATCATTGCAGCCATCAATTAAGTCTTAATTTAATTCCTCTGGTTCGAAAATTTACCTATTAAAATATGGTAGCATTGTGTGTTATTTTGATACTGTTCGATTTCATATAAAAAATGTATTTTCAATTTATTTTTGACTTATTTAATTTAATTTTTTTTACTTTTAAAAACAATTTTGATAAAAAAGTATGGGGAAAACGGCAAACCTTGTTAATTGATTCCCTTTAAGTTTAAGCTTAGGTATCGATAGTGGAAATGTCATTTTTGGAAACGCGATTTTGATTTATCTCGGGGATATCATTGGTGATGTTACCATCTCTCCTCATGGAAGATTGGGTTAACGATTCTTTCGTTAATACTCCTCATCGTTAGCCGAGACCGAGTAATTTTCATACTTTGATAACTGCGCGCCATTCGGCTGTAGAAAATCTTGATAAGAATATCTCAGGTGTGATATTGGCGTCATGTTAGCTCGTTAGCCGAAATTCGAGTCATTTTCGCCGGGGGTAATTTGCAAGTTGACTCGAATGTTAGACAAGTTTGGAACTAATGCTCCGAAACTTCGAGCAGCTAATAAGTTCAGCTGTATATATACAGTACCATATTATGGTACTTCAATAGGAAGAACGGGGATTTTGAAGGAAATTCCACATCGAGACAGCTTCCATCATTCGGATACGTACATAATTAACTGTCTTCGTCCTTTGTAATGAGTTGGACACGGTGTCGATCTCGTCTCATACCAAAGGCGTACAGAAACGATAAGAAACAAGAAAAGTTTTAGGTACTTCCATAATTAAGACGCAGAAAATTGAAAAAGTGGGAAAAAATCGTCCTAAAATCGAGAACCGGAATGGAACTTTGGAAAAAACTTTTATTAATGAACTTATGCGGATATTACTTCCCGAACAAGCGTCTGTGTGTCCGTCTGTCCGTCTGTCTGTCAGTCAATGGTCGCTTACAAAAATGTCCATAGCTCCCTCAATATTCAACCTTTTTTCAAATTTCTTGAACTGAAATGTTTGTCTCGGCAAGGCCTAACACCCTGTTTAATCGAAATTTAGATAACGCACAGTACTTCCACTATATTCGCATTTTTAGTGTTTTCTATTTTACTTTTTTCCGGCCACAAAAATGATCCGATTTGAGCGTTCCTGGTCTTAAAATCTTTGTTTTACCTAGTAGAATATGTGGATATTTTTTATATCCCGATAACTTAGTCTATTTTCATTTTAGGCGAGTTCTCATTACCTAACATAAACCAGTCTCATTACCGCTAAATTTCCATTTTCTGGTCATTTACAAAAATGACCATAGCTCCCTCAATTCTCAACCTTTTTTCAAATTTCTTGAACTGAAATGTTCGTCTCGGCAAGACCTAACACCCTGTTTAATCGGAATTCGGATAACGCACAGTACTTTCGATATATTCGCATTTTTAGTTTTTTCTATTTTATTTTTTTCCGGCCACAAAAATGAACCGATTTGAGCGTTCTTGGTCTTAAAATCTTTGTTTTACCTAGTAGAATATGTGGATATTTTTTATATCCCGATAACTTGTTGTATTTTCATTTTAGGCAAGTTTTGAAATTTTCACAATGAGTTTTTTTATATTTTTGACCTGAACACCCTCAAAAGCAGTCAAAATATGGTCAAATTGTGTCACACTATTACATATAAAAAAAGGAAGTATTGTGTGTCACCAACGCACCACTGGTTTTGCTTTTTTTCATTTTTTTTTTTGAAACTCCAATTTGTTTTTCGTTCAAGAGCGACTCGATTTCCTTCGCTCCCCAGTTTGGCCCTAATCGACGGTGTAAAACTTGCGAAAAACGAATCATTATCTTGGATAATTTTCATAAACGCGTCGGCGTCGATGATTTATGCGAAAAATTAACTACTCCCGGATAAATCGATCTTTCGTCGGAAATCGGCGACCAATTCCGCCAACGCTCATAAACCAACTGCCGACAGCTCAAATTCTAATTGGGTAGGTACCTATTACAAGATAGAGGGTAAAAATAACGTCAGCGGGCCGCGAATATTCGAAGGGTGAATTATTGCGCAGTTACGAGACAAATTCTCCGAATTCCACCGATTGGTTTTCGCTCCGTAAATTCGCCAGGGGTTTCCCTCGCTTTTTGTTCGGATGGCAGCGAATTCGAAATTCAACCATAAGTCAACCACCTGAAAAAAATCTCATCGAAAAACCAGTGGTGCGTAAATAACGAATAATATTTGCGTTACTTACGATTTTGACGAAATTCGATTGTGTTGACTACTTTTGAGGGTGTTTAGGTCAATAATATAAAAAAACTCAAAATGAAAATTTTCAAACTCGCCTAAAATGAAAATGCGCCAAGTTATCGGGATATAAAAATATCCACATATTCTGTAAGGTAAAAAGAAGATTTCAAGACCAAGAACACTAAAATCGGTGCATTTCTGTGGCCGGAAAAAAATAAAATAGAAAACACTAAAAATGCAAATATGTCGGAAGCACTGTGAGTTATTCGAATTCCGATTAAACATTGTGATAGGTCTTACCGAGACAAACATTTCAGTCCAAGAAATTTGAAAAAAGGTTGAAAATTGAAGGAGTTGTGGCCATTTTTGTAAGTGACCATTGACGAACTGACAGACAGATGGACACACGGACACACAGACACTTGTTCGGGAAGTGATTCTGAGTAAATGTGTAAGAGTAAAGGTTTTTTCTAAAGCTCCGTTCCGATTCTCGATTTTAGGACGATTTACTTCCATTTACCCTCTCCTTGAGGGCGGCAGGGCACGCCCGGGACAACTACGGTTATCGGTCGAAAAGCATCGCCTGGAACGCCGGTTTACTTCCATTTATTCTGTAAATATGGAAGTAATAAAGAAGTAAAAACAGTACCTGCCTGTAGCCTTAGAAAATTCTCTCGTGCGGTAAAATTCTCGAATTGATTTGAAAAATTAACAATTCGATGTGGAGAATTCTCAAATGGATTTGGGGAATTCTCAGTTTTGTTTGGAAAATTCTCAAATTAGGTAGGTACCTAATTTCAAAAATTCCGAATTTGATACGGATTTCACGGTAATCGTAAAACAAAATCACTGTTAACTGTTGGCGGTCTTCCTTTCAGACTAGGTAGGTACACTGACCAAAGTTTTTTCGTATCTCGTATTTCAGACGGTTAAAAATTTCTAAACTGTTTTTGGGAGACCGCGTAGGTCAAATTTTCAGCACGCTTCTATAAAATCGTCTCCGGTTCGAGCGTAATACAAGTTCGATAATTCCCCTGCTGCGGGTAACAGTTTTATGGAAGTTTCCCAATATAACGACAAAGTACCGACTTCAAAGCCAATTTCGAATCTTTTCCGGTTAACATCGCATAGTCGATAAGCGTAAAGGTAAGCCGCAGGAACAATTTGGCATTCCCTTTAAATTAATTTCCACCGTCGGGTAACCCGGCTAATCCAACAGTCGCCCTGGCGTTATTAACTGGGCGATCGATGAGCCCAACTGGAATGGAACGGTGGCTACAAATCACGTCATTTATTGATAGCGAATTGTCCAAGTTGAAAAGGATCGACGTTGTTTATACAAATTGCATTCGAGACCGATAAATGGCGATAGCTCCAATATAGAAAATAACTAGGCTGTGACGGGGCAAGTGCGTCTTCGAGGTGAGTGCGTTTCTTCGTTCTCTCTCTCTCTTCATGCGGTCACTTTAATTAGGTAATTAATTTCCAAGGAACTAATGGATAGAGGAACGCCTGAAAAAATTACAGCCCCCTCAGCAAACGTCAGAGGTCATTACTTCCATATTTACAGAGTAAATGGAAGTATTGGAATCGTCCTAAAATCGAGAATCGGAACGGAGCTTCATAAAAAACTTCTGGTACATTGTTTCTAATTATATAGACGAATATACGATAAAAATTTTTTTGTCCGTCCGCCGCACTGCGCATAACCAACCAAGAGTGGTCCGATTTCAAAAAAAAAAAAAAAAACGGGCGTTCAGCAAATTTATCCTTGACGTGCACCTCAGGTAAGAGAATCTGCTCAATTCACTCCAAAGTACTCAAAAACGTTTGAATGTCAAAAAAGTCATAATTTCAAAAACAGCTTTTTTGGGCTTTGGACCCCTTTACATTTTTTGATCGGACTCCCCAGTCAATATGCACCAAGTTGAAGCAAACCACAACTTTAGGCATAATTCGGGTAGGTATATTTTTGAAAAAACGCAAAAACTCAATTTGGAAGGTGATGCCGTGTTTTTAGAATTTTCGGAGTATTTTTCCCGGCTTTCCCGCTTAATTTACCATAGGACAGGGGGTTTTTCCGAAACTTTTTGAATGTTTTGTTTCAATCAGTTTGGCTTGAGATGTCTTACCGCGATTTCTCCCTTTTCGCGTTTTTGGCAATTTGAGGGAGTTCTACAGAACCGATTTTGAATTTTTTAAGCTTGTTTAATTCCTTAAAGGTTTTTACACACTTTTCGCTACCTATAAGTCAAAATTAGTTGGGTTTTGGTGATCGAAAACTGGTTTGACGACTAATTTTTGACCTAAAAAACAAAACATTTTTTTGACCCTTAAAAAAAAATTTTAATCCCAAAAAAAATATTTTTGAGTAGGTTTTGAGTAGGTACATGGCACAAAAAATTTGTAATTTTCTGAGCTTCTTCTTAGAAAGAGAACGTTTCGTCTAGCCGCCAACTTAATCGCGTAGACAGAAATTAAGAAGGGGGGCGTAAGGCTGGTGAGGTGCAGGGGGGAATGGGAGGGGCGCACGTTGTAAGGGGTGGTTGGGAGGGGTAGGGGTGCCGGGCGCTGGTGAGGGTTGAATCCCGGGAGGGGTTGGGGCACGCGCATTTTCTTTTTGTCCCTATCTATTCATCATTGTGAAAATGTACCATTGAGCTCACCATGGACCATTACTCCACAAATGATAATATCATCATTATATTATAATGATAAACCGACCTACTCCAACTATTTGAACTTTATTTTCTGAGATACCCAGACAAATAATGTACCCATGTCACTAATCTACTTAGCAGCGTTTTTAATTATAGGTAGGTTCTATTTAAAATTTTAGAAGTATATACGGAGTTTGGTGAGGATTTATGGGAAATGGTTCATTTTTAATTCGTCCTTGACTTTTGGGGTTCTTTTGGGGATTTGTTTTCTCGTTTGGGGGGATTGGGGGGTTTTTCGACGATGTTCATGGGGTTTTTGACTTCCTCACCTTGACAACACTGGTTTCAGTATAATGAGTTTTTTTTTGCCGTTACGCTGTGAACTACAATTGCTACCGGACCGGTAGCGTTTCACCATCAAAGAAAAAGAACGCGAACAAAGAGAATTCGGAAGAACGCCGCATACCGACTACACAATTTCTTAGCAATTTGTCTATCGCTAATATGCATAACTTGGAAAGCCGAGCTGGAACCTAGAAAGATTCTCTCGGATGCTCGGCCTTACAAAAGAAGATACGCCGGTTCATGTTTTATGTGTCTGTGAAGTTCTTCTATCCACTTACAACAGCAGCTCAACTCCGCGCCCATTTGTAAGTCCTCCCTTGCCCTCTTCGTTCCTATTGTTAAACAACGGTAGGTATTAGGAGAACAACGTGAATAAAACAGAACCCTCCATTACGTCGTCCGGGGGTTGAAAATCGTCAAACCGCAGGTGCAGCGTAAATAGTTGGTTTGTTGACAAAGGGGATGATTATTTGGTTTGCCAGTCTCTTTCAGAGATTGAAAACATCGTTTCTTCTCTCGAACATCTCATTCCAGACGTGCACGTATGTGTCGGAGGGGAGAGGGGTATTCCCCTTTCACCATGGGGGGGGGTCCTGTCTTGAGAAAGGCTACATCTTAGCATAAGTCTGCCATCAGTATTCTACGAGACCTTGGCAATGGGAGCGAAAATTCCCCGAGCGTTTGGCAGATTTGGTACTTACATATTTACAAAGTAGGTACCTGCGTAGACGAGGAGTCGCCTCAAGGGTGAAAAATGCCAAAAATAGTATGACAACAGTTACATGGACGCGCAGATTAAAAATGCTAAGCATAAATAAATCTATTTTGATAGTAGCTACGAGTCCATCGGTAAACCGGCTCTGAGTATAGAGATCTTCCAAAAAACTAAAATCAGATCGTAGTTCTCATCTCTTATGGCAAATAAAAATTTTACACTCGCTTTTCTGAAAGCGAATCATTCATAAATTGTACAGGATGATAACTACAGTTTAGTATCATGCTATGAAAGAGTTCTAATAAAAACATCAGAAAGTGGAAACATATTATTGAATGAATTTAAAAACAGGCAATGCTACTCCAGGGGATGAAATGGGAGACCCTCTTGTTTCAGGGGCTCTAGTGTCGTTACAGGATTTCATCCTCATCCTCCATCCTCATCATCATCCTCATTTTCCATCCTCATCCACATCGTCTTCCTCATCGTCATCCTCATTCTCATCCTTCATCCTCATCCGTCATCCTCATCCTCATCGTCGTCCTCATCGTCGTCCTCATCGCCTTCCTCTTCCTCATCCTCTTATTCATCCTCATCATCATCCTCATCCTCGTCGTCATCCTCTGCCTCATCCTCATCCTCATCATCATCCTCATCCTCTTCCTCATCCTCATCCTCATCCTCATCCTCGTCCTCGTCCTCGTCCTCGTCCTCGTCCTCATCCTCATCCTCGTCCTCATCCTCTTCCTCATCCTCTTCCTCATCCTCTTCCACATCCTCATCCTTCATCCTCATCCTCATCCACATCCACATCCTCATCCTCTTCCTCATCCTCATCTTCATAGTCATCCTCATCCTCATCCTCATCTTCATAGTCATCCTCATCCTCTTCCTCATCCTCATCATCATCCTCATCCTCTTCCTCATCGTCATCCTCATCCTTCATCCTCATCGTCGTCCTCATTGCCACCCTCTTCCTCATCCTCTTCCTCATCCTCATCCTCTTCCTCATCCTCTTATTCATCCTCATCATCATCCTCATCCTCGTCGTCATCCTCATCACCATCCTCTGCCTCATCCTCATCCTCATCATCATCATCATCATCCTCTTCCTCATCTTCATAGTCATCCTCATCCTCATCCTCATCCTCATCGTCATCCTCATCCTTCATCCTCATCGTCGTCCTCATCGCCACCCTCTTCCTCATCCTCTTCCTCATCCTCATCTTCATAGTCATCCTCATCCTCATCCTCTTCCTCATCTTCATAGTCATCCTCATCCTCATCCTCTTCCCCATCGTCATCCTCATCCTTCATCCTCATCGTCGTCCTCATCGCCACCCTCTTCCTCATCCTTCTTCCTCGTGCTTCTTCATCATCCTTCATCATCATCGCCCCTCTTCCTCTTACTCCTTGTCGTTATTGTAACCCGTCCTGTAGCGGCATTCTCACAAACATGCGAATTCGGCCAGAGAAAGAGAGAAAAATTCAAATTCAAAATTTCAATTTGGAATTGGTGGAAAACTCTTCACAACGTCATAGCCAAGTGGTACTGGTACATCCCGATATGCGAAATTCGAGTCCCTTAGTGACTAAAAAAGTTTTTGTAAGCCATCAGATTTTCAAGAGGCCAAAATAAACGGACATGGTTTCCAACAACGAGTCGGTATGCCTATTAATAGAGTTACCCACCGAGGTACTCAATTCACCTCGTAACTATGGAACATGTTTCCCTACAACTTGAAGCAGGAGGACGTTGATTTACAGAATGCACGGCAACTGGTTCGAGTTAGCTTTACGAGCCTCTGGGTCAGGATTCGATCAACGTGTCATGTCTAGGTCAGGGTGAGTGACTAGGAAGCGCTGAGGATTAATTGCGAGCAATCCCCTCACGCGATCGGCTAATCGGGGAAATCAGCATTTTGGAAATAGAGCTAGCTTTACAGTAGGGTTTCGCCATCGTGTGCAAAGAGTAGAAATATTCGTTCAAAAAAGCGCCTTTTTTACGTAGGGTGGTTGATACATCTTTATGTGACTGTAGATAACTCACAGTGCTTCCATATTTTGGAACGTAAAATATTGAACTCAATTGGTTTTAAATGTATTTATCCTGCGAATATGAAAAAAATCCCCGTATTCTTTTAGTTAATACCTTGGTTTTAAGACCTTGAACGCTCAAATCGGTCGAGTTTTCTCGTAAATAACATAGAAACTCGAAAAAATGCCATTATCTAAGTATGTACCGCCATTATCAAAATTCTGGTTAAATTGGATTACCAATTTTGATTTGGCAGATGGTCACCAGATGTGAAATTAAAAAGTTAATTATTACTGTTTCTTGGGCACGTAAGAAGTAATGCTTTAGAAGAAACTCCGGTTGATTTATTATTCATTTGGCCCTTCTAATTTGTATTACTTTCACCCGATGTACAAATAAATCATTCTCTCGCTCAGATCATGGAATTGAAAAAGAATGAGATATGGCAATGTTTGTAAAATTTTCGCACATTTAATGTGCTCGGACGGATGTTCAAAAAGCGAATAACGTTAGCGCCTTATCACTTCACTAGGCCTACACGTCAGGTATGTTCGGCGGGTTTGCCTGACTACAGGAGCTATAATCAATAACCGCCTCAGTTCAAAGTGCTTTGAATTATTCATTCTATAAATTAATTAAGCCATTATGTCTATACATAGCGGAAAAAAGGTACAATCGTTCAGTAGGTCTTCGGAGATTTATTTAGTTCCAACCATGTTCAGTGTATAGATCGCAAGAGATTGTTAACTTCCCCGAGGATTCTCCGCTTGTTCCAAGCTGTAGAGGCGCTTTCGGCAATACGGCCCTCTTCAGAAGCTATAAAGGGTGTCTAAATTTGTGATGGTCAGAACTAACAGAAAATGTTCCCTTAGTCGTTTTCAACAAATCCCTCTCTCTGGCATTTTTTCGGCTGGAAATCCCTGTTTTTAGAATTTTCGTATTTTCGACCTTTATTCACTGGAATGGCTGTAGTTCCTTCAATTTTTGGGTATACTCAAATCTGAATTCACGCTCGTGAATTTTCGTACGAGAAAAGTAACCCGTAGGTTGAGATAATCGCGTTTGATGTTTAAGTTAAAAGTAGATTTTAAGCGAAGGAAGACACTTGTTTTTGTTCCAATTCACAGAGTAAATGGAAGTATTATAATTATTGATTTTTGATATTTTTTGACCCTTTAAAAAAAGTTGAAAATTGAAAAAAGATGTTGTGAGTAGGTTTTAGGTAGGTGCATGACACAAAAAATTTGCAATTTTCTAAGCCTCTCCGGGACTGAGAAAAATGCAAAAAACCGATTTCAATGACCCTAGGAAAATTTTCAAAAAATTATGGATTTGATTTCGGGGTTTTTTGGCCCAAATCTTAAGTTTTTGACTTAAAAAACATGAAATCTTTTTCATTTTTCATGTCTTAAAATCTTTTTTTACCTAGCAAAGTATGTGGATATTTTTATATTACGATAGAATGGCGTATTTTTATTTTGGGCAAATTTTAGAATTTGCATAGCGATTTTTTTGATATTTTTGACCTAAACACCCTTAAAAGCTGTCGAATTGTGTCACACTTTTACGTTTCAAAATATGGAAGTATCGTGCGCTATCTACGCACCAATGGTTGGCTGCAGCGCCACCGATAATGGCCCTTAAAAAACGGGAAAAAAACGGTATGTACCAAATGGTTGACTTGCTCGACAACCGAGTGAAAGAATCGCTCATTTCACTCGTAATATGAGCGGCATAAAGTACACGCCCGTTCAGAGAAAGATTCGTCCATACACCTGTTGAGCAATAATTGCTAGATTGCCGGCTTGCAATAATTATTTTCGTAATAATCATTATCATTCCAAAGCGGCAATCGAGCTTATTTTTCATCGATCTGCATCCTCCTGCACTAGACAGGGGCTCTTCGCCCTTTTAGGTAAATGTCAGCCCAGCTAACGGATTGACTAGACAACCTCCCTCAGCCCCGGGGGGTTACAACTTATTTGCACACTATTCGAACGTCTATGGGACATTTCAGTGCGTTTCATCTCCAGCTTACAGTTGCACCTATCCAGGGGGTGGATTCATCCCCTCGAAGCAACTGAACTGGACTGGCCTTCCAATCCGGTAGATTGCTCATCTGGATTCAACCCAAACTCTGATTACATTCAAACTCTGCCCACCCCTTGCAAATTATTTACCCCTTTCTGTCCCGTCGCATCTTCTCGGACTGACTGCCGGGGCTGACCTCAGTTTTGCATTAACAAACTTTAAAATAACAATCTCCCGCCTGCCAACTAAATACGGGTTTTAACCTCGCAATTCACTTCCTGATAATTACTTCGCTCCGATTAACGCGAATCAATAACACTGTTTTCACGGCTCGGTGAAATTGCGTTATAAACTCAATCATTGCATCCCCAAGTACAATTTCCCTCTCTCCGCTTCGAAGGACCGCAGACAGTCCGAGTCGTGCGGCTGATGTACTTACCTGATAATCAGCGAGAGGCTCCGATTTGATACTCTCCACAATTAATACGGAAAGCCACCTGAGGAAAGCAGTTTGAATTATCGGCCCGAGAGCCTACACTGGAAATGGACGGGCAAAACTAGCGGGTGGAGAAAAAAAAACATAAGGACGTTATCTACGACCATGTCACGAGACTGGTGGAATAGCATCACAACAGAATCTGATATCAGATATCTGATATCACTGAAGAAAATTCTGCGAAAAAATTTTTTAAGAAAACCCAGCTGTGCGTAGATAACACATAAAACGTCCATATTTTAAAACGTGGAAGTGTGACACAATTTTATCATAGTTTGACTGCTTTTAAGGGTGTTTAAGTCAAAAATCTTAAAAAACACGCTATTCAAATTTTAAAACTCGCCCAAAATAAAAATACGCCGAGTTATCGGAACATAAAAAATATCCACATATTCTGCAAGGTAAAACAAAGATTTTAAGACCAAAAACGCTCAAATCGGTTCATTTTCGCGACCGGAAAAAAATAAAATAGAAAAAACTAAAAATGCAAATATATCGGAAGTACTGTGAGTTATTCACATTCCGATTAAACAGTGTGTTAGGTCTTGCTGAGACAAACATTTTAGTTCAAGAAATTTGAAAAAAGGTTGAAAATTGAGGGAGCTACGGCCATTTTTGTAAATGACCACAGACGGACACACGGATAGACAGACAAACGGACATACAGACACTTGTTCAGGAAGCAATTCTGAGTAAAAGCGTATGAGTGAAAATTTTCTCTGATTTTTGATTTCAGGACGATGAGAATACTTCCATTTACTTTGTAAATACGGGAGTAAAATGAAAATTCAAATGAAAAAAAAGATCCCGGCAAAAAGTTTTGAAATGATAAGGGAACTATTCCTATCGTATGCCCTTCCTATTGAATAGCTCAGTACCAAGGACCACGCCTCACTTGAACATCCCACTTTGAGGTGCCATTTCGTCCGTACCCTAAAAGTAATGGAGATACCCGCTTCAAAGTGGGATATTTATGTGAGTTGTCCTTGGTACTGAGCTACTCAGTAGAAAGGGTCCTACGGCATGAATAGTTTTTTCATAATTTAAAAATCGCTGTCTAAATCTTTGTTTCTCGATTGCGTTTTTATTTTTTAGTTTTTCGAGCTCTTTTTAGACTTGTTTTAATTTTGAGTTAAAAAGTTTTCCCACACCAAAGACAAGTCCGACCCAAGATTGTATTGTACACACAACACACTGAAACTTGCAAGATGATTACTAGCCAGTATTGGCATTGTTGTTGCTATTACAGACGTATTAATCACTTTGATGCATAGTTTGTAAGTTTTCTGTTCTCTGAGAGCGAGTTCGTAAACTGGTTGAAATAATAGATGTACCCCCCCCCCCACACCTCCTGTGAGGATAGATGGGTAATCTACCTTGGGGTTTCCTTTGAGAGCTGCTTTTCTCGAAGACTTGCCCTTGGTGAAGGTAGGAGCGAGAGGGAGAACGGCACGTGCAGGGCGAGTCTACGATACGCGAACCGTTTTTCCCCCATGACTACGTGCATAGCTATATAATATACACATATTATGTAGTCTATTCTCTCCATATAGATCAAAACAGCATGGGAATAAGAGGAAATCGCGGAGAGCTAACGACTCGCTAGATCTTAATTTCGGATACCTATTCACGGGGAGTAATTTGATTCCCGCGTTGAGTAGGAAAACAATATTTCAGTCCGGCCATAAATATTCCATTCAGTAAGGAGATAATAATTATCTAGAATAGAATCATTCTAGTCCCAGTTTTCTATCGGTGGCCACCCAAAATTTGAAGGACCGTTTAGGAGGCGTAGCGTTCAAATCTGCTATAAACATTTTTTATTTTCAAGAAATTCAATGATTTGAAGATCTGAATTATTCATTGATTTGAAGATCTTCAAATCAATGAATTTCTTGGCCGTATGCTGCCAAGCCCATAGTATGTTCGTGCGTAACCTTCTTGGTCGTTAGTAACGACTCGTTACCAACATGTACCTACACTCTTCTTTAAAAAGAATGGTGGCTTCATCCCACGATTGTGGGCCGCGGTGGCCTCCTACTTACCAACCTGATCGACCAGCTAAGACATTTAAATACATCACCTCTGTACCTAACCTATTAGAATAGGCCCCTGTAGACACTTTGTTGCTTATTCTGGCTATTTTATGATCAACAGATGATAAGGTCCAGTTTCATCAAACTTTCAACCGCCGTATTCAGAAAAGTTTCATTGCGCAGGAGCCGTCCGATGCGCCAAATAAATTTTGCTCATTTTAATGGTCAATTTCAAAAGAACCAACATTCCGTTAACATAGAACCCGCATGGCAAAGAGACGATCACAGCAACTCAGATACTGTCAATCGCAACCACAATTTCCGAGGCCTCAATTGCAAGGTTCTTCATGGTTGCTGGCGAGGATCCTTTAAATTGGGATCTCGAAAATTGTGGTTGCGATTGATCTTTTCCATACCATGCGGGTTTTAAGGGAAATGAATGTTTTTTTTTAAATTGACCAATGAAATGAGCGAAATCTATTTGGCGCATCGGACGGCTCCTGTGCAAGGAAACTTGGCTGAGTACGGCCCTATATATTAAATAAAAATATTGAATATTGCTTAATAATATTGAAAGTTGAAAATCATTATCAATAGGTATCGTTCTCCATGGTATCTAATATCAAGTATTATAATATTATATAATATAATATCGTCACTTAAGTTCTAACACCGCCTAACTCAATTTTTGGCGAAAATGAGTTGGACACTTGATAGTTTTTTTAATAGACGATATCATGGTAAAACTGCCAAGGAGATTGAGCCAACCATTGAAGAAGGAGATGGAGAAGAGACAGCACCGCTTAATGTATTTCCAAGTTGAAATAATTAGTTTTTTGCGCCTCCTGAAAACTTGGGAAAATTGAGTTGGGTGGTGTTGAACTTAAGTGACGATATATTAGATACATTACATGGAGAACAATACCTATTGATAATGATTTTCAACTTTGTTCTTCGTGACGGATATGTCACCAACTGCAACTAAGCAGCGCATCAGGCTTGAATTAGGCGTTAAATTTAATTCTGGTGAAATTGGAAAAAATTGGCTGAAATGGGTGCAATCGTAATAAATTGTTGATACGATTTGATAATCATAAGCATTTAATTCAAGATTCATTCATACAAGAGGATTACAGGAGATTCGCTCAGATTTACAACCACAATAATTATGATTATTGTACCATACGATTGGATTGTACCCACAAGTTTAACCCATGGGTTGAGCCTCGCGACTCTCAAACTGCACCCACATGCCAACTAACTAACACAACTCAACCGTCAAACTCAACATACTAACATACGAGGCTCGACAAGAAACACAACTTCAAATCCCAAATCACCAACACAACTTACAAACTCGACCCACAAACTCAACTGAGACAGTAAACTCACATCCACTCTGAGCACACTCTACCCTCAAACACATCTTGCGCTCACCTTACACAACACAACTTACAAACTCAAATCACAAACTCAATCCACAAACTCAACACTCGTACTCAATACTTGAACTCAACTCGCAAGCTCAATTACCCAACTCAACTTACAAGCACAAGTTGAAGCTCAACTTAAAACCTCGAATCGCAAACTCAACTTACACACTCAACCCACAATCTCATCTATCAACCCATCTTGCAAAATCACTGAGCCCGTGGTGCGGCTGCCTAGAGTGTTGATATTTATTAGTGATCTCTGAGGCCTCGTTGCTTTCTTTTCATTTATTTTTCTTTTTGTTTATTTAATTTATTTTCATTTTATTTTCTATATTGGGAATCGGTCAAATTGGCGTATATTTTTAGGTGTATTAAATACAACAAACAAACGACAAATTTTGTCTTCTTTTTAAAAATGTTTTATTACTACACTAGGTACTTACTTTTTTATTCTGTTTCATGTGCTTGTGTAAATTTTCAAATATGAAATTACCTGTACCCCCCCCCCCCCGTGTGCCCGTGTTGTCACTTTTTTCACTTAATTCACTTTTTTTCACGTTTAAAACTCACTTTTTTCACTTTTTTAAAACTTAAAAACTCACTTTTTTAAAATTCACTTTTTTAAAGTTTAACAAAAAAAATTTTTTTTTTCAAAAATCGAAAATTGGGCTTTGAGGTCTTGTGGCCAGCCCCTTTGTGCTTCCGTGTTTGTGAGTTGTGTTCGAAGGTTGAGCTTGTCAGTTGAGTTTAGGAGTTGGTTTTATATGCTGTGTTTGTTATTTGAGTTTGTGAGTTCAGTTTTTGAATTAAGTTTACAAGTTGACTCTGTGGGTTGATCTTAAGTTGGGCTTGAGTTGAATTCAATTGTGTAGGTACCGTAAAAGTTAGTTCACCGATTTTGTCGGCACTAAAGATCACCCTACATATAATAAGGAGGGCAAACAAAGCTCACGAGGATACGAATCTAGTAATAAAGTTTATTTAATATTTAAATATTTAATATTTGCATTCGGAATTGTAACCCTAGAAAAAAATTAAAATACAATCGCAATCATAACATAAATATTGTGATTACGCCATTGATGGTATTAGTATTTGTGATTGTAATCGTAATCATGGCTTGAGACCCAACTAAGATAATCTTAATCACAAATTTAATTCTTATGATTATAATCGTATCCCTAATTATGATTATGCCTAACTCTGAACCCGAGAATATTTTCTTCCAATTCTTTGACGACGAAACCTAGAAACCTCTCCGATTGAATCCCTTACCATAGATGGATAATACGTACCTACAACCTGTAACGTGCTTGCGATTCCTCTAGATGAGAACAGCATTAATGGTTAATAACCATTAGGTATTATAGGCACCAACATTGGGTTTGTTCCAGGAGCGTGAGTGTAGGCAGAGGTAAATAGGTGTGGTTGGTAACTCAAGTGTCGTGTGAGTGTCGTACCTAGCTGAGGAGTAGCCCAACAAACTTGTTTACCTTATGCCCACACTCAAGCTCCTGGAACAAACCCACTACTAAATACCTAGAATGAATAACGTTTCACTTATTTTCTAATCTATCCCCATTCCGCCTGAGGTCCTGTATTTTCACCATCACCCTTTGCATGTTAATTAGGAAAACCCGATTTGATATTCGATTCAATCATTAGTTACATAGTGGTAGGTAAATTTACTTTAAATCGTCCGTAAAAAATCAAATATACCTACCCTTGATTTATCTAATATCCTCACTTTGATATAGGTTTGCTCCTGGAGCGTTATGAGTACAGGCATGTGTAGGTGACTTTAGGAGTTTTCCTCCAAAACTGCATTCATCCACTTTCGAGTTTTGTCGATATCGATTTTGTTTTTTCGATTTCGATTCATGGCAGCTTTGGTACCTATAAGCAATCGAAAATCGAAAAAACGCAATCGATATCGACAAAACTCGAAAGTGGATGAATGCAGTTTTGGAGGAAAACTCTTCACTTGTGCATATGTTGTCCTCAACCACCGAAAACGGCCAGTGGCCGAAAAGTTTGCTCAAACCTAGGGCTGGGCATTTCGTTCTGCTCACTCCGCGGAGAGAGCACTCGGAAGATGCCCAATCCTAGGAATGGTCGTTTCGAAAGTGCACAACCGAGCTCGGTCAACATTTCCAGAGAGATTTAGGTTGGCAACTCTGCTCGCTTATTAGCTAATCTGGTTTTTTTCGGCCATTGGGCGTTTCAGATGCTCAATACCCGAATCACGCATACCAACTGGATTATTTTCTAGCTCTTATCTTTGACGACTTCGGCCATTGAGCAAAGCCCAGCCCTAAGTTAGAGCAAATTTTTCGCCCAGTGGCCGTTTACGCCGATTGAGTACAACACAATGTGTACCTATGTGATACACAGTGCAAGGTTCGGTAGGCAATAGTTCAACACAACTGCAAACCTTGCACTTTGCACTGGGTAGCTACGAACGTATTAAAAAATTCCTGCCCCCTAGCACACCCTCTATCTCCAAGCTGGAGAATTTTGATCCCCCGTAAATAGCACGATTTCGGTCTTGACTTAATTTCACCACCACAACTTTTTTTTTGTAGCAGTTGCTTTTGTGTTTAAGGCGTGGGCAGCAAGAAGTCTCAAAATTACCTTTGGCGCAGCTTCGACGGTCATAAGTGTAAAATATCATTATTAGATCGTCCAGGCAAGACGAACTTCTGATCGAAAACCAAGGTTCGTTATTAAAATACAAAAATAGGTACTGTATAGGTAGGTTCTTGAAAACCATGGGCATAGTTTAGGGTCATGTAGGTAGTAAACTTGTGCACGTAAATTGTTAACTATGCGAAGGTACGGTAGCCACTTACGTACTGTAGCCACTTACGTACGGTAGCACTCGCTCGAGAGTCAATGTGAACGCCTCATTAATGATGTTTTTTTTTCTGAAAATTACCACAGACACAGACAGGCCCTATGAAGATGCACCTTCTTATCTCAATCCTCTCCTGTCCGAGGGTTGCCTGCTTTTTTGTTAATTTTGACTCCCGAGCTTCATCGGTTACACCTCCTCAATAAGTAATAATTAATTAAATTGCATGGACAATCGTATTGCCTAGCGGATACGTGGTGTTTGTTATCCAGAATCGTTTGATCCTGCCAGGGCCAAATCATATCGATACCAGAGAGCAAGAAGGGCGAATCTGCTATTTAGGAAAGGAGCAGATTCGCCCTTCTTGCTCTCTGGTATCGATATTTTGTATTATACTTGTAAATTAGGTAGCCTATGGTATTTGCTAGCCTGGCGTGGATCTTTCCATGGCCCAAATGCAAAAATACACGTGTACGCCCATGTATCAATTGGATAAAAACAATAGCTCACATGTCCATCCGAGCCTTAGGTATACGCGTTTTTAGGACTACTTTTGTTGCCCTTCTATTTTTTTACAGATAGGTAGGTACCTAGTACTACCAACCTGCTAAGAATCCTTATGCAATGCCTGAAAAACATAAAATTCAACATTTTTTGAGACTTTGATGAACATTTGTTTAGTAGGTCCAAAATCCGTCCAAAATCGCGTTTTTACCAGTTTTCTTGGTTTTACGGCGAATATGGATTATTAAGCTTATGGGTTTTTCGCAAAACTTTGATAGAGAAGATTATTCCGAACGTTAAAATTTTCTACCAGACTCATAAGAAATGGTTTCCTCCAAGCTGCCGCAGAGCGTTTTGCTCTGTTTTACTCTGAGCCCCTTGAAATTGTAAGCATGCAACTATTTTTAGCCTATATGGCAATTTTGATGCATCGACACTGTGCAACAGGTGGGTACCGAGCGAAACACATTGGTTACAGATTGATAAAGCAGACGAAGTGATCCGGACCAATGAAAAAAAGACTCGAAAACACACACCTCATCCGAAACAACACCCTCGGATGCAAACGCAACACACCTTATCGAATTCTACTCTGAACAAAAAAAAAATGATGGATTTCACCAACTCACTGTGGTGGTCAATGAATGAATAAAAATGGATTTCAACCGCACCTTTCCATTTCACCCGGTTTCCAAAAATATGATTTTTCCGAGATGCTAATGAGCCACCGATTGAAGCTTCCCATTTCGGACCAAAAGTAGTTCACGTTAATTTTTGGGTTCCTTCCAATTTCTGGCTTCTATGACATTATGCAGGGCCGTCCAGAGCCAAGCCGGGCCCCGGGGATAAAGACTCGACCGGGCGCCCCCCCCGGTCAATAAAAGCATTTTTTTCTAATTTGCATATTAGTACGTAAAAGGCCCACGGGCGGGCCCGGGCCCCCTTGGGCCCCGGGCCCCGGGGATTTTGCCCCCCCTGCCCCCCCCTCTGGACGGCCCTGACATTATGACAAATCCCATCCTCAAATTCCAAGGATTTAAAATATGTATATTTATTTAATATTTATTTTATTTATATTATTTCCGTATGTACGTATACGGCACTTTAAAAACTGGGTGTCCGTCCGGACTTTTCCTGGAATTTTTCAACTGCCGCAGCAAACTTTTATTACTTAGACACTTTTTCAAACACTTTTTGTTTAGAGAATTGAAAGAAGAAAGTTTGTTTAAGAAAAATTGAAAGATGTGGGGGAAATAAAAACATTTTTAAACTGATAAACTTATTTTTCTCAAATAGGTAGGTACCAATCATTTTTGGACATGATTATCCCGATTGTGCTCTAAGGTATCGAATAGGTAGGTACCTATAATAACAAATAGGTACCAGAATCTACTAATCCTAATGGGCTTGTTCCAGAAACATAAGTGAAGGCATGGTGTAGACAGGTTGAGAGCGTTGCCTACCAAACCTGTCCACCTCATGCCTACCCTCACGCCCCTAGACTGGCTGTTTATCCAAGGATGCTTTGATTAACTGTTTATCAGGTGACTTCATGGTGAAAAATCATGTTTTGTTTCCATGAAATTAGTTATTCAATGCGTCCTCGGATAATACCTAGTGGATCATAATGGTCTGTGCGTGCTATGCAGAGTGGCGAGGTGATGAAATCCACCATTATACTCACAAACCTCTTTTTTCTTACTTTTAGATTCGAAAACTCAACGCATAAACACGGAGTAATGTAAATGTAGAGTTGAACTTAGTTGCGTACCTAATATGCTATGTTGCGTTTGGAAATGCTTTGTAAAAATGATATTGCAATTATTAGTAAACGCATTTTGCCTGGTCGCATAGAAAGCATCGTCTGTCTGCCGACCGACCGCCGTACAGACTGATTTTAAATACTTAATGCTTTTAATCGCTAAAAATTTTCGAAGAAGAAGGAAACAACTGCGAAGAAGAACAAGAAATGAGAAGAGAAATTTTAAAAGAGAAGAATCGACGAAGATGGAAGAAGCAACGCAAGCGTGGGATTAGACATTTGAATCTACAGCGGTTACCGCCTAACCGATGTAACCTTCCACTTACCTCTTTTCTTTTTGCTGCAACGTAATGGATAGCTTTCGACCTGCTGTCGAACAAACGGGTACTTCACTCGAAAATATTAAAATCTATCGATTAATTACAATTTTATTATTAAATTCGCTTACAAACTATAATCGAGGGGATTTAAAATTGTTGAAAATGTGCACAATGTCACGTGCTTATAAGGACTTGCGATCGGCTGGGCGTTGGCAGTGGAGGGGAGCCATCACAGAGCGATATAAATGGAAATTAGGCCTTGGAAGGTAAGAAATTGCGAAATTATCAATTATTTATTAACGGTTTGCGCGTTTTCCGCTGAAATTCTCGTGTCTTGTCGGTCTGAAATAACAATAATAATAAGAATCCAACGTCGGATCGACGTAAGGGCCTACGTCCGAATGTTGGCCAAGTTACGTCGTTAGCAACTTTGCCAAAATGGCTACGTTGACATTTTATCGGATCCCGTTTTCCCCGTTGTTGGCCTGAAGTCGGGCCCGTATTCCTGGCGACGTGACCGCTCGGCGGACTCTTCGAAGGCGGCCGATCCGTCGGCGGGACGGGGCCGGATCTCCGGCGGTAAACAAGGGCCGTCCGCCCGAGGTGAATGACCTGGGAGGTATCTCCGGGTGGATTCGTGCGCTGTATTTCGACCTGTTGATGTTGTAGGTTAACCGAGGGACGTAACGATGGAACAGCAGTTCTGCCTCCGGTGGAAAAACCATAAGTCCAACCTGACGGACGTATTGTCGAAATTCCTGGAGAAGGAGAGCCTCGTCGACGTCACGCTCGCCGTCACCAGCGACGATGACGAGGAATTCAAGACGTTCAAGGCCCACCAGGCCATTCTGTCCGCATGTTCGCCCTATTTCGAAAAGCTATTCCTGCAGATCCACCATCCGCACCCGATCATATTCCTGAGGGACGTGACCGCCGTCGAGATGCAGGTCCTCCTGCATTTCATGTACAACGGCGAGGCCAACGTCAAGCAGGACGAGCTGGGCGGCATCTTCAAGACGGCGACCGCCCTCCAGATCCGCGGCCTCACGGACTCGCGCGAAGGCTCAGCCGCCAGGGCGCCGCCTCCGGACGAGACCTCGGCCGCCGCCGCCGCCCAGTCGCCGCACGATCCGTCCCCCAAGCCGCTGCCGCCGCAGCGTTCGGCCAGCCCGCCGGCCGCAGCCGCCGAGCGGCGAAAGCGGAAAATGTCCAACAGCTCCGAACAGGCGGGCCCATCGTCCTACAATTCCAGCGGCAAGTTCTCCCCGGAACCCCAAGTGAGTACCCTAATTACCTATTTTTCCTCTCTTTTTTTTCATCGTGTTTTCCTTCTCTCTTTTCTCCTCACCATATCTACGATGTAATTTTATTGGAAGTATTGTTGTAACGTCCTAAAATCGAAAATCGGAGCGGAGTTTCAGAAAACATTTTTCACCTATACCATTTTGCTTAGAATCAATTACTGAAAATGTGTCCGTCTGTGGTCATTTACAAAAATGGCCAAAGCTCCCTCAATTTTCAACCTTTTTTCAAATTTCTTGAACTGAAATGTTTTTCTCTGCAAGACCCAACTCCCTGTTTAATCGGAATTTGAATTACTCACAGTATTTCCAATATATTTGCATTTTTAGTGTTTTCTATTTTATTTTTTTCCGGCACAAAAATGGACCGATTTGAGCGTTCTTGGTCTCAAAATCTATGTTTTACCTTGCAGAGTATGTGGATATTTTTTATATTCCGAAAATGTAGCGAGTTTTTTTTTTTGTGACTTTTAAAATTTGCATAGTGAATTTTTTGATATTTTTGACCTAAACCGCCCCAAAAGCAGTCAAAATACGATCAAATTTTTTCAAATATGTACGTTTAAGAATATGGAAGTATTGTGTGTTATCTACGCACCACTGGTTTTCAACTTTTTTTTCAAATTTCTTGAACAGAAATGTACCTAATACATTATGTATTACTATGTACATATGTACTATACATTATGTATTATTATGTATGTTCTGAACATACTATGTGCGAGACATACTATGTCTCGGCAAGACCTAACACCCTGTTTAATCGGAATTCGAATAAATCGCAGTATTTCCAATATATTTGCATTTTTAGCGTTTTCAATTTTTTCCTTTTATTTTTTTTTTACCTTGCAGAATGCGTGGATATTTTTTATATTCCGATAACTTGGCATATTTTCATTTTAGGCGAGTTTTAAAATTCGCATTGTGCGTTTTTTTTTTTATATTTTTGACCTAAACACCCTCAAAAGCAGTGAAAATATTATCAAATTCTGTCACACTTTTACGTTTCAAAATATGGAAGTACCTAGTTTTTGTTGTAAAAATGGGAAAGGCTCTTGGAGATGCTGACGTTTCGGGTTTTGTGCGCTGTCAATTCTCCGTTCTGAAGTGACTTTCGAAACAAAGTTAATCGTTATTTCAATTGACTCATCTCCAAAAATGTCAGTCCAGCGATAGGTCCAACACTTCGCCTGACATTATTGATTGCTTCATCAATCGACTATTTTCTCCGTCATCCCCCAGCTCATCAGCGCATGCAGATTTAATTCGAAAACAACTCGTATGTTAAACGGTTGCACACTCCTAGGGTTTTTTATTTGAGCTGATCACTCGTCTCAAGAAATGGAGCAATTTGCCCCGAGATATTAACGTGGAAAATCGCCCGCACGTGTATGCACTGAAAGGTTCATTGTTTTAAACCTTCTCTGATAATGAAGGTTCATTATTGTTATCCGAGACACTTTCCCTATGAAATGTTAACCATATGGAGCATGCAACTACCCTAGCCATTAACCGTCATCGACCTCGATTCTGACCCGTAAATTTTTCAACCGAGGCAAATTTCATTTAATTGGCGTTCCGAGAATTCTCGTACGAATATTTAGTTATACTGAAGCTAATAAATAATATCAGCTACCTACCAATCCAAAAATTATCCTCCGTTTTTCGGCAGTAGGTACCTAACATCCAATTATTTCTCTTTCCAAAGTTACATTGTAGGTTTAGAGAAATTTTTTGTGGCCGCGGTATCGTATTGAACCGCTGATCCGACTTTGATTAAACTCGTCCTAAAAGTTTTGGTTAGCTCCAACTTGATGCATATTGTCCGGGGAGTCCGATCTGAATAGGTAAAGGGGTCCAATTTGGCATAAGTAGGGTATATTTTTGGAAAAAAACGCAAAAACTCAATTTTGTAGGTGATGCCGTGAGTTAAAATTTTTTGAGTATTTCCCCCGGGTTTCTCGCTCAATTTACCATAGAATAGGGTTTTTTTTTTGGAAATTTTGAAAAATTGGTTTTTGAATTGGTAAGGCTCGAATTTCCTCCGATTTCTCTTGCGATTTCTCCTTTTTCGCGTTTTTGCCGACTTGAGGGAATTCTACTGAACCGATTTTGAATTTTTTGAGCTCGTTGGATTTCTTGAACGTTTCTACGCCGTTTTCACTCCCTGTAAGTCAAATTTGGTTGAATTTTAGCGGTCGAAAACTGGTTTGAAGGCTAATTTTTGATATTTCTTGACCCTTTGAAAAAAGTTTCAAAATAGAAAAAAGATTTTGTGAGTAGATTTTAGGTAGGTGCATGACACAAAAAATTTGCAATTCCCCAAGCCTCTCCGGGACTGAGAAAAATGCAAATAACCAATTTCTATTACCCTAGGAAAATTGTCAAAAAAATTATGGGTTTTTGGGGCAAATCTTTAGTTGTTGACTTAAAAAACATGAAATCTTTTTCATTTTTAATGTCTTAAAATCTTTGTTTTACTTTGCAGAATATGAGGATATTTTTTATATTCCGATACCATGGCGTATTTTTATTTTTGGCTAGTTTTAAAAATTGCATAAGGAGTTTTTTGATATTTTTGACCTAAATCGCCCCAAAAGCAGTCAGAATATGATCCAATAATTGGTATCGGAATATAAAAAACATAATCATATTCTGCAAGGTAAAACAAAGATTTTAAGACATTAAAAATGAAAAAGACAACAATTATTGTGTCACATTTTTACGTTTCAAAATATGGAAGTATTGTGTGTTATCTAAGCACCACTGGTTTTTTTTTTTAAATATTTCTCTCAATTATTCTAGAAGAAGATTTTTTCAACGACTCGGGAAAAACGTATGCCTGTCCGTCTGTCTGAATGATGTGTAGTCCTTCAAAGCCTATCGCCCGCGCCCTGCCGTCCTTGAGGGGCTCAACAAAGGTTCTCTTTCTCGGTTGCTCACTTGAAAATCAGTCTCCGGTCATGTGATCGGCGATATCACCCGGGCCCTTGTACTTATTTGTCGCATTTTATCGCCGCCCATTTTCCCCGAGTAACTGGCGATCAATTTCGGGTATTATTGCTACCATGGGACCCAAAAATGGTATAACCTTGGGTGACATGCGATAGCTCATTGGGCGGATCTCGTGATCTGTAATAGGGTAACGATCGTTGGAGGTGAGGGGAGGGCGAAGATCAATCGTGTTTCCGTAATTTTCAATTTTCCAAGCGCTTTCGTCCGAATCGGCCTCTTCATGGCGATATTTGAGCTCAAACTATTCAGAGGCCTCCACCCTGAGGAGAGGCCTTCTATTTGTTCCGTATGACTTCGAATAGAGACAGACATCCTACAAACCGTCTCCCGACAAGATTCTTTGGGAATTTCTACAATAAATTCTTTATAAACTTTTCTAAGGAACAAGCTTATTCAGATTATGGGAAAAAATGCCATCGGTTTATAGGAAAAAGGGCAGTTGACGCCATTCGGAAAAAACCACCAGTCTATCAGTTTTTAGGGTGCTAAATCTGAGTCCAACCGCTATTGTTTCAGGTTTAATTCAGTCTGTTTCCCTTTCTCCGTAAAATTTCAATAAAATGCCACTAAAACTCTTCTCACTGGGAATGTATTGCCGATTCCGAGTTTATCAATAACTTGGGGTCAAAACGTACATAAAATAATATTTTAATATTTATAATTGCATATTATGCAATTCTCCCGGAAAAACCTATAATTTTTCAAATTTCTTGAACTGAAAAGTTTGTCTCTCCAAGACCTAACACCCCGTTTAATCGGAATTTGAGTAACTCACAGTACTTCCGATATATTTTTTTAGTGTTTTTCCATTTTATTTTTTTCCGGCCACAAAAATGGACCAATTTGAGTGTTCCTTGGTCTTAAAATCTTTGTTTCATCTTGCTAAATATGTGGATATTTTTCATATTCTGATAACTTGACGGATTTTTATTTTAGGCGAGTTTTAAAATTTTCAGAGTGAGTTTTTCGATATTTTTGACCTGAACACCCTCAAATGCAGTCAAAATCTGATCATATTGTGTCGCACTAATATGGAAGTATTGTGTGTTATCTACGCACCACTGGTTTTTAGTTGATTAGTTATTTTTTACGACAAAAACAAAATTTTCCCTGGCTGAAATCGAGTCAAAATCCGTGCAAGTCATTTTGACTAACCGGATTATTTGGAGTCGGTAAGAAATGAACGAATCTGGCGCAAAGTGAACGATTAAAATGAAATATATTTCTTCTTACATTATAAGAATATCACCTTCCTCTGGAGCCTTTTCGCCCAGGGTTCGATTTTCTGTATAATGTTCTCCGATGTATTCGAGCGACAGCAATTAGTACGTGTACGGGTTTGATTTTGTCCAGATAATGCCGTTAGGTAGTGTAGCGTGTAATTTACGTGTATGCTCCTCGGCTGGGCCCGTGTTGCCCACCAAGGTTACCTGCTAACTACTTGCCTGGCCTTGAAGGGACGATTGTAATTTTTTCCCTTAAAACTCGACGAGTTTGAAATCGCCTGCAGCCTGTGTACAATTTTCGAGTACATGGTCAATCCTCTCTGCCGATTTGCGAATGAGAAATATCGTTTTCATCCCAAAAAATGATTGTAGATTCCAAAATTTTCCCGAAATAGGTGGTTTTTACTTCCATATTTAGGAAGTTATTATTATTTTTGGAATTTTTATTATTATTATTATTAGTTATTATTTTGGAAGTATCGGAATCGTCCTAAAATCGAGAATCGGAACGGAGCTTCAGAAAAAACTTTTTCTCATACACATTTACTCAGAATTACTTCCCGAACAAGTGTCTGTGTGTCCGTCTGTGGTCATTTATAGCTCAGGCGCAGCCAAAAATGTTGCAGCCACAGTTGACTTAGTAATTCTTCCAATTTTTTGAAACCACAAAGAATTTGATCAACTCATCGCTAACTACGCCCATAAATGAGGTTGGTACGTTTTTTACCAATCTTTTACTTTTATGGTCAGTCTCAATCATACTTCCACGGGACTGACAGCAATAGCTGCATGGTACTGACATTTTGCAATTCAAACTCCTCCACCAACTTAATGAATCATATGGTAATAACTGATACATGCTTTTATAGGGTATATAAAATGAAAGCAAAATGTTTTATGCCAATATTTAGCAGAAAAGCATAGAATCACGGTACTGACCTGAATAAAAATACTCCCCCAAAACAAAATTTTCGATGGTTGATGGCGGCCACCAAGTTTTTGCCGCACGTTTATCAATCGCAGCTGCCACAACAACTTTAGCGCGCAAAACTTCCCACAGTGTTGTTTGACTGTCGGGGGGGATTTTATGCATTGATCCATGGTACTGACTGATTTTTCCGATTCAAAGTTTGAGATACCCCTAGCTACCTTCAAATACCCAATAGTACTCGGAGACCTTTGAAAATTATAGGTGGAGGTACATTATTACAAGATTTGAAGGCTCTTGGTTCCTACTGACCCTTTTTCTAAAAAATTTGGAACGTCACACACTCGGAAATGATTTTGATTCACCCATGGTACTGACAATTCCTATGTTTGGCGTAAAAAATAAAATTTATCATTGCTTCTAGAAGAAAGTAATATGCATACCTAATAGCAAGAGGTAGTTATTTGTGTGAGAGGAAAAAAAATGGCCTCACTGTCATAGGACGGCTAGAACTGGGCAGATTCATCGAAATTGCCCTTTGTCTGAGAATCTCCCTTATACACTTTTACCCAGAATCACTTGAACAAGTATCGGTGTCTCCGTATGGGCGCGCATACGTTTAGTGTTGTCAAATTTTGAATTGATTTTGATCTCAGGCAGAATGATGAATTTGAAGCATAAATTTGAAAATTTTTTCATCTGTAATAACTGACGGGATTTTTTCTCAGTGCGCTTTCAACTTTGGCGGCCGATCTCCGGCCAAATACGTGCACACTCCGACGTCACCGGAACCGCAGGATCAGCCGGTTGTACTCAAACATGAGAATCCTAGCCCGGTCGACGATCCAGATGATCAACCATCTGCAGTAAGTTGTTGAAAGTTGCCTATTTGTTAGCCCAGGGACGATTGTCGAATTTATCTATCTAGAAAAACTGAAACGGATATCTCTTAATATGTACATATTTATACAGTTTAAGATATCAATTCGGTATAATTATAGTGCATCAAAGCTGATTAGTCTTGTACATTTCATAGGGAATTTATCGTGCGACCAAAAAATGCCACCGAACAAATTCCCGTGCCTCCTACCATTGACGAGTTGATATAAAAATTCATTATAACCAACCATATTTCGCCTTAGTTTAATTTGAAAATTGTCGAAGGAGTTATGAAGGAAAATCCTCGAACGGCGGTGGATTTCACCCCGTTGTACAGCAGTTTCACGAATTGCAGCAATCGGATTGTAATTATTGCGGGTTTTGCGCAATTTTAAAATTAGAGTGCCTACTTAACGCTATTTTCGATTGCCTATCTCGATGATTGGTGAGGAAGGATTTTTCCAACTATTGCTGGTGAATCGCCTTCAAAAGTCTTTCCCCTCACATGTTGTTGGTTGTATTACGAAATGTATGGCGCTAATTGTATAAACTATCGAAGATGTGTCCGACCCGTGTTCGTTTGAGTGACCGTTAACCGGTGGACTGATCGGGAGAACCTGGCTCGGTTTTCCGTTCAGTGCTTTCTTAACCCATGACTGTGCACCACCGTTGGACGTGACTAAGTTGGAATTGTACGCTACTGCTCAAGTAACAAGTATCAGTGTTTTCGTGTGATTTACTTTTCGTAAAACCTGGATGATGTGTGGGGGGAAAGAAGAAGGATCTTCTTTTCTTGAGGAGCAACAGCAAAAACTAAGCAAAGAAAACAAAAACGAGAACGATCTAAGGGCTCGGCCATCTTTTGTTGACAGAACGAAGAGAGCGGTGAGATGCTCCGGAGTTACTTGGCTGACAGACAGATGGACAAGCGCCCCAAGGTCGATCTGCCCAAACTGAATCCCCCCCACACATCAGTTTTTTCGTCGCGATTAATGGCGTCACCCTCGTCACCGTCCGTTGCTACAAGGTCGCAAGAAATTTCCGTCATTCAGTTGTTAGGGCCGTCGACGTCGTCCTCGCATTCGAGCGCTTCGTGCCCGTCGCCCCTTCCTCAGCCCTCGTCGATGTTACAGTCCCAGCTTCAGCAGATTTCGCCCTCCTCGAATCCTCCCCCTCAACAACAACAACAACAACAGCAACAACAACAACAACCTCAGCAACTACAGCAGCAACAACAGCAGCCGCCAAAGAAAGAATCTCAATCTAGGAAAGGTGGTCGCTTCAGGCCGGGCTGGTTGGACAATTACTATTGGCTCCAGTATGACGAAAGGCACAATATGATGTTCTGCAAATATTGTCGCAAATGGTCGGGCACGATTCCGGAGATGCGAACTTCGTTCATCGAAGGCAATTGCAATTTCCGCCTGGAAATCGTCAACCATCACGATCGGTGCAAGTCCCACCAACTCTGCATGGCCAAAGAGAAGGATTTATCTGAAAGCAACGCCCCCACGGACTTGTCCAAACACGAAGGCAAGCCGCCGGACTTTAAATGATGACTGCCATCGTTTTCACTATCATCGTACTCTTGTCAGCCGCCATGCCCTCTTTAAATTGTTATACTTCGCATCTTCGTTTTCCCCACAAGGGGTGCAAAATTTACGTTTTAGTTATCGACAAAAAGTGGTTCCCAAGCAGAATAGCATGTTCAGCATCGTTTCAGAATCGAGTCAAGTTGGGCTCTAGTGAACTATTCTACACGTTGGAATTGGCCAAAGCTAACAACAAACATGCTTCTTGCACATCTTTCGAACCTCCACTATTTTGGTACATCATTTCCAGAAATAATGTACCTATGTAATCGGTCGGGAAAAATGTTTTTACACCACCCCCTGAAAATTTTTTCTTCTACGTTTCAAAGGTTTTAGAACACAAATCTGCAATAAAATTTTTTTGTCTGTCCGCCATACACCGCCTGCAGCAAAACGCATAGAAGGAGTTTTCCAGTTTAAAAAAAATTATTCTAGTTGAACGCCTCCGGTAAGAGAATCCGCTAAACACACCCAAAAGTACTCAAAAACGCTCGAATGTCAAAAAATCATAATTTCAAACACAGTTTTTTGGGTTTTGGACCCCCTAACATTTTTTGATCGGATTCCCGGAAACTGCGATTTGGTTCTTAGAAAGTGAACGTTTTGTCTAGCTCCGAAATTAATTGCGTAGGCAGAAATTAAGGATTGGTGTGTGAGCCTGGTGGGGGGGGATGGAAGCTGGTAGCAGGTGGGCGGGACTTCATGCATTCTGGTTCAGTGGGGGGGGAGGGATGGATCACGCATATTGTTCGGGCGCTCTAATCGGGAAAAGTTGACTATTAGAACTTTATTTTGTGTGATACCCAGACAAATAATGTACCCATGTCACTAATCTACTTAGCAGCGTTTTTTTGCTTGGGAACCACTAAGTTGAGATTAGATTACTCGATGTAAATATTAGCCTATTTCGTTCTCTCGCTTTTCTGATTAGAGATCAGCGACAATGTGGCTAGCTGTAACACTTGCAGCACATCTGCCGCTGCATCTTGATGGAGCAGCAAGTCCAAAATGAATTGGTAACAGTTGAACAGAAAGGAATTTCCAATTCAAAGCATCTGATTTTAAATTTATGGAGAGTTTTAGCAATATACGTGAGCCATTTCAGGTAAATCAACGCTTGACACCAATTCCAATGATAAGTTGATAACAGTCACTATCTAGTAGAACGGGAGAAGGGGAAGTCGCGATAATTGAGGTTACGTGGCAGTAAGCTGCGAAGGAATCTGTCGAAATTTCCCTGTTACCATATGAAAAATCGCTTGTCTTGCTAAAACTCTCCTATTTGCTCTCGGGTACCTGGGAAATGAGTCAGGAACCCGAACACTTCTTTAATCCTTATCTCTCAATCGATTCTCATTCAAATTTCGGCTAAACGTCAGTCCGGACTTGGTTTGTTTGCTATTTCGAAACCTGCCAACGCGGATTCAGAGCTATCAGCAGTCAGCGAGTTAATACGGGAATATGATGTAGGCGGGTAAATCACAGCATTGCTTAATTACAATCATTGTTCATGAGATTTTTTAATTACAATAATACAAAACAAGTTATGCTCGTCATTGATCTCGTGACAGACTCCGAACATGATGAGAACTTGGAAAAATGCCGTGCAAATTTTTGTTTTTCAAAGGTCACTCGAGTGTACCCAGGCTCTCCCTTGCCAAATGCTCAAGGCTTTTGCCTGACTAAGCAGGAGGTGTCAGGTTCGAGTCTTGCTGGAGAGTGAAATTTAGGCCGTTTTCCACATGATCCGATTTCCACTGATTTACGCTCAGCAGCTTTAGGGGGCCTCATCAAATTTCCTAATTGCGTTGCTTGTCAAATCAACCAATCTACCAAAATACTTTTTCATGATTCGTGCGTTGTCTGGTAACCATGGTAAATTGTAGCAAAGCAAACGGCCGTTCAGATTGACGTTGTTGCCGGGTCGTTCATTATGCGAGCAAACAATTGTTCGTTGGTTTTCTTCATTCGATTTGATGATGGATTAATAATTTTAGTTTTCTACCTCCTAGTGACGGTCTTTTCTGGCCATTCTTATCTAAACATTGTCAACTGTTTTCGTTGGACACTCATTTCCGTTCAGCATAAGTGCATAGATTTTAGTATCTTATTTATTTATGCGCATGGCTAACGATTTATTGTAAGAGCTCGACAGTTCTGATGCCGATGTCACTGTTGAACTAAAATTGCTCATGGATATTAATTGTTCATTCGTTTTATCGAATGTTCCTCCTTTGTATCTGACCTCACCAGTTGGAATGTTGTAGTTTCGCTGGGCTTTAGCTGTTAAGCAATATAACGTATTTTTTTATTCGTCAAATATTCCATGTCAACTGATATGGGAGAAAACTTGAAACGAGCAATCGCGCATTTTGTAAGGGAAAACTCACATTTTTACTCAAATTTTCTTTCGGCGGTTGATTATTTGGTGTCGAGTCTCCTCGTAGAAATCATACTCCCGCAAGTATCGAGCATTATTATAACGTTTGGCCTGGATTGAGATGCAGATGGAAGTACAGCCTGTGTTAAGCGATAAAACTTGGTGCCATTTGGATTTTGGAATGGAATTCAAAATTTAGAATTGTCGGTCTGTGATATCATCTTAGCTGGGCCAAGCCCTCCTTATGATTCTCTGTAAGGCAGTACTTAGGACGTGTATAAAGCTATTTTCGGAAATGAATTTATACCTAGTTTTTTAATCATTAGTGTGCAGCATGACGTTTGTTGATCGTAAATGAGCTTCGTATCGATGTCCTCGATTTTGAAATCTATCGCAGAAAATATCGCCGTCTATGGAGTTGGTGTGATAGTTCTTGAAGCTGCTCGTAGAATAATCTGAAGATTTTTGGGCAAATGTTCGACCCTTGAAGGGTGTAGAAATTTTGTAATCGATGTCATATTCGGACCCAGCACTCGTTTAAACCCCCGTTCTTACCCCATTGTCACTTGAAAGTCACGTTTTGAACTGAGCTATGGATCTTGAATAAAATTCCAGCTGACGTCATACTTGTGCGAGTTGAAGGCATGAGTTCACGTGTGTGACAACATTCGATTCGTTGGAGGTTGGAATTTTTTCAAGTCTATAACACGATCCAACACTCGCGGTCTGGGATCCTCCCAAAAACACTCCTATCTCACACAGCGGGGAATTTGCGTCGATTTTTAATTTTGAAAATTACCCTCTGCAAATTTCACACTGGTATCAGGGTATCCATATAGCAAGCAATGACCAAAACAATTCACCATCTGCAAAATAATTTCCTTATACCGCAAGCGGGTTTTGAAATAACGCGCCAAGGCGGGGACTATACGTCATCACGGAGACTTTGACGCGTTGTGATTCACCTGGCTTTATGTTAACGGATTGCACTACCAGGTGATTGGCCAACTGTATACTGCGTCAGACCATGGTCGCCTTCTTACCCTCTTTATCGATTGAGCAACTATGCTAAAATTCCCCGCTTTTCAGGTGTAGCTCTTCGGGTCTTCAGAATACCAATTTTCCACGCTTCTGAGCGCGCGGGTACATCTGTACAAACAAATCGACGTTAATTCCCCGTTGTCTTTCCGCTTTCTGAAATTCCCTCCAATGACTGAAATTCGTCGACACCCATTTTCAAGGAGCGATACTGTGGGCATACGTATGAGCCTTGCGCATGTGTAAGGTTTGCATTCTTCGTCGAGGCGTTGCCTTCCAAGCCTTGCCCTGCGCATGCGTAAGGCACCTACTTATGCTTACACTCGCCCTCCCGAAACGACCCCTTCAAAACGGATTGTAGAACAAAAAATTTGAGGAATTTTCTTCCAATCATACGGTAAAGCTGCGTAAACAAGTGACTTTTCCAAACGCTTCATGCCAATCACTTCAGATTCATCGTGTGATCATTTCAAGGTTGCTGCTTGTACGTTGATGTGTTCTGTGTTTCTTCCTGAGGATATCATGATCATTGGAGCTCAGTTAATCTTGATTTTGTGACCTTTTCACGTAGTGCATAGTAGGCATTCATGATTCTACCGCGATAACCGTGTCATAGCTGTCGTGAATAAGGGAATCACCCCCGGCTTGGTCGAATCAAGAAATCGTGGCAAAATAATTTGCGCGTCGGTTTCCTGAAACAGCGACCTGTGTAGGGAGTTCATCAGTTCATGCCTGATTTTCGTTGTTCCACGAAATATACAGATTCCTCAAAACCGGTTTTCTTCTCAAGACTAACGAGAGCAGGGTAAATGTCAAGACATATTACGATGTTTTGATTAAATTCTCTTATGGCTTGCAATTGTTGTTTTGGCCTGAAAATATTTTTCTACGTTTTGCAAAGCATAATTGTGTTTTCTATATTATACTGTACTCCTATTAATGTGTAAAATTTAGCCTCCAAGGCACGTTACGTAGTTGTTAGTGTTGCTGATCTTATAATTGAAAATGTTTCGTAAGTACTCTTTACTTTAGTACCTATGGTTTCATTGGTAGGAATTAAATCCAATGATTCTCCGTTGGTTTTGCTGTTCTTAACGACAGAATTATGGCGTTTGATGTGGTTCGAAAACAACATCAGGGACGTTTTAGGTGTTGTATCGTGTTGATGGTGAAACTTATCAAGCGGATTCGTGTAATCATTAATAATAATCATCTCCGGAGCGCTTTCGCCATTCTGGGCCTGTCCAGGCGATTCCATTAATGTTCAGGGGGGAAAATTCGGTACCATCATTAAAACTGCTGAAGTCGCCCGGTGGGTGTTGTCGTTCTTGGCAAATTCAACAATAGCTATAAAAACTTGGCGAGAGTGTTACATTTCCCCGCCTTGGAGACTCGTTTGATTGTAATATTCTTTTTGAGTTGTATCGTTTTTAGTGGAAGTTTGTCGAACAATTTCCTCTGGGAGATTTCTGTTTTTTACAATTTACCGCAATTCCATATTTCCGCCAGAATCCAATGAAATCCGAAGAGGCCAAGAATGGCGAAAGCTTTCGATAAATTGAGAGACATCGTCGTCTTATAAGTCACGCCCTCAACACTAAACATTTGGGAGTTTCAACAAAATACTTGCATCATTTTACGTTACGATATCAGAAATGTCAATTGTCGACTAAAACACCCCTCTCGAGAGGAACACCTACCGAAATGGGCGAACACATTTTTGATTATATCTCATCATTTAATCCCGCTCGGTTCATCAAGAAAAAATTTGTTGTTTTTAGGAACATTAACAACGAACTTTGCTCCGATTTCACCAAGCCTGTGACAATGCTATCAATGTGCCTATAGGCAGGCGATAAATTTAACACCCATCGAGTTGCAAACATAGAATAGGCCCGGTGAAATACGAACAATGTTCGTTGTTTAGTGAATTGTTGAGGATTGACCCGATATTCAATTTTTGAAGTCAAATATCAGGGGTTCGTTGTTTATGTTCCTAAAAACAAATTTTGCTTTCGATGATCCGAGTGGCAAATTATATCACCTCGGTCCATAACCTTGAAAAAAATAGTCATAAGCAAACCTCTTAATTAAAAAGAAATATGTCCTAATTTTTCCCCCATTTTTAATTTATTAATTTTTTCCGCCGCTTCTCGAATTTCGGGGTTTGAAGATCAGCAAATTGGGATTTGGATGTATGCTGCCCATTAATATCATCGTGCCTACATGTTCTTTTGGTACCTACACAAATTAATTTACCTAATTTCTAATAGCCCCCGTTTGATCAATTCGTTCGTTACCATCTCGGAAAATGCTTCAGGATGTAATACTGTACAGTTTGGATAAGATTTGCGTAAATTGTAAAAGTAAGGATGTAATATGTAATCAAAGAAGCGAGAATTATAGCTATTTCGTCTGAAGGGCTGTGTTAAGGTGTGTGGTCAAATTCTGATTGTCAAACAGTTGGAAATTTATTGATTGGTCTGTGATAGAAACAGTGAACAATGTGATTATACATTCTAGTACAGGAATACGTTATTTTCGTTTTCAAGATAACAGCTTCGATAAAATTGTTTCTCTGTACTTTGGAGTAATAAAATAGAGTTTCGAGGAATCGTGCATTTTATTCAAGACATCAACGGTCTTTCGTTGCCCGTATTTCGCTGGCAATTCGATTTCAGCGTTTTAGTTTTTCTTCCATACTTTAAGTCCGTACCGCACGACTGACCGACATGACGTACAGACCAGCGTACAGACCACAGACCCTATTCTCTGAATGGTTGATGCCATGGATATGCTCACTTTTGCGCACCTGCATCAATGTTTGTTATTATACATCTACGGAACCTTATTTCTTAGAAAAATTATCAATAAATTTGCATGTAAAAATTACTGAAGAATCGGTCTGTCCAGACAGTCTGTGGTCTGTCGTGTAATACGAGATTTTGTGAGCAGAAACTTCAACAAAAATGAATATTTCCCATTTCGGCCACACTATCCGATTGCTGGCTGTTGGAGTGGGGATGAACACGGGATTGAGGCTTGAGAATCAACAAACTTATTGGGTTCAACCCTGACGCCACCTTGACCAATCATAGCAATGATGTTCTTACACCGTTAACCAGCAATTGGATAGTGTGCGGCCGACTTGACAGTCATCGTTATCACCACTATTGCTATACGCGCAATATTATTGTTGTTGTTTTCCTGTAACAATTGAAACGTATTACTAGTTACGCTGCAGAGGTAGGTTACTGTAATAAGCGGTTACCCTTGGTAAAACCGGCTCATAACAAAAGCCAAATCCAAGATCAAACCAATGCAATTCGTCCTACCTAACATTAAATGTTGAACGCCAAATTTTGGCGTTTGTTATGGGCCTGTAATCACCATGGCAGAGCGTTACGCTTCCTCATCGTAGTTTTCTTTGAATTTCACAATAAAACGTCAAACAAAACCATTAAATGGAAAATTTTTCAACTTTTGGGACAACAACAATTTCTTTTGATTGGTTTTTGATTTGATATTCGCTCTGGTAGGCAGGTCGTCTTCACATATTACATGAAGTTAGGTCAGATGAAGTTATCCAGTGCTCAAAATCTTCCATGATGCTCGGTTAAAAATGTCAGTGAAGAAGACCCCAAGTTTTATGGTCTATCCTATCATGATACTGTGAACGTACTGAAGCTGCAGGGAGTAAGCAGCCGTGGCTCAGGTATGCTAGCGTTCTGAATTTATTTAGCAGCAGATCAGGACGATAGTGGTTCTCCTTCAAATTGGCGTGTAAAAGTCTTTCTTTTTTTGGTACTTCGAATTGAAAAATTTCTCCGATATTTCCAGATGGTTCCCGCCGTCTAACTATCGTTTATTTACAGGACGACGCTGAGCAAGGTGGAGGGTCCAGTTCTGCACACGACTACGACCAGGCTTCAACCCTCCAGGACGCATCAGATCTTCTCGATGGTGAGTTGGCACATAGTGGCCGTGGGTTGGATCGCTTAATCCCGTGGTGTTAACTATCCTCGCTGGAAGCGATAAAGTAAGAACGGTGAGTCTTGAAGCTGACAGAATCGGTAGCTCTTCAGGCCTGTGTCTCATCTTTGAGCAATTTTGAAAGGGAATTGAATTCTGCTCAACAATCGGCCCCGGTTTTGGGATCGCGTTCACTTTGCTCAGACTTCTGCCATTGGTTCGAGTCGCCATTCTGGCTCATGGATTTGGGACTGCGTGAGAGAAACAGACGGTTCTGAATGACCAAGAACTTGAAAACGTATTCCTTCTATCGGTTTGTCAGGGTATTTTTGAAGTATTTCAAAAACATGTTCAACACTTTATTTGTGTTGCACTAATGAATGTCCAAACCTTGGGAAGAAATGGATTCTGCATTGGCACTTAGCCACCTTCCTTCCTTTTGGTGTCTGGTGATGTTTCCTCACGTTTTTGGGGCGTCTACCGTCTCAAGTTGCTGTCAACGTCCCTTGTAACATTTTTATGATAAATGGTCGCTTGCGGGCCTGAAGGAATCTGGGTCTTGCTCGAATACCGTTTTTTGGTTTTCGCTTCAAAACTCAAGATTGACCTTCTTCGAGGCTACATTTGATCGAATTTCGTTTTTCCTGAGTTTTTGGTCAAAGCTTCAAGGCAGGAGTATCGGATGTTTGGCTTCACTGGCTCCGATCTACCGTTCCATTTATGGAAAGCATTTTCGTTTATGGACAACACCTCTCATCGCCATACGTCCATTTTGGTCATTCGATCTTTCGGCCCAACCGTCCATCCTAAAGAGGTGTGACGTTTTCGCATTTTAGAGCAGCCAGGCTGACGTGGCCTTGAATTTGTGGAGGTACATGGAAGCCGGAGCCCAAATTGCTCATCAAGAATTGAAAATCTATCCGGAAGTACTGAGGACAATGATCACTCAATAAGCAATGGAATTATTGAAATAATTTTCCTCTGTAAAAATTTGCTTTTTCCCTATAGTCTTTTTTGTCCTACTGGAAACCTTAGCCATTTTATCAACGCTACTTGTGGACTCAATAATCTGAATTTATAGTCCATGGGGTCCGAGGACGTTTTACGAGTTGCAGTAGCTCCCAGCTACCCTGAGATGGCGCACTTTTTTAGCCAAAAAAGAGGATAAGGACACAACCTATTCCTTCCATTGATCCCCCAGTCCCTGTGTCATGTCAGCCGTGCAGGCAACCCGCCTACAACCTTCCTACCGTCACAGTTCTTCTTGCCATTTTGTTTGAGCATCCTCCAATCAGAGACAGTATTTTGCCTTTAAACGAATCGCAAAAATCTGTTTACGTCATTTCTCGCTAGGCAAGCTCCAGAAAAATGAGAATGGTAGGAATTAGGTTGGTGGATCTTTGGATTGATTTGGTTGATCGGCTAGCGTAGGGGACATGATAATCCATCTTTTAATCTATTTTTGGCCATGATCTGCTCAGCATACTTGTAATTCCTGGATACTGTTTATGAGGACGATTTCAGCCAGGCTCACCCAACACTGCAGATAGGACAAAACTTTTCATCGAATTTACTCGACTTTTTGAAGGGTTAAATTTCAATTTTCTGACCCCTCCCTCATGGCTGCAATAGCGAAAGTTTAGTTCAGGCCTCAGCCAGACCCTGTACAGTGTAGCAGGGACTTAAGGCCGTTCCTGCTTCTCGCTTGATAACCAAAGTTGTCCCGGGCGTGCCCTGCCGACCTCAAGGACAGGCTCAGGGAGGAGTTGAACTCGTACTGTTCGAGATGCAAATTCCAGATGAAAAACAGCAAATAGTTCATTTCAATCTGTTCCAGTTCAAGATTCACCTGGTTCTGGTTCAAATGTCAACTAAAAGTTGGTCGTTTCTAATTCCGGTATCATTGCCGGCGGTTTTTTTACCTCCTTGCAAACGAATTAACGCTTGAGGTGTTTTGTTATTCCTTCATTTGGGCTACTCACCCACCATTTTCGCCATTCACCATGCACCAAATAACTTGTTCCCGCTGCGGTTTCTATCGTACTTTTGTAGATACAAATAAGAAAAATCATTCAGGTGTACAATTTGGACGAAAATCTGACCAATTACCCATTTCCTTCTAGCCGTTTCTTCGACGTATTTTTTACAAGAATAAATTGTATTTGTATCTGTTTTATATGAGATCAATCTTATCATTTATACTGTTATGAATGAGATGTTCTCGTCATCCAATGCGCCATTGTGTAAATGCGTGTGTGTATGCGTATCTTTGGGAGTTCACTTATCGGGTTCACTAATTCGGTTTTATCGAAATTGTGAAAATGATAATTATCATCCAGATAATGGAACGATTGGCTCAGCCCAATTTTTTGTTTTGTATACCTACACTTGTTTTTTATATATATATATATATATACATATATATCCATATATATATATACCTACACTTGTTTTTTTTTATATACTGCTACTGTTGGCCGTTTTCATTGTCTTTTATTTTTGTTTCTGTTTTTGTTCTTTTTATTTACTGAGGTATGTTTTTAAAAACATGTTGTACGGGTAAATTTTCAGATAGATTTTTGTTATTGTCTCATGTTTCTTTGCCTTTGCTTATTTTTTATTGTTAAAAATGTGTTTTTTTACTTTCTGCGTTATTTTTTGTAAGAATTTGTGGTTTTTGTTTAGTTCCAGTTTTGTTCTTCTGTAAACTTTTTTCCTCTACGTTAATTTTTTTGTTTTTATCTTGATTTTTGTTGTTGTTTTTGGTGTAAATGCCGATCTTAGGCTGAGGGCCGCTTTTGGTAACTGACTTCCAACTTAGAGGAGGATTTGAGGAGAAAGGCCCCAAAAAACTGCGAACATTGAATTGGCTGAAGGATGTGCGAGAGTGAGACTTGCTATAACTACAAAAAAAAATGGGTTTTACGAAACATTTCGGGAAAATATTCCGCTATTTTGTTGGGCGTTGATTTTAGAGTGGGTTCATTAATTCAGTTCATTCATCGAATATTCCTTATTGAATTAATGAATTAAGTGAATTAATGGAACCACCCTTGGGGAAACAGGCCAAGCTTGGAAATCATTTATCAATTTTAATTATTTAAAAATAAATCTAATTGAATAATTTATTATTTAACATATAACTAAATTAAAGAAATTTAAAATAAATTATTTATTTGGTTTAGGGTAGGTTTATCAATTTAGTTTTTTAAATCTAATTGAATAATTTATTATTTAACATATAACTAAATTAAAGAAATTTAAAATAAATTATTTATTTGGTTTAGGGTAGGTTTATCAATTTAGTTTTTTCGTCAAATAAACATTATTCTCCGACTAATACCCGGTTTATCGATTTTTTCAAAGCTTGATTTATCCAAGGATGCTTGCATTAATTAATTTTCAAGATACTTTCAGTATGAAGGTCAAGAAAAATATGTCCTTGGTGAAATGTAGTGCAAGCGTCCTTGGATCTAGCTTTAAGTGAATTGATAAACAGGCTTTAAGTAGTTTCTTGGCAATGTAGATAATAAATTTCTTTGACAACGTATCCATGGAAAACTTTATTCGGAGAATAATGGATATTCGATCAATAAACTGAATTGATGTATGCGTCCAGCCAAAAATCACCTTGATATCAGGCCTGAGATTGGTCAATGATTTTCGGATAATCGACTATTGATAAAGCGGCCCTGAATTTATCAAAAATTATTCATAATGTGGTAGGTGAGAGTGGGAGAACGAAGACTTCTCTCTCTCCGTCTTTCTCCAACTCGTAAGTTTTGTTATCAAAACAAGTTCTTTTTCCCGCTCTACGGGCCTGTTCAGGGAAAATCGATTGGAATACTGTGTATAACATTATTTAAATTATTTGTAGAGATCGCAGAGGGGTCGCCATTTTATCATTCAACGAATAGGTGCCTAAAAACGCTTGAAAAAAATCCAATCGACAAGGAATACCTAGCTCAGAACTCAGGTACAGTTCACAATGCTATGTGAATTATTGCACTCTAAAATTCGGCCTACCTCTCATGGATATCAGTTGTCGAGTTTTCCCATCAAAATTGCGTGTATGGTCGAAATGGCGTTCCGAAATCGCTTCGATTTCGAGCCAGTCGGTAGTGTGCAGTGAATTAATGCGTTCCTTGGACAAATGATTGTTGGCCAGTTCGGTTGATGTCCATGGGGCGAAGGTTGGAACAGAACGTGGGTTGTCTCGCAGGTGAAAGCCGGCAGATCAGGGGTGGCAGCCTTCCTTCGCCGTTGGTCCTATCCCCGCCAATTGGTCAGTCGCCGCCGGCCGCTGCGACGCCTGGTGGCGGCCTCCAGAGTCAGGCGTCGAGAGTCTACGACACTCTGTTCCGGGCGGACCCCAACTCGCCCGGCATGTATCTCTGCAAAAAGTGCTCCAAGACGGTGCGCTCTCGCTGGCATCACGTCCAGACGCATTTCAGCCGCAATCACAAGTGCTGGTTCTGCAACGCCGTCTACTCGAGGATCGACACGCTCAAGTGCCACACTCGTCGCGAGCACGGGCTGAACATGTCGCGATACTTTCCCGGCATTGTTCCTCCGGTCTATCCCCCGGTCCCTCCTTACCCGCAACCGATCAATCTGGCCAATTACTAAGTGTATCTCATCATCCAGCATGTATCGTTTCGACGAATCACATAGTTACCGCATTCGTCATCTAACAGAACGTTGTATAAAATTACAGCTCACCCCAAATATCATCGAGCAACAGCTTGAAATTTGTCGTACGTAGGGTAGTGTATCAAATTCGATTTTCATTGCCAAGTCGCTGTACCAAACTGCTGGTCTCCCTTGTTCATATCTCATGCCATAATATAACAGTTATAATAAGGTTTGACCACGAATTATGGAAATCTCTCTGATTACGAAAATGCTAGTCTGTCACTTCAAAGTGATTGCCTTCTTCAAATTGGAGCCTCGTTAGTCCAGTAAATTAGATAAAAAATAGCGATATAATTTCTGGATCTACCCTACGAGAATTGCGGTGGTCGATTTTGGATGTGTTGTTTGGGTCAGTTGAATAATCCAAATTGTCGTATTCCGATATGTCTTGCTTCGTCCGCGATCATCGAAAAACCACGCAATTGTTGCACTTTTTTGGTTTTTCACCTGTAGTCGCTTCCTATCGCATTTTCTGGCTTTTAGGACTGTTAGCAAATTTGTTGGTTAATAAATTTCCAACAACGTTGAGGTCCGGTTTATCGATTTATTCAAAGCTAGATTCATCCAAGGACGCTTGCATTAACTAATTTCTAAGAACACGCCCCCATTCACTCCAAGCCAGATCGGAACACGAAAATTTGGATTATTTACCTTTTAACCGACCCAAACGACATATTCAAAATCCAGGGTAGATCTTGTAGAGTAGATTTTACCACTATTTGATCTTATTGACTAATGAGGCCCCAATTTGAAGGAGGTATATGATTTGAAAAAAGGCAGTCTAGCATTTTCGTCCCCAGAATAGACTAGATTTTCGTAATTTTTGGTAAATTATACTTTGATTTGCTGTGTCAATTCCGTGGCCGCTCTGATTGTTCTCGGTGTAGGTTGTATCAGATGCTATTCTACAATTGTCACAATCTTGATCGTTCCTAGAACTAATGAGATTTGTACATAATGAGAAGTACCTAATTCGGCTTTCCGTTGCTTTTGTAATCAATTAGTTTCCAAAAAACTCCTGAATCATTTTTGAAATTCAGGAAAAATTTTTTGTTCACTTATTCAAAAAGAGTATTAGTTGTATCTTTTTTTTTGTACAACTACGTGGGATCATTGAAAATGATAGATTGGTAGTGATGTAAGTAATTCGTTCGCTGTAGGAACACGATACCTACTACTTGCAGCAAAAGCTGTCCAAGTTATTCTAGTCGATTGAGCCTAGCTCAAAACACCATGATGCACCAACAGAGAAATCCTCAATTATTGCTGTTGAGTCTGTCCAGTGTAGAAGTAGTATAGTTCTTTGCCAAGGCTTAGGGCTGGCCCATCTAAATATTCGTCTGTCTAGTCCCCTGATGGCGAGGCGAGAAAAGTCAAATTTAGTAGCTCCCAAAACAGGAGTCCAAAACTGACATCGCGAATGCTCAACTTGAACAGGTTTGCAAGGCCACCTGGGTGCGTTTACTGCGTTTGAGAAATTCAACCGCCGGTCCGGGCGGGTGTAATTGGCCCGATAAACGAATAGATACTAAATCACTCGCGGAGAAATTGTGGAATCCCATAATTCGAATAAAAACTCGAAAAATGAGAGAAGAGAAATAGTCTATTTCACTATTAATAGTGTGGAATCTTCTCTTATTTTTTGAGTTTTTATCCGATAATCGAAGTTGTCCCGGGCGTGCCCTGCCGCCTTCAAGGAGAGGGTCATAACAGTTCATGCTGGACGAATGCCGCTCTAAACTTGAAGCGCCCAACGTTTCAAGTTTGCTGCAACTCTCAGTGCGGCTCTGTGTTGCCCAGTCTCATCAATTTTATGAAAATTCAACCTCTTTTATTTACCGCCATTTGCCTCAATCATCCGATCGATTCACTTCTCGATTCGAATCTAGGGCCATGAAGTATCAGCTAAACGCCTTTCAGCAGCACAGAGTCCTCACAGCAAGGCTGATGAGCCAGACAGACAGCTTGCCAAATCGACTGTGAAGGTGCAACACTGCCCAAGTCAAAGCATCGTGTCTTTTGGGGGCGTCTGGGTTGCCTCTTTCTCAAAATTTGAATTGGTGGCAACTTGGCATATCCATCGATCGCATGGCAAACGGATTGGGCAGTGTTGCACCTTCACTGTCGAAATGCTAAGCGCACGTCCACAAAATGCAATGAGCGCACCCATGGGAAACCTTGATGCAGAATTGGCAATTGCATGATTCGCAATCCGATTGTTTTTCTCGCAGGTGCATTCCTAGGAAAATAGATAAGTCAAATGGATAGACCAAACGCCATTTCGGGGATATGTGTTGATTTGATTTGTCGTATTTTTAATTTTCTACGTTAGTCTCTTGATTGTTAGTGGTGCTATTAAGTATAAGATATCATCCATCTCGTTCGTATGGAGTCTGTGTTTGCCATCAGGACGTATTTCACGATACTGATCTCGACTGTATGTGTGTTATCATGTAGCTTGACGAAACACCAATTTTTCATAATTTGTTGTCGTCGCGTATCCTCGTCTTTGTCATACGCTACGGTCTTGAGATTCGCCTTTTTTTTCCTTCTGGCGCTTCAACGTGCAAACGATTGCATTTCGGATTTGAACCATTGGTGTTGAATTTAGCTTCTCTCCTACCAAAGTAGGTACGGGAGTTTGATTGACTAATTGTTAAGTACTCGTGGAATCGTATGGGTATTTCGGTATGTATTTATATTCAGTAATGTTGACGGTCGTCTTTCAATTCAGATGAATAGCTAACAATAATGTAATTTAATTTCCAGATTATATATTTATTTTTCGAGAATGCGTATTTTTTTAGGGATTTACCGAAAGGATATTTGTTTGGAAAAAGATGTGTGTTTGTACGATGGTGTCACAATTTAATTATGACTCTTTAGGGATATTTTGAATTTCGAAGGCGAACGTGAATGCTGTACCTAGGTTTTTGCTCTTTAAATCGAAGCTCTCTCATAGTATTAGATTTTCACGAGTTCTGTTGGAAATTATCGCACTACTTGCAGCTGATTTGTCTCGAAGGCAGGCTTTGGAATTGGGCAAATGATACATTGCTGTGGAGGCTTGCTTGCTCGTAAATAAAAGTAAGCATATACTTCAGCCTATTATGGAAAATGGTGAAATATGTTTACTTTTATTTTGCAATCACCAAATGAAAATTCGCCCATGTTGGACTCACCAATCTTTCTCCCCAAAGGAATTACTCTGGCAAATTGTTAGGCCGAATCTTTGTACAAATCAGTAATCGCAAGTAATGAGAGCGAGCAGACAGCATTGTTGATTTTTGTGTATCGCCAAAACTGTCTGATCGGCCCGTTTCAGAATAGAATCCCAGAATTTGAGGAACACCCAAAATGGGCCTGGGTCCCATCAGTTGAGAGAACAATTCCAATTCGACTTTTGTGTAATTAGTTGCGCCTCTTTCTATGACTCTTCAAGGAGTGAACTCATTGTACGTATTTCAACACCAATTAAGTCCGTTCATAATTAGTAGCTGAATTGAATACTAGTAGCCCTTTCTAGGAAGCTTTATAGATCATTTGTTATTCCTCTGAATTTTCAAGTTTTGGGGATATCAATTCACCACGTTGCACCGTCCAAATTTGTCAGTTTTGTTTAAGATGCTCCAGTTTTTTTTAAATTTCTTTTTTTATAGTAAATTATGGAATTCTGTTTGAAAGCATACTTTCACAAAATTTTGAGTACTAATGCCTGGCAATTTTTTTATGCGTACCTACGTAAAAATCGTAGTTTTAAAGTCAAAGTTCGGATTCGGTGGCAAACGGTTGGAGGTATCCCCACATCTTGAAAAACGCTATCGATCTCCGTGTCTGTGTCGTCGTAATATTAATGAAAACTCCGTGAATGGAAAATTTCCCGCCACCACTTAGATGTTGTGATTCCATTTTCAAAATTCAGTCGAACGTGGATCTTTTATAAGATAATATCTCTGTACGTGAGGCCACTCATAATATTGCCTCGCTTTTGAGGTAGGTGAGTTGAAATTTGTTATTCTCATAGTTATATTCTATCTTCTGAAGTTAAACTAAAAGAACATTGGTGTTAACTCCAATGAACAAGACTTTTTCAAATCCCCTGCTCTTCGATTGTTCAACTGTCAATGGAATTCTTCAATCTGTTTCCTTCTGATTCATTCCCAGGTAATTTTCCAATCCATGTTGCTGTTGTATTCCTTTGCTGATCGAACTGAAAATCTTGGTATATTTTTGTGTCTAATTTTTTTCCACGCCTGTACTGAGGTTAGGGCTATTGAAGAGCGCGGTAACACGCGTTATTGTTTTTAGACCGGGATACCCCGCATTCATCAATGATACCACGGATTGGAAAATAGTTAGAGTGGATGACTCAGTAAATGAATACAGAGGGCTAGAATGAAGTTTTTTTTTCTTTAATCTTTATGCAAGGAAAAGAATTTTGTACGTTCAACTCCTGCGTGAGTTGTGAAGACCGTGTGAAAATTTCAAAGCGCCGGGTTAGTTTGAGTTTATGAGTTGTTTTTTTATGGGGTTACAGTTAGATGTATCGTCCACCTGAGACTAGCAATCTATGTGCTGATTAACCATGAATATTGGTAACTCTACCAGAAAACAACACCACATCAGCCCAAACTGATCTGGTGCTCTGAAACTTTCAGTCTTCCCGACAGGTGCAGCATGTGCAGGATATTTCACCTGGTTTTTTGACAATTATGGAAACGTACTTTGTACAATATTTGTTGATTCTTATATCGTTTTGCGGCCAAGAAACATTGGTTTGGTTCTTCAATGAACAGCAGGTACCTACTCGACCTCGTTCTGACTGTGCAGTCTGAACTGGCTATCCCAGTCAGACGCTTCCCTATTCCTTCCCTTATTTTCTAGGGAATTTTATGTATGAGGAACAATAGATGTGTCTGATGTTTAGCCCTTAACCAAAGAAACTGACCCACTCTTACTGTTTTCCTCTCCAAAATATATTTGAACAATGTAGCAACACTGGAAATTCCTGTTGAAGAGCGACATCGCGTTGTCGCTCTTCGGTGGGAACCTCAAATGTTGCCGCATACTTCAAGGTATTATCGAGAAGGGAAATGGTAAGACTAGGTCAAATATCTCCGGTTTCCTTATTTACTTTCGACTAATCAGTTCCTCCAGAATTCCTTCCTGTCCATAATTTTCCCAGATATGGCACCTTCGGTCTTTTTGCCATCGGTTAACTTAGTCGAACATCGTATTTGACCTTCACTGTACCAACTAATTACTTGACTTGTGAAGAGAAAATGTTAAAATATTACCACGCTCTTCATACTCGATTTTGTCATTCCTACTTGGAGCTTCAGGCGAGTGGAATCTCCCTGATGATTCGGTTTTCAAGAAAGGTTAATTGTTAGTATTCCTGTTATGTGACCAACTATTGTATTGAAACGGCGATGGATTGCTCTAGTTTTCATTGTACACTTTTTACGCTCTGCTGAAAAGTATCGTGTGTTTTGTGATAATTTTATTCCTAGAGCCCCTGAAGCTTTAACTCAACACTTTGAAAGGTAATTAAATTACGAAATATGTGAAATTATTGAGAATAAAATTGTTGTTTCACCGGGTGTGGCTTGATTTTTCTGAACATGTGCCCGTGATTCTCGGACGTTTGCAGGAAAGGTTAGAAGGAATGGGTTTTTGTCCCCCCCCCCCCCATTGAAAATTCACTCTGGCTAGGAAACGGAATTGATTATTTAGGTTATTCGCCTGAATACGCTGAAGGGTAAAAACCGGATTGAACAACCCTTTCTTTCTTCTTGTTGTTTTACCTGTTGCAGTTAGTAGACACTCGTCCAAGACAGCGGGCTATGACTGTATTTTCGATCGAGTGTCTCCGATACACTTTCAGTGTCGATTGTGCGGTAAAATTGTGAGCAACAAGTGGCATCACGCAAACAGCCACTCGCCCAAGGTTGTCGAATGTCCATACTGTACGCACGTCTACACAAGGAAAGACAACCTTAAGTACCACATAAGAAGCAAACACTCGGATCTCATTGATAACACGAATCAAATGAGACATTTCCAAAAGCCATTGCCCCTATCGTGGGTCAATAACTTCGACAACCGTTAGGCACTCAATATTAACGATAAGGTTAGCGAAGCCGGCATTTCTTTGTACATAAGCTTAACTAATATTTCCTCGCTTGACTTGACTAATGCATGGCATGATGGTGTGTTCGTAGATTGATGTGCACGATTGTCGTTTTGTCTGATTTTCACCCTGAAATAACCTATTTCCTCAAAAGCTCTGGAGCAGAGAGCAGGAGTAGGAGGAGGAATGGTCCTATTCCTGTCGACCATGATATTCCATATAAATTTATGTAGGTACCTACCCGACATACGCTTCATACTAAACAGCTGAATGGCAGCAGGACCTGCTTCATCGGAAGTCTGTACATATTCATAAGGCAACAACACACGCCATTGGATTGGCCCATGGAAATCTGTTTTCATGACAGACTGCTGAAAAACGTTGGATAATGTTCATAGACAGGACAACAAGCAGTATAGTTTAACTCATCGCAAAACTCAAGTGCCTACTTCACGAATGAGGCACCTCTGAAGAAAAGGTATCACACAAAAAACAGTGCCACTGGACAGTCACGAACGACAATGTTAAATTTTTAAGGAGCGAGGTAAATGTGCCCTCAGAGTTGCGGGGGGACTAGTAGACAGAAGTTCTCCCATGATGCTCCACTTCCTGGGCCCACCATCAGTCCCAGTCCACGTCGGGCTCGTTCCTCAAAAAAGGGTAGACCATTAGGTACATACGATGTTCTAAGTGCAAGTTCTTCCAGTTCTGAACGGCTCTGCGCATGCGCAATCCAGTTTCCTAAGGAAATAGAATCGTTGCCTTGGCAAAACTGGACTCCGCGTGCGCAGAACCGGTTGGAACTGGCAGCACGAGCGCCGAGAACAAACCTAATATGACAGTTTGTCGAAAGCCAATCAGATTTAGGACATTAGCGCTGTGAATGGATTCAGAGATTTTTCAATCTTGATCTCGACCAACAATCGTATCAATTCGACAATTGTGGCACCAGCAGTTGCAAATAACTTGCTGTACGGCTTTCTTTCTGGTACGGGCTTGAGTCGTCCTTCAGGAGAAAGAATCAGAATACGAATATGTAGGTGAACATAATAATAACATAATATTATACTCACCCTAGCGTCCAAAGTGTTTCTAGATGAGTTCCTACAAAGTAAAAAGAATAGAGCAAACATCCCGCAATCTCATTGGAAACCACGGATACGTTGCGGAAGTATGACGTCATGCCATGGTGATTACATGTTCCAGTTTTACTGAGGATAACCGCTTTTCACTGCAACCTACTTCCGCAGCGTATAGCAGACGCATTTCCAATATTTTGTTCGGTTTCTGGGTTCGTAGAAATCCAGTTGACTAAAGCAGAGCTAGTCGATAAGGCTTGGCTGACTTTGCCCTCTGATCTTTGAGGAGTCCAATTTACTGGCGCCAGCTTAATGCCATCTGAAGCTTTGCAAATCCGGCATGAAGGTCATCATGCGACTGTCGTGTCGGCCTGCTGCTCGTCGACCACTACTAGAATCCACAGGATGCTCGTCTCGCGCGGACCTAAGATTGTTGTTGTTGCTGCTGTCCCATATCATAAGCGAGAGGTTTGGAACCTGGGACGGGAATCTATGGACCCTAGATGTGGCCGGAACAGCGTGTCGAGAACGGCAGTCTTGTATGATGCAGTCTTGAGACCATTCAGCAAAGACAGTCGAACTGATTTCTCTACAATCGAAAGCGTTTTCTCCTTTTTCTAAGCTTAGTTTCAAACCTACCTGGTTTGATCGATCATTGTGAATCAAAACAAAAGAATAACTCCGCACCATGGTAGTCAAGGCTAGTGAAGAACAAAAATGCTTTTAGTACGTATGAGGGAATCCGAGAGGATCTGGAATTTTAAGATTGATTATGAAGTCGGCCATACACTATCTGATTGCTGGGGGAGTGGGTAAGAAAATTCATTGCTCTGATTGGCCGAGACGGCGTCAGCATTGAACCCGATGAATTTTATTGGCGTTTCCAAGGCAAGTTCCAACGTTCATCGCCCCTCAAACGGCCAGCAATCGGATAGTATGTGGCCAACTTGAAGTGCACTCTATAAGCTGCAGGCATAGGTTGCAGTAAAAAGCGGTTTGCCTCAGTAAAACTGGCACATAACAAATGCCAAGTCCAAACCAATGAAATTCGTCCTACCTTAGATTCGGCGTTTGTTATGCCAGCAATCACCATGGCATGACGTCGCACTTCCTTGGCGTATCATAAGATTGATTATGAAGTGCACTGTATACGCTGCGGAAGTGTGACGTCATTCTTTGGTGACTACTGGTGATCATAAAAAACGCCGAACCATAGGTAGGAGAAATTTCATTGGTTTTTGAACTCGAGTACGGCATTAGCCAGTTTTAGTGAGGGTAACCGCTCTTTACTGCAATATACTTCCGCAGGATATACTCCTATAGACCGTATTCACAGCAGTTCCTTTCCATAGGAGCCGTCCGAATTATGGTGGAACAAGACCATTATTTATGTGACCAGGAACACCAAAAACATCGTAGATACATTCTCTCTCATTCGGTGCGAGCCGGCGCACACTTCTTTCAGAGCTCTTCTCATGCCATCACGAATTCATCAAACTTTGGCTGACCATTGTCCTCGTGGATACCAAATTGGACCCTAGGTTCAACGGAGCTTGAGAAAAAATTTCCAAACCCACTGTCCATTGGACGGCTCAAAAGTCTGGATGAGCAGTATGAGTTGGTACCCTGGCCTCACCCCATCTCTGAGGTGGTCATATTTCCCTAGTAGATAAGTACGTAAGTAGGAGTTTTAAAAAGAGTAGATTCGATTTGAAGTTTCTGAGAGTATGAGTACATGTAACATGATTGCAAGGAAGAAAGAGGAAGTGAATGACGCAGATTGCAATATGAACTAATTATAAGCAGGGCTGTCGCGAGGGGCGCCACTACGGCAGGAAAAACCAGAATTTTTACTACCAGAATTTAAAAAAAATTTACAATAACAATATTAACACTCTGCAGCAATAACTAAAATATTTGCTTATCGTGAGTTGTCAAAAGCTGGCATCAGATGGCCTGCTGTTTGACTCTGGACAGAGCTGGCATCCTATCCGATGTGAAGGACATCGTTTTGGGATGTGGCTTTGAAACGCGATCGGCGAATGGGTCGTGAATCTTTACTTTGGTGGGCACCTACGAGGAATCAGCCCAAATTGAAGCTTGGGCGGATTTCCATCCGAAGTGGAAGACTATAGTCTGCTACTGGCTCAGCAGCATCCACGGAAGTCTGAGGAATGACGTTCCTTGGTTGGAATCGATTGGTGATGGCGTGCTTCAGCTCATTGCTACATCACATCGGTTAGAGCAGAGACTCAACTATGCTATGGTCACGTACTGGGCCAAAGGGCGTTGGGATGGTCGAGGGAAAGGGATGAAGAAAAAACGCTGAAAAATGATTCGGGAAACGGGAAGGCAACATTCGAACACTTCTAGAATATATTAAAGTATTGATGGTGCAGAAAATAAGAATTGGAAAATTTAGGATTCAGGTAAGAAGATCGCTTGCAGGAATTTATTTAAATCGAAAATAAAAAATTATCTAAACAAATTTATGTGTCTCGCCACACACAATGCTGTGAATGGACACAGTTTTTTTGTCTTATTTGGGCATTAATCAACGTCAATCACCTCTGGAGGAGCCCCAATTCATCTGGTAGCTGCATGTAGCATGAAGGAAGGTTCATTAGAAGGAAACAAAACTTTTAAGTTAATTATATGCACTTAACGCACGAAAAGTCGATAATGTACATGTCTTCCCTCCCCATGATTTTGCCTTTCTTTAGTCGCTGCAATTATACAGGCCTCGTTCCATGTATCAACTTCTTGATATTCTTTCTCGATTTTGGCCTCTACTCGGAGCCATCCTGTTTCTTTCCATTTTCTGCCTTGCGTATCTTTAGGTACTGTTGCCTTTACTTTGTCTGGCGATAGGTGTAGGAGTATTCTAATATTCCCTTCTTCAGCCTGTCCGATAATTGAGCCGTTGGCATAATACGATTCTAGTCCTGACACGTTTTGCTCCTGCTTGGGTTACGAACCCTTTTGGCATTGCGTAGTTTCATGTTGTACATTTCCCCAATTGTAGGTTGTTTCATACAGATGTACAGAAACATATTAAACCTCCTCTGCATTCGACCATCAGTAGTCAATCACATTCTCTTAACTCATTTTCCTTCCAAACGTGAGTTGAACCCTGCTGAAGTGAATTCACTCCAGAATTGACATTCGTATTTTCTAATGCTTCGAGCGGTAGTCGTAATGCGAGCTTTCCAAATTCAGTCAGAATACCGTATATTTGAAAACTGGTGCCGAAATCATGTCAAAACTATGGCGTCATGCTCTCATTCTCGCTCGAAAGAGCTTTGATGCTTTGCTCTTCATGGCTCCTGTCACCATCAAGGAGAAAGTCGCAATCCTTCAGTACATGTCGCCTGATAAACAGTGATTTATGGCGTAAGTTATGAACGGATAGTAAATCGACAGTGAAGATGCAACAGTGCCCGATTCAAGTATCTTTGGGAGCGTCTGGATTGCCTACTTCTCAAAACTCGGATTGCTGGCAACTTGGTATATCACGCGTCCATAGATTGCATGGCAAAAGGATTGTGCAGTGTTGATCCGTTATATACCTATCGACGGTGTAGAATCAACACTGCACAATCCTTTTGCCGTGCAATCTATGGACGCGTGACATGCCAAGTTGCCACCGATCCAAGTTTTGAGAAGTAGGTAACCAAGACGCCTTAAAAGGCGCAATGCTTTGAATTGAGCATTATTGCAGTTTCACCGTCGATTTATAGACCTTGAAGTGAATATTTCATTATTGTGAAGTATTTAGCTCGGGATAACAATTTTAGCTAGTCTGGAGTGAATTCAACTCGGAAGTAGATGCTCAGCTGTCCCTCGCCTATTGCAGCAATCCAAAAACTTCGGTTCTAATCGTTTGGTTTCATTTTTCCAGGCACACGATCAGTTCACATGAAAATGGCATTCGACCGGCTACCAGGATGTACCAATCTCCACAGATGTCGACTCTGCGGCAAAGTTGTTACCCACATTAGAAACCATTACCACGTCCATTTCCCAGGCCGGTTCGTCTGTCCGATCTGCAGAGCGACGTATACGCGAAGTGATAATCTCAGAACGCACTGTCGGTACAAACACACACTGTCCGAAGCGCTCGCGAACATTTCGACAGATCAGCCGGTCATCAAAATGGATCCAGACGAGCGCAGCTCTTGATGACTGTTTTACTTTAACGATCTGCGTGTCGATAATGTGAGTCAAACTCACGTAACTGCAAAAACCCTCCAGTTCTTACGACGAATGTTGATCGCGGTTTTCGCTTCTGTTATTTTGTACTATTTCTCGTAGTTCTGTTGAGGTTTTTACTATGACATTGCTGCAACGTGGCCCAGATCTAGTGGGCGTTGTGTTTTCAACAATCGGCGTTGGATTTTTCAACTATCAATTCTGATTTTCCCATTCCATACGTTATGACAAATGAGGTATGTTGACATAATGTGGCGAGCAATGTCCTTTTAAAAGTTTCAAAAAAATTCAAATTTATATTTCAAAATTGCTCATTTCTACAGGTGTTTTGAAAATTGTAGTACCCTACAAGTTCCCTGCGATTGACCGAATTTGAAAGATTACAACTGAGCTTAGTTTTCCAGCATTCCCCCTCAGAGTTCAAGGCGCTGAGCAGCTGGGTGGGAACTGGGGATGTTTTTTACGCTATCCCATTATCGTTGCAGGTTTGTTCTCAGTGAGCGTTCTGCTAGTTCTGAACAGTCCTGCGCATGAGCAATCCAGTTTCGCATCGTCTACAACTATTTGTATGGCAAAACCGGGTTGCGCGTGTGGTGAACCGTTTCGAACTGGCAGAGCATAACGAGAAAATACCTGAAATCTTCCGCTCCAGACTATTTGTTGGAGCAACACTGGAGCTTAACCCCATGGAAGGTTATGCCACAGTTGTCCTTCATTTCCTGGAGGGGGAAATAAGTCAAAGATCATTTGTGCGCAACGCTGTTCATTGGTTTATTCATCTTTTCAGTGATTCTCTAGTCTCTATTTGTGATTGTTTAAAAAGTATTCTTCATGACCGCGTCCTCTCGTTTACCAATCTGGCATTTGATGGCATTAGTCGTGATGATCGCGAGTATCGAGTGTTCCTAACACTGATGAGAATGTTGTTGTTGTTGTTGTGTTATTTTGATGATTTGGTTGAGGGTTTGATGATACGGTTGAGGGTGAGGCGAAGTCTTCTCATCGTTTTATTTTAGTTTTCGATCGCTTTCGCTGATATTGGCATCATTATAGGTAGCATAGGTCTATCTATCGAATCTTCTTTGCGTCGTATTTGTTAAATTGTTATATCGCTGAGAATAACTCCCCTTCCATGCGATTTCAGAGACTTTCATATTCTTTGGTTATTGTTATTCGATGTTCACCCATCGGAATCCCTTAGAGAGACCAGCATAGGCGATAGCGCTTTGGAAATTGATAAAAATTGTGAGTCTCACCCCCAACCGATCATCACCGGTGAGAATGTTGTTGTTGTTGTATGTTGGCGATTCAAGAAGCGAAAACTGAGATCGGCTCGTCCGTTTTACATGTCTGCCAACCGTCTGCATTGTTATCTTTAATGATTCGTTCGAACTGGAGGTCTTGTGAGAATAATTCGGAATGCTGTTCTTGCTGCTAGACTTATCCCAATAACGAATTCCGGAGCAATAACGTAAGATTTAGTCTTCCAATGCGGAAAACGAAAACACGCATAAAAAAATTAGTTCGCAGCACCCGATTGCCGTCGAATGGTTTGGAAAATCAGCAAGGGTGATCATGCTTAACTCGAATGACTTACCTTAATCAAAGAATTTATTCGGTATAATAATATAATTATGTTCTCTTCGATGTTTTTCCATTCATAGTCAACAAATTATTGAATATTTTATTTTCTCCTCTACGTTAGAGCTAGTCTGGTTAGGTGATTGGGCGTTCAATATGAACAGACGCGTATTCGAACCGTAGGTACCATAAATTATTTTTCAACGTTTTTCTTGCGATTCACTGAATACGTGATGAGGTGGATGATCGGTGAAATATTACCGTCTACGATCCAAAATGCTACGCCAACCTATTCCGTACACGATTCTGTTTTATTCGCACTTTAATGATAATAATATAACGTCAAGTATTTAACTATGTTTTCTAAGCACGGATTTATATTTTATTGCACTGTTTACCGCCATATTGTATCACGTAATTGGGTTTTTAGTTTATGTTATCCCTCTTGTTTCTTTTATAGTAATATTATATACTCGGGTTTTTAACGATTCTTTTTTTTTAAATTTACTGCATCCGGTTTCACCCATATTTTCTTCTGCGGCTGTATGTTTTTTATTTCAATCATTTGTTAAGTATGCGGTTGTATTTTATTTTTTCGGTCATTTCCTTCTAAAGAGGCTGTCCATTGCGCCAATAAATCATCCTTAGGTACTTACTAGCTATAGTGACCGTAATATATAACCTAACCTAGATAAATAACTTGAATCCGCTCCAGATTATTATTACATGAATTATTTGCGATTTAGATGTATGTAGGTGGTATTACTTCTTTTTACGGATAAAATCAGAAAACGTGCATTACTAACCAAAGAATGTCGAGCCTAGTGAAAAGTTCTGCGGGAAATCTAATCATGAGAAATTTTCGAGTCCGAAATATCCAACATGGATATCGATTATGCTGCTGTTGAGGTGAATATTCATTGTACGAATGGCAGCATTGGAATTGTTGGAGTATCGAATCCGCCTTGTTTCATGAAAAATATGAATTTTTCTCATCCATCTTTTTACCAGCCTCAAATACCCCCTAGGAAAAAACTCTGCCCTCTCCTGCAATAGTCTTCTTCCTTTTCGCTAATTTTTCCGAATATTACAAAAAAAATAATAATAATAAAATCCCTTCAATTCCATGTTGGTCGTTCGTATTTTGAATATCCGCCATATTTATAAAAGCTGTGTGGTCGAAAGGCTGAAAGCACTTGTCCAACAAGAGACATCTACTTGTTCTTATGTTTAGAAACAAAACCAAAAGTCGTACAAACTATAATGTATCTTGTTTCTAGGATATGAGTGCAATTATAACGGGTTTCGATTATCGATTTATTCAAAGTGCAATTCTAATTTTAATTTCTATTGAAAATAGCTAAAAAAAATTTTTTTCGAAAGGGTAGGTGAATACTTGAAAAAGGTATGCAATACCAATCTTTGTTAATTTGCTTTTTATTATATTAAAATATCGTCGTAAATTAAAATATATGTTATATTATCGATGTTTATTTTGATAGTTTAATCTGTATATAACTGTTACAAGCATTGTAGAGTCTAAAGAGATATCTTCTGTCATTACTGTGAACTCAGTACATTACATTGTGTATATATATCTCGATTTATCGCAAATTGTTGAATAAAATAATTATTTTCTTGGAATAGTTTTTTTTTGGGGGGATTCCTTCTTTTGAGATTCTCCACAGAAGCGAGGCTTTCCTTTCTTCGATTCCAACCGACAAATGTATGAACTTGAGCTACCGAGCTAACTTCACTCCGGTGTTTTTACAAAAATATTTACATAGTAAGTGTTTTAACTGAGTGTTACAACAAAATCTTAAGTAAAAGATACGATGAAGTTGAAGAGGGCCAATGCCCCCGCTGAATCTGACATTCAAACGCAAACTCACCATCAAACTCAAACATACGCGCAAACTCGGACTTACACCCATAGGTAATCAAACTGAAACTCATAATCATATTCGGACTTCAACTCAAACTGAATGTCAATCTTGAACTCAAACCGAAATTCAAACTTATACTCTTAAATCGAAACTCAAATTCAAACAGAAACACAAAATTAAAACTCGTGATCAAACTGAAACTCAAAGTCATAATCAAATTCCAACTCAAACTCATAATTGAACAACATGAGTTCGAACACGACTTCATACTCATGAACAGACTCAAATTCACAATCAAGTACAATCACTTAGGGCCGTATTCAGAAACGATTCTTTGCAGAGCCTCAATGAAACAGAAACTGAAACTCATAATCAAACTCGAAGTCAAACTCACAGTGAATCAGAAACTCAAACTCATAATTGAAATCTATGTCCAACTAACCTAGAAACAGAAATTTAAACTCATACCTAATCAATATTGAAGTCAAACTCACAATGAAATAGACTCAGACTAAGTTATACTCAAACTTGAACTCGGAATCAAACTGAATTTCAAACGCATAATCAAACTCATAATCGAACTCGAACTGAAACTCAAACTCAAGTTCGAACTCATTCTCATAATCAATCTCAAACTGAGAACTTATGATCAAACTCATAATCAAACTTGAACTTGAGATCATAATTGAAGTTAAGCTGAAGTTCAAACACCACTTCATACGCATGATCAAACTCATAATCGAGCTCGAACTGTAACTCAAATCTCAGTTCAAACTCGAACTTATAATCAAACTCAAACTCTCAGACTCAAACTTGAACGCAAACTGAAACTCATACCCATGATAAAACTCATACTAAAACCCATGATCAAACTCATAATCAAACCAGAACTTGAGTTCAAACTCGAACGCATGATCAAACCCAAACTTGAACTCAATCTCATAATTGAAGTTAAACTTCAGTTCAAATACCACTTCATCCTCATGATCAAACTCAAACTCATAATCGAGCTCGAACTGAACCTCAAACTTAAGTTCAAACTCGAACTGTGACTCAAACTGAAACTCATAATCAAACACGTTGAAGCCCAAACTCAATTGAAGCTCCAACTGTAATTCTCGAACAAGCTCTAAATATCATCAGAGCTGTAGATCATCAGTTTGATTATGAGTTTGACTTTTAGTTTGCGTTTGAATTTGATTATCAGTTTGAGTTTGGTTTGATTTAGAGTTTCAGTTTAATTATGAGTTTCAGATTTGGTTCAAATTCGAGTCTCAAGTTTCAATTTGAACTCAAGTTTGAGTTTCAGTTCAAGCTCGATGATGAGTTTGAGTTTGATCATGAGTGGTGTTTGAACTCAAGTTTGAGCTTCGGCTCAACTTCAATTCTGAGATTGAGTTCAAGTTAGACTTTGGTTATGGGCTCGAGTTTGAACTCAAGTTCAAGTTTGATTATGAGTATGAAGTGGTGTTTGAAATTAAGTTTGATCTTCAGCCTAACTTCAATTCTGAGTTTGAGTTTGATTACGAGTCCGAGTTTGAATTCAAGTTCAAGTTTGATCATGGGTTAGCATGATCAGAGTTTTAGTTCTCAGTTTGATTGATTATGAGTATAAGTTCGAACTTAAGTTTGAGTTCGATTATTTGCCTGCTAGTTTGAGTTAGATTATGAGAATGAGTTTCAGTTCGATTTAGAGTTTGAGTTTCTGTTTAATTTGAACTGAACTTTGAGCTTGAGATCGATTAAGAGTATATGAGTTTCAGTTTGATTTTAACTTTGAGTTTGAATTTGACTTTGATTATGAGTTTGACTTTGAGTTCCCATACTAATAATATGGCTTTACTGTGAGTTTGATCATGATGAGTTTCAGTATGGTTTTGACTTTGATTATGAGTTTGAGTATCAGTTTAAGCTTAAGTGTGGTTTTCAAAAAAAGTCTGAGCTCTTGAATTTACAGTACGATTACATTTTGAGTTAGAATACGATAATTCCTGTCAAGTGATACGACTATTGACTTCGCATAACCTGTCAGTGCTGCCACGGCCCTCGTTTGTTTTTGTTTTGTTCCGCTTCCATCTCCTATCAGCCGTTGTATTCTTTTCGTCGATTTTGTGCTTAGAGCGTGAGACAAACATTTATTTCGTAAGTAAGTTAGTAGAAGTATTTCGACGAAATACCTAAGTAAGTAGTATCTTCCGAAATAGAATTTTTCGGTAAATTAGGTGCGCCTTTTTGTGTCTAGACGCGTTACTACTAGGTTAATAACCTAGTATTGCCTAACTTGTTGAAGTGACTGATTCTTGTTCCTGACTGAAATGAGGTAAGTAAACTTCATAAGTAATATGCATTAATTCTACCTATTAAAATATTTCGTTGCTATCCTATTAACTTGAGTATCGAGATCACGCTCTCAGGGGAAAAGCATCCCTCATCAGTCGATTAGACACATGCATCAGGCCAACGTCAATCAGGTTTTTTTCCTAATAATTAGGAAAATGCAATTATTGCATAAGCATTAAGTTGAAGCAGCTTACTAAGTACCTACGTACTAAAACGCTGCTAAGTAGATTAGGTACATGGGTACATTATTAAATATTTTTGTCCGGGTATCACAGAAAATGAACTCCACATAGTTGGAGTAGGTAGGCTTAAAAGGAGTAAAACCAAGAAAACTGCGAAAAAACGCGATTTTGGCCATATCACTCTCTCAAAATTGATCACAATGACCAAAATCTCAAAAAAAAAAAAAACCGCTAAATGTCAGATTTTTTGCCAATATCTTAAGATTCGTGCCAAAAAAACCCCCAAAGTTAAATCCATCATTTTTATGAAATTTTTTCTAGGCTGAACCTTGAATTTTTCGTGTGGAATCGGTTTTGGCATTTTTCTCAGTCCTGGAGAGGCCTAATATTTTTGGACGCTGTTCAGCTGTTACCTTATAGTTTTATCTTCCATCAGAGAAGTCACTCAATGTAAGGATACATTCTAAAATATTCTTTTAATATTATTACACAGTTTTTATGTTTTGATTAATTTCAGCAGAGATCATCGAAAAGGTCGTTCAAGAAGTCGGTCTACTTCACTGGAGCGAAGACGGAAGCGGAGTAGGGAACGGAAGCGAAAGAGTAGAAGTCGCTCAGCAACGAGAGAGAAGAGGCGATCGAGGAGTAAAGAAAGAATGTGAGTCAGTCGCGCTAAAAATATAATTTTTTTTACTGATTCTTTGTAGGGTAGTCTAGCCCTAAACTGGGCCAAAACTGAAGCTTTTTTGGGTTTTCGTTCGTTTAATCAATTTTTTTCGTTCGTTATTCAAGGCTAAACCTTTGTAATGACTCGAAAATTTTTTTTCTCGCTTCCAGAAATTGGTTTATGCTTCAAAGGTTGTAGAATCTGCAATAAAAAAACACCCGTCCGTCCGCCATTACCACTTTTACCCAAAACTGCTGGCATACTCATCTTCTTGCGATGTTTCAGTGAAAAAAAGAGAACTGGTGAATCTAGAAATGAGAAAAAGAGAAGAAGATCGAGAAGCAAATCGCGGGATCGGCCGCCAGAGAAGAAAAAGGATGAAAAGAAGGAGACGAAGCTGGACGGTGATGACGCGTTTGATCCGACCAAAATTGATAAGGTACAGTCTTTGATTTGGCAATTCTCTTTTAAATGTCATCGAATATTGTTTGTTCGTTATGGTCATAAGGTATGTCAGGTATTGTATGGAATTTTCCCTCCAAACGAGCTATAAACTCCACAGTTTGTACTTCAATTCCCAGGGTTACCAGGCAGATTAATGTCATAACTCATTTTACCTGTAACGTGAACCCTACCTTGCAATTCTAGGAAGAGGAGCAGAAAAGATTGGAAGCTGAAATGCAGAAACGTCGCGAACGAATTGAAAGGTGGCGAGCGGAAAGGAAGAAAAAGGATGTCGAAACCGTGAAGAAAGAATTGAAATCATCTCTGGGTGAGTGTTCCATCAACAGGTCCTAGGATGATTCAATAGTTCTTAGACGCACCTGCTCAATATTTGTATTTTTTTCACATTTTTCGAAAATTTTTGATAAAACTATGCCATTGCGTTTTTCATTTTGCTTCAAGCGAGCCTCCAACTGCCGTCGAAGAAATGGAATCTGGACGAGGAAAGTGACGAAGAGGACGACAAGAAAGAGGGGAACAAAGATGGCGAAGATGAAGAGGAAGTCGACCCCCTCGACGCTTTTATGATGGTCAGTTGAAACACATATTTCATATTTCGAACATCCTGATGCTCTTCATCTACGTTCGAATTTTCAGCCAGGAATTTGTAGAAAACCCTGCAATTAGTGTTGGATGGCTGTTGGAAAAAAATGGGAAAACTTCCATTTAGAAACGAGTCCTGTTGAAAAATTAGCGAGTTTTCTCCATTTTCTTGCTGAGTTTGTTTCAACTCTCGACGAGGCGTTCTTAACAATGCTTTCTTGATTTGTCACTTGTCAAATCGGTTTAATTAGCGTATACTAAGTCCAATTTTAGACCGATTGGGGCCAGTTCTCCTTCAATTGATCTTCTTCGACCTGTCTCATGAGCTGTATGCAATTTCTGTCCCAGGAAGTGCAAGAAGAAGTGAGAAAAGTGAACAAAAATGAAGAGGGCGAAAAAGGGAATAGCGGGGGCGGAGGAGCTGGATCCGGCGGCGGGGGTGGCGGTGTCGTTATCATGACTGGCGTCGCTAAGAAGAACGTCGATCTGAAAAACAAGGGAGAGCTCATCGAACAGAATCAGGATGGTCTTGAGGTGAAAATTCGAAAAATCCAACTCAATCGCTTCCAATAGAAGTCGCCTTCTTCAAGTTGTATTCTCGGTTCTTGAAGGCGGCGAGTTTATCGGTCGATCCCAGCTGTCAGTGTTTGTATCGTTTTACTTTCAAGCGATAACAATCATATGGACGTTGGTGATCTACTAGGATTGGTGCTCTCTGGTGAATGTGTCTCGGTGATTCCAGTATTCTTCCGAAGAAGAGGTCGAAGATCTCACGACTGCGGCTGCTTCGTTGGCGCAGAAACAGAAAAAAGAGCTGGCGAAAGTCGACCACTCCGGTATCCAGTATATGGATTTCAGGAAGAATTTCTACGTCGAAGTACCTGAAATCGCGAAGATGACGCAAGACGAAGTAGACAGCTATCGAGAGGCAAGAGATCCATCTAAATATCTTTAAATTCATCGCCGAATTCAATCAGTGTTGATCAGATTCTGGCTTGGCTCCACAGGAATTGGAAGGCATTCGAGTCAAAGGGAAGGGGTGTCCCAAACCGATCAAGACCTGGGCTCAGTGCGGAGTTACCAAGAAAGTTCTCGACGTACTCAAGAAACAAGGATACGAAAAGCCGACTCCGATCCAAGCCCAGGCTATCCCTGCAGTCATGTCTGGTGAGGGAACACTGCAAGTCCTCCTAACATTTTTGCTTCTCCGAGCTAAATTTCGCTAGCTATGTTTTGTCATGATGATATGAGACATTCGTAATACAATACTGGCACGTCTCCATCCTTTTACTAGGCTTATGAAATGGGTAATTTGGTCTTGACCAACTTTTCGTCTTCCAGGTCGCGATTTGATCGGCATAGCGAAAACTGGAAGTGGAAAAACCCTGGCTTTCGTGTTGCCTATGCTGAGACACATTTTGGACCAGCCCGAACTCGAGGATACGGACGGCCCTATTTGTAAGAGAGATTCCAATTACTATCGAATTGTCCAAAAGGCGATCGTAGATTCATTCGGTTCCTCGCGATTTTCCAGCTATAATTATGGCGCCGACTCGGGAACTTTGCATGCAGATCGGCAAGGAGACGCGCAAGTTCACCAAATCCCTGAATCTGCGCGTGGTCTGCGTCTACGGCGGGACCGGAATCTCCGAACAGATCGCTGAGCTGAAACGGGGAGCTGAAATTATCGTCTGCACACCCGGCCGGATGATCGACATGTTGGCCGCCAACAGTGGTAAGTGAATTTAATTTGAAATCATTTTTGGGTGGGGTCAAGGATAGAATAGATGTGTTGGAGTGGGGTTTATAAATAAAAATGTTCTTCAAAGCACCACTGGTTTGCCTGAAGATCGGAAGCTCACGTGATACCCTCTTACCCGTCCGAAGGCCATGACATTTAACCATCCGATGAAATGTCACTTCGAAATTCCCATGAAATCCTTCAACTGTAAAAGGATTTTTTGTAACAGACGGGGAATACATCAGTGTTATTAACATTAGTAACTAATGATAAACTGTTTATCATGGTTTTTTCTCCATTTCAGTTGGTCTTAGGCCGTTACCTAATTCAGAAAAATATCAACCGGAAATTTTGACATTGCTAATCAACGTGATTTTCGTTATTCTGTCGCCAGGTCGAGTGACGAATTTACGTCGGGTCACTTATATTGTGCTGGACGAAGCTGACCGTATGTTCGACATGGGATTCGAACCTCAGGTATTGGGTCGAACTTCTTGATTTTACCGCAATCAACTCAACCCCACAACTTCTGTTCTATAGCATAGAAACTCGAGCGGAAAAGAGCATCAGAAAAGAGCATTTCAGCAGTGTTGCGATGTCGTGGGAATTTTCCCGTGATCTGGGAATTTTTTCTGCCAACACTAATTCCAATTCTTTTCCGAAATTTGTTTTTCATTTCTACCTTGTTGACAGGTGATGCGAATTATAGACAACGTTCGGCCAGATCGTCAAACCGTCATGTTCAGTGCAACATTCCCTCGCCAGATGGAAGCTCTTGCTCGTCGGATACTCACGAGACCGATCGAAGTCCAGGTTGTTACTCAATTTATTAAATACATTGTCATTCGGCATGCAACAGTGATTAACTCCCTTTTTACTAAATTTTCTAGGCGATAATTCACTTTATTTGCTTTGCACGGATACCAATATTGTGGATTTCCTGAAAAGTTGAAAAAAACCGAGTTAATCTGTGTTGGCGATCAACAAATTTTTTTGTTCAGCCTGTTCCTATTGGTTACTTGGTAATCGTTCGATCGGACGAGTTCCCTCCTGATTTTACCTCGCAGTCGTCGGTTTTTTGAAACTTTCCAGGTCGGCGGTCGAAGTGTCGTCTGCAAGGAGGTCGAACAGCAAGTGATCGTGCTTGAAGAGGAAAACAAGATGCTGAAACTTCTGGAACTTCTGGGCATCTACCAGGAGCAAGGGAGCGTAATTGTGTTCGTGGATAGGCAGGAAGCCGCCGACGCCCTGTTGAAGGATCTCATGAAGGCGTCATACCCATGCTTGGCTCTGCATGGCGGCATCGACCAGTACGACAGAGACAGCGTCATCGTCGACTTCAAGGCCGGCAAAGCCAAACTACTGGTGAGTTTTCTTTTTTGTCGTCAAATATCGGTTTTGATTATCAGGTACGAGGTTTTTATTTGAGGGCGAGTCTTCTTGTCCCATAGTAATTTGTTTCTCCCCCAGATGTGTCGGTTGTGAAGCATTTTGAATCTTTTTTATTGCGTAGGTGGCCACATCGGTAGCGGCTCGAGGTCTAGATGTTAAACATCTGAACTTAGTCGTCAACTACGACTGCCCCAATCATTACGAAGACTACGTCCACAGATGCGGCCGGACTGGCAGGTAAATAGGGTGGATTCGTCGAGTCAATTTTGAAGATAATGCTTGTTGCTTGATCAAAATTCATGCAACTCACCTGTTCGCTGCAACAGCGGCTATTAAATCCAATGCCTGCGCAGAGATTGATCGCATGTGTCTCGGTAAAAAGTAGTCGTTTCTGGTTGGCAGGGCTGGCAGCAAAGGCTACGCCTACACCTTCATCACTCCAGAGCAGGAAAGATTCACCGGCGACATCGTACGAGCTCTCGACCTGAGCGGAGTCCCAGTCCCGCAAGAGTTGCGGGTCCTCTGGGAACAGTACAAGGCCAAACAGGCTGCCGTGAGTTACCGTTCTCAATCAATGCTGTTCGTACTGTTACGTTGGAGCCGAAGATAATTGGAGCAGCGGGAAATTGGAATTTTCGATTAGCCTTTTCCGAGAGCTTGAAAATTCCATATTCTTTGAGTTTCTAATTTAAGTTTTGAACGTCTTCAGGAGGGAAAGCGCGTACACACGGGTGGAGGCTTCAGCGGGAAAGGTTTCAAATTCGACGAAACGGAAGCTCAGATTGTCAACGAAAAGAAGAAATTCCAAAAAGCAGCTCTGGGTAAGCATTTGCGGTGATTGATCGGGCGCTATGATCTCTGCTGCCTTCATGTGAAGTGAAAATGGGGAATAATTGCAAATTTTCCAGGTTTACAAGACTCGGATGACGAAGATTTGGAAAACGACATTGACCAGCAGATCGAGAGCATGCTGGCTCCGAAGCGGATCGTCAAGGAGATCAAGGCTCCCATGGGGACGGTCTTACCTACTGGAAATCCAGCCTCTGGCCTTGCGCAGGGTGAGTTATCATTATACTATCTTGGTGATGGTTTCTTGCCTTATTCGATGAACATCTTAAACCAACAGCTTCGGCGATTTGCTTCTTCGACAAAGTTTTGCCATTTGTTGTCCATTTTTCTTTTGGCCGCTTCTCTAGGTTAGACACGGAATCTAAGGCTTTGATTTCTACATTCTTCAAGCGATTTATTGCCCAATTGTAATTGGAAAAATCTTGAATCCCAAAATTTGGTAAATTAACAGACCTAATTCTCTTTTCTTGCCAGTCGGAGGACTTGGATTGGAAGGTAAGTGATGCGTTTGGCTTAATACCGTTAGCTCTCATCCCCCCCCCCCCAAAAAACATTTGCCAGGTGACTACTTCGTGCAATCAACTAATTTTGTACTTCGAACAGGCAAAAAGTACGATGTTTCCAAAAACTCCCAAACAACCTCTAGACACTAGACGATATTTCCGTAAAATCTTGTCGCTCCACTTTTTAGTCACTCGTTTCGATGATAATTTCAAAATATACACTAACCTTATAGGTATAATATACCTATTATGCTTGCAACAGGTCTCGGTAATCCATCAACTGATAAATTGGAGCTGGCTCGAAAACTGGCTTCTCGTATCAACATGGCCAAAAATTTGGGAGCAGAAGCCAAGGGTGCAACTCAGCAAGCAGCTGAAGCCATTCTTAAAGGCGGTGGATCCCAACCGATAATAACGGTAAGCAATTATCAAGTTTCACGTACCAGAACAATTTCGATGCTGATTTATGTGATTTTGGGGCTAATTTGGGTCCTTGAGCTCTGGGAATTCTTGCCTCGTTGACTTTGCTTTTTGGGACATTCGTTTTGGGACATCCGTCATCAGTCGTGTTCACCTCTGCTGGCTCAGTTGGCGCTTAAGTCAGCATCACTCATGGCTCACTGTATTTTCCATCAGGCGAAAACCGTAGCAGAGCAGCTGGCAGCCAAATTGAACACAAGATTGAACTACCAGCCGAAGGAAGATGAAGACAAAGCAGAGGAAGAACAGGTGGAGACTTTCAGGAAATACGAGGAAGAACTCGAGATCAACGACTTCCCTCAGCAGGCCCGGTGGCGCGTCACATCCAAGGTGAGCATTTGGGTACCTATTTAGTGCGCAGTGAATCGCTTTCTTACGAACAGGATGCTCCAATTTTTTATTCATCTCCTGCTGACCGCAGATCGATCGATATTTTCAAGATCTCTTTTGGTAAATAAAGTCGCTCGAGTTGCGTTGCAGTTTCTCCCCCCAAATAATGGCAGTGCATCGTGTTGCAGGAAGCACTGGCGCAAATATCGGAGTATTCCGAGGCCGGTATCACCGTCAGAGGTACGTACTACCCGACCGGAAAGCCTCCGCCGGACGGCGAGCGGAAACTGTTCCTGGCCATCGAAAGCACCAACGAATTGGCCGTTTCGAAGGCCAAGGCCGAAATCACGCGGCTCATCAAGGAGGAATTGCTCAAATTGCAAACTTCAACGCACCACAGTATCAACAAGTCGAGATACAAAGTGGTCTGAGTACCTGGTGTACTTTGGAAAGGAATGGTGTACCTTGATGAAGCGACATTTCTTCATACTCATCGAGTCGACGGTGCGCAGGCCTCGCGGTGGCAACCGGGCGCCGGAAGTTGCCTTACTCCAAGAACGACTAGTCCCGATGAGTTATGGAATGATTTTAGCTCCTTTTTGTTAACCTAACGAATGAAATTGCCGAGAATTTCAACCACATCGGAATAAAATTCTTGCTATTCGATACAGTCAAGTGCGTCACGTTCAATTTCATCACCCATCCTCTGGCCCGATTTGACAAAATAGGCGATTTGGTCATTGCATTACATCACGGTTGTTAGCTCACTCATTCACCACCCTCGCGCGATTTGAGGCAGAAATTCTAAAATTCGGATTTGGCGCTCCAAAGAACATTTTCTAAATCGCCGCTTTTGAGCAACAGTTTACTGGACTAATGTTCCGTGCTTCCCCCCCCCCCTTGCAATTGGCCCTACAATGGCCGGTTTTTTACAGCGAGCTGAGGGCTCAAAAAACAATTCCGTTCGTCTAATTCCCACTTCAGTGGAATCGGCAGTGGCAATGAGCAATGCTGAATCTTGAGTATTGAACATTGGGTGTGAAATAACAAACAAATTGAAAAAGGAGACATTTATTATTCAAGACTGGTGGAATATGCGTTATTACGTTAACCCTTAAGCAACGTAGGTACATGATAATACGTTCTGTGGAAAAATTAAACAATGGCAAGCCTTCGTCGATGTAGTACTGTGAGATCCCTTAAAAAAATCAACGGCCGAACCGGTCGGCGATCCAAAAAAGCGCATTTAAACTATACACGTACAGAGTGCATAACAATAGAAATCAGTTTATCAGAAACTTTAGAAATTGTATCATTAGATGGAACGATGGCGCACGACACAAGGATTACTCAGTAAGTTGAGTTATGTTGTCTAAAAAACGCAGTTCTCGCTCGAGCTCAGGGCCGAATTAGTTCTTTTTCCTCCGTTTCATAGCAGCCGTGCAGTGCGGGCAGTACCATTTGCCTTTGGGTTTGTCCGTGATGCCGACGCAAGGATAGTGATACCATTCGTACGGACACTGAAACCAAAATAGAGTATTAGCATTTATGAAGAAAAAAAATTAGACTAGACGTAAGCCACCCTTGAACGAAAGAATTGTAGGTAGGTGATTTCATCGTTTCCTGTGAATCGGATTCAGTGCCTCTCTCACCGAATCCAAAATAATTTTATCAAGAATACCGAGCAAGAGAATCGTTTCTTTTATTCTGGCAAGCGCTTTCGCCATTGCTGCCAACATCGATGATTCTTAGTCACCAAGGAACTCCTTCAATCATTGTACCTAAAGGCCGGTACGCCTGGAGAACAAGCTGTTTCATGGGCGCACACATCCAATGATCGGGTACCACTGCAGAGAAGTACTAACCGATTTACTATCACACGCGACCATAGTACCAAAGGCGACCTCGTTACAAATGCAGTAGCGAGGCTCGTTCGGATCGTAACTCTCGGCGCGTTCTGCTGCAGCTGCTGCTGCTGCGGCAGCGGCCGCGGCGGCTACGACTGACGAAATTTGACCTCCGGTCGGATCAGGCGACGGAACGGACGCAGGGGACGCAACAGGCGGAGTGCTGCTGGTCGTCAGGGCGTTAGTTTTCCTGCAATGAAACGTCGAGGAAATTTCTCAAAAACTGCACAACCCCAAAAGGAACGAGCGTGCTCATCAACTGAGAATACAGTTACCTGTTTCCTTGAATTAGGTACCTTGATATTTTACTTACAGGGAAATTTGATCATATTATCGACTTACTTCTTGTTCTTCTTGTGTGAATCCTGAATCGCTGCGATGGCTGTTTGGGCAGCGCCGGCCAATTCTTTGCTGATACTCAGCTCGGCCGGAACTCCGGGTATACCGCCGGGAACGGTCGTTCCTCCTGCTCCATGGATGGCCTCGTAGGATGCCTTCAAACTCGCCGTGCGCCTGCCCTGTTGCATCTGGCCGATGGGGAGAACAAGTTAGAAACAGGTGATGTAAGAAACCAATTTGCTAGGAAGCCGGTAAAAATCTGTTGCGAGAATCGATTTTTCCCCCACCCCAGACTTTCCAAGGGAGAAATATCAATATCCCATTCCTAATTTGAGGTATCCCACGTTTTGTTGGGTCTTGACAGCAGCGCAGTGAAAGCCATCTACATTTATTATAGGCACCTGTTGGGTAGCGGCAATTGCTTGTGACGCCGCAGCAGCAATGGCCGTTCCACCAGCACCAATATGATGGCCAAGAGTGTAAGCCATAGGGGGCGGTGGAGCTACACTTTGTGCTGTCCCTAGACCGCCACCGCCGACTCCTCCTGAGACCACCCCGCCGATGCAGCCTCCGAGCGCTACGCGTAGATCTGGCAACACTGCACGATCTGTTGTTAACCCGCCGGCGATTCCAGGCCCTGTCCCAGTAGAAGTCACTTTCCGCTTGAGATCCGTGCTGGCGCTTGAGTCACGACGTTTTTCTATGGGAATAATGGCTTTCGGATAATGTCGGTTAAATTGCAGTATCAGATACCTAATTTTTCATGCAAGCGTGTTTACCTCAGAATGGGCCTTATGCAATGAACCTATTTTGAGCAGTCAAGGCTATTCTCCTGAATCCAATAAGATTTTTAATACTTTTTGTTAAAAGTTTTAAAACAACTAACTTCCATAACGGATCATCTAGCTCTCCTGGTTGTCCGATTAGATTGGACGCGGCTATGCTAAAATATTAGATTATGGCCGTTCTATCAGAACTTACTTATCGGCGGTTCACCATGGGGCACCCTTTGATTCGGAAACGAATATCGATTCTCCTTCTGGCTCGAGTTTATCACCGGCGCGTCCATATCATACGATCCTTTATTGGAAGAGAATTATCGAATGAATTTTCTCAAAAATCGAAGTACCACAAGTAATCATGAATGGAAAAGACAAGGGAACTCACTCTTCTCTAACACTTCAGTGATACCAATATGGTCGGCTTCCAGCTCCAGTTTGAATTTCTGCGTCTCCTGATCCAATCGCTTCAGGTACCGGGAGACCAAATCGTACATTTGATGCGCGATGTGAACTTTTTCCTCTGAAAATACAACGAGTTTCACAGAAAAAAATATGATTGAACGTTAAGAACGTTTAACCACCATGGTGGGGGGAACCTTGGTCAATAATAGGGAAATGAAATAATACGATTCTTCAAAGCACACCTACCGGCATCTTCGACAGTTTTGTAATAACTTTTACGAATAGCCTCGTACTCCATGTCCTTGTCGGCCTGTTTCATTTTCTTGGCGTTCATGAAGAAGAACTTGACCCGTTTCTCCAAGCTGTCCACGGTGTCTGGAAAATATGATACATGATATAACGGTCTGTTCTTGGAAGCATGCGCATCTAGCGAAAAATCACCTAGAATCCAGTGACCCAGAGGTAAGCCAATGATTTTGGATAATTGAACACGCCATTAATTCTATTCCTTATTAAGATTTTGCCCAACGCTGTTTACCGGTGACCCTGGCTCATATCCTGTGTCACAGGGATTCCATAGTAAGAGAGGTTCAATACTGTGTCCAGCTAATTTTGAGATTGAATCCGCTCTACCTCAGAGAGAAAAATTCAGCATCAATGCAATCGCCAGTCTGGGAACGATGCTATCGGTGTGGTATGCAGGCGAGAACTTTAACACCTAACAAGTTGCAAACATAAAAAATACCCCCCCCCCCCCATCTTACGAATGCTTGAAACAATCATTCTTTTCCTTCATAATCGGATGCAGCACACTTCAAAATCTCAAATCCTAATTTTCAGCTCAAAACTGTGAATGACTGAAATAGTCAATCGCGGAATACTATTCCAATGGGCTTGAAATTCAGGTCGGCTTTCCAGGTAAGAGGGATTGAGCAAAGGGGGGGACATAACGTCATAATTTCTTCATGTCTTTTGGAAAACTCAATCTACCATCCAAAGCGATGAACAAATTCGACTAAAAAATTTCAATGTCGAGAGTTGTTTGATTTCGAATAGTAAAGCGACCTGTCACCTAGTTGTTGAAGCAGCTTCAAAGTTTCAACCCTGATAATAACAAAACCATGTTTACTTTGGACTTGCAGATCCAACTCTCTCATGTCGGTGAACCGGTCACGTAATTCTTGGGGCAAGTGCTCGATCACTGCAAAACAGGAAGCATCCAAATCAATATCATGATTTTCTGATCAAATCAGTCAAGAGAAGGGTACAAAAACGTAGGAAGCATTAGGTACAAAGAGATAATCGAAACATGCGACATCATTGCAATAAAACATGCCAGATCAACGTAGGCCTGAAGCGTATGTCGAATTCGACCGACAAGGTAAGTTGGTTTTTTTGGAGATTCGAGCGCAGTAAACACCCAGGATGCAACGCTCAAGATAATATAGGATTATTCTGTTGCAGCAGCATCAGTATTTGTGCGATCGATATTTAGATAGCATACATCGATCACACTGATGCTGCCTCAACAATTGGGGGTTTTTTGATGCCAGAGGCAGATTTTGGGGGTGAAATGTATTGAGTGGTTTTTCTTGGGGGTTTTTACGTTGAACAGGAATGTTTTATCATACTACTGCAATCGATAATAACCATCTCATGTTTCGATAATCTCTCTTCAGGGACCACCTAGAAATTTTCTGTCTTTTCCAACAATCGGAGTACAATCCAGAGAAAACGACACTATTTAGATAGCATAAAATTCAGTAATGATACTTGATTGATCTATTATTGATACAATGATTATGCTGTCCGTTTCTGAGGTCTTTCCTGCTCCTGATTCGTATGTCCTCAAGTGAGTAGGTAACCAACCGAATACTACTAGGCAGTTGGTGTAGACCACACATGACCCCAGACTGATTTTATTGTTTAACCGAATTTATATTGAATATTTCTTATTTGCCTGAAAATAATAACATGAAACCAATCGCCAAAAGGCGATTTGAACAGTTTGTCATTTTGCTTACTTTCGAGATAATCCTCCAGGAACAACATTTTGCAGGTGGAGCTGTTCAACGCGTCAAACTGATATAATACCGAAACTATTACTATGAATGAACGAATCAATAGCTGCACAATGATTTACTAAGGGGAAGATTTCAATTCAATAAATTGTATTCAAAAAGTAATTCAAATCCAAAACCAATGATCAATAAAACAACGAAAACTCAGAGCCCGAGTCGTTGAACTTGTATCCTTATTCTTCTTCGTGTTCCTATTTGATTATTCTTCTCGACTTTCTTGTGTGCCTGTGCATTCTTGAAAATTTCGAGTGAGAGGTTTTACGACAGTTTGGAACGCTACTATCGCCTCCCTATTTCTCTCGAACAGTGAATTGGGGGAGTCGGACGAACGAGAAAAATCAAGGCCAACATGCCCCTAGATAACACGCATGAGCTTAGGTTAGGCATCTAATAAAAGTATTCCTCATCTGGTTAGTCGACATACGCATCAGTCTAGTTCCAAGGTCGCGCCGCTCGAGGAAACAGCGCCCTCTACAGTGTTCATAGTGACTACAATAACTCTATGGTCTCGGCTTTGCGCTTGTGCTCTTCGAACTCTGCAGCCTAGCTGCTGTCTGCTCCCTGCTGGCTTCTCTTCACTTTGTTTCCATTTTCCAAAATGGCCGATTGGATGTGAGTTTACAGCTAGGGACAAAGAAAAATGCTCTGATCGTTCCCGAAAATCTAGTTTAGGATCTCAACCCTTCGGTTAGGAATTATGAGCGACGCTTTCTCCAGCAGTGAGTTCCTTTTTGTTTCACTCTTCCAGCTATTTGAAGTTCGCGTATAAATGTGCCCGTAGGTTCGGGATTGTTCAACTGTGTTCAGCGATCGGCCTCAGCCTCTTCCGATCAGTGAAAGATCGCTCGGTTTCCATCGGCTGCTGTCAAAATTTGTTGTTATTCCCCCGGTTTTGCGTTACGGTCTCCTATGTTTATTCGCCTGCAGTTCTCCGAAGGAGTCGAACTTCGCCAAGCGAGTCGCTTTCGTCGAAAGCGAGTTTTTGACTCGGACACAAATCTGATCTCTATGCCTTCAACATTAGTTTTGTAGCCAATATCTCGATTGCTGACTAGCCCTATATCACCAAACTCTTTAATGATACATCAGTATATTAGGTAACGTGGGGATCGGTTGATTAGTGTTAGTTTATTGATAGGATGGTTATGTGACAAAAACGGTATGTAACCAGCGAGACGTTGAATTTAACGAGTTCGGTGAAAGTGAACCTCAATTTTTGGTGCTTGCTTGTTATTATTTGCTGTTTACGTACCTAGTTATCATTATGATAAGGTTTACTCTGGAGCTATCATATTTTTCTAGACGAGGGTAGCCTTCAATTAGGCGTCAAGTGTCAAATAATTTTTCTGATTGGTGGGAATGGAAGCCATTGTGCTACGTGAATTTCTTTTACATATTTTACAGCTTTCCCTAGCATCCACGGCACCCGAGGTCCAGTAACCTTTCGATGTGCAACCTCCCACACCCGCGCATGCGCGTCTTTCTTGACGCTAAATTTCTTTCCCCCCATCTGCCAAAACTGGCTCGAGGCTCACAGAGTTCCAGGCCAGGCGTGCCATTTTCACTCATTGATCTCGAATTTGGTCATGTCGTCGTTTGACCAGGCCGCCTTTTTACAGTTCAGCGATCGGCCTAAGCCTCTTCCGATCAGTGAAAGATCGCTCGGTTTCCATCGGCTGCTGTCAAAATTTGTTGTTATTCCCCCGCCTTTTACAGTTCAGTGCGTGATTCAAATCCATCTGGGAGCCAAAGCCATCACAGGGGTTTGGTAGCCCTACAGGCTCTCGACCGTACCTGATTGAATTAATTTATTAACCAAAATTGAATTACCTAATAAAATAACGAAGCATCACGAATACGCACAAACCGAACGCTAGTGAGCAGGAAACACCGTAGTAGAAAGGACGGCTAGGATAACCTGATGAGAGACAGTCTCCCACTGTCAAGAGACTGGAATAGATCAATCTTGAGGCATTCGTCTCCGAGAGACCCAAAATGGGGTCGTTCGCTCACAACTGAGGTTACTCAACTGGTAAAATTGCGGTCTCTTTAGTCTTTCATAGACCCTAGATATAGTCAGCGGAGAACTCAGAGACCAACCAGCTGAGTTGTATGCTCGGTGTGTTTTGTCGATATACATCATTCGAATGGGGTCATTCATGTACAGGAGGACACCATCATACATTGTCGACTATCGAGCAAAGCCTGTTAAAAACTTGGTGAAATGGCTGCTGTATGGAAACCCCGATCGGTCCAACCTTTTAGCCAGAATTTTGAGTACAGACACCCACAGAAATACTCATCTTCACACAAACAGTTGCTAACATAACTCATGGTCATATGCAAAATGAATCAAGTTAATCCTCTCTGGTATCAAGGAGGAAAAGCAAAAACGGTCCTCACAGGGCAAGAATAGGCTCCTTCGTTAGAGAGAAGAAAAAGTCTTTGATGCTCCTTTCCGTTATTCCGCTAACCGTAGCATTTGTTTTGACCCATAGCCTCAAACTGTCGCAGTTCTCAATAAATTGAATCCTCATTTTCAGTGGTTTGACGGCGAGTGGCGGCATAGCCGACATAACGACATCAACGCTGAACTGATGCTCAATGTGGAGCACGTGGGCTTGGTTTTCCATCGGGCTCGGGCATGATGGCAAGCACCATTTCGAATATGAAAGTCACGAATCCGATCAAGGAGCTCGTCAGCAAACGGCGAATACGTTACACCAAGGACGGATTCAATCTCGACCTCACATGTGAGTTGAGCGATTTGAGAATTTTCTCGAAAGATTCTGAGCACCTTCGCTTTGTAGTTGCCCAATCTTTTGGGAACTTGACTTTCAAGGGACGAGATTCTCAGGTTTCAAGACCTGAAATTGTAAAAAAAAATCCTCAAACTGTATCTACTAACAAATGTCGATTCTGCATCCTCACAAACCAGCAGTTATTCGGCAACTAAGCTTGACACTATTGAAACGCGCCCTCGAATTATGTTAATCTTTTTTTTTACATTTCAGATATAAGAAGCAATCTGATTGCTATGGGATTCCCTGCTGACCGGCTGGAAGGCGTTTACAGAAACCATATTGACGACGTCGTCAAATTTTTAGAAGCCAAACATAAAGATCACTATTTTGTTTACAATTTGTAAGTTATGTCGTCAGCTTTTTTCAATACGCTTTGTTTAATTTTTGAAAAATCCAGAATTTTTCAGATCGGAATTTCGCACTTTTTCTACCCAAGTTCTTTTTTTATAGCCCTCGTACTTCAAACTGATGATTTCTTATTTTCCTCCCCATGATAGATGTGCTGAAAGGTCGTACGACGAGCGCAAGTTCCAACAACGCGTCCGTTGCTATCCGTTCGATGATCACAACCCGCCGCAGATGGAAGTGATCCGGCCGTTCTGCGAAGAGGTTCACCAGTGGCTGTCGCAGGATGCTGATAATGTGGCCGCTATCCATTGCAAAGCTGGCAAAGTAAGCGATCCGTTGGGTTAATCATCAATCAGTTCATTCGTCAAATACCCATTCCTTTCCAAGAATAAGATTTCCCACGGTTACGTTGACAAGTAACTTTATACTATACGTTTCCAAGAAACTACTTATTCAGAGAACCCACCCTTAGTAAGGGGTGTCAGCTGATCGACCCCAACCCCGATCAGCTGACAACCATGAAGTTCGAGGGTCGATCCATCCATCTAAAAAAAAACCCTTAGTAACGGGTTTGTAGTCTAGTGGCACTAGATTTTCACTCTGAATAATTCTAATTTTATGTTTTGTCGCAGGGCCGGACTGGTGTGATGATTTGTTGTTATCTGATCCACGCTCGCCAATTCGAAACAGCGAACGATGCTCTTAATTTTTATGGCCAGAAGCGAACCCATGATCGAAAGGTGCGTTTGTCATTTGAGGGCCTATTTCATAAATTCAAGTCAAGTTTTTAGCCCCTTTTTAAAAAGATTAAACTTGGGCTTGATTTGCTGAGAAATTATTTATTTTTTCGTCAACACCTCATTTCCATGTCTGTGAAAAAGCCATCTGGAAAATCTGGTTGTCTCATAATCTGTCAATTTTCAGGGGGTGACGATACCATCGCAGCGGCGGTACGTCAATTATTATGCTACTTTGGTGCAGGAGAGCCTTGAGTACAAACCGGTCATCGTCTTATTAAGGGAAATACGGTTCGAACCACTTCCCCATTTATTTAACGGCACGCAAGGAAGTGAGTAACATGAGAAATAATTACAATTTCGGGGTTAATAGCTGAATTTTGAGTTTTTCGATGTTATGAACGAAAAGATCTGGCAATTCTTGATGAAACATTAGTTTTAAGAGGTCCCAGGTGGCAAAAGCGCTGGTTTACTAGTTTACAGCTAAACACTTAACACGGAATATTTTCTTGCAGGTGTGTATTTTGTGATCTCGGAGGGATCTAAAAAGGTTTACACGTCGGATCCCCATGAAATAAAGAAAGGTTGCCCATCGGTGGCGATACCAATAGACCGGTGTCCTGGCATTCGGGGGGACATTAAAATCGAATTTTTTACTCCTTCAAAAATGATCAGGAGAGTAAGTATCATTCTGTACCGACTCGTTATTCTAATTTAAAAGATAATCTGGAATTTGAAGTGAAATTTTTGGCATCTAGAATTATGTAATTAATTCAAAATTATATGTGTGAAATCTAACCGCTCAATTTTTCAATTGCTCCAGGGGAAACTGTTCCATTTTTGGTTCAACACGTTCTTCGTTAGGAAACTGTGCCCAGATTCGAAAGGCGGTGGGAGCAAAGGCCTTGGCGAAAATGGCAATCACCCCGACGGGTTTGTTGACCGGTCGTTGAGCTGTGAAGAGGGGACCAATCATTCTGACATCGCACCCCATCACCACAACACTCGGTAGGGTTTCCAATAAATATGCCAGCTCTAGGAAATTTCGTAATTGTGATAAGAGGCGATGTGCTTGGAGCCACGTTGGTTTCTAACCTCGAAAAAGCGAGTGCGGGGAAATAACCGCCATTCGGATAACTTCATGAACCTTCCCCCAGCCATTATTTGTTGCCATTTTCTGAAAGTAAAACGAACTTTTTTTTGCAGAGCAAGTTCACTCGTCGAACTGAACACGCCATTGTACCAGCTAGAGATCAACAAGTCAGACTTGGATGATGCGCACAAGGATAAAACAAATAAAACCTATCCGCCTGATTTTAGGGTGAGCTCAATTTTCATCAATTTTGGTAAATTATTTCCAGGAATGATGTACCCGTGTAATCGGCATTAGTATGGTCCACTTTTGTAAAACACGAGTCAATAATTCTCAAAATTATTTTGAAGGTGATACCCTAGGTTCTGAATTTTTTGAGTATTTTTCCTGGGTCGCTTGATTTACCTCAGGGTGTTTTTCCCCGGAAATTCGTTTAAATCGCTTTGACTCAAATTTCTTGATTGCGATTTCTTCGTTTTTCACGTTCTTGCCGTTTTGAGGGTTTCTACCGAACCGATTTTGAAGTTTATGAGCTTTTTGGATTCCTTGAAGGTTTCTACACTGTTTTCACTCCCTGTTAGTCAAAATTGGTTGACTTTTAGTGGCCGAAAACTGGTTTTACGACTAATTTTTGGCATGTAAAAAAAATATTTTTTAATCCTTCACAAAAAAAATATTTTTGAGAGAGAAACAACTTTATTGCCTTAACAAAAACAAGAAAGCGGTCTGCCCACATTTTTGGGATGCCTAGTGTTTGGGTAATTACATGAAAAAGATATTAAAATTTTCCAAGGCTCTCCAGGACTGAAAAACGTACAAAAACCCGATTTAAAATGACAGATCCAAGGTATGAGCCTAGGAAAATTTTCACAAAAAATTATGGACTTGAGTTTGGGTTTTTTGGCGCTAATCTTCAGATTTTGACTGAGAAACATGTAATCTGGCGTTTTTTTTTTCAAGATTTTGATCAAAAGGGCCAATTTTGGGGGAGTGATAAGGCCAAAATCGCGTTTTTGCAGTTTCCTTGGTTTTACGGCCTATGTACCAATGTATTTAAGGCGAAAACGTGATGCAGATGAGTATGTCGGGCGTTAAATTCTCTATCAGATGCATTCCCACCCTTGATACCAACTTTTTACACGAGGGCGTCCGTTTATAGGCTTGGAACTGCCTATATTTGGGTTTTGCGGCCGAAAACTGGTGCATAGACTAATTATTGACATTTCTAACTGGTGCAGGTCGTGGTGGTGATGTCCCGGCTGGAGCGAGATCTCGGACGTTCGTCGTCAAACCCTGGCAACTGGAGTTCTCTGGTCGGGGAAACGGCCCAGCAGTCGTCGCAGGTGGGGCCCGAGCGGAATTCGTCGCTTCAGCAGATTCCGTCGCTGGGGTCGCAGGCCCACAGGCACACGGTGCCGCAGATCGGATCGCGGCATCTTTCTTGTGAAAGTTCTGACCCGTCGTCGACGAGCGACTCGTCGACTGTCGACGACGACGATGATGAAGAAGAGGAAGAGGACGAAGAAGGATGGGAGTCCGGTGAGTAGCTTTGTCCTGTTGCTGTTGCTTGCTCAGCTAGAGCGTGGGGTACATCGCTAGAAAAATGTCGCCTTCTCCATTCTGCTCGATTAGTCGTACATGCTCGGTGTATTAGCCAATGATCGTATCTGGGGAACGCTCGTACCGGGAGATCATTCGCCTGGGCCTGTAAATAGCTAGTTGTAACTAGATGAGCTTCTCATGTTGTCATACTACTTCAAGGGGGCTCAAGAATCACGGCAGGTACCAAGCCGAGTGGTTCAAAGTTTTCAAAAAATTCTCTAAAGATCAATATATTGATATGACGCTCAGTTAACAAGTCAGGCTGGATTCAGATGATCGGCAATGAATTTTTATGGGCATCAGGTGGTCAGCAACCAAGATGATAATGCTTCAAAATTTCCAAAATTCCTCCCCTGGCACATCTGCTGTGTTGGGCACGAACCTACCTCAACAAGATATGAGCCAGGTTGACATTTTACGGCAGAAATATAAATTGAATTGGTATTTTAAATGGAATTTTCAACTGTTTTCATGCCATGGGTAGATACTACCTAAACATCAACAGAGGCTGTAAGGCGCCAAGTTGTTGTGCTGCTATCAATCGAGATAATCTTCTCAATCATTGTCTTGGAATTGCTGAAGACAAAATCAAATTTTTTTTATTTTGCTGCAACCCATTCTATACTTATTGAATTGCGTTGGGACCCGTGATAGGTACACCGGCTGGATGTTGCGCTGTTATCTATCGTGGTAATTTCCTTCTTCCCCTTCTTCTTTCGGTGTCTTGGAACCGTTGCCAACGAAATCAACTCTTTTTGGTTTCAACTCTCATCAGATTCGTTCTTGTCCACCAATTCAATGCCCATTGACAATTCTTGCCAACCACCCGAATCCAGCTTCGACGGAGAGCGCTGCATAAATAGTTTCTTCACTCCTGCGCTCAATAGATATGAGCTGGCTGCATGCAAGACGTGTACTAATCGGGTACGCATGGGCTTGGACGATTGCATGTACTCCTCATCTTCAACATTACCTGTTTTTAGTTTTTAGACTGTTTTCAAAATTTCACTTATCCAACGGGAGGATGAACAAATGACTATGACAGTGTGCATCAAGCTCATCTCTGGAACTGATGAGCCGATTTTAAAGCATTTGTCCCGAATCAAACATAATTATGCCAGAAGTTTATCTGAAGCGGTGTGCTGTGGTATCTTTTTTATTCCATAACGACACCTAATTATGTTTGTCGTGTTTTTGCCCCTATTTAGTTGCTCAAGTTTTCCCGATTTTTCCTTCCCTTTCCACATTAAATCAAAAAAAGGGAGGCGACATTTTCTTGCGAGGTACCCCTTTTGAATCCTGAGGGCCAGTCAATTGGCCAAGTCTTCGATAGGTGCCTAGGATAAAACTTACTAAAGATTTACCAATTTTTCCCAAAAAACTCAGCGGTGATGTTCAACTGGTGCTTCCTTAAAATTATTTTGGTCGCGATTTGAATCATTTGTCAATAAAATTCTTCTCGGAGGTTGGTAAAATTCACAAAATTGCAAAAAATCCAAGCCTCAATATCCTTCGTGGAGAACAGTTAACTTTTTGATGCGTAACATTCAAAGAACAGTCACGCTTCAACAAGATGGCTCGTTTTCATTATTGGAACTGCTCGAATCAATAAAATCGATTCCGAAGTTGATGCACATCGTATAAAACTCCTTGGAAATGGAAAGAACCCGATTTTACCCGATAACGCTGGTTCAAGCTTTCTTATCAGCGGTTTGCCTCTTAAATTATGAGTCGTGCCTTTGGACAGTTGGTAAATGAGGGTAATAACGCAATACAGCTCCCAGGAATCTTTCAGTGTTTTGAGGACATTACTCATGAAGAACGTGACAGTAGTAAATTGCAAAAAATCCAAGCCTTGGAGAGAGCCTTCTTTTTGGCCTTCTTCTTCTTTCTGTTTCTTAAAGGAAGGGGTCGTCTGGGTAGTTCGGCCTTTGGTCGACCGCTTTATCCGTGTGAGGGTGCCGCTTTGAAAAACATTTTGAACCCAAAAAACCCTCCGAACTCTAGATGACGAGACATAACTGCAGAAATGGCCATGCGGCATAAGATCCATTCTATATTAACTGATAACCAAATACTAGAAATAAGCGCCTGATAACGATAAAAATTGGTGGAGTGCCGATTGAGCGCAACCGTAACAACCAGCTGCACCAAACTTTTTTTTGAAAAATTCGACCGATTTCAAAGAAGGATGAACCTGTTCGATTGGACTGTTCAGTTGAAGGTGGTGGTGGTGTTGGTGGTGGGGGAGGTGGCGAGGTGGGGCGCTATAGACTCCTCTCCGACTCGGAGCCCCTGATTTCCGATCAGCTGTTGTCCTCTTCTTCCTCGTGATTCGACCATCATCCCGACCGATGGGGTGTACAATTTTGGTACAAATCTGCTGTCTGCTTCGGTAAGCTGGCGTTTCCTCTGAATGCTCCCAATTCCCCGAACGATTTCCTCTCTTTTTGAAAATCTTGCACTTCGTGACGAGTTTTTTCGGTTTGCGTTCAAGAGGCTCGGCAAGTGAATCCTGACTCAAAAAAGTCGATTTTTCAAATTTGTTCTAATTATCAGAATAGTACGTTCAAGTTGTATAGGTTATTAACGCTTGTTCTCTTCAAATCAATTCTCTCAACATGAACAAACTAAAAACACAAATTCACGTTTCCATGGGATGTGTTCATGATTATGTTCAAGTGTTCATGATCGTAGAATGTGCTCCAGGAGCGTCTGTGTAGGCATTTGTAGTTGCCATGCGCATGCGCAGTTTTAGGTTATTGAATGTTTGTATTTGTCGTTGCTGGGGCGCTGCCTACCAAACCTGTCTACCCTATGCCTACACTCACGCTCCTGTAACAAGAACGTACTTATTATATGCAATTTCGGGAAAATCGACTTTTTTGGGTTGAGATTTGACCTGATTCCCGAGCCTTCTAGATTTTGTTTTCCTTCGCATCCAAATCATGTGTCGTATTACTTCACGACAACCGAAACATTTCACTCCAAAGTTGAACATGCACTTGAGTCACAGTTTTGTTTCAAATTATTCAGCATGACGCATGCTCTCGAAATTCTGTAATATTTATTTTAGGGTTCCGATGATTCGAATTATGGTAAAAATTATTGATGCAACAGTAGGAGGAGGTAATAGACTTGCGGTTTTTCCCTTGTGGTAGGCTTTTAATGGTTAACAATGATGTTTGAGGATAAGGAATGAAATTTTCTCGCGAACATTTGTACAGGTTAACTAATGAGCGTGTGTGAAGTTCTGTAAAAGTAACATGCCCTCCTTGCATATCGGAAATTTGAAAATTGTGACACTTAACGTGCTGTTCTAGTACCGCTTTTCCCACCTGGGAGTAAAGTAACCCCTTTCGACTGTAAATCGTTTGTTGCACATTCCTATCATTTTCATTCTTATCATTTGTACATCGTCCATTTGTGAGCGACTTGGCTTTTTTCCGTTTTCACGCACTCCGCTTACGGGACTTGGAATTTCGATTTCGATGCCTCAGCTTGATATGCTGTTTTCTAATAGTTGATCGCATGATACGCTTGTGAGCCCGCTATTTCAAATCTCCTGACACCATGATCAGCATAAAGCAACACAATTTGAACATATTTTTAATCATTTTTCCAAACCCGCCTTTCTTTAGGTTACCTGTATTTCTGCGTGACTCCTGCACCCCCTTGTTAGTTTTTGATCTTTTCAAAAAAATTGGAAAGTCTAGATTGTACCTGATTGCACGTATTCCTTGTAAATTCTCTCTCCTTATTGGTGTTTTGTTATTCAATCCAGTTCAAGTTCACAAACGCAGGGTGTTTTTCTACATGATAATCAAAAACGCTGCTAAGTAGATTAGTGACATGGGTACATTATTTGTCTGGGTACCTCAGAAAATAAAGTTCAAATAGTTGGAGTAGGTCGGTTTATCATCATATCATTTGTGGAGTAATGGTCAATCGTGAATTCAATTATGCCGAAAAGGTACGTTTTCACAATGATAATAAATAGGTAGGTATAAAAAGAAAATACCTGGCGGCTGCTTTCAAAGAAATATTTCCTGAGGCCTGGCGGCAAGAAGGCAGCCATTTTGTTAACCGCGTTAACAGGTGACAACTGTTATCAAGATCCGCCCAATTAACATAAGCTGTCCAATCCCAGCTTCACACTTTCAGTTTCTAATAAATCTGAGCCAATAGACGACGAAAGAGCCGGTAGGGGTAGGGGAAGTCCCCTACTTCCCCACCCTACCAAGATCAAGGGTGGGAATGTTACAGCCGCCATTTCGTATTCCTCACGCCTTGAACCGATTGGAACATGTGCCGTGAACCCATGAAAACTGCAAAACCGCAATTTCAGCAGTGTCACTGCCCCCAAAATTGACCCTGTTGACCAAAATCTCGAAAAAATGCCAAATTTCATGTTTCATAGTCAATATCTAAAGATTCCCGCCAAAAAACCCCGAAGTCAAATCCATCATTTTTTTGAAATTTTTCCTAGGCTAGGACCTTGGATTTTCCAGCTGAAATCGGTTTTTTTCATTTTTCTTAGTCCTGGAGAGTTGTAGAAAATTGCGAATTTTATGTGTCATGTACCTGCCCAAAACCTACTCAAAAATATTTTTTTTGGAATTTTAACATTTTTTTTAAAGGGTCAAAAAAATATTTTTTGTTTAGGTCAAAAATTAGTCTTTAAACCAGTTTTTGATTACTAAACCCCAATCGATTTTGACTTATAGGGAGTGAAAAATGTGTAAAAACCTTCAAGGAATCCAACGAGCTCAAAAAATTCAAAATCGGTTCAGTAGGACTCCCTCAAATTGCCAAAAACGCGAAAACGCAGAAATCGCATTAAGAAATTCAAGCCAAACCGATTCAAAAACCAAATTTTCGAATTTTTTCGGAAAAACCACCCTATCTTATGGTAAATCAAGCGAGAAACCCGGGAAAAATACTCAAAAAATTCTAAACCCACGGCATCTCCTTCAAAATTGAGATTTTGTGTTTTTTCAAAAATATACCCTAATTATGCCGAATTGGACCCGTTAACCTTCTCCGATCGGATTGCCCGGACAATATGCCTCAAGTTGGAGCAAACCACAACTTTCAAGACTAATTTAGTCAAAATCGGATCAGTATTTCAATACGAAGTGGCTGGACGAAATTTTTGGCCAAAATTTCGTCCGTCCACTTCGTATCGAACCCCTGATCCGATTTTGGTGCGGTTGGTCCTAAAAGTTGTGTTTTGCTCCAACTTGAGGCATATTGTCAGGGGAATCCGATCAAAAAATTTTAAGGGGTCGAAAACCCAAAAAAACTGTTTTTGAGATCATGACTTTTTTTACATTTGATCGTTTTTGAGTAGTCTAGAGTTGATTCAGAGGATTCCCTTATAGGAGGTGCACGTCACAGGAAAATTTGCTAAACGCTCGTTTTTTTTTTTTGAAATCGGACCACTCCTTCTATGCGTTTTGCTGCTGACGGCGTACGGCGTACGGCGTACGGCGGACGGACAAAAAATTTTTATTGCAGATTCTTGTTCTAGAACCTCTGAAACGTGAAAGAACAAATTTTCAGGGGGTGTTGTAAAAAAAATTTTCTTGAACAATTACATAGGTACATTATTTCTGGAAATAATGTACCAAAATGGCTGGCAATGTTCTACAAGTCATTTCCGACTAGGTTATGTTAAAAATAAAATGCCTGAAAGATTTGCTGGAAATGCCTTGTAGAACGTTTTCCTTCACTATTCAATTGTTGAGGATTGTCAGTTTTTTTGAAAAAAAAAGGACTAGCATTATTTAACAAACGGTTTTTTAATAAACTCACTTGGAGACAGGTCTATTCAATCACATTACGATGCCTGATTTTTGGGGAATGATGTCCATTATTCTAGAGCAATAAGATAAACACTTTTTGTCAGAACTACTATTATAAAATGAAGGGTACAGGGGGAGAAGGCGCTAACTTTGAACGAAAAAGCTAATTTCCCAAAATTTTCCTCTGACTGACAATGCGCCTTCTTCCCCTGTACCCTTCAAATGTAATTAGACATCATCAAAATAACCATAAAACAAAATTTGACTGGACATTTTCTTTTTTAACCCCTGATTTCTGACTACTAGAAAAAATCCTTCACAGTGACCATAGGAAGTCACCTTCATTGTATCAGTGATACCTCTGAAAATCACCCAATTATTCTGAAAGTACCATCGAAATTTCAAATTATGAGATTTAATACGTTCCATATCTGTAGGCTGCGATCACTTTTTTCAAAATAAAATGCCTCGACCCCACGGCTACTTTTCCACTCGCACAATTCCTCGGCTTTGCTCGAAAAACAGTTTCAAACCAATAATACCAACTTAACCGATACTTTCCCGCCATGACAGTAAGCCATATTCTGTTTCTTGGTGTATTTCAGGTTGACGGGACTTGGGCGGTCAGCAGAGCTGCTTTTTTTGATGTTGCGTCTGTCCAATGTCCTTAAAAAGAAGATTACGATTACAAAAAATGACACTCAACACTCAAGTAGCGTGTAATTTCAGAAATAGGTATTCTCTAACCGACCCATTGTACCTTCCTGCTACATACCTACACCTACCTACACCTTTGTCAGTTGAAAATAATAATTTAAACAAAAACAAAAAAAAAACTGCTGTCTCGTCTCTTATTTTGTGATCCGATATTTGGTAACCTCCGCCTGCAGTCCTGTGTCCAATGTCAATCATGCTGCAATATTAATTTTCCTTGTCTCACCTTTTTCCTTCGAGTAGAACGAGAGAGGAAGTATTTTTCATTTTCCGAAAACAAAAAAACGGTGAATGTAAACTCCACGATGTTTTCCTTTTTGAAATAGAGCATGTTACGGTTGTTTGGTTTCTTCAACATTTCTTCTCTTCTTCTTGCGTCAATTTGCGTCCGAACTTCGTGCTCTCCTTGGAATCGGTGGGGTTTTGGGGGTTTATTTTCGATCTATCATATTTTGATCTGGTCAAAGATATGATACACCATTATTACGTAATATATTATTAGGTATTTCACTGATAATTTTACCTAGACTGCTCCTCGCCAGTGCTGCTGGTTGCGGTTAGCGATAATTTGATGAAAGCCGTCAACTGTCGATTTGAATTTGGCTTGAAATTTCGTGCAGTCGCCAAAAAAAAACAGCTGTTGCACTTTCCGTCGTGCGGTCAGACGTCGAAATGCATCGAGTTTATGGCAAAATTTGGTTGGTTCGGCCGAGTATTGTAGGTTTTGCAAAATCGGCAGCTGAGTGAACAGAAATTTTAAAAATGGATGAAAAGCCTTTGTTTTATTTTTCAATTATGAACCAATGTAATCGCCAAAGAAGAAATTTCTTCTAACCTACTCTAAAATTCTCATGGTTTACTTTTCAGAGGGTGTAGTAAATCGGCAATAAAACCAGCGGTGCTTAGATAACACACAATAATTCCATATTTTGGAACGTAAGTGTGACACGATTTCATCATAATATGATATTTCATTCAAAATATTATTTTGAAACGTGAAAGCGTGACACGATTTGATCATATTTTGACTGCTTTTGAGGGTGTTTAGGTCAAAAATATCAAAAAACTCACTATACAAATTTTAAAACTTGCCTAAAATAAAAATACGCCATGTTATCGGAATATAAAAAATATTTACATATTCTGCTAGGTAAAACGAAGATTTTAAGAAAAAGAACGCTCAAATCGGTTCATTTTTGCTGCCGAAAAAAAAATAAAATAGAAAACACTAAAAAAGGCAAATATATTGGAAGTACTGTGAGGTATTCAAATTCCGATTAAACATGGTGTTAGGTCTTACCGGGACAAACATTTCAGTTCAAGAAATTTGAAAAAAGGTGGAGAATTGAGGGAGCTACGGCCATTTTTGTAAATGTCCACAGAGGGACACACTTGATCGTGAAGTAATCTGAGCAAATGTGTATAAGTAAAAGTTTTTTCTGAACCTCCGTTCCGATTCTCGATTCTAGGACGATGGAAGTAAAAATCCCCAGTGAACACATTTTCTCCCAAACGGCTGGAGAATTGTTTTTTTGGAAATTTTTAGGAAAATTCGACCTTGGTCCGGGAGAACCCAATTTCTTGCCAAGCAAATAGCTCATTTTTAAGGCTTCTAAAAAACAGGTTGTTTAAATATTGAAACAAATTTATGCCGAAAAGTATTTCACTAATTAGGTAAGTAGCGTTGCATTTGACGTAGTTTTATGCTGAATCGTATGAGACCATCCCCAGGTTGATGGCTTCATGTCATAGAAGCTTGTGGAGAGGGCCGTACGCCCGAAAGCGCTCGAGCTTCGATTAATAATATCGCGAGGGAGTCGTCACTTTTCTAGCTTTCGAATCCTTTCTTGACTGATAGCCGCTTGAGGCAGTGGTGAGGTAAGTTAACTGTGAATCTATTGTCACTGTTACAAAAGTAACAGATTATCACGTCATTTTTTCCACAATTAACATTGAAAAATGGTCACTGTTCCGAAAGTAGCAGTGAAAAATTGTCACTGTTTCAAGAGTAACAGTGAAAAATTGTCACTGTTCTTAAAGTACACTGACAAAGTTGTCACTGTTCCACAATTAACAGTGACAAAATTGTCAAAGCTCCTTGAGTAACATTGACCCAATTGTCACTGCTCCAAAAGTAACAGTGACAAAATGGTCACTGTTCCAAAAGTAAGTGATGAAATTGTCACTGTTCTAAATGTAACAGTGACGAAATTGTCAATTTCAAAAAACAAACATTCCGTTCCCATAAAACCCGCATGGCATGGAGAAGATCATCGCAACCCGGGTACTGTCAATCGCAACCACAATTTTCGAGGCCCCAATTTCAAGGTTGCTGGCGAGGTTCTTCAAGGTAAGTTGAGCTGATGAGTTGAGTTTGCTAGTTGAGTCGATGAGTTGAGTTTGCAAGCTGAGTTCACCTGACAGATTGAGTTGAGTTGAGCTCAACTTTCAAACTCGACCCACTTATTCTACTCACAAACTCAAATAACAAACCGAATATCACCAATATGGGATGAGCAGTTTGGATTCTAGTTTCAAAAATCCTCCGATCTTCCGTATGTCCGGCCGATTTTTCCGCAGAGGAGTTTCAAGTTCCGAGTCCTTCGTAAGGATCTCTTCGACGGGTCCTTAGTGTTAACCTAAAACCTGCCCGTTTATTTTCAGGTGAATCCACTTACCTGTGACACCGGCGCGCACTCGGGCACCGCGGTGGAGCTCCAGAACAATAAGTACCAATTTATAATATAAATAGAAATATTATTTCTTTACGAACCTACTGGATACACGATAGGACAGAGGCCTAATTCATAGAAACGTTTAGCTTTATTATTTCGGTTTACGATAGTCGACGATCTATTCCTGCCAGTTGTTTCCTATTTATGACGATAAGGATTTTGTCCCTTGAAACTAGGAAGTACCTTCATCACGTACTATAGAAATACGAACGACCCTTAAGTTTAGAGCCGAAAATTAGGCAATATTCTTTCGTACTAGGTTATAATAAGCGTAGAATACTGCCAGCCCAAACTGCAATTGGGTACCCGCCCAAAGGTTCTCGAATTTGGCCCCAAAAGGCGGAAAATCTTTCGAAACCAGTGCTTGCTTGATCCTTCTAAATTATTGACGGAATTTTCTATGGTCTCATCATATTTAGGTTTCGTTAGTCCTGTGCAATTTTTTTTCTTGTTTAAGAGCCGGCAAAAAATTGGGTAAATCGTCTGTGTACGTCCCAGTTTTCACGATCCAAATGAGGAACATGCATGAAAAAAACCAGTGGTGCGTAGATAACACACAATACTTCCATATTTTGAAACGTAAAATTGTGACACAATTTGATCATATTTTGACTTGTTTTAAGGGTGTATAGGTCAAAAATATCAAAAAATTCACTATTCAAATTTCAAAATTCGCCCAAAATAAAAAAACGCCAGTTTTTCGGTACATAAAAAATATCCACATATTCTGCAAGGTCAAAGAAAGATTTTAAGACCAAGAACGCTCAAATCGGTTCATTTTTGTGGCCGCAAAAAAATAAAATAGAAAACACTAAAAATGCAAATATATCGGAAGTACTGTGCGTTATCCGAATTCCGATTAAACAGGGTGTTAGGTCTTGCCGAGACAAACATTTCAGTTCAAGAAATTTGAAAAAAGGTTGAGAAATGAGGGAGTTATGGCCATTTTTGTAAATGACCACAGACGGACAGACGGACAGACGGACTAACGGACTAACGGACACACGGACACACGGACACACGGACACACAGACACTTGTTCAGGAAGTGATTCTGAGTAAATGTGTATAGGAAAAAGTTTTTTCTGAAGCTCCGTTCCGATTCTCGATTTTAGGACGATCACAATACTTCCATTTACTCTGTAAATATGGAAGTAAAAACCAGTGGTTCATAGATAACACACAATACTTCCATATTTTGAAACGTACATATTTGAAAAAATTTGATCATATTTTGACTGCTTTTAAGGGTGTTTAGGTCAAAAATGTCAAAAAATTCACTATAAAAATTTTAAAATTCGCCAAAAAAAAAATTCAATACATTTTTGGAATATAAAAATAATCCACATATTCTGCAAGGTAAAACGAAGATTTTGAGACCAAGAACGCTCAAATCGGTCCATTTTTGTGGCCGGAAAAAAATAAAATAGAAAACACTAAAAATGCTAATAAATCGGAAGTACTGTGAGTTATTCGAATTCCGATTGAACAGGACGTTAGGTCCTACCTAGACAAACATTTCAGTTCAAGAAATTTGAAAAAAGTTCAGAATTGAGGGAGCTATGGCCATTTTTGTAAATGAAGAAGCACCATTCTGGCGGAGAAAATGGATTTCGTTTTTCATGCATGTTCTTCATCCTTGTGCGACTTGGCCGTTGAAACTGGGACTCCCCGTATCGGAAATTCGTGTGAACCAGTATTAATTATGATTTCGGAAGTAAAGACGTGGCGCAAGGCTTTGGAAAAAATGAATTTTGCTGTATCTTTCCCTCGGAGTGATAATAATTTGTACGTAAGATTAAACAAAAGTCGCAATAGTGGTGTTTTATTTGCACGAACCTGCCATTTTATTTTTTTTTTTGCATGGGGTGGTAATAAAAGTACGTCTAAAACTTGAACCACCCGACCAACGCAAACAATTAAATTGAACGATGATAAAATTTATTATCGTTATTATTAAAATTTAATTTTACTATCCCTACTGAGCTTGTATGCCCTACTTGCTTTTGCAACTTGGCTGCAGTTAGCGTATGTTTTGAGACCGTGACGTCATCTCTTTTACAGGTTTATGGAGGTAGTTGGATAAATCCTTAGTTATCCAATATTCTCTGTTATTAAGTTGATAATTGCTTTGTCCGCTATATCTAGGCATTGTCCCTCTTAAAATGGTAACCTGATTTTCCAGTGCCTTCTGGATTCCTAGATCTGCTTTCCACTCTTGCAGTGTTGCCAATTTGGGGGTTTCTTAACGCCCAAGGGGGATTTCGGGGGTGAAATGTTTCGGGGGTTTTCTCGGAGGTTTTTACGGCAGTCAGGGGGACTGGGACCTGAAAAATGGAGAAATGACAGCTAAACACAGCAGAAAAATGCTAAGACTGCCAGTGCACAACTATTTGGTTTGAATGATAGGTACTCAAATAAAGGCCATTTCGGAATTGGGTTTCTACACTGATTTGTATTGATGTTTTGTCTGTCTTTGCGAGCTACACTTGTCAAAATTATTTGTCAGGTTTAAAGGTTCGTGTAAAAGTTTGATTGTATGCATAAATTGGGTGATAGGTAGTCGGAACGAATGAGTATTAAATAGTTTATAGTTTTAGGTAATATTCAAAATTGTAGATGTATAAAATGAAGTAAGGTCTTTTTTTGTGAAATATTTAATTTTGCCTCAACTCTTGGGGGTTTTTGGGGATTTTTTTTCTCATTTGGGGTTTTTTTGACGTTGTCTCAGGGGTTTTTGGCGTCTGCACTCTGGCAACACTGCTCTTATGGTCCAGCGTGGACTGGAAACGGATGTTGAGCATCGTGGAGAGGAAGAACAATAAGACAAACTTCTAATATTGTTAAACCTGAATTTATTACTAGATGAGGTCCTAACGTCATGCTGACGTTATCTGCCCAAAATCGTGGCATCGTTTGGGGATATGTCAAAAGCTAAAATCATGCTTCGAGCTTTGAGATCCGACGAGCTTCAAAATAGTGTGGGCAACAGATTTTCAAACTGTCACCCCGGATTTTTATCTGGCGATTTTTTTCAAAGATATGGTTAGATGCTGCCCGATCATCACAAAAAAATATTGCTGGCTCATCCTACCTTCTTATTTGTTGGAATTCGACGCAAAATTTCCAATTTTGTGTGTGGTTGGTTAATATCCGGAGACTGGAAGTCACATATGCTGTAATTTTAGTTTTTTTTTTTATTACACCTTCTAGGCGTCATTTAATGCGTTTTTCAACTAATTCCTCTCGAAATTTGCATTGATTTTCCTCTTGCTGCAAATTACCATTGGCAATTAACTAAAGCGAGTGAGCTGGCGCCAGTCGATCGGATTTGAACTGGCGCCTCGTGACGTCCTATCAACCGGCGCCGGCTCACTGGCCCCAGTCGGAGTGCCAACTCGTGTGAATCCGGCTCAAGTTCCCGATCTGTAAATTGTTTTCCTACGCAGTTTCCCGAAATGCAGTCACCGTCCGGGAAGATCAGGGGAAAGTGCAGTCGAGACGCGCGAGGTAACCTTCGTTGGATGAAATGTAAACTTGTCCGTTTTCTCCGCCGCAGATGTCGTTGATGCAGACGCCGACGTCGATGCGTCCAATGTTTTTCGACGTGTTCAGGTCCCAGGCTTTGATGATGCGGTCGAACCCGCCCGACACCATGATGTGTTCCTGGCCGGGGAGCGCCGCCATTGCGGATATCGTCATGTCGTGGGCCTGGAGGGGAATCCACGATAATGGTTATCTGAGGAATTTTATTACGTTATTTCGAGAAATAATGAGAACCGCTGATCCGATTTTGACGGAACTAGTCCTAAGAGCTGTGGTTCGCTCCAACTTGAGGCATATTGTTCGGGAAATCCGATCGGAAAAGGTGAAGGGGTCCAAAACACAAAAACTCAATTTTGAAGGTGATGTCGCGGGTTTAGAATTTCTCGAGTATTTTCCCCGGGTTTCTCGCTTGATTTACCATAGGATAGGGTTTTTTTCCGGAAAAGTTTGAAAACTTTGTTTTTGAATCGGTTTGGTTTGAATTTCTCAATGCGATATCTCCTTTGATCGGATTTCCCTGACAATATGCATCAAGTTGGAGCAAACCACAACTTTTAGGACCAACCGCGCCAAAATCGGATCAGCGGTTCGATACGAAGTGGCTGGACGAAATTTTGGCCAAAAATTTTGTCCAGCCACTTCGTATCGAACCACTGATCCGATTTTGACGAAACTAGTCCTAAAAGTTGTGGTTTGCTCCAACTTGATGCATATTGTCCGGGCAATCCGATCGGAGAAGGCTAAGGGGTCCAAATCGGCATTAGTATGGTCCATTTTCAAAAAAACACAAAAACTCAATTTTGAAGGTGATGTCGCGGGTTTAGAATTTTTCGAGTATTTTTCCCGGGTTTCTCGCTTGAATTACCATAGAATAGGGGTTTTTTTCCGAAAAATGTTGAAAATTTTGTTTTTTAAATCGGTTTGGCTCGAATTTCTTAATGCGATTTCTCCTTTTTCACGTTTTTGCCAATTTGAGAAAGTTTTACTGAACCGATTTTGAATTTTTTGAGCTTGTTGGATTCCTTGAAGGTTTTCACACCTTTTTCACTCCCTATAAGTCAAAATTGGTTTGATTTCAGTGTTTGAAACCTGGTTTAAAGGCTAATTTTTGACATGAAAAAAAATATTTTTTTGACCCTTTAAAAAAATTATAATATAAAAAAAAATATTTTTGAGTAGGTTTTGGGTAGGTACATGACACAGAAAAATTACAATTTTCTACGACTCTTCAGGAGTGAGAAAAATGCAAAAAACCGATTCCAGCTGGAAAATCCAAGGTATGAGCCTAGGAAAATTTTCAAAAAAATGATGGATTTGACTTCGGGTTTTTTTGGCGCGAATCTTTAGATTTTGACTGAGAAACATGAGATTTGGCGTTTTTTCAAGATTTTGGTCAAAAGAGTCAATTTCGGGGGAGTGATAAGGCCAAAATCGAGGTTTTTCGCAGTTTTCTTGGTTTTCCAAGTGAGTTTTCCGGTCCGAATTCCAAATGAGAGGTATGGAAAGACTAGGGCTACCTGCTTCTACCACAACTATGAGGCTACTTGCTCCATAGGTTTTTCGAAAAATCAAAAAACTATAACCCCCTGTCAAAAAGAAATCTGATATTCCGTTCTGGGGGTTACATGATAATATCATGTATTATACGCACCTTAATGTGGTAGACCCTCTTGAATTTGTCTTCCTTGGATGTCATGTGTACGAAAATGTTGCGGGCGCTTCGGTCGAGAAAGCAGACGTATTGGCCAACTCGGCGTATGGGAAACCGGCCAATCATCGCTCCACGAGACATGTAGGTGTACCTGGGTGCTGCGAACAATAATTCATACAATTCGAAAGGTATTTCTGTTCTCATGTTGGCAGTGCAGAAATAGACAAATTGAAGGACATTCTTCTAGTTATGAAAATTGGCTCAGTCGCGTCTTCGCGGAATCCCAGTTGGTGGAAAGTTTTATTTTTACGATAATGTTGCACATGAGCTTCGCATGCATCGAATATGGAATTGGAGCTAGTTCAATTATCTGTAATTTGATGTCAAGCATTATTTTTAAGGTATACCTACAGCAGGAGTGAGGAGTTTTCCACATTTGAAGAGATCCTGACTTTTATGGTTTTATTCTAGGCCTTCAGTAAATTCTTGATCAAAAGGGGCGATTTGGAGAATAAAACACTGAAGCAGGTTTTTCAACGGTTTTTGGGGTGCTGAATTCGAATTTTTAATTTGCAACCTCAAAATCGCGCGGCGTCACGACAAAAATCGCAAAAAGCCTCATAATTTCAGGACTTTTTTTACTTATCTGCTTATATTTTCAAATCTATTCGTATTTGAGAAAAATATATGATTAACAATGTTAAAGATGACTAAATTTGTGACAATTCAAGCGCAACCGCAGCTTTCTAGCTGAAATAGCCCCTGAATTATGGCCTGCCAAAAAACGGCCGTGGTTGCACTTTTGAGTTTGGCTTGTTTTACGAGTTGAATAACAATATCAAAACGTGAAAAAACATGGCACCCCCGCCAGAAATCTTATCAGCTTCAATTTGAGACCAAAAGGGGGTCCTTAGCTTTAATAAAACCTGAATTTTGAAAGAAAAATGGGAAAACACTTTTTCTCCACCTATTTACTGGACCTGATTTTATACCTACGTTAGAATTTTCGATTTTGCGGCAAATTATTTTACATTGGACTCGTTAAAAAAATAAAATTTTTCGTACAACTGTTTGATCGTTAGATTTGCTACTATGAGGGTTAGTCTTTACTGGATTTGTAAAAGATAACGTACGCCCCATCATTTCCGTCACTGAGACGTCGACGTTTCTCGCGTTGAAAACTAACGATCCTATGATGAGGAGATCTGCTATGTCTTCGTGTAGGTAATACGACGCTGTCAGCTGTTCATCTTCGAATACGAAAAGCTGCAACAGGACATAATCACATGTTGAAATATATAATTCGATTTCCGGGAGAAAATCACATTCAAAAGGAGCTAATGGAATAGGCGCCTATAACCGATTCAGGAATTCTCAAATTGATTATTACTTTGTTAAGGAAATCTTTGTGAGGAACTAAATATTTATAAACAATAACTTGAAATAAAAATGTATATCTGTTTTTACGAAGATTTTTTGTAGATTTACCCACTTGTTTCAATGTGCCTCGACGGTTTTTAACGCCATTTCAGAGCCAAAGAGTTGCTCAAAATACCTTCAGAATGTCAGCTTCCTAGAGGCATAGGAGAGTGAAGTGTCTCATTGTGCCTCCCTCCCCTACGAATAGGTACATTTTAAAATTTAAAATTATCATCTCAATTTCACATTTTTCGATTTTCCGCGTACAAGAAGATTTAAATACTCGAGTAAAAATAGGATTCGAATTTCCTGACGTAAGCAGGCAGTACAGCCGATCGAGGTGGCAGATGTTGAATGCGACGCCCATCGCTCACTATCCTCGTCCCTCGCTAAATGAAGCGTCGCTCTCATCAATCTCGCGTTTTCTTTTTTCAACCAATTTATATCCCCTGTTCTTTAATGGGAATTCCTCGTTTTAGCCAATTTTCCCGACTTACTGAACCTTTGATACGGCCGGTATTTAATTGAGTGGACATCCTCGACTGACGTCGTTAGTGGCTCAAGCGAACGGAACGACCAATCGACGATCTGGAACTGTTCCGTTCACACGTGGCATGTCCTGTCGCCAATATAAAATACCTATCCGACGTGTGAACATGAATTTCAGTTGAAAAATTTTTTTCTACCTCCCTTTTACTAAGCAATTGTCCTAAAGTCAACCTGTGGTGCGTAGACAACATACAATACTTCCATATTTTGAAACGTAAAAGTTTGACTCAATTCGATCGTATTTTGGCTGCTTTTGAGAGTATTTAGGTCAAAAATACCGAAAAACCGAATTTAAAAACTCGCCTAAAATAAAAATACGCCGTTATCAAAATATAAAAAATATTTACATATTCTGCAAGATAAAACAAAGATTTCAAGACCAAGAACACTCAAATCGGTTCATTTTTGCGGCCGGAAAAAACAAAATAGAAAACACTAAAAATGCAAATATATCGGGAGTACTGTGAGTTATTCAAATTTCAATTGAACAGGGTGTTAGGTCTTGCCGAGACAAACATTTCAGTTCAAGAAATTTGTAAAAAGGTTGAGAATTGTGGGAGCTATGGCCATTTTTACTTCCATATTTACAGAGAAATGTAGTAATCGTCCTAAATTCGAGGATCGGAACGAAGCTTCAGAAAACACTTTTACTTATACAAATTCACTCAGAATCACTTCCCAAACAAGTGTCTGAGTGTCCGTCTGTGGTCATTTACAAAAATTTGTTCAATCGGGATTTGAATAACTCACAGTACTTTTGATATATTTGAATTTTTAGTGTTTTCTTTTTTTCCGGCCACAAAAATGAACCGATTTGAGCATTCTTGGTCTTGAAATCTTTTTTATCTTGCATAATATGTGGATATTCTTTATGCCCCATAACTCGGCGTAATTTTATTTTTAGACGAGTTTTAAAATTAGCATAGAGAGTTTTTCGACATTTTTTACCTAAACCCCCTCAAAAGTGGTCAAAATATGATCAAATTGTGCCATACTTCAACTTTTTAAAATATGGAAGTATTGTATGTTGTCTACGAGCCACTGGTTTGTATTAGATAGAAGGTTGGTTTATTGGAAAAAATATCAAAAAAAAAAAATGTGCGCTGCTGGAATTTGTTTTCTCTGTGTAAGTGCAAATGAAATTAATTTTCCCTCGTCTTAGTTGTCACCCCGTTGGACATCGGATTGACTGACATGTAAAGCTGCGTGTGGGCCGTGGATGGCATGATTACTTCCTTCGGTCGACCTGCCCTCCAGCCACCACCTCTTCCATGATCAGGTCGAATTTTTCGAGTTTTTTCAGATATTATTAGGCCGACCCCAGTCAAAATGTCGTAGTCCGAAATAAACCTCACTGACTCCTCTACACTGCCGCACTACTTATGATATACCTTCTCTTCCGCACTACTCTTTCCACATCCGCCAAAACTCGCAAACGTCAAAGTTTATTCACAAAACGTCAACTCGTCTGACATGTGAGTGATTCATTTGGGCGGAGTGTGCGATGAAAGGCTTAAAATCACCGCGTCCCATAGGCTGGGATCTGTGTAAACGAACCGAAGGATTGATACGCACGGTTATAGGCCGCTATTAATATCGAAAAGTCGAGATGAATCGGAATTATTAATAAATTATCGAGTCTTAACATTTTTCACGGTTAATAACGAACAGCAGCACTGAAGGAACGATCGAGCACTTATTATTCGCTCGTTTAGAAGAACATGTTCAAAAAAATAATATATAACTTTTGGAAAATTTCCGAAATTGTTTTTATTTTTTTTACACTGAAAAGTAGGTATTAAATATTTTAGACAGGTAATTTTGAAATTTTTGGATGTTTTCAAACTATTTTCATACATTGTTAATATTACTGTTTCTTGAGGTAAGTAACTGCAGTGGGTTTCACTTCTAGAACAGTTATTTGTTGCTCACGTGAGCCCATCAGCTCAATTTTCCTGACGGCACCTACGTAATTCTGTATTTATTCCAATCCAGGCGCAGGTTAGACTCTGAACCCGCACGACTGCCGAGTCTTCATGGTCATCTATTTTGCCAAATCCATCATCACTGATTCTAGGTCTTCGGAGGTTAGTGGAAATTAAAGTCAAGTCCATAGCCAAAGTCCATTCTTTGTTGACGTATGAACTCAATGAAGTCAGTTGGTCCAACATAACGGGGTAAATCAACCTAATAACTAACAGCCTCTAAAATATCCCGCACGTTGATAAATGTTGAAGGAAAATGCGAAATGAACAAGACGACAGTTTGCGGCTGTTCTAATTCAAATCGCCACCCATCTCAACGTGTAGCTGCTTATTTATACGATTTACATAAATTCTATATAGCAGAACCAGCTGTTTCTTCGGGCCCTAACGTCCGTGTTTACGCGTTACGTGTCGTCGTGCAGAAATGAGTGACTCAGTCCAGGAAAGCAAACATCATCCGAAAACTATGTTGGCAACTTGACAAATCTGTCGTCGCTTTTGAGATCCGAGGCCCTTGAGATGAGTTGGAAACTGAGGATGGCTACATTTCCAACACCACACGATATTATAAAAAGTCTTTCTTTCTGGGCTGACGTCACTTGCGCGAGCCATGATCCCAACGCTTTTGTTGAGGTGTGGAAACTACAAATTACAAACGTGAGCAAGGTCGATTTTCGGTGATAACCAGCGGTGCGTAGATAATTACAGAATACTTACATATTTTGATACATACATTTTCGACACAGTTTGATTGTATTTTGACTACTTTCGAGGCTTTTTAGGTAAAAAATATATTTAAAAACCCACTATGCAAATTTTTAAACTCTCCTGAAATCAAAATATGTTAGTTATCAAAATACAAAAACTGTCCACGTATTCTGCAAGGTAAAACGAAGATTTTAAGACCAAAAACGCTCGAATCGGTTCATTTTTGTGACGAAAAAAATAATAAAACACTGAAAGTGCTACTATTTTGAAATTACTGTGAGTAATTCAAATCTGGTTAAACAGGGTGATAGGTCTTGACGAAACGCGCATTCCTATTCAAGAAATTTGGAAAAAGGTTAAGAATTAAGGGAGCTATGGCCATTTTTGTAAATTAGCACAAAATTTAGATCTTTTTGATTCAATTTGATCATATTATAACTATTTTGGAGACCGTGGTTCAAAAACGCCAATAAACTGCAAATCTTAAAAAGAGCCTAAAATAAAAATCCGAAAAAGTGTAGAAGACCGACAAAATTTGTATTTAATGCTCGCTGTTACGCCACCCGGAACCTCAATTCGTAAGTTCTAGAAAAATGGCAAATTTTGCAATACAATTAGAATCGGTGGAAGGGAGTTGACCATTCCTACAAAATTTTGCATGATTTGGAGCAAGGGTCGGCTAATTACGGGCTTTTATTTGTACTCTAAATTACCTATACGGTCTCCACAAAAACCGATTTTGACCAGATAAACGGCATACGCTCTTTTGAGGGCTAAAATGTGCGCTATAAGATGATATCACCAAATTTCCAGTTTAGTGAAGTTTTAGAAAACTCATTAATTACCCAAATTATTATCTTACTGCAAAATGGGGAATAGAAAGGTTTACAGGACCAAAATCGGTTCTTTGCCGACTCGACTTACTTCTCCTTGGTCGTTGCTGGCGTACAGCTTATCATCGTCGGTGTACACTTTGATGATATCGTTCTGCTGTTTTTCCAGTATGGTCTTCTTCAGATCCCACGTGCCCCAGTTCCAGGCTTTGAGCGTTCCGTCGTTGGAACACGAGTAGAGCGTGTCGCCCAGGACGGCCAGCGAGTAGACGTTCACCGGATGTGCGTCGATTGTTGCCACATGGTCCAAATCCTGGGTCCAAATCTGGAAAACCAGCGGTGCGTAGATAACACAAAATACTTCCATATTCCCATACGTACATTTATGACACAGTTTGATTGTGTTTTGACTGCTTATGAGGGCTGTTAAAGTCAAAAATATCAAAAAACTCTCTATGCAAATTTTAAAATTCGCCTATAATGAAAATACGCCCGGTTTTCGGATTATAAAAAATAGCCACATATTCTGCAAAGTAAAACGAAGATTTTAAGACCAAGAACGCTCAAATCGGTTCATTTTTGTGGCCAGGAAAAAATAAAATAGAAAACACTAAAAATGCTAATAAGTCGGAAGGACTGTGAGTTATTCGAATTCCTATTCCTATCGTAAATCGAGCGAGAAAATCGGGGAAAATACTCGAAAAATTCCCAATCGATGGCATCACCTTTAAAACCCACTTTTTACGTTCTTGCAAAACTGGCATGTAATTGTAGACAAATTAAATTTTTGATTACTGATCTGAAACGCCTGGGTTTAATATCATTTCGCGGATAATGAAAATGTCCTTAATTATTGTGGGAAAAAATTTCGAATTTTATCCTGAATTTTGATGCGCTTTTATTTCGGTCTTTCGGTGAGTCGTGTATCGGAATTCGCATGTTTGCTATAAGCGACGTAATATGCAAAAAATATTCAAAATCCATTCTACCCCGAAGGTATTTATTGAGCCATTTTTCGTATTTTTCCGCCCAACAAGGCAGAACGAGATAGAGGAAATCTCCTTGGGAGAGGCCGAAGTTATTTTTACGAAGAGGAAATTCTTTTTTATATACGCTGTACGTATTTATAGCGAAGAATCCGAGAATGTTAAAAGTCCCTCAAGTTGGGTATACCTAATACTGGCAAATCTCAGGGAACGAAGGCCTTCGCCGTTTTTCTTTTTGGAAACTTTTTTTTACTATCGTAAACATAAATCACTTGTCCTCCTTCGGCCACACGCGGGGGACTGCCACAATTCTTTTGAATGAAGAATCCCTTAACGAGGTCGCATTTAGCTCGAAATTTATGCGCTCCGAGGGAAAAAGGCCGGGCGCCCTATCGAGCAGGAGATAAATCCGAAATTCTTCGACGGGGAACTGACGCGAGTCGAAATGATTTACCAAACCAGTGCGTAGGTAACACGCAATACTTCCATGTTTCGATACATACATTTTTGGCACAATCCGATTAGGTTTTAAATGATTTTGAGGTTGTTTAGGTCAAAAATATCAAAAAACTCATTATAATTTTTAAAATTCGCCTAAAATAAAAATAAGCGAAGTTATCGGGATATAAAAAATATCCTCATATTTTGGAAGGTAAAACAAAGGTTTCAAGACCAAGAACGCTCAAATTGTTTCATTTTTGTGGCCGGAAAAAAATAAAATAAAAAACACTAAAAATGCGAATATATCGGAAGTAATGAGAGTTATTCAAATTCCGATGAAACATGGAGTTAGGTCTTGCCGAAACAGACATTTCGGTTCAAGAAATTTGAAAAAAGGTTGAGATTCGAGGGAGCTATGGCCATTTTTGTAAATGCCGACGATGATTTTCTCACTCGAAGGGAAAAATATAAAACGAGCTCATTTTTTTGCAATTCTACCTAGCTAAAGTACCGAAAATTTAGCCTCGGAGCCCTTGCCAATGTGTCTTGCCCCTGAACCGCAGTATTTTCCGTGCTACAAATACAAATACGAGTGACACATTCTGTTATACCGTTGAGCTGAATGGGTTTGGCACGGCAACATTAGGTATCTTTATGTAGGTAAGTATGAGAGTTATTTGTCACCGGATGTGAGCAGGTGTGCTCGAGAGAAAGACAGACTCGAAAAGCGGGATAACTGAAAAGGAACGGAGAGAATGATAAATGATTAGCATTTCACCTTCTCCGCTCTCCTCGTTCAAGAAGGTTTAGTTTTCTGGCAGTGTTCTCACTTTTTTGGCGGGGCTGTCACGCGAATATGTAACTACAAGCGAGGGGGACCATTTATTTTTGAGGAACTACCATTTTTAGGATGAAGGCATGCCGTGATTCATACTGGACACGGCTGACCTCCATTGAGGTGCGCACCGCCATTCTGGTTTGTTCAATAATAAACCATTGTAATCGCCCGAGAAATTTTTTTCTAGAATCGCCCAAAAATGTTCATAGTTAACGTTTCAAGGGTGTGGAATCCGAATCACCCTTTCCTACCGAACAGCTCTAGATTTTTTTGTTGACATTTTCAGCGAATATCAAACTTGGGCCGAGACAGCCCCTCATTCTTTAGCCGACCCAATAGGCTTCTATAAAAATAGGTAGAAATATTGAAACCAGTGGTGCGTAGATAACTGCCCTTTTTTTGAAACGTAAAAGTGTGACACATTTTGACACAGACTGCGAGCATTTTTTGATTTTGTCAGATTCAGTTTGGGAGTGCGGCACAGCGTCTACGCGACAGTGCGTCAAATGTCTTCGACGCTTCGCCACGGACTATTTTTTTGACGCACGGCCGCGCAGACGCAACAACAAAATCTTCAGTATTGATTAAACAAAAGAGAGTATTAAACAAAATCTTTGTTTTACCTTGCAGAAAACCTACGTGGATATTTTTAATTTTCCGGTAACTTGACAAATTTTGATTTTAGGCGGGTTCTAAAATTTGATAAAAACCTAGTGAGTTTTTGTCATTTTTACTCCATATTGCCTCCAAAGTAGCCTAAACATGATCAATTTGTGTCAGAAATTAACGCAGTAAAATATGGAGGTATTGTGTGCTATGATTTAAAAGGCGCAAAATTACAAATTCAGGACTTACCTACCTATATGAGGAAAACAATGTTTACTGAACATACCTTTCCCTCGACTTCGGTGATATCGCTAAAAATTCCCCTCCCTAAGACCTCGAAGCCCGATTTTTGATTTTTGAATTTTGAAAAAAAAAAATTTTTTTAATTTTTAAAAAGTGGAAAAAGTGAATTTTAAACCAGTGGTGCGTAGATAACACACAATACTTCCATATTTTGAAACGTAAAATTGAGACACAATTTAATCATATTTTGACTGCTTACAAGGGTGTTTAGGTCAAAAATATCAAAAAATTCACTATTCAAATTTTAAAATTCGCCCAAAATAAAAATTCGCTACATTTTCGGAATATTAAAAATATCCACATATTCTGCAAGGTAAAACGAAGATTTTGAGACCAAGAACGCTCAAATCGGTCCATTTTTGTGGCCGGAAAAAAATAAAATAGAAAACACTAAAAATGCAAATATCTCGGAAGTACTGTAAGTAATTCCAATTCCGATTAAACAGGGTGTTAGGTCTTGCCGAGACAAACATTTTAGTTCAAGAAATTCGAAAAAAGGTTGAGAATTGAGGGAGCTATGACCATTTTTGTAAATGACCACAGACGGACAGACGGACAGACGGACAGACGGACTAACGGACTAACGGACACACGGACACACAGACACTTGTTCGGGAAGTGATTCTGAGTAAATGTGTATAAGAAAAAGTTTTTTCTGAAGCTCCGTTCCGATTCTCGATTTTAGGACGATCCCAATACTTCCATTTACTCTGTAAATATGGAAGTAAAAAGTGAGTTTTTAAATTTTAAAAAAGTGAAAAAGTGAGTTTTAAAAGTGAAAAAAGTGAATTAAGTGACAACACGGGCACACGGGGACACGGGCGGGAAGAGAGAGAGATTCCTGCGCTATTCACTTATCTGCATTTTCTAATTTTTTTGCACGAGCAACGCCGGGCGGGTACAGCTAGTATACTATAATTTCATCGTTTTAAGATAGTATTATATTTTATTTATTTATTCTCTCCGCCAGCTAAATATATTGCGCGTTGTTTCAAGTCGTTCAGGAAACTGAGAAGTGCGACAGATATAGAAAACAAAAACAAGTCGTGAAAATCCAGTTCATTGTTTTGATGCCAAAAGGAGAGGAAAACATTTCGTTGACGATGTGTATCTCATTGAGAAACCGTTTGGCTCTTTAGCAAAATCTCGAGACAAATAGTTTTTCAGCCAAGTCAGCGACATCGCCATTTAGCGAGACTTTAGAGAAACTATGAATGAAATTCACTATCTACTATCGCCACCATCGATAGTGGGAATTGCCTCGCCGGAAAGATTCCTCAATTATTGAAATTGTCCTAAAACTGAACCAGTGGTGCGTAGATAACACACAATACCACCATATTTTGTAAGTGTGACACAATTTGATCATAATATTATAATCGAAATATTATTTTGACTGTTTTTGAGGGTGTTAAGATCAAAAATGTCGAAAAACTCACTATGCCAATTTTAAAACTCGCCTTAAATGAAAATACGCCAAGTTTTTGGAATATGAAAAATAACCACGTATTCTGCAAAGTAAAACAAAGATTTTAAGACCAAGAACGCTCAAATCGGTTCATTTTTGTGGACTGAAAAAAATAAAATTGAAAACACTAAAAATGCAAATATCTCGGAAGTACTGTGCGTTATCCAAATTCCGATTAAACAGGGTGTTAGGTCTTGCCGAGACAAACATTTCAGTTCAAGAAATTTGAAAAAAGGTTGAGAAATGAGGGAGTTATGGCCATTTTTGTAAATGACCACAGATGGACAGACGGACACACAGACACTTGTTCAGGAAGTGATTCTGAGTAAATGTGTATAAGAAAAAGTTTTTTCTGAAGCTCCGTTCCGATTCTCGATTTTAGGACGATCACAATACTTCCATTTACTCTGTATACAGATATATTTATAAATATGGAAGTAAAAATACGAACCTACCTCCATTGTGAATGTCTTTCTGTCAAAATTGCTTTTTGAAGTTGGGGTTCGGACACCGCCGATAAGTGATTTGAATTAAATCAAGTTCAGGAAGTGTGTCAATCAGCTAATCGTCGAAATAGAAACGTATAACGTGATAACGCTGACCTTAATTTTTCCTTCGTCACCGCCGCTGACAAGGTATCCATCGTTGTAAAGAAGAACGACGACGTCGTTGTCGTGCTTCGATTCCTTGGCCGTCGCGTTCAATTTGAAATATGGCGAGTCCACCAAAGCCGCCGCCCTTTGCTTAGCCCGCCACGCCATCGCGATTACCTTTTTCCGATTTTCTCTACTTGATTTTTTCTGTCTTTTGCCAACAATCGATTTCCGGCGACTACCCCTGTAACGCCCGACTTTTGAGCAAAAATTGCTCGTTCGCCGTCCCCGGAAAAAATACCAATTCTATAATAATGTCAGCCCCTGGACGAACCCTTGGATGGGAATAATCTCCTCGCGAATTTTCACCTCGTTCGAACCGATTTTCACAATTTGTCACCAATCGTGCGAAATGGCCGTCGTGGATGGCGACGACTGGTCGGAAATGGCGGACGACGACGGATTGACGGGCGAGCGGCTACGGCCAGCTCCCTCTCCAAGTCCAGGATCTAGGACTAGGAAAGGCTAGGCTGGTCTAGTCTAGTTTAGGAGGGCAGGATGACCCTGGCTGCCACCCTGGGCAGGGCTTGAACCCTCCCGCGAGTTCTACTCCTTTTCTGCCCCCACGCGAATGGAATATGCGAGTTCTGAGCCACATCGCATCACCTCATCCTCGACGACATCTATTTTTACTCAGAATCTACCGGATTCAGTCAATTTTTCAGGCCTTCTCGACGTTTTATTAATATGGAACGGCTTGCTCGATATTATTTTTAGAGGCGAAATAAATACCTGTTTGATACGGCGGAAAATTCCGCCCCCCGTCAATCCATCCTCTGCACTTTTGACTCTTTCTTGTAGATTTTATTGAATTTCTCGTATCAGTCGATCGTCGAGTCGTGCCAGTTTTAGAATTCATTGATGGCCTTCTTGTTGCCCTTGAAATGCGTACAATTTTGCTGTCCTCGATCGGCCAGTGGAGGCACCTGTTCTAAATAAATCTCCCAACGGAAACCTTCAATCCTCGCGAGCCATAGGAACTACATTTTTCAAGTTTACTTCTAGATTTATGTATTCGCTCGAGCTATAATAATATCATCCTCGCAGAACCGATTCGACTACATTCCATAAACATGAATATGTTAGGTGAATCACAGGAGTTAATCATCGTTAAAAGCCTTGGGACTCAAAAATAAGTAACTACCTTATCTTTAACTATATCTAAATGCTTGGGCCGATTTCACCGTTCATGGTGGTGCATTGATCACTAACTCATAGTACTCATGCTCCTGAACAATCCTTGAATTCACAAAATCTTTTGATTTTCATCCAAAAACGCACTGATCTACAAACTCAACATCGATATCAAAGTCAACTTCGAGATCGAAGTCAACTTCGACTTCAAACTCAACATCGAGATCAAAGTCAACTTCGAGTTCAAACTCAACATCGACATCAAAGTCAACTTTGAGATCAAAGTCAACTTCGAGATCAAAGTCAACTTCGAGATCAAAGTCAACTTCGAGTTCGAACTCAACTTCGAGAACAAAGTCAACTTCGAGTTCGAACTCAATTTCGAGATCAAAGTTAACTTCGAGTTCGAACTCAACTTCGACTTCAAACTCAACATCGAGATCAAACTCAACATCGTTATCAAAGTCAACTTTGAGATCAAAGTCAACTTCGAGTTCAAACTCAACTTCGAGATCAAAGTCAACTTCGAGTTCAAACTCAACTTCGAGATCAAAGTCAACCTTGAGATCGAAGTCAACTTTGAGATCTAAGTCAACTTCGAGATCAAATTCAACATCGAGATCAAAGTCAACTTCGAGTTCAAACTCAACATCGACATCAAAGTCAACTTCGAGATGAAAGTCAACTTCGAGATCAAAGTCAACTTCGAGTTCGAACTCAACTTCGAGATCAAAGTCAACATTGACTTCAAACTCAACTTCGAGATCAAAGTCAACTTCAAGATCAAATTCAACTTCGAGATCAAAGTCAACTTCGAGTTCGAACTCAATTTCGAGACATAGTCAACTTCGAGTTCGAACTCAACTTCGACTTCAAACTCAACATCGAGATCAAAGTCAACTTCGAGATCAAACTCAACATCGATATCAGAGTCAACTTTGAGATCAAAGTCAACTTTGAGATCGAAGTCAACTTCGAGATCGAAGTCAACTTCGAGATCGAAGTCAACTTCGAGATCATAGTCAACTTTGAGATCAAAGTAAACTTCGAGTTCAAACTCAACATCGATATCAAAGTCAACTTCGAGTTCAAAGTCAACTTTCCAAATTCCTAGAGCTGGAATGCTTCTGTAGCCAAGGCTGTTACACACAGTAATTCCGATATGCTTTGTTTTTATGTTTCTTCTCTAACTGGGCGCAATTACTAAGCGATTTGATAGTTTTTGGTCTTAAATTTGCTGTTCGGAGTACACGCGGACATTTTTAATCTGAAATGAAATTTAATGAATTGAAAAAATGAAATTTCTGTGTCGACCTATAAAAAAAGTTTCGTCTACCACAGCTACTTTGCTGTTAGACACATGTGTCGGTCATCGGGTAAGTACAGAGCAATCGATCAATCTACTATCGATTCTCAACCAAGCATTTTTTAATGATGCTCAATTTCTCAAGTGTTAGGTAGGTGGATGACTGGAAATAATAATGATAATGATCTGAGGTAGGCACCTACGTACATTCACGCTCAGTAATTTCATTTCGGCGGTGACGTTCCTGCTTATCGATCATTGAGTCTGTAAGACATCAATCGATTTATGAGTTGCGATAATCGCAGTGTTCTCTAGCTTTTTCTTATCATAGAAAAAGAAGAAGACGTCAAAAAGGGCGGTGTTGCTCCTTGTTGATAAGTGTGTTGCTCATTGCTCTTGCCGGGTCCACCGATCTATTGTTTATCCCCGTTATTATTTTTGATTTTTCTTTATTTTATTCTATCGAATCCAGTATGGCATTAGAGTAATGGTGTCAAAGATGGATTATCTCAGCGGAGAGGTAAGATAATCAATCAGTTAAATATTATTGAAAATATATACATTCGGAATGATACTGAATTGACTACATCGAGACAAGCATCGGAATTCATAAAAATTTATCTTCAATCTCTCTCTTTAAAAGATAAAAATTTATCTTCAATCTCTCTCTTCAAATGCTCTCGATTTGCAAAGACTAGAAACCAGCTGTTCCAGTTTGTCTTCATCCGAACCGCAAGGTGTCCTGGGCGTAGCCTGCTGCCCAAGGGAATTCAGGACATGCCGCCCCTTGCGCTTTTAATTCTCATGTACTTCTAGTCCAGACCGCTCATGGCCTCAACCCTGGGAACTTCATTAGTAATCGAAGCTCTAAAGTGCTAATGCTAAGGTGCCGGTTCTGTTCAGTGTGTTGATTTAGCTATAACATGTGCGAACGCTGGTGGCGTCTTCGCCTTTCACGAACTTCGCGCGCATGTCAGATTTACGCTAGTCCAGCATTGAGCATTTGATTGAGCCATCAAATGAGCATGGTATTTTTTCGTGCTGGGGGACTATTCTGCGATTCTGGCCCGTCTCCTTCTCCCATTTGCAAATGGACTGCCTCAGTATTCTTCAGAAGCGAGGCTGATGTGACATGGGAATGGACTTTTGAGGTCTCTTCCTCCATCAACATCCGATTCTCACATTACAGTCGCGAAGAAGCAGCTGAAAAAGCTGCTTACCCTGAAGATCGACCTTCGAAAAAGGTCGTCTTCAGGTCTTTCCCTTTCATTTACTTCTGCAGCTATTAGAGCAACTATGCTAGTTATCGGGAGGACAGGAGCTACGAATGGAAGCAATCGGACACATTGGGCTCAATCAATCAACCGACGATGGAAGAATCCCGCTTTGTAACATCAATTAGGCGATCAACGCGCATTTGCGATAGAACGATCCTGCCCGTGGGAGTCTTTTTCGAACCTCGGCTGACTATCAGTGGGAGCCTTTTCAGTAAAACTACATCTGTCTGGGTGAATTAACTTCTCGGCAGTTTTGATCATATTGTTCAGTCGCCAATTGGGATGACCCTGTCATCTGACGGCATTCTCGCAAACTAACGAGAAGGTTTCATCCCTTGTTATACGAAGCGCTGACGGTTTCGATCCCCTGTGGAGGTTAGCAATCCAAAGATCTTTCGGTTATCGGATTGGACACAGATCGTGACACTTCCACCCCTGGAAGTAGTAGTGCCCCATGGATACCTCAGCCATTTTGGAAATGCTGACCTTCCAAGCAGCCCCTCGGTCGTTTGCAAACATGCCACTCGCCCTTCCCTGGCCTCTTGGTCAGTCGCCAATGCAGTTGGAACATCAATGTTAACCTCTCTTATCCCCAGCGAGCCCTTCTATCGTTCATTCAAAGGCACCTTAACGAGCTTATGACTTACCTTGAGGTTGGCTGCATGTACTCCCAATAAGAAGATGCCGACCTCCCGGAGCCTCCTAGAAGACCCACCCATGGTCGTTCGCGCATATGCTACCTTCTCAAAGCATAATCCTTGCCTTTCAGTCGGCTCCATGAACATGCAATATGACGATGCCAGCCTCACGTGCCTTCTCCTCCTCCTACAAAAATGGCACTCTTTCGAAACCGACTTCTTGCTCAAAATCGTCACTCAAATGCTCAATATGAAGATGCCAACCTTCCATGGCCTCTTTGAGCGCCACGGTCGTTTGCACACCCGCCTTTCTCACAAAGCCAACTTCTCACCTTTCGTCAGTCGCATTACCGCAATAGTCTCTTAGTCGCTCACAGACGCGCTTTTCATAACCGATAAACAAAAACCAAAGTTAATGCTTGCTTCTGAGGGACGGCAAGACGTGGCAGATGTCTGCCGGATGTGGGACTAGGAAGTAGGCATTTCTGCTTATCGTTGCAACCCGAGAACCAGTCCAAATTCTGGATGAGCAGTAAAGAAGCTCCAGTTTCCTGGTTCCAACACAACTCTGGTGCCACTTTGGCCTCGCTCATCAAAAATTCTCAACTCCATCATGGTAAAGGTTCTACTTTCCCTTTTGAACAAACTTTTTGACCCATCATCCGTGTTCATTCTTCATGAGGGATGGGGTTCATCTCTGACCGATGCACTCCTTAATACCTACTTATGTTTTGAGAATACAACTAGGTATGTCTACCTTAATTTTACCGTCGTCAGCCCCCGTCGCCAGTTGGCCTTTGTGATAGACCGATGTCACGATGTCCTTCGTGTGTCGCACTCCTTCGGCTGCCACTTTGCTCACCTTCCCTGGCAAAGGTTTCACTTCGGTTTCTTCAATGTTCGGAAGCGGCACCTCGTTGCCCATAATGTTGACGTCCATTGACATGTACATCATGCTGTCCATTTTCTGAAGAATGAATAGATTTGCACTATTACAAGTACCGGTATAGATGAATTGAACACATTCAAAACAAACGCTATCCTTACGATGGACTACAAACGTATTCGCTTGCACAATTTGGCGTTGCACTCACTCCGGTCCTCCCTCACCACACCCCCGTCTTCCTTCTTGCCCTTACCATTCCTTCCCTTCTCCCGCCGAGGCTTCGTTCCAATGATGATTTTGTTTTCAGACAGAATTGATGGAGAAGTGTGAGAATAGTATGGTAATAAATTTATTATTGAGTTGGTTGCTGTTTCAGAAACTGTAAAATGATTGAGAATCTTTTTTTTTCTTTTTCATTTTGACTTGAGGGTGCAAATGCGCCTGTGCTCCTGCCAGCAGCCGCCTCTGATGGTGACATTTAGGAATGGCGTTAAATCGAAGTACCATGCGTTTTTATCTATCAATAGTGTATCTACCAATAGTTTTGAAAGCTATAATACAGTCTGGAAATTTTGATATTAGGTAGAATAAACCTCTGCGTTTGGAATACCTCACACTTCTCTGTCATATTCGATTACAAAATTTTGAAAAGATAATGACTTCAGATAGCAAATATTTTAGTTATTGTTGCAGAATGTTGATTTTGTTATTGGAAAAACAACTTTTTAAAAATTCTGACAGTAAAAATTTCCGTTTTTTTTGCCGTAGCGGCCAACCCCGGTCGCCCCACACACCCCTCTGTCAGAGGGGATGCCTCAGTTTCTGTTGTTATGTTGTTAGTTTCTGTTGTTAGTTCTTGGAAACATACCTGTTGATCTCTGCTGAGTATGCCGGCTCACCCTTGCGATCAGCTGTGCCTTGTCAACACCGCAAAATTAACTTTCCGAAGACTGTCACTCCGTCGAAATACTTGCGCGTCGACTTGCTGCGCTTTATTTGAGCGTTCCTATTTTCGCTTGCCTGCTCCCCGTTGGTACACAATCGCGTTGCTCCATCTACAGGCTCAGCCGGCCAAGCCCCCCCTTTTCTCTGTTTTTGGAGCGAGCTTTTAAAAATGGAATGTTCCGGAACAGTCTCGACTGAATGGTCTAAATTTAAAAACGATCCGATGAAAATACTGCGTCCGAGTTGGCTCTTTGGCTTCTGTCACTGGTTAGACGAGGGCGTAGGCGGGTGCTAATTGGAAAGCCATGCGTATAAATCTGGTTGTCGGACAGTAAGGGCCAATTTCACCAACAATGAAATTTCGAAGGTGAAGCGAAATAAAAAAATTTTGAACACGTGGTTTCGTTTGTGTCAAGATACGACGTTACCATCAAGGTCAAGGAAAAACTAGGTTTTCATTGTCGGTGAAATTGGCTCTAAGCTGGCGTAATGAGGTCATTAATTAATGAATGACTGATGCGTCAGACTCCAGCATTATTCATTCCAGATCGGCCTTCAGTTTTTCAACTTTTCTAAGAAATCATCTTTTATGAAATATACGCAAAAGCAAAAAATCAGGAGTACCTAGTTGAAAAATCTGAAATTGTCTCGACTTTTCGCAGGTGTTTCCACATTAACAAATGTGAAGAACTTGCAAGTCCTTAAATTAAGGACGTATCGGAGAATTCTGGAACAGCTTTTTTCCTGCAGACAATCGCAAAGTGAACCAATTGTTGAAAAAAAATAAATAAACAATGATTGCCTGAAAAACGGCTAAACGAGTCAAGGATACCTTTTTTTCGCGCTCTGAGAACTTTGAAAAGTATTAAGAATCCAAGTATTCGCCTCCGAGTTTCAGTTAGTGGATGAAAATCAGTCAGAAACACGTTTAGTAACCTTTTCAAATCGGTTACTACCATTTAAAAATTAAAGGGAAAACGGAAAATTTGAAAAAATTCGAATGGAGCAGACTCGATTTCTTGCTCCTGCTTACATATGAAAACTAAAGCGAGTACCAAAAACTTGTCCGAAAAAAAACCTTCCGAAAAATTGTCATCGGATTGTGGGAGCAGTGCAGGCTTGGAAGAGTTTGGGGAACTATCTGTCCTATATTCTCCCAAACACTTGTGACTCGAACTCAACTTAAACTTCAACGCTAACTGAACCTGGAACTCAAACGTAAACTCAATCTGAAATTCAAACTTACCAAAACTGGAACAGAAACTCAAACTATAACTGAAACACTAACTCAAACGTCAACATGAACTCAAACTCCAACTTAAACTCAAAACGTTTATTCGAACATACTCTTGAACATGAACTCAAACGTAAGCACAAACTTGAACGTGAACTCCAACTTGAACTCAGACGTGAACTCAAACTTTAACTCAAATTACAACTGAAACATTACCACAAACTCAAACTTAATCTCAAACTCAAACTGAATCTGGAACTCAAACTTGAACTCTAACTGAGCTTGAAACTCCAATTCAGTTTGAGATTGAGTTTCAGTTTGAGTCCCTGCTCGAGTTTAAGTTCAAATTTAGGTTTGAGTTTCAGTCCTAGTTTCAGCTTTAGTTTGAGTTCGTGTTTGAGTTTGTATTTATGATTGAGCTTCAGTTTGAGTTCGAGTTTTAGTTTGAGTTTCAGTTTTAGTTTAATTTGGACGGCATTAAGCAGAAAGATACCAACCACAAAAAATGACAAAATGAGATAATAGCACTATTAGAATGGGCTAGATCAACTATGCTTTCCACAAAAAGAAGCATTTTTTTTTATAAGGCTTTCCTTCCGAAATTTGAATTTGAAAAACACAATCACCTCAGGATTCGTATGCTTGAAAAAACTTTGAAGCCTGATTACTCGAAACTAGGTTTTTGTGGTTGGTTCCTTTCTGCTTAATGCCGTCCATTTTCAGTTCGGGTTCAAATGTCAGTTTGAGTTTCAGTTTAGTTTGAGTTCAAGTTTGAGTTTGACTTTCAGTTCAAGTTTGGGTTTGGTTTTCAGTTTGAGTTTGAGTTCAAGCGTAAATTTGAATTTCAGTTTTAGTTTGTGTTCAAGTTAGCGTTCACTCAAATTGTGTAAAAAATTTACGCATCAAAATATGGAAGTATTGTATGTTATCTACGCACCACCGGTTTTTTAGATGAATTTTTCGTCTATCTCGAACAATCGCCATAATTCTCCATATCTTCCGTATATCTCCATAGTTCGTTCGATCGATTGATGAATCAATTAATTTTCCATTTCAGGATGAAGACGGGTGGAGCGTGGCGAGCAGTTCTATGACGGCTGGCGACACAGCCGACTCGCGGTGTTCAACCCCTTCGAATTCAGCTTTCGACGATTCGACGACCGGGGGTGGCCGAAGACCTCGGGGGCGGAGGCAGCCGAAACGGAAACGGAGTCGCGGCCCCGGCAGGCAACGGCCGAATTTCGACTACCAATATACGTAAGGGATTCTTCAACAGGTGCTATCTCCTTGCATGCTTGCAGGTATGGAGCTTTCCATATTTCGACAGTGCATCTGCTAAACTATGTATGTTGAAAACACAAAACTAGTGGAGGTGAAAAAACTTCCGATTACTGACTGCGCAAATGGAGATGACTACGGTTGGTTTAGGGCAGATTTAGGTCAGCCATCCGATTGCTGGAGGGGGGATGAACATGGGAACGTGGCTTGGAAACGCCAATAAAATAAATTTGGTTCAATTCCGACGCCAATCACAGCAATGCATTTGCTTACCCCCTTTACCAGCAATCGGATAGTGTAGTGCCGACTTTAGCCAACAATACACTATCCGATTGCTGGTGGAGGGGGAAACAAGTGCATTGCTGGGATTGGTCGAGGAGGCGCCGGCGTGGGATACAATCAAAATATGAAAGTATTGTGTGTTATCTACGCACCACTGGTTTTAAATACGAGTATGTCTATAACTCTTGAAATCTTTCCTGAAATCGATCATCAAGTCTGGACGATTCTGCTAGTCAAGCAGTTATTTCGTAAATTGCAGGTGCCACGTTCAAGAAGACCACAATAAACAGCTGTTTAGCCTGCAGATCAACCCGTACGTGGAACAGTTGGGGAAGATCGTGTTCGCCGCCGCCGGAAGCAACCGGATTACAGTTTACGAAGCGACCAACGGCGACGATGGCGGTGATATCAATTTACTCCAAGTCTACGCCGATCCGGATGTATCCTCTTAACAGCCGATTATCTCATTTTATTATTTTGAACCAAATTGACCACCTCTAAGTGTTTGAAATTTTTGAAGATTTTATAAAAAATATCGTCACGCAGTGGCAACACTGGGTCAATCATTTTTGCAATTTTTGAGGAGAGGCAAAACAGCTGATTATTGTAAAAATCATGAGTGACATGATAATAAGTTTCCCAAGTAGAGCCTTACTCATGAATTCATGAATTTATATTCATATAAAGTTAAGTATGGTTTTCGCCTGGTAACCGAAGTTGCCCCGGGCGTGCCCTGTCGCTCCAAAAGGTCGCAAACTAGTCACGACACGTCGCTAGTCCCACAGAAGTCCTAATATATTCCTGAACTTGTGAAATCTGCGGAGAGCGCAGTAAAATTTTGGAAAAAAATTCCTTAACTGATGGTCAGGAAGATGAAATATTCTACACGGTAGCCTGGAGCTATGACAAAGAAAATGGTCGTCCTCTTCTGGCGGCTGCGGGGCACCGCGGAATAGTGCGCGTCATTCCTCTCGCCGAACATTATCATTCTCGCAATATCACTGGTACGTGGCGCTTATCAGCATATTGTTATACGAGCAGTGACAGTTAAACATAACCTAAAATAACCTCGGCATTTGTGATTTCCTTTGAATAACCTCTTGACGGGGTTGATTCAACGATAACGAGCCTCAAATGATCAAAACCGGTTTAGCAGTTTTTGAAATAATTCAAGGAAAACCACCGGTTTTTTGTTTTCCCTTGAGTTTTTGGAATACTGTACCGATACTGTCTCCTCAAGTAATCCCCCAAAAGCACAAACCAACAAAAATCAAAAATTTTAATCGTTATCATAAAATTTCTCAAAAAAAAAAAAAAAAAAAAACATTTCTTCGAGGTTACATCTTAACGCCACTCCTCCGCAGCCCTGAACCTCCAATCCAGTCACCTGGAGATTCAAGGTAATTGTACCCGATAACTTTGCAGGACACGGCCAGGCCATCAATGAGCTCAAATTCATCCCCAACGAGCCCAATATGCTCGTCTCGGCGTCGAAAGATCATTCAGTCCGGCTGTGGAACATCAAAACTGGCGTGTGCGTCGCCATTTTCGGTGGCGCTGAAGGCCATCGCGATGAAGTCTTGAGCGTCGTAAGTGTTAACAGTCTGTTCTCCACCGGTTTAATAGACTTTACAGGACATACCCCCAAAGGTGCACAATGACTCAAAAAAAAAAACGCTGCTAAGTAGATTAGTGACATGGGTACATTATTTGTCTGGGTATCACAGAAAATTCAAGAAAGTTCAAATAGTTGAACCATACTAATGCTGATTTGTACCCTTTAACCTTTTCCGATTAGATCGCCCGGACAATACGCGTGCCCTCCCCCACCCTGCCCGTGACCCCTCCCCAATTTTCAGGGGGTGTTGTAAAAAAATTATCTCGATTACATAGGTACATTATCTGGAAATAATGTACGTAAATGCATCTTCGTCTGCAGGACTTGACTTTCGACGGTGACAAGATGATAACGAGCGGCATGGATCACTCGCTGATGATCTGGCGGCTGGACAAAGATTACATCGAAGACGCCATCGCTGCTTCTTACAAATTCTGCGCGTCCCGAAGCCGAAGAGCTTTTCCGACGGTTTGCGAACATTTTCCAGACTGGACGACGCGCAACGTGCATCGCAATTATATCGATTGCGTCCTCTGGTTTGGGAGGATGGTGCTCTCCAAGGTGAGCAGGGTGAACGTGAAAAAATTGTTGTCAAAAAGTTGAAAATCATGTTGGGACGATGATAGAAAAGCTGTCAAGCGCAAAATTTTGAATTTACAAAAAAAAAATTTTTTCGAGTTTTTGAGATTGTTAACATTTTTGGCTGTAACGCCACCAATATTGATTCTAAAAAATTGACAAAATAGCGGTACCAAACGGCAGACTACCTCGATATCCCCGAATGAAAGAATTTTTGAAATCGGATCAAATTCGGCTGCGTAAGAGCCTGTCTATGACAAGTTAACTTGAGTAACAGGTGGTTTTTTGAGCCGATCGCAGCCGGTTGTATGGTTTTTGAAATAATTTCCATTTTCGCAGTCGACCGAGAACAATATCATCCTGTGGCAACCGGGGAAGATCGGATCCGAGGAGAAGGAGATCAACCGGAATGACGATTGTTCGATCGTCAGGAAATTCGGCCTCCAAGGTTGCGACATCTGGTTCGTCAAATTCACCTTCGAGTACAACCGCAAGGTGAATTTTGCTTTAGCTTCTCTTTAGACCCTAATTAATTTTAAAAAATTGGTATACGCTAATTAGGTACAACAATTTGAATCTCTTGCAACAGGTACAATAATTGCAATTCTCATGAAAGTAATTACAGAATCCCTTTGTACTCGTGTTTTTTCAGCTGCTGGCCGTAGGGAACAAAGTGGGCAAAGTGTTCGTCTGGGATTTGGACGTGCCGCATCCGGGCAAGGCGCCCAAATTGGTGTTGAGCCACGCCAAATGCACCAAGGCCATCCGCCAGATAGCGATGTCGCGCAACGGCAGCGTCATGCTCTACTCGTGCGACGACGGCTCCATCTGGCGGTGGGATCAGGTCAACGTCAATTAGAGGCCGGCTCATTTTCTCCCCCGAGTTTCCACCTTGACAAATTATCAATGTTTGGTTTATTCGCAGTTTCTGTTATTCGTTAGGGGAGGGCCAGAGTTTAATGACGATTATTTTTTTTGGCATTATTCCTTGGCATCTCTGCCGTCTTTTGAAGCTTCTGTCAGAATCTCTCGTCAGGAAACTGAAGGTGCAGTCCACCTGCAGGGGCTTGCCGCAGGTGGCCTGCACTCGTTCCCTGATAGGAGTGCGATCGTATTCTGTTTCTTCTTCTATTTCACTTGTAGCCGGCTCTACTTTTTGTTATTAGTGATAACTAGGGATCGGATCCGTATGTGTTCACATATTTTTTTCTAGGCAATGTACTGATGTTTTTCAAGTAGGCGTGTTCATATTGACATTTTCTGAACCGTTTAAGCCCACTTTCATTTCACATATTTTGACATATTCCACTATAAATCCATATTTTTCAAATATTTGGTCCACAAAAACACATATTTGCTAATTTTGGGTAGTTTTCCCGAGGTTCACAACTAGAATGAATGAAATTTAAAAAAAAAAGGTTCATTTCTATAGAAAAATGAACCAAAATTTAGCAAATTTTGCTAATTTTTTTTTTTTTTAATTGGACAACTCTTTTTATGCGTTTTGCTTCAGACGGCGTACGGCGTACGGGAAAAAATTATTGCAGATTTTTATCTAGACACTCTGAAACGTAAAGGAAAAATTTTCAGGGGGCGATGAAAAAAAACCCGACCGATTACATAGGTACATTATTTCTGGAAATAATTTAACAAAATCTTGATGTTCATTTGGGTTTAAACATTTTTTTGAAAATATTTATACCGTTTTACATATTTTCCACATATTTTTTGAAAATATTTAAACCTTTTTATATATTTTCCACATATTTTTTGCAAATATTTCAACCTTTTTACATATTTTCCACATATTTTATGAAAATTAATACATATATATGTCACATATTTGGCATTTTTAAATACATAAAAATCCGATCCCTAGTGATAACTTATCACGAATGATGCCTGCCAAGGCCCTCTCTCTTCACTTAACCGTTGCCCTTGCCTCGCTTGTATAATTAAATGTTCTAATGCCGGGTTAACACCATTTCGCTTTCCAGTTGACTAAAGCCAGAGAGCTGGAAGTAGTCAATTGTGCGAATCTGAGAGGAATAGTGCGGAATTTGACTGACTCAATATAGTTGAGATAAAATTTCGTTACGATGCTACAGTGCGCATCGACGGGACGCAGTGTTGCCAAGGCGGGGACGTCAAAAACCCCTGAGACATCAAAAAACCCCCAAATGAGAAAAACTAATCCCCGAGAAAACCCCAAAAGTTAAGGAGGAATTCAAATTAAACTATTTCACGCAAAATAGGACCTGACTCCATATTATACATCTACAATTTTAAATTGTACTTAAAACTATATTATTTATTACTCATTCTTTCCGACTTACTATCATCCAATTTATTTACAACCCGACAAATAATTTTGACAACTGTAGCTCCCAGAGTCAGTCGAAACATCAATACAAATCTGCTACAAGCCTTTATTTGAGTACCTATCTTTCAAACCAAAAGCTCCGCATTCTTAGCTGGCATTTCTTCATTTTTCAATTTTTCCCAGTCCTCCTAACTTCCATAAAACTCCCAAATATTCCCCCCGGGCATTAAAAAAAAACCCCAATCTGGCAACACTGACGGGACAAGAAGGAATTACATGAGGGGAAAACGGCGTGGCTCCCAGGAGGAAGTTTCCCCGTTTGCGGGGATACCAATAGGTTTATAGTATCACACCAACGCTATTTAAGCAGTTGTTTTAATGAGATAGAGGCTATTTAATTTTTTAAAATAACATCGAACGCACTTCTTGAACTGCATTTTTGAAGCCAGTGCGTGTATTTTTAAGGACTCTGTGTGCACTTGTTTGTATATTTATAATCAGGTTTGAAACAATATCCTATCAATAAGACTCCTACTGAGTAATTAATAGCTATTTCATGCACCTTGATCCGGATAAGACCCAATGAGGGCGAAACTCAAGTTAACAAAGAAATAGGATGACTGGGACAATAGTAACTTAAGAAAATCCGAAAAAAACGACAAATTCGGTAATTTTTTACTCATTTGCAGACTTAATTTAAGTTTTCATTTCTTCCCGTACGTCCCACTGAAAAAAGGTTAAAATTTATAAAAATAATTCAAATTTCCCCTTGTAACTGAAAACGAAATGAAAAATCGAACTTAATTTTAAACTCAAGCTCAAACTAAAGCTAGTACTTATAGTGGTACTGCAACTGAAAATACTACAATTCTAATTAATTAGTTCTTAAATGAATTAAACTAATTTTTCAACTGTAACTAAAACGGAGACTAACTTAATATTAAACTCAAGCTCAAACACAACTGAACGTAAACAGTTTTATTGTGAGCTTGAGTTTCAGTTTGCATTTCTTTTTCAGTTCCACTTTTAGTTCAAGTGTCAGTTTTAGTTTGATTTTAAAATTGAGTTAGAGTTATGAAAAAATTTTATAGTTTGTATTATAGTTAATTAAAGAGTTAATGTACTAGAGTTGGTTTCAATTGCAGTTTCAGTTTTAGTTCAAGATCCGATTTAATTTTCAGTTCCTGTTTATAATTAAAGTTTGAGTAAAAGTCTAGTTTGGGTGTCAATTTAAATTTTAGTTTCACTTTTAGTTACAGCTTGATTTTAAAATTATGTTTCAGGTCCGAATTAAAATTCCATTCAAGTGATGAAATTTTGCTGTTCCAAGCCTGAAGTTTAATAACTAATAATCAAACATGTTATTTATAATAAAAACATTAATGGGCGACAGAAATTCGGAGGGAAGCAGGTGAGAAATTAATCCACTCGATTTTCGTCAATTCACTTTTATTGGAAAAATCGAACGGCTAGGTAAATCTTCTGTAACGATGTACGTATTTATTCTCGACCGTAACGTGATTAAGTCATTCGACATTGTCATGAAATTATGCATTATTATATAAATAGACACCAGCCACTCCGGGAGCGCACTATGTACATTTTCTTAGATGGGCGCCACCTCTACTCATCGCGCAAATTATCGCAGACTTACGCGAAATTAAAACAATAAAATGAAATCATCTATCTCTTTTCAACTGTAATATCCGCCGGGTTAATACTGGAGATTCGGGAGATATAGCGTTTTATCATCATATAATAATTTACTCGTTAACCTAGCATAATAATCACAATCGTTTTCCGCCAATCAACACCGATCACATTGAATGATCAAAAATTTTCTGATCTTATCCACTCGTTCACCAATTCACAGCGTTTTTTCTAATTAAATCGATAGTGTTAATCCTTCCGGATTCAAGAAATTAACGGAAGTACAGTGATCGTCCAAAAATGGGTATCAGATCGAAAAAAATCGTCTGAACGGGATCATTCTTTTACAGAATGGGCGAATTCGCTATAATTTTGTTGTCACTGTAGTAAAACCATACTAAATACTACCGGCGAAATCGTCCGCTTTTCTAACGATACTTATTTCACTGCTTCGATAATTCGAAATTTTTGATTTTCCCGCTCGCCACATTTTTCGTGACGCAAGATGCTATCGATTTCCGCTTTATAGGGCAGCTAGATGAATCTAATAGAATACTAGAGCGTGTCAATTCAATTCACTTCGTAAGTTTCAACGGGAAAACACTTTCAAAGTTTCAATCCCCGTACGCCAGTTGGAAAGCTATTCTATAGAATTTCTTCAAAATTGTAATTCGTTCAAAGTAGGGAAAATAATTTTTGGAAGAAGTACGGCCATTTTTTTAGTGTAAACAATGGAATTGAATCTTTTCTTCTTCTATTTTTCATGTCTTGTCTGGACGACATGGCGGACAGTGTTTATAATTCAATCTTTTCAATGCCTGTCCAAAATGGAGGCCAGTATGTTCATGATAAAAGGGCACATGTGTCTTGCTATAGACCCATAACAGCAACATCAAAAGATTCGCGTTGGACACTTTGACGTCACACCAGTCGGGCTAGGTCACACAAATCATGGGACTACCTTTGCATTCAAACACGAATTGGACGCTGATTGCGAACAACAAAATTACCTGAAGACCTTTAAGGGGTTAGAGTGAAACATAACCTAAAAAAGTACCTATGCGATACTCAATGGAAATCATTAGTTGTTTGGTCTTCGGTTTATAATTTTTTATAGATTTTTCACAAAAAACCTACGATTTCTGGTTCACATTCAATCACAAACCGCTTCAAGCACTGATTTTTTCTATGGGAATTATCCAATAAATTCATGCGGTTATAAACTTGTCATTTTTCAATTACGATTCCAAAACGCCGCAATTTTCAACAGGAAGTTTCACTCATTTCAAGATTCAGGAATTGCTTCCAACAACAACAACTTCCATGTGACGCTAGGACGACTCGCGCGGGCACGCGCACGCAAACGTTCATTCAATTGTACAAAGACGGAAGAGAAGGATGCGGAGGAGGGACGCTGGCATGGTGGCCGTTGGCATCGTGACGTGGTTCCTGCGGTGGTGCCGACGGTGCCAGGATGGGCCCCCGGCGGGCAGCGACGTGAGCCTCGGGCAGCAGGCACCGCTAAAGTGCCGCCGCGTCCCTCGCCCAATGTCAATGCCACTTGGCTTTCTGGGCGAATATGTCCGCCCTCAGGTTCTGAGCGAAGCAGATGCCGAGTATCTGAACAAAGCAAATGGAACAGTAAAAATTTATTCCAAAATAAAAATCGACAAACATTTTTGCATCACGCTGGATTATTCACATTCCCGCCTAAGGATGGAAATTCATCATTTTTGATCCTCAGAACCGGTTTCGACTCAAAACTGGCTCCTCTAGTTCACAAGGACTATGCAGAGCGCCTAAGTCTAGACTCTGGACAGTCGGGAGTCCTGCCAGAGAGTGAAATGTTTCAAAGCTGCCCTCAACATATGTCGGAAGTTCTGGACATAATCCGCAAAAACGCGCAATTTGCTCGTCATACCCCAAAGGACCGTTGAAAACGAGTGGTTGAAATTTGGGTGAAAGATCAACAGAATCAGGAAAAACATAAAATAAAAACATAATAAACATAACCTATACGTGCCTGAAAGAAGCAGATGGCGATCGCAGTCACAACTATGAGCAAGAGGTTCCGTTCGACCCATTCCTCACCCGCTTGTACGCAACCCTTCTCGTTGATGTCTTTCAGACCGTATTTCTTCAGAAAGAAAATAATTTCATTGGTGATTATCTGAATTTTTGATTTCTCGCAGTTGAACGCCCCACCCCCACCACCGCTAAGCAAGGTTAGCCATGCTCGCCGAAAAGGATTGTTAGTGCTACCATCAAAATCGCTGAAGTCAAGTTGTCAAAAAATCAGAAAAAACGGCAGTTTTTTGACATCACAACATAAAATGGCGGTATCCTTAAAAGCAATGGCAACACCAATTACCGTGGCTACAGCAGTTACCATGGCAACAACGGTTACTATGGCAACAGCAATTACCATAGCAACCGTGGTTACTATGGCAACAGTAGTTACCATGACAACAGCAGTTACCATGGCAACAACGGTTACCATAGCAACAGCGGTTACCATGGCAACAACAGTTACTATGGCAACCATGGTTGCCATGGCAACGGCGGTTACCATGGCAACAACGGTTACCATAGCAACGGTGGTTACCATGGCAATTGTGGTTGCCATGGCAACCGTGGTTACCATGGCAACCTTGGGTATAATGGCAACTGTGGTTACCATGGCAATTGTGGTTAACATGACAACCGTGGTTACCATGGCAACAACAGTTACCATGGCATCTGTGGTTACCATGGCAAAAACAATTACCATGGCAACAGCGGTAACTATGGCAATGGCAATTACCATGGAAACGGTCGTTACCATGGCAACGGCGGTTACCAAGGCAAAAGTGGTTTCCATAGCAGCCATACCAAGCCGCTCAAAACACCGCCATTTTTTGTGCTAATGTTACCTGGGTAATGCAGAGGGCGACTGCCACCCCAGCCACGGGTATCAGATTGGCTTCGACCCATTCCTCGCCTGCTCGTAGGCATCCCCGCTCGAAAATGTTTCGCTCTTCGCTTTGCGTTGGCGAAAGGTTAGCCCAACTGTCAGCGAACTTCTTTGGCCACCACCAAGCAACAGCATCGACCAGCAGTAATAAAATCGCCATCACCATCATTAGCAGAATGACAAAATCGAGAATTGTTAGTCAAAATTGAAACGTGAGGGTTTTATGATAAAAAAAACTCTGACCCCATAAGCAAAATTTTCGGTGTCTGTTCAATGTGCACTCTACTAGCCAATTGATAGTTACAATAATATCTGTCAATTTGTGGGTAGGTTCGAGGACAAACCAACACTTTTTGGTCAACTGGCTGAGTAGAAAGCAGAACGCGGAAGCCCGTGTAGCGCACATATTGAACAGGCACCAAATATTCCATAGAGAGGCACTATGAGAATTATGTTAAACCAAATTAATCAATTAAGTTCAACCAAACCATTCAAGTGGGGCAGAGAAGCATAAAACATCGCAAACCAGCTAAGTGCGTTTGTTAGAGATATTTTCATGCTCAGTTACATATCACATATTACATAGTCGGTATATAGAAATTTAGTTGTTACGATATTGATCAGCTGATAACATGCTACCATGATAAATCAAAACTATTTCTTTTCTATTCTCTTGTCTGAAAAATATGAGCTGCTTCTGAGACTTGGAAATTTGACGATTGTACGCAAAATACTTGGTAATCTTGACACGCATCTCAAATTATTTGATGCTAGGCTAAAAAATTTGAGGGTAAGAAGTAAGGAATGAATTGTACTCACATAGGCTTCGTTGTGGGCTTTTCTTACATCGTAACCGCATTGTTTGTTCTTGATTATTTCCTGGAATAAATCGAAATTGATTTCTCCGTAGAAGGACGATCAGAAATAGAATCATCAGCTGACTTTGAAGACCAAAAATTATGGTAAACGCAGCTCAAAATCAAAATGTATTCGGTCAGATCCGCTTACATTCGGTTTCCGCTTGCAGCACGAAAAAGGAACGCCGCAAGCTTCTCGACTTCCAACAGTCTGCGACGAGCAGTTGAAATAATTGTTCTTATCCCAATCTTTCGGCCCTTCGATGCCACAGCATTGGAGCTAAAACATGGTCATAGTTTCACGTGAATTTCCATCAAAACTCCTCACGTTTTTCGCATTTAATTTTTAAAGCTAGAAATTTTGATGGAAAAGTCAGAAATTCAACATGTTGAGGTTACCGGCTCGGTGGTTTTTGGTAGTTTTGACGATACATACCAACCAAACTAACGAGTCAGTAACTTAATCAAATTTTTTGCGATGACTATCGTTTTCAGCCTGAGAAAGGTCCTTACCCAGTCTTCCTGGATCCAGTCGATGAGATTCTGTTGGTCAGGATCTTCACGGTAATGTATGATGAAAGCTTGAAAGCCGCCGGTGGCTTGAACTTTTATCTAAAACGGAAAAACGTTTGTTGTAAGTGCAACAAAAATGTTATGTTTCGTACCTTGAAAACATTTTTTTTTCCTGAAGCTTCCTGTTGAAATTGGTTCAGCAGTTGAACCTGTTTCCCGTTTTCCTCAATCGGCGTCTAAACGAGATTTTGACAACTGATAACCGAAAATATTTGAAAATTTCAAAAAAACCTCGCACTTCAGACTGATTGAAAGGTTAAAATCCGCCCAAACTGAAGGTCAAGGCTGAGACGCCCTTGTATCGATGTTTTAGATTCCCACGCGCTTTCGCCATATTTGGCCTCAGCATGAGAGATGGAGATGTTATTCCTGATGGAGGGGGGGGGGGTGCCATGGCTTTAAAAATCCCCGGCTCCATCGTCATATGATTTTAGATATCTGGACTTTTTTTCCAACCCCCCATTCGACATAGGTACCTGATTATTGCTAAGATTTTTTCGTAGAATCCGGATTTTGACATTAAATGTCAAATTTTGTCCTTCAACGTTCAAAAACAAAACAAAAATTGAACGTGAAGGATAATGTAAGCATAATTACCCAGTCTTTAAAAATGAATCCCATGATGCCAGCGGTGAGTTCCAGCAATAAAATTATGGCTAGGAATAGCGCGTACTGAAACATAAAATCGTCAAAATTGCATTATAACACAAGCGGTATTATAAGCAAATTGGGAATTGAAACTGATTTCGAGGAGTTTTGAGTCTACAGAGTAATAAAACCTGTTAACGACCGATTATAATCGGTTTATTGAGACTGATTAGGTATAATAATTGTTTTCTTCATTGACCCATAACTTTTGTTATGTTTTTTTTCGGCCATTGTTCGCAATTTTTAATAAAAATAAAATATGTAGTGTTTAAAAAAATATAATAATTATTTTTAGCGCACCTAAACCCCCGGAATCCAGCACAAGTATCCAAAAAAAAAATTCAAATGCGGTATATCAAAATTGGCTAAGATCCGACGTGTCTTCATCTGGTTCTAGCTTTTTTGTCAATTTGAAGGTTTCCTATCAACTTTGGAAAAAAAACGCGTTTCGAAATCCATCTTTGAAATTTTGAAAAATTTGGTTTTTGGCCATCTGACGAAAAAATTCTACGTTAATTTTTCACAAAATTCTACCGAGCAAATTTTTTCAACACTGCTCTCTCCGACGGTATTGGTGCAAAATTACAAACCGCAGCAAGAAGACACGTATTCTCTCTGAGGGCGCCGACGCAGCCTGTGAAGCCGATGATGAATGTCACCGTCCCTGCGAAATTTCAAACAATCAAATTTCAATTGAAATTTTCAACAAAAAAATTTTTACAGAAAGGCACAGAACCGACACTTTTTTTATCCCTGAATCGAAGATGAAATAAAATTTTTTTTCTCAGATAATAGAAACAAAAAATGTTACTTTTTGCTATAGTAGCTCAAGTATGCGCCTGCAATTTAAAGCGGCCAAATTATAATTTTCTCAAGAACACCGTTACCTACATCGGGATTTCGAAAAATTTCAAAAGAAACACATCTCGTGGAAAAACGTTAACTCGTTGTCGAGCACTCACCAACGCAGATTAGGACAAAGGCTGGATCGAGGGCAACGTTGGCGAGGCGGCCCAGATTGCTAAACGTGTCCTTCTCCGACCAAGCCCAGATTCCCACCGCCATTATGCACAGGCCCAGCATCTGAAGAAATTATCAGCCTATTTCAATTTTTCAAGATGTGCGAAAAAAGGGGAAAATCATCGAGGTTTAGAAATAACAGGCGTCGCTGTACCTTCCGGCCTGAGCGCTTTCGCATAAACGGCCATTCCACCCTCAATTTTCATTGCTAATCCCCTTTTCACGAAGAAAATCGTGTTCCTACCTAATTATTCGAGTAAAATTTATTGCCATAATAAATCAATTTGCGTTCAAGAACTCCAAGAGGTCTGTGTCTATGTGTCTGTATGTGTATCTGTTGGCAAAATACCATTGAAAATCGAAACGGAGCTTCGGAAAAAAAAGTTTACTTATAGCCTGAATTTCTGAACAATAAACTGTCTGCTTCCTGAGTGTCCGTCTGTGAAAATGTAAAAAATTCCCACATCTCCTTTTGTTCATAATCTTTTTTAAATTGATTAAACTGGAGTGATCGTCAAGGGAAGACTCGTCATCGAAATTTAGATCCCTCGCAGTACCTACTTCACAGAATTATTTTTTTCGGCCACAAAAATAACCCGATTTGGGCATTTTTTATCATAACCCAGGAGCCACAAAATCAGTCCAAATGGCTGGATTTCACCTAAACTCTAAAATCTGACGATTACATTTCTGAGAATGCCTGAGGCGGAAATGCGACATTGAATAATGATGACGGAGCTGCACTTAAAAAATCGACGTAAGATCTTTCCATCTAGTTGAGTGTCAAAGAGCTAAATTATTAGCTAAAGAAGAGCCTACCAAATTTTTCGAATGCCATTTCAACCTTTTGTCTAAAACATTTGCAGCTTTTAGCGAAAATTGACCAAAAATTAATTAATATTTTTTGAGTTCCTCTCAGATGCAAAGGTCGCCCATTGTTATAGCGAGGCTCCTCGAGGATCAGGAGCCTGAACAGTGAGTCAGTGACCTTGTACCGGGGTCGATGACGTCACGGCTAGCGGAGACGTCCTTCCATCCTCCAGACATAAGACCTTCCGCCTTGCATGAGGATGACCAAGAATAATCACCGTTTCTTAAGATAAGAAATTGAAAGAATATAGTGCATTAAACAAATTACCAACAAAAATTATTGTTAAATTAGCGAATTTTCGAAGCATTTTTTAATTGTATGTATTAAGGTATACGAATGGTCGATCCAGCATGTATCCGATATTTAAAACCTCGAATAATTGAAAAGCTTGAATCGGTTGCCTTTTCAGGGCACTAAAAATAAAATATAGCCCGGAAGTACCGTCAGTTAAAGACGTTCCGAAAACTCCTAATTATTATAAAAAATACAGTAAAAGAGATTCGAAAAAAGGTTGAGAATTGAAGAAGATGAGGCTCAGTTTTGTGAAGCTCACAGACGGACGGAAATGAAGTATTGTAAAAATAACAATACTGGACAATTTTAGGACAATAATTGTCAATATTGTCATAAAGCTCACAGACGGACGGAAATGAAGTATTGTAAAAATAACAATACTGGACAATAATTGTCATAATTATTATGTCTTCCCTAAATTTTTTTCAACTTTCTTGAATGTTTGCTTCGGTAAGATCTATCGCCCTGCTCAACCAAAATTTGAATTACTCACAGTACTTCCGATACATAAGCACTTTTATTGGTTTATATCTTATTTTTTTCTGGCCACAAAAATGAACCGATTTAAGCGCTCTTGACCTTAAAATCTTTGTTTTACCTCGCGGAATACGTGGATATTTTTTATATTAAGGCAACTAGGCGCGTTTTGATATTAGGCTGGTTTGAAAATTTGAATAGTGTTTTTGTATCTTGATCATTACAGCCACCAAATTAGTCAAAATCAAATTGATTTTGCCACCGAAAAAACCTCTGAATTCGACTAAAACCCTCTGACTTTCAAAAAGTTGTCGATAAAATGATCGAAGTCAACTTCGAGTTCAAACTCAACTTCGAGATCAAAGTGAACTTCGAGTTCAAACTCAACTTCGAGATCAAAGTCAACGGGCGGGTGTAGAGTGGGCCCCGAGTCCAAGGGGCTAAGGGAAAGGAGTTAATGCGGTGTGTAGGCTGGGCCCCGAGTCCGAGGGGCAGAGGGTAAGGAGATAATGCTATGTGTAGACTGGGCCCACCCCAGGTCAAGACACCTCCAAAAGTACCTCTCTGGTGGCCTATCTAGCCGTGGCTTCGTATCTTTAGTTAGCAATCACTACAGTCCTTTTCAATGTTTATAAGTCATATCGACAGTGAACCTGCAAAACCTCGTAAGTCTAGTTTTTTGGGAAAATGATGTTTTGAGCTCTACTGGTGAAACAGCTTCTTGCGCATCTTCTCGTGTCAAGAAATTGGACTTAAGCTGTGTTTTAGGCTATCATTCACTATCCAAAAGCTGGTCGTGGGTCGTGAAAATCCATTAGTTCAATTGGTTGAGGTACCTCCCAAGTTGAAACCTTCAAATTTCATTGGCGTTTCTAAGCCAATTCCTCATTTGCGCAGCTAGCAATCAGAAGTTTTTTTCATTTCTTGTAAAATTTTGGTTTTTGGACATACGAGGTTTTGCAGGTTCACTGTCGATATATATTTCATGTTTTACTGACGACCACACTCATTGTGATATTTTCTGATATTTTTAAGACTGTGATATGACCAGTGTGACGCAATAAATAGCTTTCACTTTTTCCTCATTAACTCGGTTTCGGGGGTGGGCCCAGTCTACAACTCCAACCTGAGGAAGGGATTAAGAGGTGAGATGTGTGGGCCCAGTCTACAACAGGGGGTGAGGATTAGGGCCCAGTCTGCAATCGCCCAAGTCAACTTCGAGATAAAAGTCAACTTCGAGATCAAACTCAACTTCGAGATCAAAGTCAACTTCGAGATCAAACTCAAATTTTAGATCAAAGTCAACTTCGAGATCAAACTCAACGTCGAGATCAAACTCAAATTTTAGATCAAAGTCAACTTCGAGATCAAAGTCAACTTCGAGATCAAAGTCAACTTCGAGATCAAACTCAACTTTTAGATCAAAGTCAACTTCGAGTTCAAACTCAACTTCGAGATCAAAGTCAACTTCGAGTTCTAACTACCCCTAGTACAAACTGTCGCCTTAGAAACTCGGTGGTCAGCGGAGCATCCTAATAATGATAGCAAGTGGTCATCTCCCTAATAGCACCTCTTCGTCGAAGAATGGTTACCACTGTGCGTGGAGATTTCTAGTTGACAGTGAAAAGAAAGTTGGAGACGTACCAACCTACTGATTTATGATGTTAAAAACGCTTTATGATGTTAAAAAATACTTATATTTCCCTATATGGGCTCTGAATAATTGAAATTGACTTTTTCGAAACTCCGATTCGATTTGGATTTTTTGGATGCCAGTTTTTCACCACCTATTTCGTTAGTTGGCAACACTATAGTAGAAACACGATCATCTTGAGGAGTGATGACTCGGGTGGCAGGTCATGAGTTCTATGATGATAAATATTCTAATGTTCTATCTAATATCCTTCTTGAATGTGGGTAAACCGTTACAATGGGTTTGGTTGGTCCTGGCCCGGTCGGATTTATAGCACAGTCAAAAAATAGTACGCGACAAAGCGCCGAAAAAATATTCCTCGGCAAAGCGTAAAAAAAGTAAACGGCAAAGCGTCAAAAGAATATTCCACGGCAAAGCGTCAAAAAATGTTCAACGGCAAAGCGTCGAAAAATATTCCACGGCAAAGAGTTGAAAAATAGTCCACGGCAAAGCGTCGAAAAATTCACTTCCCGGCACAACGTCAAAAAATATTTCACGGCAGAGCGTCAAAAAATATTCCACGGCAAAGCGTCGAAAAATTCATTTCCCGGCACACCGTCGAAAAATTCTTGTCAGACCCCCGCCCGGTCTACGGTCCTCTTTTCGGCTCGAGTGAAAGCTCAACCCAATTTCACAACCGGTCTAAGACCGATGAAAAAATAATGCAGCCTCACTAAAATACGAGAGAAACCCTTTCCAAAACCTACGCCGAGGTACTCCACGGGATTAAACAAAGGAGGATTTAATTATTGACTATCCACGAGTCGGGATTACACTATCCTACAAATCCCGAATAATACGGAAAACAACTACTGTAGTAGTTAATTCATAATTAATTATATTGATGTACGTGTCGGGTTTCCGATACATAGACGCAGATACTCACTACGCCCGAATGTCTATCAGAAACGATGGGTTTTCATTTTTGAAGAATAAAAACAAATAGGTAGATATCTACCCAGTTTGTTGAAGGTGAGATAAGACGTGTTTATGGAAATATATGGAGGATTATGGAGATTGAAGAAATCGCAAAGGGGGCTGTCTTTGAATCAATCCAGCAAAAAACGATAAAAATTCAACATAAAATTCTATCTTTTTTTGTATGTTACTCAATTGACAATAAAAATTGTAAAAATAAATTAAACAACCCTCAGTGGAAAAGTTTTTAGCGTTATTCTACTTCTGTGAAACTTTTTCGTAACCCATTCCGGGGTATTGACAATCTTGGTAAGTAAGGTAGGTAGATAAGTAGCATAAGAGAAGGTAGACCGTGGGACCTGGGCAAAAACCACGTGACACGGTGACAAGCCATTACACAGGGAAACTAACTTTTATGTTTACGTTTTTTCATAAATGCTGTTTTTATGTATCCTATGACGTTTTGTACAAGGCTGTGGGCGCTAAACTCAATAATCGCATTGAAAATGTTAAATTAAAAAAATTTAGTGTTAAAATTAAAAATTAAATGCATGAGTTTTGACGCAGGGATGAAAACGTTGTTGTTGTTGCTTTCTTTTTATTATTGCCGGGGATGAAAACGCTGATCAGCATAAACCAGTGAGCAACGTTCGGCAGTGACAGTGATCTTGATCACATGGCAAACATTGTGGAAAGGTAGCGAAGGTGAGGGGATCGACTGAACGGGTGGCTTCAGCCTGCGGACTGGAGTAGGGGGAAAGGGATCAATAGTTTTGCGACGGTGTTGCGACTGCTGGTTCCTGGTTTGCGGAATCAAAATCGAATAGTGAAACGAAAAAATTATATTTTCAAAAAGCGAATAATAAAAGAAAACAATTGGCAAATGAGAGGGGTAAAATTAAACAGGTCAAAAAACGAGACAAGGATGCTGGGTAATTTTTGCTAGGTCAGCTGTCCACAGATCTCGAGTTACATGGGACATCGGTTAGCATAAAACGAAATATGTTTCCATTAAAAGGTCTTATTCGTGAAAAAATAAGGTGGCAACCCCCCCCCTCCGCATAGCCTTCCAGCTCATCGAACACAGGTGATCCTCCAAATGGAAATTGAGGCTTTTTCTAATGACCCAAACAGTATAGCAATGCCCATTTTAGACGACTCTTTTAGCAAAGAGAGAACCGATGGGGAATTTTCATGGTTCAACACGTACGAATAATACGTAGGTAGGTAGAGATAAACATAGACCTATGTATACCTGTATAAGAATGAAAAAAAAAATTATTTTATTTTATAAAACATTCAATGTTGGATTTTTTAGAAACTGCAATATTTTTTAAATGTCAGAGTGCATTTAACAACCCCATTATATTTTTTCTCCCCGCCTGTCAAAATTCTAGTAATCAGGTAGGTTGCTAGAGACCTGATAAATTTAGACCTTGGACCCAAACAAAAAATCGCGGTCCTAGAAAGTGGGAAATTACGCGCTTGGCCGATAAATTGATAGAAGTCATCCGTTAACGGAACTTACCCAGAATAGGACGTTGAATCCGAAAATGACATATTTGAGACAGCAACTGACTTCGGACGTGTCCTTCCTGTAAGTTTTCCGAACTGCTTGCACAGGCATGTTGTAACCATTGGTCGTCAGCAGATGGATTTGACCGCTCATTCGGAAACTTCGCCAACTTTTTGAAACCGCGAGCTCCAGATAGGAATATTGCAATTAACACTTATTGCGGTTTCCGAAAAACATTAGCGCGGACTAGAAACCCAAATAGGAACAAATCGAATACGAAATGCCTTCGAGGCTAATATTATGGCACGAACATGTTTTTAACACTCCCCCGCAAACTGACAACTAGGTACGAGGTACCTAGGTAAATGGGGCACAGAGATCCAATATCGCTGATGTCGAACGGCTGCTCGAGCTCCAGGATGGACAGCACGGCACAGAACGAACGGTCCGCCGAGGCCAAACACCAACCGCTCAACTTGAGCGAAGCTCACCGATCACTGACATTACGGAGCGTTGCAGGAGAAGGATACGTTCCTCTTCGGCAAGGCAAGGACAGAGAACAGCAGGAGTCGGGAGGGAGTAGTTCAGGGAGTAGCCCGCCGCGCAGGTTTTCTACCCCTTTGCCACGGGATGGTGGAGGTTCGCCGAAACGCTTTCCTGTGTTGTAAGATAGGAGAGTCGCCATCGCCACCCACTACTAATGCTCCGTACTACCAGGCTGCGCAGTGTGTAGATTGAGGGCATTGAGGTAAATAGAGAGCGCCACCATCGAGCTGCGATTGCCAATGCAATCGTCAAAATCATCCGCCGAAATCGCTCGGATTTCTATCTTTATTCGACAATTTCGGCAAATTGGGCAGTCAAAAGCACGTTTAACCAGGTAGGTAACTCATCAGGTACCCTGCAGGTAATACCTTCCTATGCCTACCAAGGATAGGCCAAGAGGAAAGGGCAGGTAGGCTATCCAAGAGCAGGTTAAATTGTTTGTGTTGCCCTACACTCGCGTGGGTACAGGGGCCCAGCATGTGCGTACCAACAACTGGCCACCGTTGAGTGTTTATGCTCTATTGATGGTTAATTCGTTCATTTCTCTCTCAACTGGAATAATCGTATTGAATTCATGTTTCTGCAGTCAAGATAAACATCATTCTAACGATACCTCCGTGTGCCAGATCCCAATAACGTCGGCGCTAGCCTAATGAAAGATCACATGCTGTCACAGTTGTGAGGTGTGAGCTTGACGTTTTATTGCCTTGGTTAAGATGGGCAAACCTCAGTTCAAACAGGTGAAGAAGAAAAAGTCTACCGTTCGCGTGGAACCAGTAGACAGCGAAGTTCTACCTGAATGTGAGGGCTACAAAAGTGAGTGTACAACAATTTTCGGTACCTATAATGATGCCAATTATCCGCTCGCCAATCTGTTTAGATTTCAATGATAATTGGAAATCTTATAAAGTGCTCATTTTCCAAATGCAGATTGGCCCTCTGGCCGCTCAGGTTTATACGTTTGAGAAAACTTACAAAATGAAGTGAATCTTCGGAATCGTGTTTCTGTCACTAATTGTATCGTATGACTGAGCATGAATAAGCAAGTTTGCTTATGAATCAGGTTGAGGGTGAGGCAGATTTCTCGACAGTCTCAACTTAAATTAATCTCTTTCGTGCATATCGGCCGATTCAGGGAATCCAATGCTGGTGGATACGGGAACATTAGGAATAAATTGTCTTTCGAATCGCCTGTAGTCGTATTCAGCAATTCAATGGTTTACAAAGACCAACGAGGAATCACGGTACTCGTCCATTTCCGAAAAGACAAGTGCGAGAACAAATCGTTCATGGCCAAAATCGCTGCAGCATTTCTCATGCAGTTCCATTAAAACCTTTTTTGGCCACCTATTCCTGATGTTTCTTCATTTCTCAGTTATGAGGCTCAAAGCCTTCAAAGACTCGCCGACTGTCCACTTCGTCCTGGCCAAAGAACACTCAGTCCGAGACAAGTGCCACCGAAAACCGGAGAACCGGACGATATTCCTCCGCAGTCTTCCTCCGTTCGTCACTGAGGTAATTCCACGGGTGTTTCGAAATGGCTAGAATCGCCCTCTTTATCGCCAAAACGAGCTAAGGTGACGGCTCCAATTGCATATCTGCATGGTCCAGGTCTTCGTGCCATTTTCCAGAAACCATGATTACGTCCGGCTTAGCCAGAATCATTCCAGTTCATGGAAATTCCATCTTGAGCATCATTTTCAAAAAGTGTTAATTTCATGCGATTTCAGGAATCAATTAGGAATGCATTCAGCCAATTTGGAACCGTTGTTGACGTGTTTTTCCATTCGTCTCCCTCGAGTTCTCTGCCGCCTACCAACTCCTCGCTTTTCTTCGAAGATGTACCTCCAGTGAAGGTAACGGATTTCTGGCGTTAGCCCATTATTTAGCGATTCACCATGAAGTACAATACTAGGTGCTAATCACCATTGGTTTCCAAGGTAGTAAATAAGTCTTTGTATCGGTCCAGGGTTTCAAAGTGGCTTATCTGGTGTTTGAAAAGGAAGAACAAGCCAATCGAGCGATATTAGCGCCTTCAGATGTCCCGCTGGTCCTGTTCTCTGAAAAACCTCCATCGACTCTGAACCGTAAGTTTGTTTTTCTCCTTCGATGAAATTTACCTTGAAATTCTCCATTTTAGGACAAAACAGTCTGCGTTGTTGTTCAAGTAGATATCAATTCCCTTTTGAATCTGGAATTTTTTATCCTATTCCTCCTTTTTCGCGTTTTTGCCAATTTAAGGGAATTCTACTGAACCGATTTTGAATTTTTTGAGCTTATTCGATTCCTTGAAGGTTTCGACGCAGTTTTCACTCCCCTCACTTAGTGGTCGAAAACTGGATTGACTACTAATTTTTGACATTGAAGAAAAAATATTTTTTTGACCCTTTGAAAAATTTTGAAATTCCAAAAAAATATTTTTGAGTAGGTTTTGGGTAGGTACATGACACAAAAAAATTTGCTATTTTCTACGACTATCCCGGACCGAGAAAAACGCAAAAAACCGATTTCACATGGAAAATCCAAGGTATGAGCTAGGAAAAATTTCAAAAAATGATGGATTTAACTTCGGGGTTTTTTGGCGCAAATCTTTAGATGTTAACTAAAAAACATGAAATACGACGTTACGGACTTCTCACACATGGGGGTCCGTTTTTAGGCTCAGAACTGCAAAACTGCAGAGTGTAAAGAGGTGCGAGGCGGATGGGGGCCCGCGTCTGGCCTTCCTAGAAAATCTCAGGTAGAAGGCTTTGTCCCTATGAGACCTCCCCAACAGGTATAACTGTCCTGTTTAATCGTTCAGTTTTTTATATTGGTATACAAAGTTTGACTCCTACAATATGACGAAGAACCTTATTTGAATTTTATTTTCTGCGACACCCAGACAAATTATCTCACTGATCTACTTAGCAGCGTTTTTTCATGTGCCTTACCTTACGTTTTTAATTTCATTTTCAAGACTGGATAGACGAGTACAACGGAAAGGCAACGTTAGACTTGGACGCTCTCCGAAGTGAAGTAGACTCTTACATGGCCGACTATGACCAATCTCAACGATCTGCGGAAATGTCCAAGAAGGAAGAAGAAGAAGAAGATGCTGACGGTTGGGTGACCGTTACCAAAAAGTAAGTGAAGAACAAGCGAAATTCGCAATCGTGCGATCGCATCGAAAATATTCATCGCCCTTTTTCCGTTACAGGTCTGGAATCCCGCGGAAGGAATCGGTCCATAACAAAATCATCAAGAGGCAAAACAACAAATTGCAGAAGACCCAGTTGGTCAACTTCTACCGATTCCAAATCAGAGAATCCAAGATGAACCGTAAGTTATTCAAATTTGTAGTATTCCGATCGATATTGCAGCTTTAAGATCCGATTTATCAAGGTTTTACGACCCTTTTTCTCCAAACTTATCGATGAGATACAAATGCGGTACACTAGCCTCCAAGCCGAAAAATGTTCATGCGTTCTACCTGATTTCTGTTTTGAAAAATTCCAGATTTGACAAAGCTGAAAGAGAAATTCGAAGAGGATAAAAAGAGAATCGCTCAGCTCAAAGAATCGAGAAAATTCAAACCTTTCTGAGGGCTAACCCAGGGCCCTTATTCTGTAAAAAATGAAATGTCGAATCGCTATAGCTTTTTAGTTAAAGAATCGGCCCCCTGAATTCATTTCTCTACCTGATTGTTTACTTGGAGTGATAAGATGAGAACTGCCGTTATCAGATATTTGGTCCTCTTTAAAATGCCAATACCCCATTTTCTCGTCTTTTGTTAAATGACATCCGAAATAATGAACCGATTTTGAACTTTCAAGTCCAAGAGGCTCCATACCATCAATAACCTAAAATCCTGTACATAGTGAAAATGATTTTGACAATAAAGGTTAAATCGTTAACGGGGAGTTTTATTTATGTACAGAGTTTTACAAAAGTCATTTACCGATATTAATATCAGGTCGATTGATAAAGGCATCCCTATTCTCAATCAATTGATCAAGCTAACAGTCTGTTTGATCAGAGAATTGATAAAGCGGCCTTCGGCCTTCTTCAACTAGATCATCGACTATATCGAGAGCGTAACACTGATGGTGCAAGTTTGATACCGTTGATATCCCATCCCCAGTCAAGGGTTGAGAGAAATTCGATGGAAAACAGATAAAATTTAAAATTGCGGGCAATTAGAGGTCGAAATTGACTTCCAGAGGCCTCCGATCAGTTCGGGCGTATTTAACCTTGAGATATTCGATCGATAAACGAGCCCCTAATTCGGAGAAAAGAGAAACCTGCGATAAGAAACGAGGACTCGCAATGAAATTACGAACTGTTGGCCAGGTCCAGATGTTCCTCTTCGACCAATGCCGGCCCGTTGGTCGTCGGTTGGGCCTCTTCGCTGACCAGTTCGAACACTTGACGAATCGCGTTACGGAAACACAGGAAGTTGTAATCGATGACTCCTGCAATTGTGGAAATGACTCGATATTGTTCCTGTTCGATTTTGGTACGTTATTTCCAAAAATAATGTACCTATGTAATTGGTTGGGAAAAATGTTTTTACAACACGCTCGAATGTCAAAAAAGGCACAAAACAGGTCCAAAAAACAGTTTTTTTTCTGGATTTTCGACCCTTCAACATTTATTGACTGGATCCCCCGGACAATATGCATCAAGTTGGAGCAAACATTTAGGACCAACCGCGCCAAAATCGGATCAGCGGTTCAATACAAAGCCCTGACCGCAAAATTTGGCCAAACTTTTTTGGACAGGACATCGTATTGAACCGCTGATCCGATTTTGATGAAACTAGTCCCAAAATTGTGGTTTGCTCCAACTTGATGCTTATTGTCCGGGGAATCCGATCGGAAAAGGTTAAGGGGTCCAAATCAGGCATTAGTGTGGTCCATTTTCAAAAAAAAAACACAAAACTCAATTTTGAAGGTAATGTCGGGGGTTTAGAATTTTTTGAGTATTTTTCACGGGTTTCTCACTTGATTTACCATAGGACAAGGGTTTTTTCCGGAAAAATTGGAAAGTTTTGCTTTTAAATTGGTTTGGCTTGAATTTCAAGACGCGATTTCTCCCTTTTCACGTTTTTGCCAATTTGTGGGAGTTCTACTGAACCGATTTTGAATTTTTTGAGCTTGTTGGCTTCCTTGAAGGTTTTCACACCTTTTTCACTCCCTATAAGCCAAAATTAGTTGGGTTTTAGTGATCAAAAACTGGTTTAAAGACTAATTTTTGACCTCAAATTTTTTTTGGATTCCTGGAAACTGCGAAAACAGGCTCACCTTGTTTTTCGAAATTGTCTTCGCGCAGGATACAAACAAGCGCCAGGAATTTGTTCACTTCGCGCATGTACAAAACCGTTCCATTGTTCAATTTGATTATGCTCGATGTGCTCGCGTCGAAAGGACCATTTTCGTTACCTTCAGACCTGCAAAATTTGCATTATTTAATGAAACATTTCTAGGAGAACTTACTTCAGCGGTTATCATCCAATTTTGCAAATTTCCCGTTAGCTATGACGATCTAGCACTGCTCTCCCGCCATTGTGCTACATAGCTAAAAATCCAGCTACGTTTGGATTTCAAAGGAATAAGACAGGAAAAAATCGTAATCGGAAAATCAAAATGTCTTCAATTTGGGAAAAAACGAACCGTAAACGTTTTTAAGCCCTAGGAGGAAAAAAAATTGGAAAATTTTGGCAAAAATGGGGCACATTTCCAGGCATTTTCACCCTCAAGTTATTTTAAGGAAGTAAAAAGCCTTTATTTGAAGGTTATTTGATTGTTGTGAGGAACATTGGCTGAAAAGAGACACCTGCCGGTTAAAAATCGCACTAACTCGAGTAATTAGCTACGTACCCGTATATGCCGGCGATGTCGATCACCACGTCGATCATGTCGCAGCAGAGCTCGTAGCTTTGCATATCGACAGGCGAACAGTCGGTGGCCACGTAAATCTTTGAGATCACGTCGAACAGGAAAGCCTTCTCTATCCCGGATCTCTGCCATTCGAATGATAAATTAGAGCTTTCGGCAATGTGCGTACAAAAATAAAGCGTGAACAAAAATTTTCCAAAAAGTTTTACTTTCAACTATCACAACACTATTTGAGCATTAACAAATCGAACATATAGAATAGGAACTTGGAAATTGTTAAGATTTTCTTTCTAACACTTAAGTTTCAATTTTGCCAAGTTGTTGGAACAATTTGAAATTTCGGATTGAAGAAGGTGAGGCAATGAGTAGCCGTGTATCGCAGTGACTAGAGCCACATGCCCTGACTAGTTCCGACCCTCGAGGGCGGCAGGGCAGGTCCGGGGCAACTTCGGTTATCAGGGGGAAAGCCAACGCCAGGAACGACGGTTTACTTTCCTCGTTCTTTGAAATTTCAAATTTTAATGTTCATGTACTAGAACTAGCTTGAAAGCTTAGTTAAACTTGAAGCGTTTCGGCACTGCACAAGAGACAAAACTCACCGAAATGAGAAGATCGAGAAGATTTTCTAACGTCGCCAATTGGAGAATCAGCTTTTGGACGACTTTGCTGAAAGCTTCGAAAATACTGTGGTCGTAAATTGACGTCAGATGGAAGCTGAGGTGGATTTTGTCCAAGCCGGGAACACTGCCAACTGCAAATCAGATTCGAATATGAATTACTGGATTTTATTGATTTCATCAGGGTTATAAATGACGTCACATTCGATTGCCTGGTGTAATCCAGAGTTGCCTGGAGTAGTCCAGGATTGCCCAGAGTAATCCAGGGTTGCTTGGAGTAGTCCAGGATTGCTCGTCCAAATACATTGAAATTTTTCTTCAAGGGAAATTGTGTTAATTCTACATCCTTCAGGAACCGAGAAAGTTTCTCAACCATGTTAGTGGGGAAACATTTCTTACAACGGTTGCCAAACCTGCAAGTTGTAGAACCGCCATGATTACACTACTCGCTCTCACAGATCTCAGGACTGAACCGTCACTTACAGGCGTCTCGGAGATCGTCAGTGGCTCGCTGATGTATGTCTCTCTGAGTCTCCATTTTCGTGTCTTCGTTCAGGCCGTCAACTTTATGGATGAAAACGATGAATTTTATGCTCGCATTGATTTTGTAAGCCTTCACGACTGTCGTGTTCAGCTTGTTGAGCGCTTCCATGTAGTCATCCTGGGGGCAGCCGAAGATTTTTTATAACAACAACAACAACAACATTTTTATAAAAACAACGGCGAACGTGAGAAAAAAAGATCAACTAATCGAAATTTATAAAAGCATTCAAGGCAAAATCGAGAAAGAAGAGTACCTTTTTTTTACAAACATTTAACAATTATTTGATAACGGTATTTTGTAAGTGCGGAGAAAGTATTTCGCTCCCATTCCGGCGCAATTCTCACCTGGGCGTCGATGACGAAAATGAGAGCGCCGCACCCTCCGAAAACCTGACTATAGTCAACGGACCCGTCGAACAGATCAATTTGGCCGGGAAAGTCCCAAATTTGAAACTGAACGAAAGACGAGTTGTCGACCTCTTGTTTGACGATTTTGTTCGTCGATTCGAGGAACAATGTCTCGTTGGGTGACATCTTCTGGAAAACCACCTTGGCAATTGATGACTTTCCACTCCTGGAAAGGAAGCGATTCGAGGAATAATGCAAAGGTAAAATTTGCAGATCTTCGGAGACGTTTCAGAACAGAACTTGACGTTTCTGATATGAAAAAAAACTTACCGGCGAAGGCCCATGAGGATGATGCGAGGTTTGCCGCTGTCGTCGAGAGGGCTCAAAGGATTGATATCCTCGCCATCGAATTCTTCGCCATTATATTCGAATTTGCTCGGGTCCTCGTAACTCTGGCCGAATTCGTCTTCATCGACATCTTGCTCGGAAAATGACTGAAAAGATTTCCAATAGATGAAAACTAGGTGAAAAAATCTGCTAATTCCTCTGATTCTTACGTATATGAGGCACGTGATCGCAATCAATCCATCATGAACCTCGGCGCTTTAGGGTGAGAAATTAGAACTTTTTTCGGGATAAACCAGGAATTAAAAGCGACGGAAGGACTAGGATCGCGTTCATCTCTATTCCTCCTTTGCAAGCAGACGAAAAAAATCCTCCCCTCTTTGATTAGGTAGTAGCCCTCCAACGCTTAACCATAAATAAGATCGAGTTGAAAATGGTCCAAAAATCAGACTCCAGCAGGGCTCGAACCCGGCACCTCTTGCTCACTGGGCAGACGCCTCAACCCTTCGGCAACACCCTGGGTCTCGACAGTCTGGGAAATGCACTCAAGAGACAAATTGCCTGAAAGAAATCACTAAACCATACCCAAACCAAGGTTCGAGCGCTGCCGGAGAGTGATTGTGGCCTTCTCCCCGTAAACTCATTCACCAATGATTACGAATAGTAAGGGTTTAGAATTTATTATTCACATGGAATTGTAGCAGAGCAACGACACAGGACAGGATCTCCACCAGTACCAAACGACACAGAATTAAGCATTTATACACGAAGCATTATGAAATATTAGTGGCAGGGATCCATCCAGGCAGATCAGCAGCCTAGATGGTAATAAAATAATGAATACAATGTCATTATTGATAATACGAGTAGAGCCTTTACGTAAGTAGGGCTGATTACGCCAAAGCAACTAACCATGGTTGTACACTAGACCAAGAAGGCACTCGAAGGTACTTAGGTTGATTTCCGGAAAACGTTGATCCAAATATTCGGGTTTCATCTTATCGAAAAACACTGGGCGGGACAGAAAAAGATATCATGAGACTCGACCATATTCTACAGAATATAACGTTAGTAGAAACTCTCAGTATTTTAAAGCGTTTTCTCTCAGTATTCCTTACCGCATCTTGGGAATCAACATCTTAGAAGTGATGTTCATTCTTTCACGAAAATTTATGGCTAGCTAGGTTTTAAAATAGGAAGTTTAGAAAAATAACTGCTGGTAGGACTTGAAGCTAAACAAAAAATCTAGAGCGTTGAATTCGAAACGGAATCAACCTTGATGATATGATAACCGCAACACGAATCCCGATCACGAGGCCACCACGCTCACCTACAGAAAGCCAAAATGCCGATGAGCGTTCCCCTCTGATCTGTAGGCCTCGATCGCTCAATTGCTGTAATTTTTTATGAATGAAACAACTACTCGCATAAGGTTTTTAACGTCAGGCTTTTTTGATACCTAACTGTTGTTCCCTCGACGTTCTCAGATTCAAATCGATGAGAGAGTATACTCTATATTCTAGAGTATACTAGAAAATGCCAGCACTGCAGCAGGCAACTCAGCAACAAAAATTAAGTGAGACAGGAAACTTCCCAACGATCGAAGGATACCCTATCAGACCGATCCCCTCCTCATCCCACAGACCGTCTGAAGATGGGAGGGAGGCAGAGGAGCTAAAGGATAAACAATAAATTCCAAATGGAAGACGTCATTCAACTTATTTGCTCTTGTAAGATTTTTAGGCCGAACCATTCCACAAAGATTGATCCACACTGTTTTGCATCAAAATGTTTGAGAGTACCTACCTACTTGAAGCCGTCACACCTCAAACCGTTCTCCTCTCCATCCCACAGACAGTCTGGACAGACCGATTCTTTGGCAATTTTAACGAGCGAATTCATTGATATTTTTTCCGAGAAACAAGGTTCTACTATTGATGCAGGTGCGCCAAAATGAACATAGCCAGAGGATCGCCCAGTCAGAAATTAGGGTCTGCGTCTGTACGTGGGATGGGGAGTGGAACGGTCTGACGTCTGATACAGGCTTTAGAGTTACGCATCGCTGGTTTTTTTTATCTTCTCTCTTAATTATTCGTCGTAATATCATCAATTTTCGTGCTTATAAGTGTTGGCGGTGGTGGGGGAGGCTTTACTCCGCACCTACGCCAGCTTTAGCACTTGAAAACCTCCAGACGCAGCCATGGGTGTCTACGTAACTTTTACACCAAAAGGTAGGTAATACATCCTGATAGTACACATGATACGACCAATTTCTTCGCGCATTTCCAGAAGACGATTGCCATACTTGAGTCTCAGCCAGAGCAAAAATGCCGTCGTCAGCAGCACCTCTCCCAGCTGGGGGTGGCTCGTGGTGGGACTCCGGTGGAATGAATCAATGAATTTGACTCCACCCCCTGCTTAGGCCCTGCAGTTCTAGCCCTTAACCCAGTGCGGTCTGGCCAGCGCTCCAATCTGACCCCAGTTCTCCACCCATTTAAGCCTTGAGTTTCTGTCTTCTTAGTTTTAAGACCCCAATTTCGTAATTATCACGCAATATCTCGTTGGTTCTGTCGATACTTTACTCCGATCGGTTCTTGATTAGTTCAAATGTGATATTTTCATTCGAGGAAAAAACACCCCAACCGAAAAATAAGTGACATCTCTCCATGGTGCAGTGAAGGGTAGTCTTTTTGAAATGGTCAATTATGCATCGACATCTCAAGGACATAACTGAGTTGTTTTGTTAATTTTGATCACCTACCATCTCATATAACGAATGATCGGTTTCCTCGCCGTCGCTTAGTTCATCCGCAATTTCTTCTCCGTGCCCAGATGACTTGTTTCAACCCGAATACCATCTTTTGACAACGCATGGCCAATTGGTGAGGGTGCGTAGATATTTCATGAAATTCTTTGCAACATCGTTCATTGTAAATCCTTAGCACACATCATGTCGATAACACATTTAACAATCGTTAAACCAATTGTGCGTAGATAACACACAATACTTCCACATTTTGATACGCAAATTTTTGGCACATTATCATGTTTTGACTACTTTGGAGGCTATTTGGATCACTCTTGATTCATTTTTGTGGCCGGAAAAAAATAAAATGGAAAACACTAAAAATGCAAATAAATCAAAAGTACTGTGAGTTATTCAAATTTCAATTAAACAGGGTGTAAGGTCTTGCTCAGACAAACATTTCAGTTCAAGAAATTTGAAAAAAGGTTGAGAATTGAGGGAGCAATGGCCATTTTTACTTCCATATTTACAGAGTAAATGGAAGTATTGTGATCGTCCTAAAATCGAGAATCGGAACTGAGCTTCGAGAAAAAACACCCCATTTACTCAGAATCACTTCCTGAACAAGTGTCTGTGTGTCCGTGTGTCAATGTGTCCATTAGTCCGTGTGTCCGTTAGTCCGTCTGTCCGTCTGTGGTCATTTTGATCACCTAAAATGATCATAACTCCCTCAATTCTCGACCTTTTTTCAAATTTCTTGAACTGAAATGTTTGTCTCGGCCCAGAAGACCTAACACCCTGTTTAACACCCGAATACCATCTTTTGACATCGCACAATTGGTGAGGGTGCGATATATTTGCATTTTTGCAACATCGTTCTATTTTAAATTTTTTTCCGGCCACAAAAATGAACCGATTTGAGCGTTCTTGGTCTTAAAATCTTTGTTTTTCCTTGCAGAATAATGTGGATATTCCACATTTTATATTCCAAATTAATGGCACATTGTCATTTTTATTTTGGGTGAATTTTAAAATTTTAATAGTGAATATTTTGATATTTTTGGCCTAAACACCCTTAAAAGCAGTCAAAATATGATCAAATCGTGTCCCAATTTTACGTTTCAAAATATGGAAGTATTGTGTGTTATCTACGCACCACTGGTTGTAAATCACAACAGACGGAGACAAAGTTTTTGTTCAGGAAGTGATACTGAGTAAAAGTGTAGGTGTAAGAACTGTAGGAACGGAAGAATTCGTTGAAAATATGCGAATGAAATTTTCCAGGAGGCAGATCGTCAACGGGGAAATTAATAAGCGAAGATAGAAAACCGGGCTGAGAAAAATGTTGCCCATAATACGAACATTTCACCAAGGAGAGGGAAGTTGAAGGAGGAACATGCGCGGCGGAGGTGGTGGAGGAGCCGGAGGGGACATCCCGACAATTTTCAACCCCCACAGGGTGAGGGCGCCACCGAATTTGGTGGTCACTTCTGACGGGTCGCCTCGCTCGGGCACAGTTCCCAATGGCCCCTTCTCCAGGCAGCAATCCGTTCTACAGCATAATGATTCTGGTAGGTAACCCTAGGTACAATTTTGAAAATCGAGAAAAGCTCTAGAAGAAATTGCCGAAGGTGCCAACACCCTGTTAAATTAATTTCAAATTTTATTGGATATTTTTGAACGTAGATTGAGGGTTGTGGAGATTGATCTTTTCAATGTTGAATAGTTTGGTTGATGTGAATAATGACGTTTTCTCAAATTCGTTCAAGTCACTGGAAGCACTCAAGATGCGCCAGAGCCAGCCGCGCCACCTCCCACAGGGCCGATGGCTCGACTGCGCCGTTGCACCAGCTCTTGTTGCTCCGACTCAGCCCGCAAGGTAAGGAGCCAGAAGACACCAATAGGAGGCTCAGGATAATTTTTATGGGCACCATAGAATATGATCACATTTTCAAGGATATTGGTAGAATACCTGGGGAGTTGAGCCCCTCTCCACTCAAGGGGGTGAGGCGATGAGCAGCCGTGTATCGCAGAACATAAGAGCTGTGCGACTAGAGCGACATGTCCTGAATATTGTTGTCAGCAAATCAGGCTGTCCTGAATAGTTCCGACCCTCTCCTTGAGGGCGGCAGGGCACGCCCGGAACAACTTAGCCAAAAGCACACCTGGAACGGCGGTTTACTTCACTTTTACTTACTTTTAGGGAGTTGACCAGACGAGAACAAGACTTGAATGGTCAAATCGGGCCTGCAGTTCACGCTCAATCAAGGGAACAAACTTTTTTGGTTTTTCTCGAATATCATGTGAATCATGATTCCGGTGGTTCTAAGCTGATTTTCTTCTAATCTCCTTTTCCATATCATTCAACGATTTCCATAATATCCCATCGAACCCAGCATAAGAATTCACCACGAAATAATCGAGGAGGAAGCTTCCATTGAGTGAAATCCAGAGAAAACCACCCAAACGCCTTTGTTGCACTGACATCCTTTGCAACAATGTTTGGCCCACCCTCCAATAATTGAAATGTATTAGAGCTTCCAGATCAAAATATCTGAGCACAATGCGACCTAGCATACCTGAACAGAGAGCATGGATAGATTTTCTTAGTTCTGTAGAAAATTGATCTGTACAATTTCTTGTACAGTTCTATTGCGGTGTATGCGTGACTGTGCTGGTGACCGCATCGTGGGTCGGAACGACGCATTGCATCAAGTACATGTACATTGGCCCGCCCCGGACGTCGCTGATATCGAGTAACGAGTCGGCGGTGCAGATGAAGCCGAAACAGGTAAGATCGACAATGGTACGAATTTGATCATATAGGGAGTGCGGCGCTGCGTCTACGCGGCCGTGCGTCAAAAAAATAACATCGAATTTTTCGACGCGAGGACTGATAAGAATTTTTCGAAGCTTTGCCGCGGACTATTTTTGGACGCACGGCCGCGTAGACGCAGTGCTATACACCCATCATGAAGTTTTGGGACATATTATGTCCCAAAAGTACATGATGGGTGTATAGCGCTGCGTCTACTCGGCCACATATTCACACACATATTATGTGGCCTCAGATTTGTGGCAGGACCAGAAAGCCGGAGCTCAGCCATACTGCTCAACCAGAATTCAAACCGTACCCTGTGTTGAGAGTACTTTTGCAAAAGCCCATGTTTTCAACCCAAAGAACCGGTTCGAATTTCTGAAGAGCAGTACGAGAGAGCTCCAGCATCCGGCTCCTACCTTGATACTCAAAGCAGTACAAAAACATGATCATGTTTCAGGTGGTCATGTACAACGCACCATTCTTCACCACTTGGTTCTGTACGAATTGGACAGTATTATTTTTTCCTATTTATTTCGTCTGTCAACTGGTGGCCAATAAATGCAAATCGTCTGGGGACATCTTGACTGAAAGTATTCGAAATTTCCGAGAGAAAGGCTTCACTCTTGGTGAGTAAATCGTGAATCGATTGAATCGGACGAGCATAACATAAATGACGCTGGTTGCCTTCAATTGTCGGACGATTGCAGGAAAATTCATGACCAGGGTGGGCCTGTTTTGCCTACTGTGGGTGATCACCAATTATATGTACATCCATTCTTTGCGGATTCTTCAAGCGACCGAGGCGATGGCCTTGTTCGCCACAAACGTCGCATGTGTCTACTTCCTGTCCTGGATCATCTTACACAAACAATTCGTCGGAGTCCGGGTAAGTGCGTGAATCTAACCTGACACAAGTTCAGTAATTCTTGATCGCAAATTGTCAAGCACGTTTACCGAAAGACACAAGATTACATGGGTACATTATTTCTGGAAATAACGTACCAAAACACAGTTGTTAAGCGAGAATCTTGTTCGAAAATCCTGTAATCGCCTCTTTATTTCTCAGCCGATAACTAAAAAAAATCTGGTGCTCATTCAAGTTTTTCAAAAGTACACAAAAAAATACAGCATAATGCAAGGTTGGCACCAAAACCGATGCTCCGGAATGAAGAGATGTTTTTTGATTAGATCGTGGCTGTCATCCTGTGCGACATGGGTACCGCTCTCCTCGCTTACATGGATGGTATAACAAGAAGTCCGACATTATGCGGTGTCGTCCTTGCAGCAGCTGCTGCAGCCGGCTCAGCTGTTTACAAGGTGATTGATATCAGAAAATCTCGCCAAAGCACTGAGTTGCACCAGGTATCTTCTGGGATAGTTTTTGGGATAATTCCTTCGAAAAAATACTTTTCCCAGGTCTTGTTCAAGAAGGTGATCGGCGATGCTAGCTACGGCCAGGTAGCGATGTTCTTCTCGCTGATCGGACTCTTCAACGCAGTGTTCCTCTGGCCGCTTTCGCTTGCTTTGTATTTCATGGGAGCCGAAACTATCGTCTGGGATTATATACCCTGGCCATTGTTGTTCGCAGCTGGCGGCCTCTCTCTAGGTAATGTTTTTTCGGAGCCGTAATGAGCACAGCCAAATTGTGAGTCGTTGAAATTATACTGATCCTTCGATAATGTTTTTGCAGTGACAAACCTGTTGGGAAATTTCGGAGTCGCATGGACTTACGATCTGTTCATCACGCTCGGCCTTATTACAGCAGTGCCTGTTTCTGCCGGTAAGTAACATGGCGACGGCGAATCTGCAAAACCTCTAAGTTGAATTTGGGAGAATGATGTGAATCCTGCTGGTAAAACAACTTGCGCATCTCCTCGAATCAAGAAAATGGACTCAAGCTGCTTTCAAGGCGCTCATTCGCTATCCAAAAGCTGGTTGTGGGTCTGGGCTTTCGGCCAGTCCTGGGGGCGGCTCGCTTGTGGATGCCCGGTTCGGGGGCCGCCGTTGGGGGGTTGGGTCCGGGGCCAGCTGGGGTGTGGGGCGGCATGCGGGGTGTCCCTCGCACTACTGGTTTCTATGCGCGATGGAAATTGTAGACAATTGCTAAACAAATGTTTCGTACATGGCGAATAAAAGTCTCTCTCTTTCTCATAATACCCGAACGGAGCCAAAAGCGATAACAATTCAATTTGTCTTTTTCCAGCTCTGGACGTCGTATTTTACCATACGCACTTTTTCGGCATGAAATTGGCTGGAATGATCCTGATCGCTATCGGATTCTTCCTCGTGATGTTCCCGGACAATTGGCCCACGTACATTACTCGATTATTGAGGTAAATCACTCGACTACATCATCTCGCTTAACAATGAGATTTCCCTCTTTCGTCCCACTAGCCCCTCTATTTCCGCTGTAACTTGTACGGTCTTTCCTCGTACGTTTTTCTTTTTGTACCGAAATCGCCGAAATTATAAATAAATAGGTATGTGCGGTAGTGTACATATTTCATACTGCGCCTTTCTCATGGTAATTTTTTGGTAGTGCATCTTACGAATTTTTTCCTGTTCGGTTCACTCGTTGGAAGTTTTTTTTTTTCTTTTACCTATTTCCGTCACGAAAAGCTTCGTTTATTCCCTAGATTTGGTAATTTCAATCGTTGCACTGCTCTTACTATTCGCCTCTTCTATCGAGTCCTCGCTTATCGAATATCCCAAAACAGAACTTGAGCGATTTCAATGGTTTTTTTTTGCTTGAAGTCATAGCACAATTTGCCCAGGTTCAAGTTCAGCTAAGATTGTGACGTTCCAATGTCTTTGCTCTCGCACATAACTTGAAAATCGTCATAAAAACAGTTACGAAATCGATCATTTTGCAAGATCAATTTATCAACTTTAGAAATTTTATCAATCAACTTTAGAAATTTTAAAAACCAAATCCACTGATGATAAAGTTTAATAAAACCCCTCATTCATCTCGCTCTGTTCATTTTCTCCATTTTGTAAAGGCTTTGGTAGCAAACTGTAGTCAAAACACAGGCGAGAGATACAATACTGCGTAGACAATTGACCTACGTTCCGACACGTATCTTTGCGCGATCTATCATTCTTTTCAAACCCTCAAAGGCTACAGTAATTGTAAATATAATGAGGTTATTCATGATCGAAAAAGCCATGCGTTAACTCTGCCGAATCGAGTTACCTGTCGAGAAAAACCGTGGCTAGGAGAAATAACACGTTAATTGAGAATCCCCTTCATGTTTATCACAACAGGTATCTACAAAAAGGCGATCACATTTTCCATACAACTCGTCAGGCTACCACTCTGAAAAACCCATGGGTCCGCTTATACTTAACTACAATGTCTACCGTACTAACTAAAACTAGAAACATAAATATGACCTCGACTTGGCCTTGGTGACGTTTGACTTAACATTTGTGGTTTGTGTCCGGATATTCTTCTTTGTGTCTTCTGCCTACCAGGGGGCTGAGGGAATAATCAATCATTACTTTACAGCAGCTGTAGAGTACACGATTCTGGTCTTTCGACCACCTCTACGGAGCAGAATCTTCATCTTATTTGGAGGATAAGTGAGGCCCAATAAGTCCCTTGCCCAATGGCTAAAGATAGTACTTCTGAACTGGTCAAAATTCGGGCGCTACTCTTCCCCAGGAACTAAAATTTAGTTCTTCCTCCAACCCCATGGACGGCAATGAGCCTTTTGACTTGTCGCCATGCCAGTCGACCTGCAGACCTTGTAGTACGCCCAACTATCCGCCTGCTGAATCAGGTGACTTCTGCACGATTCTAGAATGGGTTTTGGACCTGTCAGTGTAGGAAGGTTCTGTCCTCTAAGCCAGCGTGCACAAGGATCCGTATCAGGATTACCTTTGTCTGCCAGTTTTTTGAGCGACTGAAGGCATTTTGCATGTAAGCTTTGACCAAAAAAAGAAAAGGGTGACACCGCCTTCAGACTATCCAAGAGGATGGAAATATCGCTTGGGCTCCATAGTTTGTGGCATAGGAACCCAGCGACACAGCCATGTCACATCCAGGGCCGTGAACCCCCGATTACCGAACCAGTGGTATACAATGAGCCTTCGCACGGCAAAATAGACATACCAAAGAGTATTCTGAAGTTTGTTGGCACCTGCATCAGCTATCTCAAAGTGGCTCGCAGCCAGCCAAGCCTATTCCTTGCTGAAACTCTGCTCGATTGCAGAGAAGCTCCTTGCAGAGACGCAGCAGCTTTGTTTCCCATACCAATGGCCAAGAGATGCTGCTTGCCTAAGAACAACCATGCAGTGCAACCTTTTCCTCTCTATCAAGCAGACATTTCATCGATTTTGATACTTTGACTTTGATACAGCAGGCTCTCCAAACCCAATACAGTCCGGCTAATCGGGAAGCCAAGATTTATGGCCTGACATGACGAAGAGGCTTTTCTGAAAAGGCCATAGCGAAAGGAGTGTCCCAAAACTGTTGGATCTTAAAAACAAAACGAGAGATTCGAACTCGCAATCCTCGTCTGTTTTCTGAGAAAAATGCTAACATCTTGGACTGCTCGAGCAGATTCCCAGCGATGCTGCAGAGCGCAAGCGGGTAAATGCCCGGGGCGAAGAAATCAAGATTTGTCCCATAACCCTATATTAGGAGAAAGCTGGACACGTTTGTATTACTATGCCACTGTCACGTTACTCATCAAGGCCCGGTCCGATAAGCATACCTACCAACCCTACATTTTTTATTTCTGCAGACAGACATGTTTTATTTATTGCAGAAACATCGTCCTTCTGAGCCACAGTGCGAGGTGAGTGTGGTTAAAGAAGGGTCTGTGTTTGTCTGTGCATCAGCATGATCTGCCTGGAGCATGCAACCGTGTCTCGAACCACACATATAACTGACCAGATATGAATACGAACGATACCTACTAAATTGTGCAAAGAGTGTCCGTTTTTTACAGTGAGAAGTAAACATATTTTTTCTCAACCAATCACGCTAAAGTTACTGTCCTAGACACAACCGACACTAGTGCATACACGGATCGCATGATTGTCAGTGGCGTTCAGGGCTTGCACAACAGCGCGTAACTCCAAGTTGTTGTCGAATTATCGCTCTCGCAAAAACATTCCGGTTCAGCCACCACAACACAGCTAGAAACTTGATAATATAGTCCGCGGAGGCAAAGTTGGCTAAGCGGCGCTAGATGTCAGAGACAACATCCAACATGGCTGCCGTCAATGTCTGCTGCTAGATCATCTCCTAGTCGATGCTACTTTAACCAAGTAAGGGCCGATTTCAACTACGATACTCGTAGGGGATTCACTCGTCAACACCAGGTTTATTTTTCGTCAGTTCTCTTTTCGTTACTGTGTGTTATTTTGTGTTCTGCCACGTTACATGTTGTCGCTGCTGCTGATGCTCTCTTCGCTGTTACACGACAACGGTCACCTTGCTCACGTATCTATCAATAATACCCAGGCAAATGTTGGAAGAGAATTGTGCAAAAAGATACTAACGATAAGTCGCTTTCATAAACTCGATTATCACCGGCGTTTGGCTATTTTCATTTGCCTAAGTTTCAGCGTTACGCTGCTTTGACGACAAAGCAATGTTCAAGCTTCTGCTTAGCCGTTTTCACATGATCGTCACACATGTTTCACGATAATTCACGCTCAGCAGACTTATTGAACCACTTTTGACGTCATAAAGCTTCAAATCGTTCGGGACATGGGATAAAGTATCTACACAACAAAGTTATACAAGGTCATCAATCATCACTCATGAAGGGTTCTTTCCATCAAGTCGACCGTGGTCAGTTCTCACCAACGAGCATGCCGGTCCACATGGTTGACCGCGGTCGACTAGCTGGAACAAACCCAAGATCGTGCAAGGCGTCCAATTGAATTGCCATTCATTTCCAAATTTCTTAACTACTCTAGGTCCCAGTTCAAATTTTTGGAGCACTTGTGTATAGTTGTTTACTTTCTATTGGAGGATGTCGTATGCGTGCTGTTATGAATGATCCGTAAAAACAATGAATTTCTGGGTAAAAAACTTATTGAAACCTTTTAAATGAGAAGGTTAGCTCAAAATTGCTAGGCCGTAAAACCAAGAAAACTGCGAAAAAACCTGATTTTGGCCTTATCACTCCCCCAAAATTCACCCTTTGGACTTGGTTCAGTAGGACTCCCTCAATCGGCAAAAACGTGAAAAAGGAGAAATCGCATTAAGAAATTCCAGCCAGACCGACTTAAAATCAAAAGTTTCAAAAAATTTCGGAAAAATATCCTATGGTAAATCAAGCGAGAAACCCGGGAAAAATACTCAAAAAATTCTAAACCCACGGCATCACCTTCAAAATTGAGTTTTCGTGTTTTTTTTTGAAAATGGACCATACTAATGCCTTGGATTTTCCATTTCTGATCGGTTTTTCGCATTTTTCAGTCCTGGAGCAAACCACAACTTTCAAGACCAATTTCGTCAAAATCGGATCACTAGTTCAATACGAAGTGGCTGGACAGAATTTTTGGCCGAAATTTTGCTCGACCAATTACATAGGTACATTATTTCTGGAAATAATGTACCAAAAGTAATGTAGCAGCTTCCTTGAACAAAAAATTTGAAATTTTCATGTGCTCAGTCACAATGAAGAAACTTTTTTGGAATGCAATCACTTTACTGGCAAATGGTCGGCAAAGAATTTGGTATTTAGTAGATGCCTGTCACTGGAAAAAGCCCCTCAAAAACAATTAAAAAAATTGTGGTCTTTGCTCCGCTGGCCTGCGCCGTATTCTGTGATACAATCAAGCTATAACCAGCTAAAGTTAATCAAAAATTCTAAACCCACGGCAACACCTTCAAAATTGAGTTTTTGTGTTTTTTTCTGCCCTTTCCGGTAACCTACCGTGTAAATACGTACAAAATTAGCCCAACTTGAGGGTTGTAAAAAACGAAAGCGACCGTTGTGGAGTGTTTTTTGTCCCGTGTATGTGTGATGTTCGCCTGGTTGTGTGTTAATGTCATTTTTTGCTCGAGTGTGTGGTACCTACATAGGATGTGTATGTATGTAAGTAGAAAATATTGCTTCAGAAGAGAACACCTTCCCCTCGTGGAGACAACACATCATTAGCATGATGTTGATGATGGTGGTGATGCTAGTCTGCGTATCAATCTTCAACTTTCAAACAACCGAACGGTTCCTCGCGGTACCGTAAGCTGCGTCCGATAGCTGTCGATATCGTCTCGATTGTCAGCAGCATCTCCTGTTTGAAAGTCGACGTCGTTCCAACTGCCATCAGGTCTCACCACCACCAGCCATCACATCGTTCAAATTACAAGGCCCAAGGCGTCTTCAATTGTTCCGATTTGCCACCACAAGCTTCCCAAGGTAAGAAGCCCCTCCGCCCGCTTCTCCTGTCCATTCCCCAACTTCCATCATCAACCAACCTACCAAACCTTCCTAGAAACCAACCTTGAAAATTCCTTAGTTCCCTGAAACCAAGCGGTTAGAAACTCTGAAGCTTCTGTCTTAAACGCTCCTCATTTGCCAGCTTTCAGCTGCCCCGAGCGGGGTCAATTAAGCCCAATCACTTCTAAAATTTGAAGAATTTTATACTTTTTGATTTGGCCGGAAAGTTTAAGAACTGCAATGAATGGAGATGAAGTAATGTCTCTACTACTAGTCGAATACTAAGATCGAAAAGCCGAGAGGATACGAACTGTCCCCCTCCCCCTCCGAGCAAAATTGGCTTTTGGAGGCCGAGTGTGGCTGACTAGATGGCCAGCAGCGTGCATTTAGTGGTCATTCCTGAAACCGAGCGCGGATGTTGGTTAGGGATGGAGAGGAAAAAATTGTCGGGTCCGCGTTGGGGTCACCAATTTAAGAGATGAAGTAATGAGAAACCTTTGATGGGCAATGGTTACGTGATCTACTACGATCGAACTAAGATCGAAAAGCGGAGAGGATACGAACAGTCATGGTCGAGCGGACCTAGTGAGAAGGTCGCCACATCACTCCCCCTCCAAGCAAGATTAGCTTTCGGAGGATGGTTGACTTGATGGCCAGCAGCGTGCCTTCAGGACAAAAAATCGATTGAGGTCGGGTGGTTGTGGGTGTATGGTAGGTTCTGCAACTGACAACAACCATGATTCAAGAGTGGGTTCAAGCTTCGCGATTTTTCTCCCAGAATCGCATCTAACATTTTGAGACCTGAAACTATTTGACCAAGCGTGCAGGCATGGCTTGTTCTCCGAATCCCCTCCCTACCCGTTCCGAAATTTCCCGACTTTTGGATCAACGTGACGCATCCAGAATCCTTGAACCCATACTTACAAAATTGATCAATGAGCTCAACTGTTTACTATGGAGTGATGTGTAGAATCTTTTTCGTGCTTTGATATTTCTATCCTCGTTAAACATTGATGGTTACCTGATCGGTTTACGTGTGAATACCCTTTTCACTAAACGACTTTTGCATGCGGTCTTCGTGTTTTTTGTTCATGTGTTTTCCCCTCAATCCCAAGTATCGTGCCGTTTTGTAATAGATTACTAGTCGAATGATGATTTTTTTGGGATTTTTGATTGCATTGAACTGTGGTGTTTACCTCGCGTGAGAACACACAATCCGTCGTTTTGCCATTCTTCCATGTAGGATATACCTAATGATCAATGTCTAGTTGGTTTTGAAAACTTGTGCGTTTGTAATTAAATTGCATAAATGGATCTACACTTGGACTCTGTACTTTTGAATCGAAAAGATTGGTGGAAATCTTCAAATGCATTCTCAGCTGACCTCTGGGTTGAAGTACTGGATGAGTGAAGTACTGGCAGCAAACGGAGATTCAACGACAATTTTCCCGACAAATGAATTAGAAATCTGGTCGTCAACTGGGAGCCAACTCAGTTAACCTTAGCGAAGAAAAGTATTTTGTCGCTAAAGCGGCAAAATGCTATAACTAAATTTTCTCATCTTTACAGGACCCAATTGACGACCAACTTGAAGCCAAAGAACGGCCTGATCCAGCACGGAATGAGTTTTTACTCATTTTTACCAAGTTTAGCAGACAAAATCGACTCATGCATCAATTTTGCCAAACTATCAATTTCAATTCAAGTTCGAAGGAGGCGAGGAATATCAACCCGTTGCAAAAGGTTTGAGGCATTGAAAAATGCAGAGTTGTTGCATGAGGCGAGCCCGGAAACAATTCTATTCGTGCTCATTCCATTTCCCAAAACCCGCCAGCAACCGTATGAGTCAAAAACATCGCAAATCGCAGAAACGATAGCCATCTACTTAGCGCAGAATAAAGTTATCCAGGAAACTATGTATTCGCGATATTAGTAATGTCACTAATTATTCGGTTGACGTTCGAAGGTGGAGCCGACGAGGAGCTAGCGCTAGCCTAGCAGGGCAGCCCAGGCCGGAGCTCGACTATCGGACCGGTCTGATCCGATCGCATCTGAGATCGCCGTCTGGACGAGTCAGGTGACCACCCGTCAGAGGCCATCTTAGCCGAGGGACGTCACTGCTTGAGGCCGCCGACGACGATGACGACATCATATCATGGGACGACGGCCACCAAGAGACATGGGCCTGAGCTGTCCAATATTGGTGATTGCTCCGCCACGAATATCCCGAACCTGCTGAAGTGTTTCCGACCAACCGTCGGTCACTTCGGATTGTTCCACTACAGTGCAGGATATCAATCCTTATGAGAGCGCTACACCGTGTACTAACAGTACTTTCGTACTTATCGTGAAAATTTTAAATTCCTAGGCGCGTTTTAACTTAATGTTAGGTTTGACCCAACTAGGCGTTGATCGTGTAATTTAGAGCCGCGAGTTTACATTAGTAAAATCGTCAGGGCGATGTCTTCCAAAAGCCCCAGAAAGTCCCATAATTCCATTTGGACGCCTCTCGGCATTGTTGGGGCCATCGTGCCTCTTAATATCGCAATCTCCCGAATTGTGCATCCAGGCAAGCCAAGGGTCCTGTAGCCATCTCAGGATTGTGCCATCGAACTTTCGGAAGTCTGAACCTACCAATCATTGGACTGAGCCTGCATCAACAGATAGCTGCAACTGTTTTCCTCGGCAGGACGCCATAATTTTCATCTGCCCGAATCTGACCGTCCTCTCTCAAAGCTCACAATACAAACAGTGGATGCCAGAAATTTCCAGTTAAATGACTGTGAATTCTCAAGTCCCAAAATTTTCAAAAATAAGGATTTGAGCCTTTCTGGTTCATCAGGAGGCACTCGATCCAACGAAATAGGCCGTTATTTCCACAGGCCAATAGTCTCATCTCTATGTTCAAATGAAATTGAGCACATCGTGCTGGTTACAGTTTCCACGAATTCTCAAGTCAAGGGTGTGCAATATTACGCTAGAATAGTCGAGTTTTCTTAGAAATTTAATGGAAATCATAACATAAATGATTGGTTCTAGTTCTTCTATGCTCTAAAGGGGGTTGATCGGAAGAAACTTGAATCGCCATTGCCGTGGCTTTTCCATGTAGTCATTGAATTGTCCTGTTGTCATTGTCATGGCCTCCGCTTTTGGCACAGTAGGAATGATCAGGCTTTTTCAATTTTGGCTAACAAAGGAGGCCAAGTTTAGAAACAAATTGCCTAATGAACGAACTAAAAAAAATTTTAGTGAAATTCGCCCATAGTTCAAGAACTACCCGTAGATGATCAACCCCAGGAGCATAGACTAAAAATACATGTTTACTGATTATCAAAATATCGTGTGAACGAATAAACCGCCCTGTCGATGATTACCAATGTACTCAGCGGTTTCCCTTCTTGAATCTCATAAAAAAGAATCGAAATATCAAACGTTGTAGCCGAATTATTTACGATACCAAGTTGTTGTATTAGAATATCGATAGTTTAACTTACCAATTGTGATAATTAAGTTTAATAAAATCGTTAAAGTGAAATAATATTGCAGTTCATGAGCTAAAATTTCCAGTGAATCCAACGACAGTCGCGATTTATTTTTTCTGGTATCAGAAATCCATTTCAAGAGTGGATTCCGATTACCCTATAGATGAAGTTGATCTATGAAAAAATGTTAAAAATTAATTTATAGACTGCTTAATACTGGAAGGTATTCTACAAAGAAATGCAAATATCACAGGTAGGGGGTCAATTCAAAATTATTTTACATTCTGAGTGTCACCTTACATTCTAAGAAGTATTCTAACAGTCAACTTAGTTTAACTGAGAATAACAGTCATTCCGAAAAATTATCATCCAAGTCGCAAGTCCCATACAATAGCGCCATACACAAAATTTAGCTTTTTTACGGTTCAAAAGTTCTATGGACCGCCCTATACACCGCATTACTGTAGATCATATCAAGTGAATGTTTTTGGATGCTGTCAATGGTGCAATTCATGGGTTCCGTTTTTGAATACCCCAAAAAAACTCTTGGAGAACAGAAAAAAACTATGGACAGCTATTCTTACGATAATGGCCTTACTTTTTGCTGGAGGGTTTCGATTGTGGCAGGCAAAGTAGACAATTACAACTAACTCGCGTCGTCGGTCATACGTTGGCCATTTCCATGACGTCATATTTACCCCGTTTGGCGCAAACGATTGGGAAGCAGATGAAGAAGTAGTAACCGCCCACGGCCAGCAATATCAATAGCATCACCAACGATATTATCGTCCAAGCAGTGAAAAAACGGCCGGTTTTCCTCCCTTCAACATAATATAAAAAATTCCATCCACAGTTTAGCATACCAGCTCAAAGCTTTCCACAACAACCTGTAGGAGCCAGAATCGTGATGTAGTTTCCTAGCTAGTTTCCTCAACTTACCCGCCATAGTCGCAGCAGCTTTTGCCAATTTTTTGGCTGTCTTATCCTTAGCATCACATTGACACAGCAGAACCAGGAGGCCTAGAAGAATAAAAGAAAAACTCGCTTCAGGCTTACAATGCAAATTAACATTCTGAAAGCTAACAACTCACCGAACAATACTTCAGGACTGAAGTAGGTTGTTGTTCAAATTAACTCAAGTCTTTACTGATTAATCGATGGTAAAATACTTACAAATCAACCAAATGACAGGTGTCAGGGCCCTCATTATGATGGGATTTCTCGCCTCTCAGCCTGCGAACGAACGAACGTTTCTAGCGCATCTCTATCTGTAGGTAAAGCTGAGTGTTGGTACGGCAAGAGCGTCGGAAGCTTTTAGTCAAAATTGGCTTTTCATAAAAAAATAATGTACCTAGGTAGACGGAGAACCGTGCGCGTCGGGACTCAGAAGACTCCGACCAGAGATTACAGATATATATGACTCCGACGAACATAATCACAACAACGCAACGCGCAACAACAACCACCACCCACCACCGAGATCGTTCGGGGTTCCCAAGCCACTTTCCCATGTTCACCCCCACTCCAACAGCCAACAATCGGAGAGTGTGTGACCGACTTAAAACGTGACTTGAACATAGTTTATTGGATTGCCGGAATTCGAATGCTTCAAAATTTGACTAAACATTGAATGTAAACTAACATTAAATTTTAATGTTTTGATCATCGTGATGGTAACATCTCACCTCAAGACTCGATCGCCGACCATCTCCAACGCAACCAATTCCCGCCGTTTGATCGGTCCCGGAGACAAATAAAGTAGAAGAAGAAGACCAACGCCAACTTCCTTTCCTTCCCCTCCAAGTTCCGACAACAACTTCCATGGCGTTTGCGTATGGCGCCCTGTGACATTCGAAATTGTAATGGATTTTCTTCGTGTTTCACTCTATCGGACGGGGTTGTTCAAAACGTCGGTTTGAAAAAGTAATTCAATTTCTTGGACGTGCCGTTGTGTTTGAAGCTGTCAATGTTGAAGCACGCGAACTCCGCTCTAATGAAATTTCATTGTTTGTGAAATTTTGAAAAGCGTTTGGTGTTCAGTCGGTCCCTACTGCGTTCTTTGTGGCATCAGCCGTTGTTGTTCTACGTGTGAACAACTCTAAATTTCATGATTGCTGTCCATTTTCCAGCGGATATTGAACTGAACAGTACTTTCCCCGGTGTCATGGATCCGTTTCAAAATTGACTGGGGTTTTCATAGTTTGCGTTAGAATGTCCGAGTCGATGAACCTAGATTCTAACGACATTGTGGGGTCGCTGGAAGGCTTCGAGTCGTTGGAGCACATACAAGCCGAACTCGGCATCTTGGATGAGACGTCGCAGGGCAATCAGGGCGATCATGTGGAAGTGCTAGAATTGATGAGGCATCCGATAGTTGACAAACGTAGGGACGGTAATGTGAAGAACGAGATCATCATGGAGGACGATATGGGCGATGACGATGAAATGATCGCTTCACGATTGGAAGAGTCGATGTCGACGCACATGATGCACAGTAACGTGAGCGATATCATGCATAACGTCATGGATATGGACGAGCATGAAGTGGAAAACGAGCGAATGGACCAAGGTTCGCACGACGGCCATGCCGACGATCTAGATCAGCGCAGGCTGTTCTCGGAAGGAGTCATCAAGAACGAGATCATTGTCGACAGCCAAGTCATGACAGAGGGCCTCGGCGACGATGACAACTCGATAGAAGCTGCCAGCATCCACAACGAGCAGGTGAGCTCCAAGATGATGCCGCTTCAGTTGCCAGAACTTTCCCATCAATTTTCGCCTTACTTCCCAGATTCTCGGTTGAATAAGTTTGTTTGGGTTGTTCGTCGTTTCTTCACTGACCGTGGAATTAGGCCATTGAAGACTTCCTCTTGGTATTGCCTTAACTTCCAGCTCTAGCGCTTTCGGCTGTACGGCCATCGTCAGAAACTATCTGTCCCAGGATCCTGAAACCTCGTCGTAGTTGTTTCATTGGCTCACTTCTGACCTGATTTCATCTGGTGATGATAGGGAGCTAAGAACACGGCTGTTAATGAATAGGTTGCTCTTGAGCCTGACGGTCAAAAGCGCTGGAGCTGGATGTAAAGACAATATCCAGAGGAAGTTAATCAACTATAGTTACAACAATAGCTATTGCTCACAGGCCACGAATGAAAGTCAATTTGGTTTGCTCTAGCCCTCAGTTTAATGGAGCTCAAGATTCATGTTGTACCCCAACCCACAGACATTTGATTTCTCAAAAAATGTCATGAAAATCATCAACTCCTTGGTTTTTTTCTGGATCCTTTCCATGGATTTCCTTTCCTTGCTGCTTGCTCTTCAAACAGATCTGTCGCGTAGAAATCTTGAAAATCACCGCATTCTTGAAAGGACCAATTCGTACGAACAACGTCACATCCGATTCTTTATTCCAGATTTTGACCGATAGCGACGTCAGATATTTGGACGACATAATGAACGACGGTGTCAACGAAACGGTAATCGAAGCGGCTGAAGTGGAAGACCAGACTGCCGAGATGGAATGTTCTTTCGTCACTCTGCCAGGACTTCCATCCTTAGACACGTCAGCCAATACGAATGAGGAGATTATTGTGGCGGACCAGAATCCCGAGCTGGCGACAGCCGACCGTTTCCTGAACCAAGACGTCGTCAAAACCGAAAAAATCGACGATACCCCGTCGTCAATTTCGTTAACGAGCTTTGCCGGAACGAATCTCCAGCCCCCACCGCTTACGCTTGTATCCAAGACCGATCTCCAGGTTCAAGAAGCTGTCAAATCCATAACGTCAGGCGTTTACGTCGTCAATAGTTCCACCGCTTCGACAGCCCTACCGTCGAATTTGATTCAAAGCGGGGGAACTCTACTGGCCCCAAAAGATGCAGTAAGTATTGAAATATTCTAGATTCTGATACTGGGCGGACTTGCTCGAACTGCTGATCTCTATTGCGCCTGTTCCCTCCTCAGAAAATATCGCGCGTCGTCACGATACCCCATATGGAAGGCAATGGACAGACTATCCGGATTGTAGCGCCGCAGGGGAAATTCAATAGCACAGCAAAAGCGATTACGCTATCTCAAGCGCGTCAAATGGGTCTGAAAATCAGCAACGTCATTCCAGGAAATGCGAAGGTATTTTACAAACTGTTCACACTCAAGTTAAGGTAGGAAAAAATAGGAACAAGTTGAGAAATAAACAATTTATAAATGTCACCGTTTTTCAACGTGCGTTTAGAATGAGAAAAAAATCGAAAATCTTGCGGGAAATCTTGCATTTTTGGGAAAACTGGCTCAGAATGTCAGCTTTCCGACGGTGTAAAAATTATTGGATTGAGGTAGCTTATTAAAAGTTAAATCGACCTTTGAGTCCTGAAAAACGTATTGACACTGTTGATCTTAAATTTGACCATGTGAGAAATAGCTAAAAAATACTCTCTGGCAGGCCTCGAACTTGGCACCTCCTCCTCGGTGTGCCCCTTATCCCTTCATTTGCAATGGCATTAAATGCCAAATTTTTTTTTGTTGGTCAGCAGGCGCTTGTTTGCCTTTTTTCGGAAAGACTAGCATTCGTTCCTTTTCAGACTGTCGGTTCACAGCCGATAGGGATTAGCAAGCTCGTCGTACCAGCGTCCAAGAAAACGGTTACGGTCGTCAAGTCACCGACGAAAATCCTCCCCGGGCCCCCTCCCCCGGCTCAGAGGCCCCAAAAGGTGCTCATACGGCAGGCCAATTCCCTGAAGACGGGAACATTGTTGACTTCGAGTGCTCAGTCCTCCGCTGGTGCTCACATGATACGCATACCAGCCAACCAGGCGATACAGCAGATTTTACCAGGCGGAAGTAAACAGGTATGTTCTCCGACATAGAAAATTTCAAGTACCTAATACAGAAATCACCCAATCTCCGCATCTTGTTAGTCTACCGTTAAGAAGTTGTGTTAAAATTTTACCTGTCGCCTCTTATCAACGAATCTTGTGGGATATTTACTCTATCGGTTCCTCAGGTGCAATACGTGAAGCTAATCAGTACCGGAACTGGATCGAAAACATCGACACTCGTTCCCGTCTCGCTGTCGAAGACTATACCCGTACTAACTACAAACATGCTCAATCCGTCGACTACTTTCAAAGTGTTACCAGTGTCGACTCAAGCTAGAACAGCGCCGGTTCGTTTGCACTTTTCACCTTTCCTACTATTACGATATAGTTGTCAGCTGATCGGGATAAGGAGCTTTATATAATCATCATCTGGGCTTATTATCCCGATCAGCTACATCAATTTGCGGGTCGATACTTCCATCTTCAATTACGATTACTAATTGATCAATGAGTAACGCTGGATGCAAGGATAATTAACCTTGTATTCATCATTTTGGGATTGAACCCCAATGATTCTTGAGCCTGTATCGAAATGCTTGATGGGGATTTGAAGAATCTTTGGGGGTTCAATTCCAGAATGACGAATGCGTAGTTAGTCATCCCCAAAATCTACAGGAGTAAAATATCGCTTTTCAGGCCACTCAACGGGTACTGATTCCAGCCACATCGGCATCGTCGTCCACGCCTACTCAAATATCGTCCTCGCCTCAAATCGTCGTGCTGCCGTCTCATTTGCTCCAGCAAGTGAAGAAGGTTCGCCCTTTTTCCTTGTCAATTCAATACCAAATGACTTGGGTGTACCAGCATGAGGCTGAGAAACTGATATTTGATTGGTCAATTGTCATTTTTTTCCATTCAGGGTGACTGCAAAATCACAACAGTTACTCCGAGCATACCTGGTCTCAAACCGGCAGCAACGGTCAATGGGAACCGTAAGATCGCTCCTGCCCTGCCTCCGTTAAAGGTGAGTTTTGTGCGCGACATTATTCTGTCGATGCCATCTTTTCGACAGCAAATCTTCAAAACCATGTATGCTGAACCCTCTACCGATCAAATAGTCTCGATCCCACTACCAGCTTTTGGATTGTAAATGAGCGCCAAAAAGCAGATTGAGTCAATTTTCTTGACTCAAGGGAATGCGCAAGGATTTGTTTTAGCAGTAGAGCTTGTAACATCATTTTCCCAAGTAACTCACGAGGTTTTGCCGATTCCCTGTCGCTTTCCAACGTCAAACTACCGAGCTTTCCCCTCTTTTTCTACAGGCGAAAGAAACAAGTCCAGTGGAAGCACCTGCAGCCCCAGCGGACGAGGCGTTGGAGAATCTGGAACCGATGCCGCTAGCCCAGCCGGTCCTGGAACCGCCAGCTCAGTTGCCGCCGGTTCCAGCGCAGCTTCCACCCTCGCCCGAACCTCCGAAGCCGCTGACGGTGACGAGCTTCGCTGAAGAAGAGCCTGGCACCAGAGCGGCACCCGAGGCTGACAGCCTGTGCCGGAGAAGTAGCTCTCCTCCATCTTCACCCTCGTCAACTTTGATGCCTCGCCAGGAGATGAAACCAGCTGATCCGAGGCAGGAGCAATGGAGCGGAGACGAAAGTTACGTCGAAGCCAATGGCATTCGACCTCGGAAGCCTTGCAACTGCACGAAATCCATGTGTTTGAAACTGTAAGCGATCTGTTTCCATTGTTTAGCGTGAGATACGAGCCGACCGTCCCAAAACGCCGTCTCATTCTCTTCCTTATCGTTTGACTCGTTTCTCTGGTTCCAGGTATTGCGACTGTTTCGCCAACGGAGAATTCTGTTACCAGTGCAACTGTCTGACCTGTTTTAACAACTTATCCCACGAGGAGGACCGACAGCGTGCTATCAAATCCTGCCTGGAAAGGAATCCGACGGCATTTAGGCCAAAAATCGGGAAAACTCTGGCCGGCAGCGAAGAGCGCAGGCACAACCGCGGTTGCCACTGTAAACGATCCGGATGTCTGAAGAACTACTGCGAATGCTACGAGGTTCGTTGCTGTTCAAACTTTGCTGAATTCATTGCGTTTCCTATCTATCCATGTATGCATTGCAAGTTACTTCTTACTTCCAGGCCAAAATACCGTGCTCGAAGAATTGCAAGTGCGCCGGTTGCAAAAATACGGACGCTTACTTCGGCAAACGAGGCGACGACGACAGGTTGAGATCTGACAAAATGTACGACACGTCAGGCCATCTGTGAGTAAATATTGTTGAAAAAATACCAATATTTTCCACTGACTCTTATATTGTTATATGGTGTTGTCATTCTTGCTATGGCAGGGTGGCAAGGACGAGGTAGTTGTCTACCTGATGTGGGATTTGTAGTTAGGTGACTTCTTGAGCTAGCTCTAGGGGGATGGGTGATCATTAACCCCAGTCCTTGGGTTTGTTCCAGGAGCGTGGGGGTAGGCATTAGGTAAACAGGTTTGGCAACTCAACAGCTACAACACGTGTGAGTGTCGGAGCTGGGGAGTTGCCTAACAAACTGGTTTACCTCATGCCCACACTCCCACTCCAGGAACAAAGCCCTGGAGGATACGGCGCAAAGCCTATGGATGCAACCCAAGGAACCGGTCCACATCCGGGAGGCTCCTGGCTCCTGATCCCACGGGGGCTAATGATCTCTCTTGGTGATTCAGCTCTCCCATGTGACCCCATCTTTAGCCACCAGAAGATTGGGTCAAGACCGTGCAGCGCTAAAATGCTCCTCCCTTCGATTTCAGATACAGCGCCGCCTGCCGTAACGCGTTCAGCATGCTGACGCCCGAAGTGATCCAAGCGACTTGCATGTGCCTTATCGCCCGAGCTGAGAACTTTGACGATTCCGACAAGAGCGAAGAGGCTCCGAGATTGATAATCGAAGAATTTGGCCACTGCCTGGTGCAGATAATCGATTCCCTCACCAAATCGATTCCTCAGGACGCACGTTCGTAGTGAACCACAATAGAAATGTAAATATGTTTTAGGGTACCAGAGTTCGAGTAGGTAACTGTCGTACCCTGTTCTTTAGTCGTTACGTTCATTGACGGATTGTCACTGTTTTTAGTTAAACAAAATATTGCTGTCGGAGGAATTTCTAGCTAAGATGGGTTAGGGAGGTTCCAGACTCAATGTACACTTAACCTTATGAAAACCGTTACTTCCATTGATTGAAACGTTGGATTTTGGCAAAATCGATGTCACTCGGACTGGTTTTGTGGCTGCAGCAAGGAACGGTTGGTGCGTAGATAACACACAATACTTCCATATTTCAACTCGTCACAATTTGGGCCTAATTTATGGGTCTGTTGGATGTGGCCAGTCCTGGGCGAGTAACCACTGACGCCAAACTAATTCAAACCATGTGATTGGGTGAATTTGCTCAGCGTCTATAGTAACTAACTCATCTAACATACTCTATGTTATTTGGACTGATTTGGTGAGTGCTAAGACCGAAATTCAAATTGCGCACTACACCGCTTCTAAACCTCGATCAAATTTGATATGCTGACAGCGGAAGTGTGACGTCATGCCATGGTGATTGCTGGCTGATAAGAATTTCATTGGTTTGAACTTGGTATGTGCATTTGTTATGAGCCACTATGGCTGAGGGTAACCGCTTATCACTGCAACCTACTTCAGCAGCTCATTGTACTGAAATGAGAAAAGTGCTTACATATTCTGCGCTACAAGACCAACATTCAGAGCCTTTACTCTCAAATTTTCATTGCCAGGGTAGAAAAATAGAAAATTGCTTCAGTGTGATTTAGGGCGGGAGAAAAATGGCGACTCTATGTTCTCTCTATGTTTACATTCATCCTCGCTCTTTTTTAAGGTAATTTTTACATTGACTCTCGAGTCGCCTTAACCCTTTACGGCATGTGAGTCTAGCCCCCGATCTGATCTGAGAGATCACTGAGGACACATGAGGAACAAGCCGCTAAAAATCAGTCAAAATCCTGTTGAGATAAGTTTGGTTGGGACTGTTCCTTTGCTTTCCGCACACGGGGCCTTCTGGATTTGGAGAACCCGAAAAAACTCATTAGTGGCAAGTTACCTAGAATATTTTAAAACCAATTTTACGTGCGAAATTCGAACATTTCTCAGGCCTAGATCCTCTCGTGTCCTTGGGAGTAAGCGCGCACTGATAGCGAGGAGCATCGCATCGCATTGCACAATGGTTGCGCAATGCGCAAGTAAATGGCTCGGTTAAGCTGTGGTTAAACATAGGTGAGCACACCAGAGACCAGCGCATCAAAAACATCGCTCTAGACCCTAGAGGCGTAATTTTCCATCATTGCGCTGCGATGCCTCAGTATGTAAATTTACAGCTTTATATGCTTTATTTTTGCGATAGAATATTTTACATACACGCCAACGGTGCAAAAACTAGCATTATTGTTAGTTTCTGTATTTTGTGTAAATACTCGCCGCTTTGAAATTTAAAAGAAATCATTTTCCCAACTCATTCCCACGGATTTCGCGATTCGATTTGGACCGAGTTCGGATTACTTCCATCTAACGTCCCATATTGAAACAGTTACCTCAATGAAATAACCTGTACGTTAACAGGATTGAGGACCAAATAGGACTCAAGTAGGTTAACGTAGGTGGTTACTTTATTGATAAAAGGCCAATATCGACTAAGCTAAGGCTAATTTGGTCTGATCGAGACGTTGGAAGTCGGCCATGACTCAAGTTGGCCATACACTATCCAACTGCTGGTGGAGGGGATAAACCAACGCATTGTTGTGGTTGGTCGAGGTGGCGTCGGTGTTGGGCCCAATAAATTTGATGTTTCATGTTCATCCCCCTTCCGACAGCCAGCAATTGGATAGCGTGTAGCCGACTTTACTTTTCAAACTGAAAACACTGTTCTCTATTAGTTGCCAACATTTCAACATGTTTATCTTGGGAATCTTGTGCTGATAATAAAAAACAAGCCTAAATTTATATATTTCCGAGCGTTCGTTGTAATAAAACTGCTGAAAATCGGTTCCTGCTTGAATACAATTCTACGTCCCAGAGGGCATTCCATAAATATGGGCAGACCCCTTTCTTGTTTTTGTTGAAGCAGTGGATATCAGGGTGTTAGCAATCAATCCATATCAGACACATAACCTCTTATTATTGTCACGAATAAGCGCTCAAAGCGCCAAATCACAGAAAACGTTGGATCGCTCCGGCTCACGATCCTACATCGTAAGCACAATTGCGTACACTAAGTGCATTGCTCGTTTACAGAAAGGAACCACGATTTTTCTTGTTATGGTAGTTGGGTCAGTAGGGGTGATTGTAAACGATTTTTCAATGTTTCCTATGAATCATTAAAGTCTTCCTCGATACTCCATGCTACTCTAATAGCATAATACATAATAACTAACGAGGTTATGTGCAATTGTGGCATCTACTGAGTTCACAGCGTTGGCAGTGACGTTACCTTTGCAGGGTGTTAACCTGAGGAATATGCCACCAGGAAACGTGGTTTTGTGGGGGATTTAATATCCCAATCCTGGTAAATCTGGACACCATTCTCAAATAATCACCACCAAATAAACCACCAAATTTTGGTCTGAGACCAATTTCGAATAAACTGTTAGAAAGCTGAAATCTTGGCGCATCTTTTAGGACTACAGGCTAAATTTACCAATTGTATGCAAGCGTTGAAAAGAGCGAAGATTTTTAAGATTTGGCCAAATTCACTTTTCCGACCAATTTTTAACCAATTGAACATCTGAATAAATTGTTCGGTACTGTAGGGTGAATGGAAAATTACTGCTCTTTCCAACGGTATTGTCAAAATTGAATTTTCTTGATCGATTGACGATGTTATGGTTGTTTTAGTGAATTAAGACCGAATTCACGGAAAAATCTTGAAAGACAAAAAAAGTGGCATTTAGAGGCGGGTAAAAAAATGTTAGAGAATAATTTTTGTTGGAAATTAGCTGTAGAATCGATCCCTAGCCGGTGGCATATTCCTCAGGTTAACACCCTGCATACATTTACCCCATGTTTACATTTACACCACCGACCCTAGAGAACCAGTCCTCCATGCTTGTAGAACAGGTTGAAGGACAAAATCAGATTTCTCTTTCGATTTCTCAACCGCTTTCGTATACTTTGGCCTCACCAGTACAATGATGGCCCAAGAAGTCAATGGTATGCTAATAGTACTCTTCTCTGGGGCGGTCAAGAATCAAGTCCACGAGTGTTTACAGACGATAAAAATGGTATGTAGGATTCGTCGGTGAAGCTACGATTAAAAATGTTCATCCCCTAATGTCAATATTCTTTGGCTGAAAGAGCCATGGTTGGCAAAAGCGGTTGAGAGCTCGAAAGCAAAACTCCATCTTTCTGTTCTGCCCTCAACCAGATTTGTAGTTGGAAAAAGCGACATCGCTAGAGGCAAGCTTGTAGTTTAACATTATGTCCAAATACAATCAAGTATACGCCTACCTTAATTTCGGACAGCGTACATAATAATTCAGATAGTGAACAAGAAAAAGTGCAATAAATTGGGATTGAATCTGTCGGATTTTGGGAGTTTGGCGTCATTTTTGGGTCCCGGAGACCTCACAAACGGATCAACACTTATCAACCGAAAATCCGTTTACATCAATAGTAAATATTGAGCCTTATCAGTGACTCAATCTACCAGAGTAGTAATAAAAGACCAAACTGTACCTTACCGTACGTTATCACCATACATTCTTCACCATCATACATAACTAGCATAAAATACACCAAATAGTTTTGCGCGCATCAGGACCAACTCAGCTACGTACAATATTTCAAAGACTAGTTTTTGGACGATTAATTGACTAGATTCGTTAAACTGCTAAAGGAGAACTAGGGACGATGTGCAGTGGAAAGATCGTATAAATTGATGGATGACCGATGATATGATGCCATTCAACGAGAACAATGACAGGATTCTGATCAGTACGTAAAAATCCGATTTTGAATTTAGGGTGGAATCGGTTTGGCGGCTTGGTAACCATGAAAAATCACAACCCTTGAAGCCCGGTGTTTCCGAAAATTTAATTTAAAAGCCTTAAGGAGAATGAAAAAAAAAGTGCTACATCCAGGTTATCGATAAGACGGCTGATTAGAAGACTGAAATAGTCGAAATCGAAAGCAAAACTGAAAATGGGAGAGTTACCCTCAAACTCTTTCAAAGCTCGTTCTCAAGATCTGCCCCCTCGATGACTAATGATGGCATGATGATTGATTTGAGTGTGGCAACACTGGAGATCCCCCTCAATGTTGTCAGCATGAGGGAATCTCCAAAGGTTCAGAGTCGCCGATCGCCAAATTCTAAAGTGTCTCGTAAGCTATCAGCTGATCGGAATGGGTACAAACGTCTTTTTTGCCAATCAAAGTTTTTTATATCGATGCGATTGATCCAATCATCAGCCCATCGGATTCGTTCCCACCAATTCGGTGCACATCGAAAATCGTTGCCGACCAACCCAGCTTAAGATTTCGACCAAGTAACCTCTTGTTCCTAAGCATACCCGTTATCGCTTTTTTAAGATCACCGCAAGACACTCTCATCCTGCTTTAACTTTCTAACAGCCTGATGAGGGGAATCATGAGCTACCGCACTCCTAGCATCGTTTGTTTCTACTATGCCCGATTATCTGATAACACCCCAAAAACGATGAAGAGAAAGTAGCAGCTGGTCGTTCACTATCAGAAATTTTATGGTAGCGGAGACGTATCATCAGACGGTGTCTCCGGTTTGTTCTTTTTTTGTTTCTCTTCGGTTTTGGAAGCCTCCAACTGTTCGCAAGCTTCGTCGACCTTCCTTTCCTCGGCCCATTTCGATAGGTATTCCACAATCTGCACCCGTCCGAAGGTCTTCGCTTCGTCCAAAGGCGCGTTCCCCCACCTGGAGCGAACCAAACCGTGAATTTCGGTGCTGGAGATGCAGCTGTCAATTGGTAGCATGCGTGTTTCTTGCACGTAACTCACCGATCTTTTTTGTCATGAGGTACGTTGCATTGTTCGAGCAGAAAAGTCACGCAATCCAGGTGGCCTTCTGCCGCAGCCAAATGCAGGGCTGTCCTGCCGTCGTAGTCTGACAGGGACATGTCCATGCCTGATAATTTGTGCCTGAAACGAGGAAACCCAGCATTATTCCGAGTGAAGGCAAGAAATGGGGGTGGAAGAGCTGGGGGGCGTAGTCAAGCGTGTGACTTATCGATTGCCTCATTTCCATTCTGATATGATGGGATACCTCCTCAGTGCTGCAACGTCTCCGCTCGCAGCTGAAAAAAGCAGGTTGACGATGCTGAGGCCCTTGGTCTCATATTTATGCCTTCGAGGATCCTTCTTGTTCGTCGCATGTTTCAGATTGTCGTAGCGGTGGAAGTTGAACACTCGCACCAACTCCTGCAGAAATTGTACCAATGGGTTAGGAAATGGAGAAGAGGATCTATCTCAGCTTGATGTTAAGTTTTGATCCATTTGGACCATTGTTGTTTTCCCCACATTTTGTGATGGGTAGGGCCAGAGATGCCCTGGGCGTGCCCTGCTGCCCTTGAATTTACTGCACCTAAAGAACTACGATTAGACACCCGTGCTGAAATGATCATAATGGCTCCCTTCAGCGCCGTTCCTTGACGAAGGTTTTTTTTTGGTGTATAATGTCCCATAACCCACCTCGCAGAACTGTACTCCTCTCACGCTGTTTCCAAGTTTATCAAGCGGAGGAGACCAAGTGCAGATTCCCATCACGTTCGGTATGACGATCATCATGCCTCCGCTGACGCCTGATTTGGCCGGAAGTCCTACCTGCAACCAGGTGTTGTTGATAGCGCAAAATATTACTTCAAACTCAAAATAATAACATTTCAAGATTTTTCCGCTTTTATTTCTTCGCCGGTTACCTTGAAGGCAAACTGCCCCGAGTAGTCGTACATCCCGCAGGAGTGCATCAGCGATAGAACATCTCGAATCGCATCCGGCTTCAGTACTTTTTCCTCAGTTACTGGGCAAATTCCACCGTTCGCTAGCGTCGCAGCCATAACGGCAACAGACTCGCAGTTGGCTTCCATCGAGCAACACTGAAACATATGTTTCATGAAACATGTTTCATGGTTTAAAGTACCTAGGTAGGTCCCATGTTTCCGCCGGGTTTGCCCTCCGAGCGCAATCTGCCGGCGGAATTGCTCTGCGCATGCGCACAAGTTTCAAGAAGCTGAAATGCGCATGCGGAGGAACATGTTGACCTGGCAAATCGCGGTACCTACTGAGAACAAAGCCACTGAGTATTACGTTGACCTATAAGTGATTATATTTTTCCCTCCAACTTACGAGGTATCACTTCTAGGTCGACGATTATTAGATTTATTGATAACTATGTGAGAAGCACCAGCAAAGTACAGAAATATTGCATGTAGGTAAGTAACGTGGAAATTGATAGGTCTGGCGTCATCGTGAAAAACTCAAAATATGTCCACTCTTGCTGTTGAGAGAAGTAGGAGAAGGAAGAAATGGCGATAACAACTGTTATCAGCCAACAGCTGGTCTCTTATCGCAGTTATCAGTTCTATTTTTATTTACGTGCCCGACTGCTTGGTCCGTACGTACGTCGTACGTCGTTAAATTAACTATTTTTGTGGTCTCTCCTACTAACGAGTGTCGTAATTGGTATCAGTGATTTGAGGTAAGTGAATTCTTTGCTCAGTTGAACTATGCTCCAGTGGCGGCTCCTGCTCTGGGGTGCACCCAGACCATAGTATTCATGGAAAAAATGCAAAGGGAATACCAGACACTAAATTGAAAACAATCCTCTGGCTCACTAGGTACCTCTTCAAAACAAATGCTATCCTTACGATGGACTACTAACGTATTCACTAGCACAATTTGGCGTTGCACTCACTCCGGTCCTCCCTCACCACACCCCCGTCTTTCTTCTTGGTCCTTTTCATTCCTTCCTTTCTCCCGCCGAGGCTTCGTTCCAATGACGATTTTGTTGTGTGCCCTCTAGAGCTAGCTCGACGAAATTCCTCATGCCACACGCGGGAGGAACCGGTCCAAAACTTTCTATGACCTGACTCTTCAAGTCCTCACAAGCATCTCCGAATCTGAGGTTATTTCAGCCTAAAAAACGTTTGTTTCCGACATTTTCAGCAAATCATGAGCCAACTCATCAGGAACATTGGGCCTCGTGCTCTCAACCTATCAGCTAGAGCTTTCTCGAGTCAGCGGACCTCGGAGCCACCGATCCCGCCCTACCAATGGCACAAGACGGAATCCGACGGAGTGAAAAGGGCCCGACTCCTTTACCAGTCGAGGAAACGCGGAATGTTGGAAAACGATCTTCTCCTGTCGACTTTCGCGGCCAAACATTTGAAATCCATGGACGAGGCCCTTCTGAATCAATACGACCGACTTTTGAATTTACCTTCGAACGATTGGGACATCTACTACTGGGCTGTCGGCAATAAACCCGTTCCCGACGATTTCGACAATAAAATCATGGCATTGTTGAAAGAGCACGTGAAGAACGTCAATAGAGAGAAGCGATTGCGACAGCCGGATCTGAATTGAAGCGTAGGTCGCCAGTATAGATTTATCGATTAGCCATCGGAGCGTTGTTATTTATTGATTTTATTCAGCTGATTTACCTCGCCTGAACCATAGTTTCAGATGTTTAAATAGTAACCTACTTATTCGAGAACGTCTTAACGTAGTTTCGTTCAGAATTCCCGGCTGTGTTGATCTTGGATTACCTTACTTGAGTATTGTTGTTCGATGAATTTCGCTTAATGTATTAAAAGTTGCTCGTACCTCTCAGGTCTTATTATTCCAGTCATTCAGTAAGGTTTCAACTAAGATTCACTTGATTACCTCAAGTTGACAACAACTTTGCTATAGCAAATCGGATAAGAGGCAAAAAACTTCATACGTGAAAATGAAAGAGTAAAAATGAAAAAAAAATCGTTTTGCTACGAAGAAAAAGGAGACAAAAACCAGGGTAATGAGTTACACAGAGTAAAAAAGATTTCTGCCATCTAGTAGAATCATAGGCTGCTATCTTGTTGAGAAAATCGAAGTGGAGGCCTTAACTCAACTCACAAATCGAACCTACAACATAAACTTACAAGCTCAAACTCAAATAACACACCCACCTCACGAACTCAATTCATAAACTCACCTACTCACGCAAACTCAACTCACAGCCTCAACTTAAAAGCTCAACTTGAAAACTCAATTTATCTTCAACCTCAATTTAAAAACTCAACTGACCAACTCAACTAACACACTCGTCTCGCAAACTCGACTGACAAACTAAACCCACAACTCAACCCACAAACTAAACTCCAAACCTCAACTTCAAACTTCCTCAAACTCAATTCACAAACTCAACTTACAAACTCACCTACTCACGCAAACTCAACTCACAACCCTAAACCTATAAGCTCAACTTGCAAACTCAACTAGCAAAATCAACTGCAAACTTAATCTTCAACCTCAACCTAAAACTCAAGTTACCAACTCAACCTTCAAACTCACTCATCTCCCAAACTCAACTCGCGACCTCGACTGATAAACTAAACTCACAACTACTCACTAACTGAACTTGGTAACTCAACTTGCAAACTCCACCCACAAACTCGGCCCACAAAATAAACTTACAAAGTCAACTTACACATTCAACTCTCAAACTAAACTCGCTAACTCAACTCAACACTTCAATCCACAAGTTGTGAAATGAGTTTGTGGGTTGAGTTCGTGAGTTTATTTTGTAAGTTGAGTTGAGTTTGAATGTTGAGTTTTCAAGTGGAGCTTGAATGTTGAGTTCTTAAGTTTAGTTTATCAATTTATGTATAAGTCGAGTTTATATGTTGAGTTGTCAAGTTTATCTTGTAAGTTGAGTTTTAGGCTTGAGATTGTTGATTGATGTTGTTGGTTAGCTAAAAACTCAACTCTTGATCTCAACTACTCAAAAATTCAATCCACTAAAAAAACTTTCAAACTCTACTCATAATCTCAACCCTCAAACTCAACCATCGAACTCAACTTGAAAACCTTCAAACTCAGCTTACAAACTGAACTTGCTAACTCAACCTACAAGTCAACTAACGTGTTCAACCCTCAAATTCAACTCAACATTTCAATCCACAAGTTGTGAAATGGGTTTAGTCCGCGAGTTGAGTTGGTATGTTTCGTTTGTGAGTTGAGTTCGAATGTTGAGTTTCCAAGTTTAGTTTGTTGCTCGAGTTTGTGAGTCGAATTTTCATGTTCAGTTGGCAAGTTCATCTTGTAAGTTGAGTTTTAGGGTGGAGTTTTCAAGTTTAGTTTGTGAGTTGAATATGTGGGTTGAGTTTGTGAGTTGAATATGTGGGTTGAGTTTGAATGTTGATGTTGTGAGTTGAGTTTGAATGTTGATGTTGTGGGTTGAGTTTTCAAGTTTAGTTTGTGGGTCGAACTTTTGTGTTGAGTTTGCAAGTTTATGCTGTAAGTTGAGTTTTTGACTTGAGTCCGAGCTTTGCGTTTGTGGGTTGAGTTCGTGCGTTGGGTTTGCATGTTGAGTTTTCGAGTTGAATTTTTGGGTTGAGTTCAAATGTTGAGCTTTCAAATTAGTTTGTTTTTCGAGTTGTGAGTTTTTTATGTGGGTTGAGTTTGAATATTGAGTTTTCAAGTTTAGTTGGTGAGTTTTGAATGTGGGTTGAATTTGAATGTTGGGTTTTCAACTTAAGTTTTTGAGTTTTGTACGTGGGCCGAGTTTGAAAGTCAAGTTTTTGGATTGAGTTCGAATGTTGAGTTTTTAAGTTTAGTTGTGGGTCGAGTTTGCGAGTTGAGTTTTTGTTTTGAGTTGGCAAGTTTATATCGTAAGTTGAGTTTTAGACTTGAGTTCGCGCGTTGCGTTTGAGGGTCGAGTTTTAATGACGAGTTTTCAAGTTGCGTTTGTGGGTTGAGTTCGCGGGTTGGAATGAAATACAATCTGATTGTATTAAAATGCCACCTCAGAATTTCTTCAGGGCTGAAAATGATTCGCACGGATTAAATGGGGTTAATCGACATTACGAAAACTCGGTTACCTGGAAATAGAAGTCCATGCATTCCTTGAGGACGGTCTTTTCTGGGTAGCATTTGTGCTCTCTCATGTAGAAGCCGAGAGCGTAGTTCCGATCAGCTGCTTCTCGCTCCGACAGGAAAACCGCGTTATTGAATCCCAGGTATTCGCCGCCGGCTAATCTCTGACCGAACACGTAGCAATAATTTTGGTACATTATTTCCAAAAATAATGTACCTACGTCATCGGCTGGGGAAAATTTTTTTACAACACTTTCTCGAACTTTTTTCTTTTTCTTTTGGAGGTAAACAATCGTAACCAGTGGGAAAAAATTTTTTAACAATTTTTTTAAACAAAATTTAACAAAAATGTTGGCCAACTATAGTTTATTCGGTTATCGGCCGGGAAAATGTTTTTTACAATAAACCCTCAAACTTTCTTATTTTTTACTTCCATATTTACAGAGTAATTCACTTCGTAGTTATGGAAGTAAAAATTAGCGATGTTGCAGCGAATCAGGTAGTGGAAAATTTGCAATAATTTTTCTCTTCAATTATGCATTTGCTTATTTCTGCTATTAACTGACTCCTTACCTTGAAGTAATCCATGGTAAAGTCAAATTTTTCCGCCAACGTCATTTCCGGATGGACGAGTGTCTTGAGGAGGGAACAGATGATGATCGCTCCAGCGTTTATCATGGGGTTATGGGGTTTTTCTGGAAAATGTCGAGAGCATCCACGTATCAAAAACCTAAAAAGTCGGACATAGGTACGCCGCAATTTCCTTTTTTTTTCAAAAATGCCGAATTTTTCGGTTGCGACTCAACATGGCTCTTGAACAATCCCGCTAAAGGGAATTCGGATAAATAGAAATTCTGCTTTCAACGCTGTTAACCATAGATCAAAGTTAAGTTCGGATGAACGGAAATTTCGTTTTTAAAAAACGTTGTTTATTAATTCCAGAAAAATTCACAAAGAATTATTACGTACGAAAGCTAGACCGACTCTGATGAGCTCTACGAGAGAAAGACTGCTGCTCGCAGGCAGCGGATCGCTAATATAGACTTTCTTAGCCTACTCAGCAGAAATGGCTCAAGGCCTCTAAATAAACAGATATAGTTCACATAACTCGTCCCCCCTGAGATTAAAATTATGGCTGACAAATTTTGTAAATGAAAATGTAACAACACTAATAATGATGACATTACAATATGATGTTACACTATGACAAAAATAGTAATGACAAAACAAAGGTTCAAGACTAATTTACAATGTTAAGGGAGACGTAAAGTATTACATAAAATCATAAGTTTGTGAGTATTTAAACAAATACTTCACTTAGCTCCTGGCAGGAGGATTGACCAAAAGAGTTGCCCTATATTTCCTATAATGAAAGATTATGTAGATAATAGTGGATATTAACAATAGGTAGAATACAATCGTCCAAACACTAGGTGTGATAATTCGAACTATACGTTAGTGGAAGGTGAATTTGTATAGGCGGGTACCGACAGTTGGTTAATCGATTTTAGTTTTATTGAAGTCGATGGTTTTTGGTTGAAATTTAATTGTTTGTTAGTTTGATAAGTCACAACAGGGCTGGATTCGCGTTCGCTATTAAGGAAAGTAATGTCGTTAGTTGCAAGAGATCTGAGGGCATAGCGTACAGTCGGTAGAACAGTCGTGTAAGAATTTGATTCAGTAATTCGTCTGTCTGGTAATAGTGGGTAATTGTATGGTAGAAGTCCGTTTTCTTAGCTGGTCCTAGTTTGATAGGTATCAGCCCTAGGTTCGTAGTTACGTTTACTATTTTCAGTCCGTAAGTCCATTGTAGCAAAGTGTCGAGGATGGCGAAAATAACCTTGGAACAGATGGGGGTTGAATTTATAGTAATTCGTTCGCGAGTATTTCTTCACACATTAATTTTCTAACCTCGGGAATTTGAGAGTGTTTGATTTGTATTTCTTCTGAGGAACCTAGTGATTTTGCGTATTGGCATACGAATACTCCACAGTCGTCGTTGTTTTGTTGAAGTGGTATGTCAGTGCGTTGTGTGAATTTCCAGTTAGTAGTGTCTAGTGGTGTACCTTTTTTGTGATTATGTTCTTCTGTCAAATAATTTTTGATGTCTTCAAGTATGTCAGTGCCGTCTTTTCCTAATGAGTCTAAGTACTCAATCTTTTGCAGTTTGATATAGATCGTTATTAGTCTCCAATGGGCGGCTTTGAAGATTGGGATGAAAATTATGTCCTTTTCGAAGAGGTCAGTTTTCCTAGTGTAATTTTTGACTCTTGTATATCCTCCAGCTTTTAGGGAAACGTACAAGAAGGTGTTGAAGGAAAAGGTGGTCGGAAGTTTGTGGTTTTGCCTGCTTCTTTGATCTATAAGTTCCATGTAAAAGTTAATGATTTTATCGTTTAGCCAATTGGATTCTCTGAGGGTAAGAAGGTCTTCTCTAGTGATGTTAAGGCCGAATTTTTTTGTAAGTACTTCGGAACGATCCAAAGTATCGTCCCAGGCGTTGATTACTGATTCCGAGAATTTTTTGGGCCGACGAATATTTGACAAATGAATCTTTTCTTTGGTGTTATGATGTCGAGGTATTATCTGAGCGGTTTTCAATTCGTGATCAACGGTTTTTATAATTTCTTTATTATACTTGGGTTTAGTTTTGGACTGTTTCTGGACTGTTTTTACGTAAACTTCCGGCGGTATTGCAGGCAGGTCTTCGCGGTCTTTATTCTTTTCTTCTATGACTTTTTCCTTTGCAACGTGAAGTTTTTCTTTAATTTGGGAGTAAAGAATTTTCATTTTTTCTTTGTGGAGAGCTAAATAGTTGTTCGCAAGTATTGTGTCAACGTCTAAATCAAGAAGTGTGTCGTCGTTGATGTGTCCGTAAAGAAGTTCGAATGGAGTTAATTTGGAAGCGGTGTGAATTGAGTTATTATAGGCCAAAATTGCGTGAGATATTTTCTTTTTGATGCTATCTTTTTGAATTCTTCTCTCTCTTTCAGTACTCTAATGTGTTCGATCAATGTGGAGTGAAATCTTTCGATCAAACCTTGTGAATCGGGGTGTTGTGAGGAGGTGTAGTGAATGTTGATTTTGTGGAGGGCTGTAAATTCTCTCAATAAGGAATTTTGAAATTCTGGACCATTATCTGCTACTAAATTTTTCGGGATGCCATGATGATTAAAGAAATTCATAAGGGCTTCCACTATTTCTATTGCGTTGGCTGATTTTACTGGATAGGCTTGGGCATATCGGGAAAATGAGTCAATAATTGTTAAAACTTTGGATCCGTCAAGGGTGATAGTGTCTATGTGAATAGTTTCGAGAGGGCGTGACGCTGTAGGTGTCACATTATACTTGACTTTGAATGGTTTTCGATCGTATTTGCATTTGAGGCAAATTTCACAATTATTGATGCAACGTTGGATTGTTTCTTTCATGTTTGGCCAGTAGTGAGTTCGCCTAACGTGTTCAAAGGTTTCCGCGATGCCTCTGTGGTTGGTGGTTCCTTCGTGATATTTTTTGATTAGGTTTTTTCTCTCGGTTGCATCGAATACCTCTTCTAGTTTTTTCGTATATTTAGTCATTGAGATTTCCGAAAAAGCGAAATGTTGGGTCATTATTTTGGTGAATTCTTCGTAAATGTCGGTAGTGAAAAATAATCCGTATTTAATTTTTGGTACAATGAATTCCTTGACAAATTTTACTACTTCTTGCTCTAATTTCGAGGCACATAATTGGACGGTGATCCTGGTTTTATTGCCAAATATTTTTTCGATTTTTACAGGTTTTTCGGCAGGCATTTTGACGGTTTCAATAATAATTTGGTTGTTGCAATTGTTAATTGGTTCGTCTCGAATTGGAATGGCTACTATGGCATGGCCTATTACATTCGAATGGACAGTACCCTCTACAGTGGACATTTTTTCATTTGAATCTAGTTCTTCGTCGGGATCGAGGTTGACAATTACAGAGCTATTTTCGTCTGACTCTAATTGATCGGTAATTTTTTCAAGGGTGTTAGGAGTGCAAGTGGCAAAGAAATCGTCTAGGGCATCGTCTAATTCTTTTTCAAGGGGATCATGAACGTCGTCTTTGTTATTTAGTAGTTCGATTCTAGACAATGCGTCGGCGTTGGAATTTAATGAACCTTTTTTATATTCAATGTCGAAATCGTAGGCTGAAAGTTTGGTACGCCATTTGAAAAGTTTTGAACCGGGTTCCTTGATAGAAAATAGCCATTGGAGGGGTCTATGATCTGAGAAAATTTTGAATTTTCTTCCGAACAGGTAGGGTCTGAAATGCTCAACTCCGTAAACGACGGCTAGTAATTCCCGCTCAATTGTGGAAAGGCGTCGTTCACTGTCACAAAGTGTCCTCGACGCAAATGCGACCGGAAGGTCAGCTCCGTTGGTAATTTGACTTAAAACACATCCGATCGCGACGTTGCTAGCGTCTGTTGTTAGGTGAAATTGTTTCGAGAAATCGGGATATTGGAGGATCGGGTCGTTTGTGAGGAGGTTTTTGCACGTTTCGAAACATTCGGCATATTCCGGGTCGGAGATGTTAATTTTGCTACCTTTTTTCAAACACCTAGTCAAGGGTTTGGTTACTTTGGCGAAATCTTTTATAAATTTGCGGTAGTATCCCAGAAGTCCTAAGAAAGATTTTATTTCTTTAGTTGTTCTGGGAATGGGGTATTTTGTGATCGCCTGGATTTTTTCGGGGTTTGGTCGAACTCCATTTGGGGTAATTATGTGGCCAAGGTAAGCTATTTCTCTCCGGAGAAATTCCGTTTTGTCTAGTTGAATTTTGAGATTGGCTTTACGTAATCGTCTGAACACCTCCTCCAGTCGGATAATGTGTTCGGCTAGAGAAGTTGAATAAACAATTACATCGTCCAGATAGACGCATGCAAATTCATTCGAAATTCCTCGCATGATGTTGTCCATCATTCGTTGGAATGTCGAGGGGGAATTTTTCAATCCGAAAGGCATCCGAGTGAATTCGAGGTGATAATTTGGGGTGCTGAAGGCGGTTTTACTAATACTATCGGGGTGCATTTCGATTTGATGGAACCCCGATTTCAAATCGATAATACTGAAATATTGGCAACGACCTAATTTGTCTAATAGTTCCGAAATTTGAGGGAGAGGGTATTTGTCCTGAATGGTTTTCTCGTTCAATTTCCTATAGTCAATCACGATCCGAAATTTGGGTTTTCCACTAGCGTCAGCTTTTTTGGGCACGATCCAAATTGGAGCGTTCCAAGGGCTTTCACTGTGTCTAACAATTCCGTGGTCAAGCATTTCTTCGATTTGGCGATCGACTTCTTTTCGATAAATTTCGGGAAAGCGGTAATTTCGAGTGAAAATTGGGATTTCATCGGTTGTTCTGATTTGATGCTTTACGTTATTGGTGAAAGAGAGAGGTTCGTTTTCCATGTGGAATACATCGGGGTATTTAGAAATTAGATCCAGGATTGCGGATTTTTCTTCCTCATTCATGTGATCTAATCTCAATTTTGATGGGTCAAATTTAAAATCAAAGTTATCGGAGCAGTAGTTATTTAAAGATTCGAAATTCTCTGCGTCAGTTAGGTCTAACGTTTCGGCAGTGACTGGTTGAATTTGAGCAAATTTTCCGACAGTATTGGCTGGGTTTAGAATTCTGACATATGTTTCGTGGTCTTTAACTTGGATTAAGCATTCTGGAATTTCGAGTTTACCGATTCTGGTGTATGGCAAAATCGCGTTACCGTTTTCGATATTTTTAACCCTAATTTTTATTTGCTGAATGCAACGAGCATCGATCAGGTTCACATCGGCGAATTGAGAGCTCAGGTAATGGAGAGGGATGTCTACTCTTGGGGTTCTGAGAAGGTGGTTATCGAGGTCGATTGATGCTTTTAAGATTTTCAAATTGTCTAATCCGAGTAGCAGGTCAAATTTATTGTGAAATTCGAAGATATTAAATTTTAAGTTCAAGGATCTCGTTTTGAAAAGTTCACCGCAGGGTACAAGAGTGGTAAAATTTCCTCTGGATGATCCATGAGCAGTTTTGACAATAAAAGGTTCTCTACAAATTTTGTTTTGGAAGAAATTTTCGGCTATGGTTGGATTACAGTAACTTTTGGTGCTACCTGTGTCAATAAGAATTTTGAGGTTGGATTTTGGAATTAGGACGTAGGGTAACTCGCTGATGGTTCTTTTTTCAAGATTCATCAGTTCGAATCTGGGAATTCCTGGGGAAGGCCGGTATCGCCTAAAAAATGCTCCTGATCGGATGCGTAATTTTGGTCGTATTCGATTTGGTTTTCCGTTTCGTTGTCCCCGGGATTTTCTAATTCGTTTCCAGTTTCCTGTCCGGTTTCCATATTATGGAAATTCGGATTCGAGGTACGCCACGACATAGGCACTGCCTGTGTGCTAGCGGGCCTAGGCGGTTGGATGGGCTTTTGAACCGAGAAGGAAGGTTTCGGATGATTTTGGAAAGAAGATGGTCCCTGGTTTTGAGGTTGTCTCGAAAATTGGTTTGTCTGATTCTTTTGCGGGTTCGGAGTCGGATTCGGTTTCCAATTGGGGTTTGGCCTAAAGTTATTATTTGGTTTAAAGTTGGAATACTGTGGGTTTTTGAAATTTTGGAGTTGAAGTGGAGGTTTTTTGAGAGGCTGTGGAGCCGTTCTAGGGTTGCTCTGGAGTTGAAATTCGTTCGTTAAAATTGACAAGGCGACGCCCAAGTTAGGGGGATCCCTTGTTCTTATTGAGTTGCCCATAGGCTCTCTTAGACCTAATAGAAAAATTCTCAATCCTACTTTCTGGTATTCTGTTATTAGTATCTCCGCTTTTTCTCTGTTGTGATTTTTGAGATAGGCCGACAATGTGTTAAGAATTTTAACTACCCTGGTATGGAATGTGAATGGCGATTCCGATTCTAATTGCCTTTGTTTGGTTAGTTCAATCAGTAAAGTAACGTCGTCACGTCGGTCTGTATAAGTTTCTAGTAGGGCGTCCCTAATTTGTTCATAAGTGGTTAGATTTTGAGAAGAGATGTCGTATCTAGCTGGTGGGAGGATTTTTGATTTAATGCCCGAGATTAGTTTGAAGTTTTGATAATTTTCCGGATCGTCAGGGATAAAGAAGATTTGGTATAGTTTCTGAGTAATTTCTAGGAATTCGTGAAGGGCTTCGGGGGTGCCGTCAAATTGGGGAATAGAATCCAAATCTCCGCGCGTTAGCGTTGGTCTTTGGTTTCCAATTGGTCCTTCCTGATGGTGGACTACTTCTCTTACAAGCAAATCCCTAACCATTGCATGGAGTTGTTGAATTTGGTTTTGTTGGCTTTCGATTATCTCCCTATTGGTCATGTCTTCTTGGGCTTGTACGTTAGCATTGGCCATCTCTAGAGAGGGGTGGTTTTCAAGTTCAGAATGAAGATTTTCTGGAATGGATTCTAAATTCGTAAACCTCCCTAGGTGGGTGTGAACGTACTTTTTCAAAGATTTGGGAATTTTGAAGCCTTTAAATTTATCGGGTACCTAGTGAATTCAAAATTTGTTAGTCAGAATTTTATACAAAAAAAAATGCAAGATTTAAGAGATAAAATTGCTGAAAACAAAAATGTTAATCAAATTAATCGGATAAGAAATATAATATGAATAAGCTGAAAAGGAAAAGTTGAAGCTGAAATGAGTCGGTCTTAAGACTACGGTTTTACAAGAGTAAATTAGAAGATAAGGGAAGTATCGAACGACGTTCTCGACGTTCTCTGCTGAGGTCCGGTCGGACGGTGAAGGAGATAAGAAGATTCCGCTGTGTGAGCAAAGAAAGCTCGGCTGCGAATGCGGATGGAGCGACAGAGAAGGTGATATGCTCTCACGGTGTTCTCTGGTCGACTCGAAAATAATAATTATTCTCGATTGAGAAAATGAAATGTTGGTTTCTCAGGGAACAGGTGGTCCTTCTGAGACTCGAGGAACTTCGGGTTGTTCTCTCCGAGGAAGATCGTCAAATTTGCCACGGGTTGGGCCAAATTTGAATTGAAGCGAAATTGAAGAATTTCGAAGAAGAAAAATTGTTCGTACTCACAGGGGGTAATTCATTACCGCGGTACTGTGAGGAGTCTCCGGTCAGCTTCTTGAAGTCGTACGGTCTGGGAGTAGGTTTACACGATACCGATCGCGAATGGTCGATTACTTTCTATATTCGCGGTACGTGCTCACGGGACTGCGCCAGTTAAGTTCGGATGAACGGAAATTTCGTTTTTAAAAAACGTTGTTTATTAATTCCAGAAAAATTCACAAAGAATTATTACGTACGAAAGCTAGACCGACTCTGATGAGCTCTACGAGAGAAAGACTGCTGCTCGCAGGCAGCGGATCGCTAATATAGACTTTCTTAGCCTACTCAGCAGAAATGGCTCAAGGCCTCTAAATAAACAGATATAGTTCACATAACTTCAATTGACAAAAATCACTCTCCACAAAGAAAAATCAAAAAAATGTTCGAATTTCTTTCACTTTTGTTGGGGTGAGGGAGAGAGTTATATCCCATCGTACTCTCATAATCATGTATTTCCTTCCGAGCGCTTTCGCCCCTTTGGGCCTCTTCAGGGAGTGACATCTACAGGCAAGTGTTATAGATTAGAAGTGACAGGTAAGAATTAACAGGTAAGTATGACAGGTCAAGCCAGATAGGAACATGTTATGGTTAGGTCAGAAACGTACTTTTCTTAAAAATAAAGGGTATTCCCACACAGGGGCACCGGTCTTACTGCGTATCACCCTGAGGGGGGGTTCGTCCTAAAATAAAATAACAAATTTGGTTGGTCTAGGTCAGAATGTTCTAATGGTTATGCAAATCACAGGTATGAGCTCATAGGTATTTCAGACTTACAACTGTCTTACGCAGTAAAGGGAAATAGAAAAATATATATTTTTTTTTTTAAATAAAACAATGTAAAGAGATGACTAGGGGAATTTTCCAAAACAACTAACGCGGGAAACAAAACATAACAAGCTTTTTATCAGTAACAAGAGGGCAGGTGTTATCGATAGCCTAGCAGGTTATTAGTCTGGGGCGGGTGCACTGGCGCCCAGATTTTTTCTTCGGGTGTGATTCTTCCGGAATAGGGGATAAAACTGTTCTCCCAGGTTCATTAGGTCGCTTTGGATGTTCATGGTGAGGGCACTATTTTTAATTATATGAATGTTCTCTAGGATTCTTCTATTTGTAGTGTTATTATGCTTTCCCAAGGATGTGACGTTGTCAAAGTCCGGTAGGTGTCCGGTTTCCAACATATGTCGGTCCAAGGCGGTTTTCTGCTGCTTATTAGTTATGTTTCGGCTGTGCTGTTGGAGTCTTTTCCGGAGGTTTTGCAGGCTTTCTCCGATGTACATTTGGTCACAATTTTTGCATGGTATTTTATACACGTTGAACCTGGATTCAAGAAGGGGCTCTGCAGATTTAATTCGGGGGTAGTAGTTTTGCATTTTGTTTTTATATTGCCATCCGATTGTCATGTTTTTATTTCCAAAGGTTTTGGTGAAGGGGGTTTCCCATAATTTGTTGTAAGGTAGGCTAACATAGGTTTTATTATTTCCATTTTCTTTAGGTTTTTGGTAAACGATACTTTTTTCTGCTTTTTTAATTTGTTGTTTTATCAGGTCACTAGGATAGTCGTTGAGGAGAAAGATTTGTTCCAATTTTGATTTTGTTGCCTCATGGAATTCCGTTGAGGAGATACCCAGTGCAGTTTTAGCATAGTTATATATCAGGTTGCGTTTAAAGTGGTGGGGGTGATTAGATTTGAAGTTGATTATTTTGTAGGTGGAGGTGGGTTTAGTGTACCATTTAAAGGTAAGTTCATTATCCGATTTTCTAATCACCATGCTATTTCCCTATTAGTTTCTTTTTCTACTGTGAATTGTATGTTTTTGTTAATTGCATTTAGCTGGTGGTGCAGAGCTCCTACTTCACATTCCTTGACAGCCAGCAAGAGGTCATCTTCGTATTTGAATATAAATTTTGGTTTAACATCCGATTCTTGTAGTACATGGTCTAGGAGCCGATTCATTACCAGTTTTCCCGCAGTGGAGGATAGGGATCCACCCATTTGTTGGCCGCTGAGCTGTCTGTATGTTTTTTCATTAAATTTGAAGTAGCCTGAGTTGCAGCACAGTTGAAACCCTTCTATAAAGACGTCGAGGTCCTTGATCGGGGAGTTCTTCTCAATTTCGCTCCAGTTCTCGCGGATTGTGGTGACGGCGTCCTCTGTCTTGACACTTGGGTACAGTTCCTTAACGTCGAAGCTTACAAGCATGTAAGGGTCTTCGACGATGGTTCCTTTGAGCTTTTGGACGAGGTTCTGGGCGTTCTTGATGTCATACGGGTTTTTCTCTACGAACGGTTTGAGGACATTATTGTACCACTTCGCAAGCCGCTGTGTCGGGCCGTTGTAGTTAGCCACCACTGGGCGGAGTTTTGCTGGGGTCTTATGCGTTTTAAGTTTACCATAGAGAATAGGGGCTGTGCTGTGGGCATTATATAATGATTGCTTGCTGAATTTGTTAATACATTTCATATCTATGAGTTTGGTAACGAAATTTTCTACTTTTCGATTTATAGTAGTGGTCGGGTCCTTACTGACTTCTGTGAATTTCGAGTGGTCTTGAAGCATATCGTCAAACAACGTGTCATACTGAGTTCGTTCCATTATAACGGTCTGTTGTGCCTTGTCTGCTTGCACAATGATTAGGTTCGGGTGGTCTTTGAAAAAGTTTTTTACTTCCAACAATTTTTCAAGGTCTCTTTTTTGCGCTTTTGTGGGTTTGTTTTTATTTTTATCTACAATTTTTGATGCCATGTTGAAGGTTTGATTCCTAATTACTACTTTTTCTTCATTGGAGAAGTCGTTTTGCCCGAGGATTCCATCGATCTGAGTAACCAGGTCAATGACGTCCTTCTCGGATGAGGGCAGGTTTAAGTTATATTTTTGATGGTAGGCTAGTGTTGCAAGTATAGGTTCTGGGATATGCAAAGTAGTTTGGTTTGCTACCCAGTCCTTTTTATAAGAAGAAGAGATAGGTTCGGTTATGTTAGGTTTTTTGATTTTACTAATTAGGAATTCGTATTTTTTATTATGCTTGAGCAAAAGGGTTTTCTTGAAGGTTAACTCCCTTAGTTTCAAGGTGTCAACAATATACCCAAGCATTGCTGGGGCAATATCAAAATCTTTTCCACAAGAGTTAATTAACCTTTGTTTTGAGGTGCTATTGTTGTTAATTTTTTGCAAGAGGAATTTAATTTCATGTTTTAATGTAAGGGTAACGAACTCAGTAATCGCTGTGTTGTATCGTTCGGAATGGTTATACTCTTCAGTGAACAATTTCTTAGCACTATCACTTACGTGTTGTAGGTGCTTAGGTACAACTTTGTTCAGCTTACACTTGCGTAGGAATTCCGTTTGGGCTTCGAGGTTACAGATTTTACTAATAATTCTAGAGAGCTTATGAACGAATGTTGCCTGTAGAGTAGAGAGGTTTTTGGTGATGTCGGAGACGTGGATGGTCTCTTCGTCCCTGCGTCCCTCGTCGCAGGCATTATGTCTGTCGTTGGTTGATGGTGAGCAGTTACTTTTGTTGGGGTGAGGGAGAGAGTTATATCCCATCGTACTCTCATAATCATGTATTTCCTTCCGAGCGCTTTCGCCCCTTTGGGCCTCTTCAGGGAGTGACATCTACAGGCAAGTGTTATAGATTAGAAGTGACAGGTAAGAATTAACAGGTAAGTATGACAGGTCAAGCCAGATAGGAACATGTTATGGTTAGGTCAGAAACGTACTTTTCTTAAAAATAAAGGGTATTCCCACACAGGGGCACCGGTCTTACTGCGTATCACCCTGAGGGGGGGTTCGTCCTAAAATAAAATAACAAATTTGGTTGGTCTAGGTCAGAATGTTCTAATGGTTATGCAAATCACAGGTATGAGCTCATAGGTATTTCAGACTTACAACTGTCTAACGCAGTAAAGGGAAATAGAAAAATATATTTTTTTTTTTTTTTTTTATATAAAACAATGTAAAGAGATGACTAGGGGAATTTTCCAAAACAACTAACGCGGGAAACAACTTCTAATCTATAACACTTGCCTGTAGATGTCACTCCCTGAAGAGGCCCAAAGGGGCGAAAGCGCTCGGAAGGAAATACATGATTATGAGAGTACGATGGGATATAACTCTCTCCCTCACCCCAACAAAAGTAACTGCTCACCATCAACCAACGACAGACATAATGCCTGCGACGAGGGACGCAGGGACGAAGAGACCATCCACGTCTCCGACATCACCAAAAACCTCTCTACTCTACAGGCAACATTCGTTCATAAGCTCTCTAGAATTATTAGTAAAATCTGTAACCTCGAAGCCCAAACGGAATTCCTACGCAAGTGTAAGCTGAACAAAGTTGTACCTAAGCACCTACAACACGTAAGTGATAGTGCTAAGAAATTGTTCACTGAAGAGTATAACCATTCCGAACGATACAACACAGCGATTACTGAGTTCGTTACCCTTACATTAAAACATGAAATTAAATTCCTCTTGCAAAAAATTAACAACAATAGCACCTCAAAACAAAGGTTAATTAACTCTTGTGGAAAAGATTTTGATATTGCCCCAGCAATGCTTGGGTATATTGTTGACACCTTGAAACTAAGGGAGTTAACCTTCAAGAAAACCCTTTTGCTCAAGCATAATAAAAAATACGAATTCCTAATTAGTAAAATCAAAAAACCTAACATAACCGAACCTATCTCTTCTTCTTATAAAAAGGACTGGGTAGCAAACCAAACTACTTTGCATATCCCAGAACCTATACTTGCAACACTAGCCTACCATCAAAAATATAACTTAAACCTGCCCTCATCCGAGAAGGACGTCATTGACCTGGTTACTCAGATCGATGGAATCCTCGGGCAAAACGACTTCTCCAATGAAGAAAAAGTAGTAATTAGGAATCAAACCTTCAACATGGCATCAAAAATTGTAGATAAAAATAAAAACAAACCCACAAAAGCGCAAAAAAGAGACCTTGAAAAATTGTTGGAAGTAAAAAACTTTTTCAAAGACCACCCGAACCTAATCATTGTGCAAGCAGACAAGGCACAACAGACCGTTATAATGGAGCGAACTCAGTATGACACGTTGTTCGACGATATGCTTCAAGACCACTCGAAATTCACAGAAGTCAGTAAGGACCCGACCACTACTATAAATCGAAAAGTAGAAAATTTCGTTACCAAACTCATAGATATGAAATGTATTAACAAATTCAGCAAGCAATCATTATATAATGCCCACAGCACAGCCCCTATTCTCTATGGTAAACTTAAAACGCATAAGACCCCAGCAAAACTCCGCCCAGTGGTGGCTAACTACAACGGCCCGACACAGCGGCTTGCGAAGTGGTACAATAATGTCCTCAAACCGTTCGTAGAGAAAAACCCGTATGACATCAAGAACGCCCAGAACCTCGTCCAAAAGCTCAAAGGAACCATCGTCGAAGACCCTTACATGCTTGTAAGCTTCGACGTTAAGGAACTGTACCCAAGTGTCAAGACAGAGGACGCCGTCACCACAATCCGCGAGAACTGGAGCGAAATTGAGAAGAACTCCCCGATCAAGGACCTCGACGTCTTTATAGAAGGGTTTCAACTGTGCTGCAACTCAGGCTACTTCAAATTTAATGAAAAAACATACAGACAGCTCAGCGGCCAACAAATGGGTGGATCCCTATCCTCCACTGCGGGAAAACTGGTAATGAATCGGCTCCTAGACCATGTACTACAAGAATCGGATGTTAAACCAAAATTTATATTCAAATACGAAGATGACCTCTTGCTGGCTGTCAAGGAATGTGAAGTAGGAGCTCTGCACCACCAGCTAAATGCAATTAACAAAAACATACAATTCACAGTAGAAAAAGAAACTAATAGGGAAATACCATACCTAAATAGCATGGTGATTAGAAAATCGGATAATGAACTTACCTTTAAATGGTACACTAAACCCACCTCCACCTACAAAATAATCAACTTCAAATCTAATCACCCCCACCACTTTAAACGCAACCTGATATATAACTATGCTAAAACTGCACTGGGTATCTCCTCAACGGAATTCCATGAGGCAACAAAATCAAAATTGGAACAAATCTTTCTCCTCAACGACTATCCTAGTGACCTGATAAAACAACAAATTAAAAAAGCAGAAAAAAGTATCGTTTACCAAAAACCTAAAGAAAATGGAAATAATAAAACCTATGTTAGCCTACCTTACAACAAATTATGGGAAACCCCCTTCACCAAAACCTTTGGAAATAAAAACATGACAATCGGATGGCAATATAAAAACAAAATGCAAAACTACTACCCCCGAATTAAATCTGCAGAGCCCCTTCTTGAATCCAGGTTCAACGTGTATAAAATACCATGCAAAAATTGTGACCAAATGTACATCGGAGAAAGCCTGCAAAACCTCCGGAAAAGACTCCAACAGCACAGCCGAAACATAACTAATAAGCAGCAGAAAACCGCCTTGGACCGACATATGTTGGAAACCGGACACCTACCGGACTTTGACAACGTCACATCCTTGGGAAAGCATAATAACACTACAAATAGAAGAATCCTAGAGAACATTCATATAATTAAAAATAGTGCCCTCACCATGAACATCCAAAGCGACCTAATGAACCTGGGAGAACAGTTTTATCCCCTATTCCGGAAGAATCACACCCGAAGAAAAAATCTGGGCGCCAGTGCACCCGCCCCAGACTAATAACCTGCTAGGCTATCGATAACACCTGCCCTCTTGTTACTGATAAAAAGCTTGTTATGTTTTGTTTCCCGCGTTAGTTGTTTTGGAAAATTCCCCTAGTCATCTCTTTACATTGTTTTATATAAAAAAAAAAAAAAATATATTTTTCTATTTCCCTTTACTGCGTTAGACAGTTGTAAGTCTGAAATACCTATGAGCTCATACCTGTGATTTGCATAACCATTAGAACATTCTGACCTAGACCAACCAAATTTGTTATTTTATTTTAGGACGAACCCCCCCTCAGGGTGATACGCAGTAAGACCGGTGCCCCTGTGTGGGAATACCCTTTATTTTTAAGAAAAGTACGTTTCTGACCTAACCATAACATGTTCCTATCTGGCTTGACCTGTCATACTTACCTGTTAATTCTTACCTGTCACTTCTAATCTATAACACTTGCCTGTAGATGTCACTCCCTGAAGAGGCCCAAAGGGGCGAAAGCGCTCGGAAGGAAATACATGATTATGAGAGTACGATGGGATATAACTCTCTCCCTCACCCCAACAAAAGTAACTGCTCACCATCAACCAACGACAGGAATTTCTTTCAATTGGATGTAATTGTGAAAAATGGAAAATTTCATTTGTTTGCAATTTACTTACTATTGTGATCTAAAACTAACTCGTTGAAATTTCTTCCTGACGGCTCTTGCCCGACGTACTGATGGACGACTTCTTGCGTCAGTTGGTCCAGCGCGATACCGTACGTTAAAGGCTTGCTGGAAAAAATTTCAACTGCAGATAAAAAAAATATTTTCGATATTGATTATCAATGTATGATATGCATCTCGATATATATTGATTATAATAGTTTTTCATATTGTTGAAGAAATCGAAGATTTTCGAGATTTGACCAAATTCGCTTTTCCGACCAATTTTTAACCAATTGAACCACCTCAAAATTTTTTTTTGATGCTGTGGGGTGATTGGAAATTTATCGCTCTTTCTAACGGTATAGTCAAAATAGGATTTTCTCGTTAAATTCAGGATGTTATGGCCGTCTAGTGAATTGAGATCAAATTCACAGAAAACATTTGAAAAAAGGCATTTAGAAGCGAGTAAAAAATTTTTTGGAATGATTTTGACTATACCGTTGGAAAGCTGACGTTTCGGCGCATTTATTTGGGGTACAGGCTAAATTTAAAAAGGACAATTGTACTAAACAAACGGAGTTGAAGAAATCGAAGATTTTCAAGATTCGACCAAATCCGCTTTTTCGCACAATTTTTAAAAAATTGAACCACATCAAACAATTTTTTGAAAAGAATTTTCTGTATTCGAAGGAAAAGGTACCTGGTCGATTGCAGGGTGAATGGAATGTTGACGTCTCCTATAGAAAACCGTTGGCCATCAATCGTGCAGACGCTGACGCCCCAATGTTCGGGGTTAGTTCTCGCTAATTGTGGAATGTAGTCGGCCAACTGCATAGAATATATTGGTGGAAATCAACTGTTACGTATCATGCTGCAATATTGTTACTTGAATATTTACAAAAAGCAAAATAAGGTTGTAATCGATCAGAAAGTTGAAACCGTATCGTAGGTTAATAGGCTGTTTTGGGTTTATCCCACCCCACCCCATCCCCACCACCCTAACACCACCCTTTTATCACACAATAAGAACGAAATAATGTTACAGACCTTGCCCTCGGAGTTGGATTTGCATTTCCAGTAGAAATCCTCGATGTATTTCGTGAAATCGCTGAAATCAGGAATGATGAAGTGGTGCCGGAACGCCCGCGAGATCAAAACGAGGTTTGCGGCTATGGCACTGAAAAAACAATAATAATAATAATTAATTCATCAGAGCCTCAATCTTTGTAATAGGTAATAATATCAAAAGAAATAACAAAAACGAAAGAACACATATTTTTTGTTGTTCAATACTTTTAAAAATCGAATTTCCGCACCGCCTACGAAATCAATAAAATTAGAAATCGTTGAAATTGATCTGAAAAATCATGCATTGTGAGCTCATTACTCTTTGAACTGTTCCCTTGTGAGTTTTTGCGTTTCCGGCGAGCCTCCCTCCCTTTTGGACTCTTGGTGGAACTTCCTCAAATTTTGCATCAGCCCTGCCAACCTCGGGTCGGTTTTCCTCAACCCCGTTTGTCGTAGGGCCTGGAAAAAATGATTACCGACGCATTATGATGCATTTTAAAACATAATGATGTTTTTTAAAAACGTTTTATCCGAGTTTTTATATTTTTATTTAAAAACTTCTCAAAACATTTATAAAAACTGGGATTTTGACTAATTTGGGCTCAATTTGGATCATCGCCACAAATATTCCTGACCGGGAATCGAACCTGGCATCTCGGACAAGTAATCTGGAGATGCCGAGTTCGATTCCCGGCTTGGGAGGAATCTTTCGTGCAAGATTTCTAATTTAATGTTCATTTCATTTAACTCGGTGGTTATATACCTGAAGAGCCTATCATTATGTGCCGATACTAAATTGATATTTGGCCGATTTATTTTAAATTTTACGGTTAGTCATCAGAATATTATATTAAATTTAACAAATTTTGTTGAAAATTCTCATCCGCGATATCAAACGTTCAATAGTAGGTATGTACCTAATAATATGTTTCGTACCTACCTAGTTGAATTATTAGGTATGAATATTAATGATTTCTATTATTGCAATATTTTCTCGAAAATCTACGATTACATATCAATTTACTCTGTAAATATGTTGACTAGTCCAATTTTTGTTGAGAAAAAAGGGGGGATAAAATTGTTCGATTGTTGTCGAGTGGGAAACTTACCGCTAGAAATTTTCCGACGGACGTCAACTCGGGGTCGTCGACGGTGAACATTTCGAAGAGTAAATCCTCCGTGCCTTTCGTATGCTGTGCATCGGATGCGCTGAAAAAAAATTTAATTAAAAAAATTGAGCAGCAACGGCATTTCACGATTTGAACTCAAGGCGGGTACAACCCGTCAGCCCAAAAACTAAACCAGTGGTGCGTAGGTAACACACAATACTTCCATATTTTGAAACGTAAGAATGTGACACAATATGATCATATTTTGACTGCTTTTAAGGGTGTTAAAGGTTAAAAATATCAAAAAACTCACTATGCCAATTTCAAAATTCGCCCAAAATAAAAATACGCCAAATTATCGGAATATAAAAAATATTCATATATTCTGCAAGGTGAAACAAAGATTTTAAGACCAAGAACGCTCAAATCGGTTCATTTTTGTGGCCGGAAAAAAATAAAATAGAAAACACTAAAAATTCAAATACACCGGAAGTTGTCCGTTTTCTACTCACCACTGTTTTAACGTTGACAGGTTTTGAGATGCTAAAGGTGACATCTATTATGAATAACTGACTGATTCGTTTCGAACTTGTGACAACTATGTTTTCAAGTCCAGTATTTTAATATTCGAAATACTCGAGTTCACGTTAGAAGCCGAGTTTGCTGATTGCGATTGTAATTATTTTATTTTAACGACGGCTATCGCAATTTAAGATACAACTGAGGCCCCAATTTCGCAAACAAGTAAAACCTTGATTGGGGGAAATAATCAATTTCAACACCTGGTTAGGTATTTTTCCGACAAGATATAAAATTACCCGAAATATATCAAGCATGAAATTGGCCCTCAACAGTTGGACAACGAAAAAACTAAAATGGTATGACTCAAAAACTGAGAGTCTAAAAATAGGGAATCGCCCCAGACTCAAAAATCGCGAGATATTTGCAAAATTTAATTAATTTTTTTATTGAATCAAGAATTTTGTAACCAGTTTAAAAGATGAAAAAACCGAATTGTAATTAGTAGGTACATTCTTATCTTGAAATCGGACACAGTGGAATTTCACATAATTTTCATGCTGCTCGTAGGCAGCCAAATATCAGCGTTTTATCCATTGAAATAATTAGTAACTGAATTATTAGGTTTATTTATGACGAAATGAAAATTGGGAATAAAAGTAACATAATACGTAATATATTATGATAATAATTTAGGTAAAATATAATAATAATAGATAATAACAAATAAAATTGGAATAACTATTTTTTCTGACGAAACAACAGTCAAATTTGTTACCTAGCAAATGAAATTATCGGTACCAGCGCTCATGCGTACAAATAATTCGGACGTGGACGGATTTTGAAAATTGCTGTACTTACGAGTGCACGAAACTTGGATCGTGTATGATTGCATACGGCCTTCGCGAAGCAGCAGTGAAAATAATGAAAACAGATCATGATAGGTACCAATTAATGTTACAAGATCAAAAATCAGTCACATGACCTACACAGGGGGTGGTAAAAAAAATCTTTGGCACTAAGTAGGCCTAAAAACGCCGCTTGTTTTCTCATTGCTGTTTTTTGATTTATCAACCACACATTTTTAAAACCACCCTCCAATGCTGTTTAGGTCATCCGATCTCGAAAAAGGAGGTAATTCAGGATTGACATTCAGGATTGTTTAGAAAAAAAAAAACATTTATCAAAGTGTTTGTGGGTCTTTGTTTTTCGTGTTTTTAAGTAGGTATTTTAATTTTTTGACGGGACGTTTGACGCCCTGTTGTTCGCATCGTCTGACACTTTTTCATTTTTTGCTATGTTTTTTTGTTTTAATCATACCGAGGTCCACAACCTACAAAATCATATTACCGACCATAATATATCCAATGGAGCTCTAAGGAGGACCGTGCGGCCGAAAGCGCTCAAGTTAATGGTTTGGCAATTCCTTCAGGCTCAAGACAATGAAGGATTTTCAAAAATATTTTGCCTCACCTGGTCGACGAAGATCCGGAAAGAACTTTCTTGTGAAATTCTTCAAAGTTGGAATATCGTGAAAACTGTTGGAAACGAGAGAGAAAATATTATTGAAATGAAAGAATGCGTATGGGAACAAACCTATTTTATTGCCTGGCTGAACTCGAAATTTTTGACTGGCTGAAGGACTGACTCTTTACCAGGTACACTTTCATTCAAGATCACAAGAATTGCCATAAGTTTATTTAGTTTGAAAGAAATGAGGCACAACGCAGTCAAAAATACGTAGCATAAATATTTACTTGTTCTTCCCCATGCCAGAAAACCGCTTAAATTTGACTTTGCAGTAGGTAAATGAAGTTGTACAAGTCCTGGTCTTTCGAACCATCCACCTAGAGCTAGCTCGAGAAGACACCCAACTCCCAATCCCAAATCCGGTCGATAACAAACTCGTCCTTGCCATCCTGCCACAGCAAGAGTATTACTTCACAGTTACTGTCAATGATGGGTGATCATTAACCCTTGTCCTTGCGGGTAAGGCACAAAGTCCATATGCAACCCAAGGAACCGGTCCGAAATCCGGATGAGCGGTATGGGGAGGCTTCTGGTTCCTGATCCCACCGTAAATAACGGATGCTAATTATCTATCCTCCTAATTAGGCTAAAATTCAAGAAGGTAAATATTAGTAAAATAGTCAGTGGGCAAAGTTCTTCATCCAACAACTTCTACAGTGAATGTTCTGGAAGATATCGACTGTGAAGGTGCAACACTGCCCATCCGTTTGCCATGCGATCTATGAACGCGTGATATGCCAAGTTGCCACCAATTCTAATTTTGGGAAAGAGGAAAAAAACCCAGACGCCCCCAAAAGACACGATGCTTTGACTTGGGCAGTGTTACCCTTCACAGTCGTTATGCTGAGTTGTCAAAATTGATATCCGCTCGTCGAATAAAAATTATACCCCCAACATTTTCCGCAGTAAGTAGATCAGAAAATATAGGTTTGCTGATAGTGCTATACTCTTGGGCGCATCGTCGAACAACTGACCTGTAGCGTGGAACTGTGAAACGGGCAATATCCCAAAACCCGTCCCCAACTCCGTAACAGGGTCGATTCGAATTTTCGTGACGCATCGCGAACATTCGCCGAATTCAATGTTCGAGGCCTGACCAGCGCCAGACGACCCCTGGCCCACATTTCTCGCACAGCTGAACCTCAGATCGACTCGACCGAACTGTCCGCCCTTTTCCTTCTATTTGGATCGTCCCGTTTCCCTCTCGCTCGGTTTGGCATCCCGCCCCTGAGTCGGTGTCCGCCCCCCGATCGATGCGCCCCGTGCACACAACTGCTCGATTACCTACTCGGACCTGCCCAACCTTTGACAGGTCTTCTATTACCAAATCTCTCGGGTCAACATTAGATTAACGCGTATTAAATTCTCTCTTCCCACCGCCAACTCGCAGCGAGTGTTGGGTTTTGATAGAATATGATCAACTCTCAGTGCAAAAATTGGCAACTGATTTGCGCAGAACGGACTAGAGAGCTTTTTTCTATAGTGGGGAGCAGGCCCGTACCCAGGATTTTAATTTGGGGGGGGGGCAACGCCCAAAAATTAAATCACTTTTAAAAACTTTTAAATCACTTTTAAACTAGTGGGATGGAAGTACCTACCGTATTGATAAAGAAATTTTTTTTTATCAATATAATATTTTGATATTATCATGTTAATATCATAATTATCAATGATAATACATTGGTATTATGATAATGATATTATCATGTTCGTAGTACTTACGTGAACGAATTCTAAAACATGAAAAAATAAATTCTTGCATAACATACAAAACATTAGTAGTAGGGGAGGATACCTGGTAAAGCCCGTATCACACGTCAGACCAAACTCCTCCCCATCCCACAGACCGTCTGGACAGACCGATTCTTTGGTGATTTTTACATGCAAATTCATTGAACATTTTTCTTAGAGATAAGGTTCCATAGATGAATAATAACAAACATTGATGCAGGTGCGCCAAAGTGAACATATCCATAGGATCAGCCAATCAGAGAAGCTTAAAAGAGCGCGAACCCCTATTTTTTGGCATTGCTAGACTCGAGAAATTCATGGCTTTCAACAAAGACCTACTCAATAACTTAGTTTATACCTACAAACTGAATTGGCTTTTCAGTATCCGCTTGCAAGACTATCCTTAAAACACTTGCTAATAAATTACTACTACTACTTACTTGACGAAATGAACCTTTGCGTAAGAAGTGGATGGCTAGGCTTTTGAACCTCATTTTCCATGGACTGACCTAAATGGGTGTTCGGGGGATTACATTTTGATTACATACCGTCAAAACCTAATATTAATTTCAAACACCCCGGGCCAGAATCCTATGCCTTACCTACCTACCAAGGTAGGAGGTTGGTAGCAGAAATTGTATTGGTAGTAGGTACTTGATAGATACGTTTCCATCGCTCTGTTGGTTTCTTTTTTCTTGATTCGGTCAAGTGGTATCCAAGTACGTACACGGTGAATCACCTTGGGGCCGGCCGGCATGACAGGTTGAGAATATTGAGGGTGAGCAAGGGATTTTTCTCGGTTGAGGGAAATCCGGAGGGGATTAAAAGGAAAGATCGAGGGATTTCATTTGAAGTCAGGAATTCGGGGTGATGACAGTACTTGAGAAGGAACTTGCTTGGTAAGAATGATAGGTCTTGCTCACAGACTGGCACACAGACACTTGTTTAGGAAGTGAGTCTTGAGTGTGCATCTGGATACTTCCATTTACTTCGTAAAATATAGAAGCAATAATTTAGGCTGAAGAGAGAACGGCGCAAAAACTGCGCATAGGTACGTGATCCATCGTGCCTCTGCCCTCCCCGCTCGCAGCCTACAACTACTAGCCACCTGCAGCTAGTCAACTACAAGTACTAACCTACTCTTAATATTTTAGGTCTTGAGAGGCGTTCTTGGATTCTGTGTCTTGAATTTTTTCTTCTCTCCATCTTGCATCTTCTCCCAAGGGTTCTCAGCGAGGGGCCGGTGCCGTCGTCAGCATCTCCTCCAGTGGTATCGGGTCACATAAACGTAATTCCGTACGTTTAGCCATAAAACTCCGCATTTAGTATAGCAACTTTGATCACGAAAGTTCGTATCAATTCGATGTTGAATTTGATCTCGAAGTTGAGTTTGAACTCGAAGTTGACTTTGATCTCGAAGTTGAATTTGATCTCGAAGTTTACTTTGATCTCAAGTTGACTTTGATCTTGAAGTTTACTTTGATCTTGAAGTTGAGTTTGTACTCGAAGTTGACTTTGATCCGAATCTGACTATGAACTCTAAGTTGACTTTGATCTCGAAATTGACTTTGAACTCGAAGTTGACTTTGACCTCGAAGTATAATTTGATCTCGAAGTTGAGTTGGATCTCGAAGTTGAATTTGATCTCGAAGTTTACTTTGATCTCAAGTTGACTTTGATTTCGAAGTTGACATTGATCTTGAAGTTGAGTTTCAACTCGAAGTTTACTTTGATCTCGAAGTTTACTTTGATCTTGAAGTTGAGTTTGATCTCGAAGCTGACTTTGATCTCGAAGTTGAGTTTGAACTCGAAGTTGACTTTGATCTCGAAGTTGACTTTGATCTCGAAGTTTACTTCGATCTCGAAGTTGACTTTGATCTTGAAGTTGACGTTGATCTTGAAGTTGAGTTTGAACTCGAAGTTGACTTTGATCTCGAAGTTGACTTTGAACTCGAAGTTTACTTTGATCTCGATGTTGATTTTGTACTCGAAGTTGACTTTGATCTCGAAGTATAATTTGAACTCGAAGTTGACTTTGATCTCGAAGCTGACTTTGAACTCGAAGTTGACTTTGATCTCGAAGTATAATTTGATCTCGAAGTCGACTTTGATCTCGAAGTCGACTCTGATCTCGAAGTTGAGTTTGAAGTCGAAGTTGACTTTGATCTCGATGTTGATTTTGATCTCGAAGTTGACTTTGATCTCGAAGTATAATTTGATCTCGAAGTTGACTTTGATCTCGAAGTTGAGTTTGATCTCGAAGTTACTTCGATCTCGATGTTGACTTTGATCTCGAAGTATAATTTCGTCGGCACCACGCCATAACCGCGAAACTGCTCATTATTACTGATCAGTTTCGCGGTTATGGCGTGGTGCCGACGATTTGATCTCGAAGTTGAGTTTGATCTCGAAGTTACTTCGATCTCGAAGTTGACTTTGATCTCGAAGTTGACTTTGATCTGGATGTTGAGTTTGATCTCGGAGTTGAGTTTGATCTCGAAGTATAATTTGATCTCGAAGTTGAGTTTGATCTCGAAGTTGAATTTGATCTCGAAGTTTACTTTGATCTCGAGTTGACTTTGATCTTGAAGTTGACATTGATCTTGAAGTTGACTTTGATCTCGAAGTTTACTTTGATCTTGTAGTTGACATTGATCTTGAAGTTGACTTTGATCTCGAAGTTTACTTTGATAATTTTATAATCGTATTTTTCAATGTTGGAGCTAAGAACACAACTTTTTGTAAGTCAGAGGTTTTTTAGTCGAATTCAGAGGTTCTTTCGGTGCTCGACAGAGGGAAAGCAAGGCGACGAGTTGGCAACACTGATCGTAGGATAATCTATCTTTTGCAAGCCTACTTGGTGATCCGTACAGGCCCCGAAAATTCCTACGAATAGTGATGGGCGATACCACGAAATATTCGATACCAGTACTCGATACTAGTATCGAAAAAAATATTCGATACTTCTCAGATATCGAAAGAAAATATTCGATACTTAAGAGTATCGAATCATATGAGTACTTTTTCATTTCACGCACCGAATTAAATGTTAATAAAATGGAAATAACAGATTAAAAAACACTATTAAGCCCTGACGTTATTTATTTTACGTTATATTACTTTTCAACAAGGTTAACCGGTCATTTCTATGTGTAAAAGTTATTTATAAGACCAAACGAATGTCGAAGAAGTGGTGATGGAGATGGGGAGGAAAACGACATCAACGGTGTCATTCACTCTGTCAAGTCCCAGAACTGCTTCCCTACTCCACGCAGGAATGTCAATTTGTCGGTCCCTTTTGTAAATTTTATTAGTTCGTATAAATAAAGTAGGCAGGTAATTTTGAGACTATCCATTTCCTGAAGTCGGGAAAAATACTCGATACCTACTCTTGTATCGAAGCAAAATATTCGATACCAAATGTACTTGGTATCGAAAGCAGATATTCGATACCATACTCATATCGATAAGTATCGCCCATCACTACCTACGAAAGGCACGTATGGCACCACTGTCCCCATCCCATTACCATTCCTTTCAACATGAGGTCACAGGGGTGAAGCGTCGATCCATCTGTAATCTCTACGTCGATCATTCTTATTTTAGCCAGTGTCTTCTCCCCTGCCTTGTCCAACTGCCCAACGGGGACATCATTCTGTCGAAATGGGTAAGTAGATGGTTCAATCATCAATGAATTCGTGGCCTGCCGATGAATGCTCGGCTGAAATACCTACTTAGTTCTTCGGAAATTTTCCCCTTAGATAAAACTCATCTATTTAAATGAAAATCTTGGATAAAAAAGGCGGTTCGCAAGTTTTCACCCGGTGAGAAATTCAACACCCGGCGAGTTTCAAACTTAGAATAGACCCCCTGGAGATTGCGCTGGCCTTGGATTTCTCACCCGGCCAGTTGCGAAAATTCTTTGTATGCATTCCTTATAATGAGAGCATTACTTACTTACCAATTCCTAGAAGCCCCGTTCATAATGTGAAAGAAATCGCTTCGTAAAAACTTTTGAGCCAGAAGCATTTCGAAAGACGTCGCTAAGTTTGACAGGCCTGACGCCTTCCCGGTTCCCGCCATCGTGATCATTCAGTCTGAAGGACGTTGCGGCCTTCTGCCAGGGTTGCTAGATGCCGCATTTTTTCTGTTTATTGCTTTCTAGGATGAAAATAATTACCTATAAAGTATGAAGTATTCCTCCTAAACTACGTTTCCATACGACAGTATTATATTCGACAAAAACGAGGAAAAAAAGTAAGTAGGTGTTCCGGCTCTGGGGGGATTTCAACGAAGGGACTTGGCAACCCTGTAAGGTTAGAATCGTATCTCTTCGTCTGCCATCGTGGCAGTGTTGCCATGTTAGGGATTTCCTCCCCGAATTTGACTGTTTTTTAATGCCAGAGGGGGGGTTTTTGGTTTTTTTTCGGGAATTTTTAAGGAAGCCAGGGGGTCTAGGAAAAAATAAAAAATTACAATAATTGTTAATAATAATGGTAATAATAATAATGAACAATTATTGTTCCTTTTTAATCCGTGATTAACTTTTGGGGGTCATTTGGGGGGTTTTTCGGTTTTTGACGTCTGCACCTTGGCAACACTGCTGCCTGGATATTCACGGCAGGAGGCATTTACCAGAGATTACAGCATTCTAGGGCTGTGTCGGTACAGATATTTTCATGGAACGGTTCCAATGGTGACAGTGACACGAAAGTCGCCGTTCCAAATTACCGGTACAGTTCCATTACCGGTACAGCAACAGCTCATCATTGTAACTCCTCCCTTCCCCCCGTATCCACGTTGATTCATGTCGCGTTTGTAGGGCTTTGAAGGGCCGATTTCACCAACAGATTACTGATTTACAATCTAGGCTGAAATCGTTGGTGAAATTGGACCTCAACACTGCAATTCGTTGCAGCACAGACTCGTGATAGAAAATGATTGAAGCCAATATCAAGAAAGACAAAAATATAATTATTTCTCTGCACTTTGGTAGTTGTCGCTACGGTCATAACCGTGGCGACAGTAGTTAAGGTAAACCAGTGGTGCGTAGATAACACACAATACTTCCATATTTTGAAACGTTAAATTGTGACACAATTTTATCATATTTTGACTGCTTTTAAGGGTGTTTAGGTCAAAAATCTCAAATTCAGTATTCAAATTTAAAAATTCGCCCAAAATATAAGTACGCCACATTATCGGAATATAAAAAATATCCACATATTCTGCAAAGTAGAACAAAAATTTTAAGACCAAGAACGATCAAATCGGTTCATTTTTGTGGTCGGAAAAAAATAAAATGGAAAACACTAAAAATGCAAATATATCGAAAGTACTGTGAGTTATTCAAATTCCGACTTAACAGGGCGTTGGATCTTGCCGAGACGAACATTTCAGTTCAAGAAATTCGAAAAAAGGTTGAGAATAGAGGGAGCTATGGTCATTTTTGTAAATGACCACGGACGGACGCACAGACACTTGTTCAGGAAGTGATTCTGAGTAAATGTACATAAGAAAAGGTTTTTTCAGAAGCTCCGTTCCGATTCTCGATTTTAGGATGATTACAATACTTCCATTTACTCTGTAAATATGGAAGTGAAAATAAGCGGAGAAGAGGTTGGTAGGTAGTAAAGCAAGTTTAGATCCCAAAAGTTTCTTTAAAGTTAATCTTTATCAAAAATCTTCTCATTCTGGTTCAAAAAAATAAGCATGCTAGCTTTTTTTGAACTCAGAGAGCTCCGCCTTTCGGACAAAATCAGTCCCGCCTTGGAAAACAATTGTTCACAAGGCACCGACGTCGCAACAACACAGAGTCGTTCCTCAGCTACTTGGGCGAGGAGTGGGTAAATTTGGCGATTATTGTACCACCATCGGATTGGATCTGCCGATAATTCGATGATGTCATCGTCCAGGAATCTTTGAAGTTCGATTATTGCGCGGCTCTCGGGAGTTTCTGCAACAATTACATTTTTCAAAAGGTTTAGTTACCTATCAAAATTTCCTTAGGTAGGGGACGCGGGAAACGCGTGTTAGCTGTGCTTAATGGACTACCTACATCGAAAAACGTGATCCATTAACGTAATGATTTATAATACTAATAATATAAAAATTATATTATTTGTTTAATAATGATTAGTGGGGCTAGGATTTAAATAAGTGATAAAAATCCTCAAATATGTGCATCCAATATGATGTAGGTTATCATTTTTCCGAAAGGTATCCAGTTATTTTGGTACATTATTTCCAATAACCTAATAATACCTATAATACCTATGTAATCGGTCTAAAAAAATTTTTTACAACACCCCCTGAAAATTTCTGAAAAAAATCTTTCCATTATCTTCAACCCTGACAAACATGTAAATACATAAATATCCTAGCCCTAATGATTAGAAGGTATTGTAAGCATTACTACTCACTTTTGATTAATCCAGATTTTTCACTCTTCCGTTTCATGAAAGCTGCGAAAACGGAAATCTTATCGGTGTTGGGTTTCTCATTTTCAATGGGAGTTTTGAAATCGTCGTGTTCGGGTTGGGTCGATACCATCTTCTCCATAATTAGAGCTTTAACCGTAGCTTGAGCTTTGGCAGCTGCTTTTGGGTCCGTAAAACCGTCTAGTTTGTAACGTGGATCCAGGAAGGTACACGTAGATAAAGTGCCACTGCTCTCAATATGACCGAACCTTTCTTCTTTCTTGATTTCTTCCAGCAGGACATCAATTACGGAAACAACAGACGAAAGATCTGGTCGTTTTCGGAGCTCTAGCAGCAACTCCATAAGGCCATTAATCATTATTATAACGCTTGACGCAGGAGGATATTTCTGCTTGGACAGCATTTGTATCATCTCTTCAATAGGTTTCAAAACTACGCAAAGTGACCGACAAACCGTCCATTCTATGGACGAAAGTACTGGCAAGTCGCTAGTGATCAGAGCAATAGCCATTTTTATGGGGGTTTCCAGCTCAACGAACCGTCTGACCATGTAATAGGCTGAATTCCACCGAGTTGGCATGGAATTGATTAATTTCTTTGGAGGCGAAATGCCTTCTCTTGATTGACATTCAGTCAATTTGTTCCAAGATTTTGTCGAGCTCTTGAAGTGGTTCACGATTCGTTTAATTTTTGTGAGGACATCTTCCACTGGATCGAGGCCTTTTTCGACAATTAAATTAATTTTGTGAGCTGCACACCCCATATACTTCATTTTCGCCATTTTCAGCGCCCCTGTAATGTTTGCAGCGTTGTCCGATACTGCGAACAGGACTTTAGAAGAGACCCCCCACTCGTCCGTAATGTTAGAGATCGTCGTAGCCAGATTTTGGCTTGTGTGGTCATCTTTGATGCATTTGCAATCGAGTAGTGCGTTAATGAATTTACCTTCAAGAACGAAATGTGCAGTCACAGCAATATACGAATCATTATTTCGCGAGGTCCAGCAGTCCGTCGTAATGCACAATTTTGAAACATGCGAGAGCATATTCTTCAATTTCAGTTTTATTTCTTCGTATTTAGAGGGAATCGACGTAGACGAAATTTTCTTGCGGGAGGGTAGGGTGTAGGCAGGATTCAAGGCTTGAACGAATTTTTGAAACCCTTCGTCCTCTACCACAGAAAATGGCTGGTAGTCCCTAGTGAACAACTGAAGCAAAGCTCCATCGATATTTTTCTTCGTGGCTGTAGTCAGTTTCTTAGTCGCGAAGTCATCGATTTTCGATTGTGTAACTGAAAGAGCAACTTTGGAAGATGATGCAGAAGCGGACGCTGGAAATGACTCCCGAGGATGGGAAATCGGGGACGGAGTTGGGGATGGTTCCCGACGGATTGGGGAACGAGAAGAATCACGAGGGATGGGAGGATCATCAGAAGATTCTTCATCTCTGACCCTGGATCGGACCCCTTCGGACTGAGTGGATGGTCGAATGCGTACTGTTGGATGTTTCCGATTCATGTGTTTTCTGAGATTTGATGTTGACGATTTGTAGCTGACCAAACACTTACAGATGAAGCACTTGGCTTGGGTATTATCGATTTGGTCAAAATGTTCCCACATACAACTCTTTTTCGCTCGGGCACAAAATTTCGATATATTTGATGAATCCATCGCGAATTACGACCCGGTTGTCGATCCATGGAAGTGAGGATGAGCGGAGCGGTTAGGATGTGTGGAGAGGGATTACAAACAGTGCTGATCTTCCGCAGGGTTCAAACTCCAAAAAACAGAGATGGCGTGAGGTAGCAAAGCCCCGAGGCGGGGAGAAGGGTAAAATTGGACAAAGAGACATCGACCTCAGACAATCGATTACCAATGGTTTAACTACCACTCATGTCCATGATCGTCTAGGAACCTACTTACATTTTATTCACTTAAAAAGAAAAAACTTGTTGGGTTATTAGTGAGTAGGTATATGACAAATAATTTTAGCTCTCCTCAGAATCTATGCAAGAAGGCAAGTAGAGTTTTCGGGCTCTAATCACCTGCCTACCTACTTCTTTTTTTTTGGCCACTCAATATAGTTTTGATTAAAATTCATATGTTTTTATAACTTAGCGATGTTAATTTATGAAGGAAGTATCATTCGATTTCCCTTGGAGAGACATAAACCTAGAAGTAGGTACCTACCCTTGATAGGAAGGTGCCTCTTACCTATGCGTTTCATACGTAAGTACCAACAATCGATGATGATGGTGGCAGGGATTCTGTTGTGACAGCTGTCAGATCGAAATCTGGAATTGATCGATTGATGCCTTCACTGTCTGTACTCTGACGCAGAGCGGAATAGAAAAATCGATTACCTTCCCGGTACGTGTAACTGGAACCGTACCGATAAGGCTGTACCGATAGCGACAGATCCCTTCCCGGTACATGTCACTGGAACTGTACCGATAAGGCCGGACGTTACCTTCCCGGTTTTTGGAACTGGAACTAGTGGAACTGTACCGATAGAGACAGGTTGTCGGTACGTTACCTTCCCGGTGTTTGGAACTGGAACTGTACCGGTAAGGGCTGGGTTGTTGTCACCGCTTGGAACCGTGACATCCTGAGACTAGGTTCCACAGTCCCGGTACAGATGTACCGACACAGCCCTACAGCATTCACGTTCAGCATACAGCTAGTCGTGCGTTGTATGTCGTCATCTCTTGATTCTGTTATCTTCAAACTTGTCGCTTGACTTTTGGAAAATCAAAATCCTTGTGGGGAAAATTTTCGCGGGTGCGGTTTTCATGGAGGGTTTGTAGTGAACTGTTACAAAACCACCGGTGTCGCCTTTCCGCGTAACGTGATGGTGTACCTAACGCATCAACAGGTGTAACCTGAAGCGATCAAGGCGTGGTAACCGATTCGAACGATGTCCGTGGACAAACAGGATGTCGAATGTTACAACTTCACGACGAAGGAACATTTCCAAGAATTTATCCGTGAGCGGAGGCGTCCTCTTCTACTGAAGAATGCTGACATCGGCCTCTGTAAAGAGAAATGGACCGTTGACTATTTGGCTGAAATGCTTGGATCGAACCAAGTGAAGGCAGGTAGAAGATGTTTTATTCGTAATTTTATGAATGGGAATGTATCGATATTACAATTGTAGGAAGTAGCTTCATAGTACTGGCTCAACCCACAACTCTATAACTCAGCCCACAAGCTCAACATACGAACTCAACTCTGAAGAGTCAACTCGCCAGTTCAACCCTCACATTCAACTCAAAAACTCATTCACTAACTCAACTCTCAAACTCAACTCACAGACTAAAATCATGAACTCGTGTCACAAAATCAACTCACAAAGTCAACCCATAAACCCAACTTTCGAACTAAACTTTCAAACGCTACTCTCCCGGCACCTTCACCAAAGCATTTGGTTCAACCAACGTAGAAGCATGTCATGCTTCTTTCATGTAGTTGAACAATCGACGTATTTATTTAGTTACCTACTAGCCAACAGAACCATAGATTTTATTGCCACTGCGATGTGTCAACGTTTTGTTGGGTTCCAGGTTCACGTCTGCCCAGTCGGCAACATGAGCTTTCTCAACAAGAACTTCACCTACAAATCTCTGGAGTTCAAGGATTTCATCAGAAGAGCAGCTGCCGAGGTTCACAGGGAGTGGTTTCTGTGCGAGAACGAATGTTACTATCTGCGCTCCATCGGATCCGACCGGCGGGGACGTGACGTGGCAGACATTGGCCGGCAATTTCCGAAAATCGCCAAAGATATAGCCTTTCCGAAGCTTTTTGACGATGAGGATTTTTTCTCCAGCGTAATACGGATAGGATCTCGTGGGGTTCAAATTTGGACGCACTACGACGTAATGGACAACATGTTGATTCAGGTATTTGAAAAAAAGCCACTTCGTTGTTCTTGTAATTGCGCTACTTTTGAAAGATGCGATGGCGAAATGTTCATACTTGATGATCTTGGTAGGTAAGCGGTGAAAAGCGGGTCGTCCTGTTCAGTCCGGAAGATACTCATTACCTATACTTGTCGGGCGACAAGTCCAGGATACCCGACATTGACAATCCGGACCCGTCGGACTTTCCTGACTTCGCCAAGGCCAGACGTCTGGAAACCGTGCTCCGACCTGGGGACGTCCTCTTCATCCCTGCGCTCTGGCACCACACCACCGAAGCCAGAACTTTCGGCGTTGGCGTCAACGTCTTCTGGAAGAACCTACCCCACGAAATGTACGATAAGACTGATGTTTACGGGAACAAAGATCTCATTCCCGCCACCAAGGTGAGCCGTTTTTTCAAGCAGATTTTTCGGTAATGCGTTTGTAATGAGTAATATTTGGAAAAAATAGGGCGATTGGTTGAATTTGAGTAGAAAACCTGCTAAACCATAGATTGAGCACCTGAGTCGTTTTCATTCGCAAATCTTGCCTCTAACTATATGAATTCGAAATTCTAATATCGATACCTATGAGCTTGAAGGGAATATTTGAGCCCGAAATAAATAGGGAGTTTTTGGAGATGCTTGCCCAGAGTTAATGTAAAATTACGCAACTTCAGCTGGATTCACATGTGCGTTTTGTTCTGCGTTCAGTGCGTCCTGCGTACAGTGCGTTTAGTTTGTTAACGTAGATCGTTCGGCTATCCACATTTCAATCGCTCCATTAATCTATTGCAGGCGTTGAACGATATCAACAAGGCAATCCAGTCGCTGAGCGTTCTGCCAAAAACGTACAAGGATTTCTACCTTCAACGAGCGATCGCTGCCCTCGAAGAAGCCAAAAACAGCTAGAAGTATCAAATTTAGTTCTCGTCAAATAGGTATTTTAGCGATGTAAGAATTTATGTTCCTTCGTACCGTCGTATTTGTTATATTTCTTCGTACGTTTGGCCATCGCGGGTTTTTGCAAACGTTAAGTAACCTCGAGTCATGAATATGTGCGCAGTCAATTATTCCGTAAACTGAAGATGCCGTATGCAGTTCAGCGGCGTGCTATTGGCTCTTGAGAACAGATTTCCAATCAGCTATTGTGACGATCGGAAATTTTGAGACACTGGCATCGTCTCATCATAATGATAATTATTGATTTCGCCTTCGCCGGTGTTGGCCTCTTCAGGGGATTCCACTGGGATGCTGGACACTAGCAACAAAAGAGCAAATCAATTCTTTCGGGGCGGGTTCGTATGAAGAACAATGTTTAACAGCAGACGATCCGAAGAACCCAAGGTTTGAAAACAACCAAAAATTAATCCTGATTTTTCAACAATATGGCAATATTAGTCATTTCTATCATGGCAGGGTAGGTGAAATGATAACTTGGACAGATTCGATTGTTGAAAATAGCTGTATCGGCATTGAAAACCCATCAATACAGCCCAAGTCACCCAAGCTTAGTGATGGCAAATTCCCGGGAATTTATTTTTGGGGAATATTCCCGGGAATTTATACGGGAATTTATGTTTTTCCTCATTAAAAATGTTAATATTAAGGAAGTACACACCCAGTAACATAATTAGGTACAAAGTAAGTGCGAGGACGAGTAAACAATGAAATTCTATTAAATAATTATTGATTACAAACTTTTGAAAATGAAAAAAATGAAGAAATTTTAGTCGAAGTCCGAGCCGGATTGAGTCATTTCTTCAGAAGAATCCTCGGATCCAGATGGGATAGGTAGAGGTGGGTTAGTGGGCAGCTCGTTGCTGGTTGATTCCACAGTGTCTTTGAGGATGGAGTAATTGTGGCCAATGTACGTTATTTTTTCCGCCCTTTCCAACGTTAGCCGGTTTCTTTTTTTTTAATGAATCCAGCTGAATCTGCTGAAGGTCCTTTCGGTAGCTGCAGATGAAGCTGGTGCAGAGAGGATTCGACATGCTACCTTCGAGAGCTCAGTATTTCCCAGGAAGCCTGTCCACCAATCGATCGGGGACATTTTTCTCCCTGCTTCATCATTCAGGCATTTCCACAGAAAAGGTTTTCCCCAAACCCCATCTCGTTTGCTTCGGTAACCCGCAAGTTCTGCCATAGCCTGGGATTCATTAACAGGCATTTTGTCTGCCAGGTCACTGATGAATTCCATAGCGTCAATGATTTCCACGCTAGTACGCTCAGATCCCTGGGAATGAGGATTAAGCAGGCAAGCGGCCAAATGAATGGGTTTTACAGCATTTGCTTTTCGATTTTGGAATTTAGCATGGATTTTTTTCTCCTCGGCAGCTGTTAAGATGGAAAGGGGAAGGAGCCTTTCAATGTTTTCTTCCAGATCTTTGAAGAGAGGGTAAACCCTATGAATGAGGTTCTTGTCACCTTCTAGCTCCAAAATGGTCCGGGAAATGGGTTTTAAGAACTCGACTGTTGTTTGGACTCTTACCCAGAATATGTCGTCATCAAGGATGTCAGATTTCTCCGCCTTCAAATTTTTCATTGCATCCTCAACCCCATCTGATACAACAAGTTGTTGCAGTGAGCGTTTGTTAGATAGCAAGCTCTCTAGACAAAACAAATTGGAGCTCCACCTAGTTTTCCCAGGCAGTTTCAACGAAATGTGATCGCTTTTAATTTTCGTCAAGGCGGCGCTCAGTATCTGGCTATTCTTCACAGCGTTCACTATAGCGACGGCCCTATTCATGAATGCCCTTGCCGTATCTGTGTCCAGAAAATCGCGACAGAAAAGGTGAAGTGTGTGGTCCAGGCAACCAAGGGCAACGAGTAAATGTCCACGAGGACGATTGTTTTCAACCACGATATTAAAGGCATTCTGTATATTCTTGGCGTTGTCACCCATCAGAACTAGATATTTTTCGACTCCATGCAAGTCTAAAACTTCTTGCACTTGCTCAGCCAAATATTTGCCAGTGTGTCTGTTGTCTTCTGTGTCAACTAATCTGGCAAAAACAGGTTGTTTTGTGGTGGTAATCACAAAATTGATGATCCCCTGATTGCGGATGTTTCTCCAGCCGTCACACTGTAGGTGCAAATCTGTTGAATTCGATATTTCATGGGTTACTTGCGTTTCAATTCTCGTGTACTCCGAGTCAAGGTATGCAGTTGAAAGAGCTCTCCGAGAAGGAAGGGAGAAAGATGGTCGCAGGTATTTGAAGAAATCCTTCCATAATTCGTGTTCAAACATCCCTAGCGGAACCCCTGTGACGTACATCGCTCGAGCCATTTTTCCAACGGCAATTTTCTGAAACAGAGACCAGAGGATAATATCAATTCAGGTGACCAGATGATTTTTAAATATTCTTAGTACTTAATGGATAAGTTTTGTTCGCAGAAGCTAGTGCCTATGGCTAAAATTGAGCAGGGCTGCTGATCACAGCTGATGAAACCTACGACCTACCTCTTGATTATCTCCCATGGAATCGAAAAAAGATTCTATTGGTCCTTTCACTTTCTTTTGATGTGAGCTTGATGAAGCTGCACTGGAGGCTCGGCTGGAGGACGGTGTTCCAAACGATGAATCTGCTGAATAGGAGCTTCGAGGGCTTCCACTCCTCATACTCATCAAATCATCGTCGCTGCCTTCATCATCAGATGATTCAATGTTGGATTGCCGACTTCTTCCTTTCTCTAACTCCTTCTTTTTCTCATTAGGCATCTTGAGGCATTTCAACAAGTGTGCCATCTTTTTTGTCGCATTCTTCTTTGCGTACGTAAGCCCGCAGTATCTGAAAGTATAAAATGAAGAACGATTGATTAATATTCTTTCTGATTAGGTGATTCCACAGGCACCGCCATATCGGACGAGATTCATACACCAAGTAGGCACCTACTCTGGCGTTGTGGTTTACTCACTTGCAAGCGTAGATGGTCTTGTCCCTGTTGGGGCCTTTTCCTGATACAACGCGGAAATGATTCCACACCGCGGAGGTCTTCCCCGTCCTCCCCATTTCGAAAACAACAGGAAAGTGAAACAGGAAAGCCAAAAACACAGTGATGTCTGAAGTGTCCCTTTTCCCTCCTTATCACTTATTAACAATCACTCCTCTTCTTCTTCTTTCTCTTTTTCATGTCTTGGCCGCATTTTTTTCCATTTTTTTGTTTATTCTTCCATCTTCTTCCTCACCTTCGATTTCTGATTTGGGGTTGACATCTGACATGGCGGATTTAACGCTTGAGCAGGTAGGTAAGTAGCAAAAGTACGGGCGATCAAGCAATCAATCATGAGCAAGATTTTAAACTGTATCCTCTTCGTCAATCATCTCACAGCCTTCGTCAAAAATCATTCCGCTGGGAAGAAAATGTCCATAATCTTCTGTTTCACAGCCTTCTTCGAGAGCTTGATCATTTGTCGCGAAGGTTCCCGGTGTAATTGAAGTCTCATCATAATTGATTCCATGTATTGAAAGTTGTTGATGATTCTCTTCCGAGGTGCGAGGGTTCACTAGAGATTTCTTCAGGCCTCCCTTTTTCGATTTTTTTTTCTTGCTGCCAGACGCTTTATTCCCAATTTTTCCCGCGGTTTGGTAAGCCAAAAATTGGTGCGTCCCGATCATGTTCTTCAGTTTACATTTGTAAGGACATGCAAAACAACTCAACTTGTTCATGTATAGTTCAACGTCACCTTTTCTCCAAGCAATTTGGTGAACCTCCATGGTGCCCTTAAACGTTCTCAAAGAGGTGGGGATAGATGATATCGCGTTTTCAATCGATGAGCTTCCAATCACACGAACTTCTACATTCCTGAGTCTGTTGCGCAGAACTGAGACCAATGTTTCAATATCCACCACGTCACTGCCTTCAGCAACTGCTTTGTCAGCCGTACGTTTCACAGTTGCTCCAACGCCATCGGGAGCCCCTTTCCCATGACCCGTCTCATGGTAGTTCCACGTTGCTGATTGTAAATCCACGAAGTGCTCTTTTAATTTGTATTGAAACAAATAGAACAAACTTTTGTTTCTATACTGGCTCGACGGGCCATCTGACAAAAAATGGATGGTAGATATTGGTTTACTCAATTGCAGGAGGAATTCAAAAACTGGAGCGAAATGTGCCCAAATTGCTCCAGGACCATGATCCAAGTTTTCCGAGATGGTGCAGAAATTGGCAAGAGAAAGTGCACTGAGTTCGTCCTTTCGGTAGTAAACTACAACGGTGTGCAAGGAGAGGTTGAGCCGGTTTCCACCAAAGTGCACAGCCTGAATTTCACAATGATATTTTGTGGAGTAATTTTCTGAGAAATCGCAGTGAATTAGGACTTGGCCAGGACACAATGAAGCCTTGAGTCTCTTGATTTCAGAATGTTGGTGAAACACTTTGCCCTCGTGGGCCAAGAACTTCGGACTGTCTTCCTCTGCTTTTCGCACTAGGTTAAGTATGGTTTCAGTCTTATTCAGCTTCACGACACGGTCCGTGGTTTTAGGGGCTTTGGTTTTAGGATCAATGTACTGAATTTTCGTTCTCGTCCATTGATGGTAATTCACTTCAACTGCACCATCAAAAGTTTCATGCCACATTGTATTGTCATTGCACGATTTACATGTCCTGAAAAGACACGCTTCAGTCACTGTAGGACAGCACAGTTGGGATTTGACGGTGGCAGGATCGGAGCTCTTGATAACTTTGGCCTTGTGAAGTCCTTTCAGAAGAAGATTAAAATTAGCATGTAGTTGACATTGGCACGTGTCACGTTGGGAAACGTTTGGTGCAAGAATCCAAAATGGTTTGAGCTGACAAAATGAAGAGTAGCTTATTTGGTAGGACCGGGATTCCACGAATGTCCTGTACAGAGCTTTCATACTCGCCTGGAGCATCCTCTTCTGTTTCTTCACACCGCGTCTGGTAATAGAATCCTTCATCCCGGGGCAAACACGCGAGTTGTCCTCTTCCTCCAGGAATGACACCATGTCAGCCCTTACCAGTTCTGTTGGAGGAGAATGAATGGGAACCAAAAGTTCATTACATCTTTGTTTGACAAATTGTAAACTGAATAGTTGTGAACCGTCAGTTTCATTTTGTAGTAACCAGCACTGGCCTCTACCTGTGGGAGCAGCTTAATCGCCATTGCATCGCAGCAGACTGCATGGATTTCTCCTTCCGTGGCCAATTTTTTATCACGTTCCTTTTCTTCTTGAGCCCTTTTTTTCAGCTGACGGTGTTTCACGTATACTTCTTCCTCCACGTTCTTTTTTTCATGCATGAAGCAGACGTCACATTGGTCTTTACGATGACTGAAGAGGCTGATTTTTTGGTTCTTCAGCTCTTTCTTGAATGTGGTGACATTAATTGAGCCCCTGAAACATGCAAAGTGGTGTAAGTCAAGTAAACATGTTTCTGAAGTACAACATAATTTGCGTCTATGTGGATAGAAAACTCCCCAAAAATGATACCAGACCAAACCACCACTGAATGTTTCCAAGACACCTGAAAGTTTCCCAGTAGAGGTCAAAGGACCATTGTCCATCTCAGGAACAACTGACGTTGTAGCTAATGATGTAAAGAACTCGTGGTGGACGGGGGGTATGAAGGGTAGGAGGTCTTGCATGTCTTTTTTTAGGCTCGAACGGACGACTGTGCTAGTGGCAGTAAAATTTTTAAGAAAAAGGGGAAATTGTAGCTTTTGCCCCAAGACAAGGGGAAAAAACTACCAGTGAATTTCCATGGATGTTTTTGCCCCCTATGTTGAAAGAGTAAAGAAAAAAAAATTGAGCACGAAATTACGATAAAAATATTGATGTATTTCTTTCGAACAAGTTTCCAAGGTTTCAATCGTTGTACATTTTTTCTTGATTTTGCAGCTGATTGTTTAGCAGTTGCTTCTTCCATTTGTGCCTCCAATCGTACCTTATTCGGTGTTGGCAGCATGGCTACCAACAAAACAAACGCTCTGATAGCTTTTACCCCGTGGTAGTTTTTACCCCCATCTACCCTATGACTTTCCATAAGCTCTTTTATGCCAATGATGATACTTTCCAACTGAAGTTGAGAATTTCGCTCAATCACAAAGTGGGCTGTCACTCCCAGAAAACTTTTAGCTTGATATCCTTCGGTCCAAATATCCGTTGTCAAACAGAAATAATCAACTTGAGCAAGATCTTGTTTGACCAACGTTGATATTTATCGTCCAACGTTGAGTCAATTGTCCTTCTTGAGTGGACGGTGTAAAGAGGATAACTCACTTTCATGAGGTATCGAAAGCCTTCGTCATCAACAATGGAGATCGGTTGGTCATCTCTGCAGATCATGAACAATATCGCATCAGATAATTTTCCTCTCTTCTCGCCACCTTCTTGATAAGCGCTTGTAGCCGCTACCACCTCAGGTAGAGATTTATGTTTAGCGGAAGTAGCTAGATTTTCATGGCTTGAGGATGTTGAGGTCGATGCTACGGGTTCACACTCAGTAACTGATTCTGGATTTGGACTACCTTGTTCCGATTCCAATAGTGATACAGTTTCCCAAAGGTTTGTGCTGCAGTTGACGCAGGTTCCTGCCCGTATGGAAGAATATAACATGGAAGCTGCCTGACTGAAATCCTCGAAGAAAGAGAAGTCCAAGAGTTTGGCACGGTAAGGCATGGGCACTCGCCTGGCGGATATTGAATGGAGGACATATTGATTTGGGAGGTAGACGTCATCATGTTCATATCTCCTTTCAATGGTGCTGTGGACGCTGTCACACTCCATCTGAGTGTGTCCTTTTTCCAAAAATTTTTGGACACTGGTCACTTTCCTGGTGACACTGATATGGAGTAGTTCGTTAGAAAAGATAGCGTTCCTATTCTGATAACCACAGCCATCAGAATAGAGAATCACTGTATTCAAAGATTGATCAAGAAGTTCAGTGATGTGACTGCAGAGACACGATGCAAACGTAGAAGCTCCGAGGGTTGCTTGGGTCTCATCAAACCAAAATGCCATTGCATCCTGGGTGACCATATTGTAAAACGTAAAGTTGTGAGCAGTTAATTTCAGCTCAAAATAAGCTGAGCTTTCATTCTCATAACCGATCATCGGCCACTTCTCCACATTTTCGGGACACAGCGAAAAATGCCTTTGTTAAGCGCAACTCGGGTGCTACATTATTCCAATTTGATGTTCAATATCGTGAATCAGAGTTGCATTCGAATGCTGATGGACTTTCCCGTTGCACTTCCAGTTGCTTGTGAGCAGTTATTCACTGAACGGGACACGTCAGTTTCATCATTACCGACAACATAATTAACATAATATGATTTTTGGCTATAGCCAGATGTTTTGCAATGGTCGCTAACTTGCATTTAGTGACCCACAAGAGGAAGAGGAAGAGGAATTTGCTCTCCCAGACGATTCAAGAGAGGGCGATGCCTTGAAATCTGAATTGTAGTGCATGGATGATATCAGAATGACTTTTTTGCTCTTTCTTGGTGCGTATGCTACCAACATTAAATGTTGAACAAATTTTGTTCGCCATCGTATATGCAAATTTCGAAGTTGACTCAGGAGCGTTGGCCAAAAATGAAGGAGGAATTTGTGGTTTGTTTTTTCGAAGAGTTCCGACAAAAGTTAGTCCCTTTTTTAGCTCTTCAGCCAACTCGATTGACGAAAACCAATTGTCAGCAGTAATATTCCGACCGCTGCCACTAAACGGTTCGGCGAGTTTCAGTACATACTGAGTAGGTAAGGCTGAATAACCTATTTTTTTGAATGGGCTAAAGATTTCTTCCCGAACGTACCTACTAGTGCTGTAACAAAAACTTCAAAATGAAATTGCATGTATCCCTCTCCGAAACTTGATTCGCCACAACCCGAAAGATGCATAGAAAATTTTGTAGTCAACGCTTTCCAAGAATTTGGCATCGAGATATTTGAGCGAATGGGACAAAACGCGCTTCCGTTTTTTCGTGCCATGTTTGTTTATGCAGTCCTTCTTACCTGGGCATAACTTTGACACCTCATCATCCTCGAAAAAAGTTGGTCCATTCGAACCATCTCATTGATTTCGCTTGCTCGTTTCTTCAGCTGAGTGTTATTGGTCATCAAGCCTTTGAACCCTTTACTTGAGATTTCTCCAAGTTGGGAAATCAAATGATATTTCGCCAAGATTTTCCCATTGCCTCCCACAATTTTACCAAACACTTTTTTCCTTTCTACCCTTCAGAACTGTGTAATTTTGACGCAGCTGACTGGCTGTAGCATTTGGCACGACAAAACTTCTCATGTGTTCGAAACATGCGCTACAAGCTGATGAAGCATCGCAAGGTCGAACTTGTTTCATGGCACACAACCGCTTCTCCATTATTGCGCGCAACTTTAAATAACTCTCCATCTAGAATACGCGGCACTACTTTGCGGATACACCACACCTTGAGAAATCTTTGGATACCCATTTTGTGGATTTATTCGGTATAATATGCAGGAAATTTTCCTGCTTCAGTGGTTCGAGCAGTCTCGGATTTCGTGATCGTTTGGCCGCGTGAATTTGAACGAGTTGATGAGCCAGATTTTTCAGATAAGTTGAACGTATGATCGGTGCTCCGTTATTTTGTGTAAAGATCAAGAATGAATTGATCCCAGCGATGTTCGGATGATGAAAAAATAAAGCAAGATGCCACCGTCGAGTGCCTCTACCCGCGTTATAGTTTGAACATAGTTCGTCATTTGTGTCAACTCCACCCTTTGTCGTCAGGTTTTTCCTTCGTCACCTGTACTTGCATCGACTTGATCATCATGGTGAAGAGATGAAAGTAAAACCATTTTTCTCCTTCACGATGTGTCTGACGGTCCTAGTTATCTCTCTTATGTCGATGAAAATTTGATTTTTGTACTGTCATTTCAAGTACGTAACGAGTCATTTTCGATCAGCGAATACGGAATCATCAGATCTTTACATAACTCACATCTTCTTTGCAAGCCAGCCTAGGGCGGATTCCCTACCGATCCAGTTGATAAATTTTGATCTTACAAGAAAAGTATATTAATAAAAATAGTACTTACTTCGACATTAGAGAATCCTTTTCTCTGGCAGGGTTGGACGCGTCCCCTCAGCACACCGTATTCACCACCAGCGCCATCGTGAGTAACTTGGAGTACGCGGTTCGCCTTGTAACTTTCACCTGTAAGTTCACCTTTCCGAAAAACACCTTTCTCACTTCTGAAAGCCTCGATTAAAGCAAAAATCTTGAGTGCCATGATTGTAGGACATCAAAAAATCACTGCTGAACTCAAAAAACTCGCCGTCTCCGCCCAAGATACCAAGGTTGTTGTTAGCCAGAGCCTTGCTGCCAACCTAACAGCACAAAAACGTGACGTCACACTCTCGCGGAGTATGCAGGAATAATTTTTGGAAAAATCAACGTGGATACTCAACCCGCCCGTGTCATCAGAAGTCCGGAGTGAACGGAATATTGCTTGCTGGTGGCGAGTGTTTTTGACGTGTTCCAAAAAGGTCTTGAGCTGGTCGTCAGCTTTCGAATGGAGAGCTCTGCAGAAACGTATACTCGTTTGCTCTTATTTCTACCGTAATGGGACTCAACGCAAGGCACTCTATCAATAAGCATCGCAAGGTCGAACGTGTTTCATGGCACGCAACCGCTTCTCCATTATTGCGCGCAACTTTGGATAACTCTCCATCACATCAGTGATAGTTCCGCAAACCTATGAGTGGCAATCATCAAGAGAGGAAACAGTCTTGCAGCATTACTTCAAGAGCGAATTATTTAAGGAAACGTTATTTCATTGGCAATGGAAAATCAGCGAAACCAGTTTCGATCAATGAACGCCCTAAAAAACAATGGTCTAAGGTACCTACCACATATGACTAGGTTCATAATGCGAACGTTAGGAACATATTGAACTTGAATCTACGATGATTCTAAGCGATACACCGGGACCCCGAAAAATTTGTTTACGGTATTGTTATACCTACATACCAAAAATCGGGTTTTGGTATACCAACAAGCAATACTTTAATTTCGTTCCCTGATGCATGAAACGGATCGGGACGGGGCGGGGGTCATAAGCATAAGTGGAAATTTCTGAATGAAGAAAATGATTCGCTACAAACAAGAGAATATGAACGTCTAATAGTGATGTGTCGAGACCTACCTTTTCTTCAAAAGTTTCCCAACGCAAGTCAGTTGGTGATTTCAAGATTTCTTCAATGAGCACCTCATCGGAGCTATGTGCCTGAGGGGCAGGAGGTTCCTCGGATAGGATACACGCAGCAGCTGACTCAGGAACGAGTTCCTGCACTTGTCTGTCAAACGTCTCTCTCGGCAAAGAGGAAATTGCGTTATCTTTCGATGTAGTCTACTAAACATGAAGCGTATGTTGAGGCATCAAGGGAAGCGACGGTCTCGTCCCACCAATAGCACTTCACATCTCGTTTTCCAAGATTGAAAACTGTATAGTTATGAACATGAAGCTTGAGTTTATAGTACGAAGCACTTGCTAGCAAACGTGGCATCATCTGGACTGCCATCATGTCTACAGTGATAGGAAGACTGAATAACCTTTTTTTTTTGAATGGGCTAAAGATTTCTTCCCGAACATACCTACTAGTGCTGTAACACAAACTTCAAAATGAAATTGCAACCGCATCAATGGAGGTCACCAAGCCATCGGCGCCGTGTTGATGATAAAACAACAACGGTTCAGCAGCAAGAAAAATTCATCAACATACTTATTGCATTATTTACCGAGCGTTGCTTCTCCGAAGATTAATCCAGAGCTCTGGAATGAATAGATAATATCTATTATAATATCTATAGATAATATATTATATTCGGATAATACTTGACAATTTAAGTAGCACGAACGCAGAAAGAGAAGAGAGAGTTAAATTGAACAAGAGAGCACAAGACGTCAAACGCAATGGAGGCAGTACGCCGATCGAGTAAAGTTCACGGTCAGCCAGTGACGCGCCCAGTGTTGCCAGTCATCTGTACTCGAGGCCGTCTCCAACACAAACAATCCACACTGATAGCATCACAGAAAATGTGTTTCGCAAATTCCATGGGATCTGAGCAGTCGATGATCTCAGTCCTGTAGAGAGCTTTCATCAGCATTTCAATATTAGCATGTATTTTGCACATGCATGTATCCCTCTCCGAAACGTGATGCGCCACAACCCGAAACGGCTTGAGTTTGCAGAAAGATGCTTAGAAAATTTTGTAGTCAACGCTTTCCAAGAATTTGGCATCGAGATATTTGAGCGAATGGGACAAAACGCGCTTCCGTTTTTTGGTGCCACGTTTGGTTATGCAGTCCTTCTTACCTGGGCATAACTTTGACACCTCATCATCCTCGAAAAAGGTTGGTCCATTCAAACCATCTCATTGATTTCCCTTGCTCGTTTCTTCAGCTGAGGTCATCAAGCCTTTGAACACTTTACTTGAGATTTCTCCAAGTTGGGAAATCAAATGATATTTCGCCAAGATTTTCCCATTGCCTCCCACAATTTTACCAAACACTTTTTTCCTTTCTACCCTTCAGAACTGTGTAATTTTGACGCAGCTGACTGGCTGTATCATTTGGTACGACAAAACTTTTCATGTGTTCGAAACACGCGCTAAAAGCTGATGAAGCATCGCAAGGTCGAACGTCTTTCATGGCACACAACCGCTTCTCCATTATTGCACACAACTTTGAATAGGTACCTTCGCGAGCCACTCATCAAAACATTCACTGTCAAACCAGCCTGACACACTCCGATTAAAGCGCGTCCCTTTGGGCCCTCCCTCGATCCACGAATCTTATAGATGCTTTGCTTTATAGACGACGTAAGCTGGCAACACAGTGCCATCGGCAGCCGCAGCGTACATTAGGGAATGTGCGGATTTGGACGTATCAATGACCCTTTCGGGATACTTGCATCCTCGCTTCGTTATCGCTTTTGAGCGACCAGGGTCATCTTGAAGGTTTGTTTCGTCAAAATTCACCACATTCGACGATGGCAAGCCGTCCAGCTCCTTCTTAATGTTTTCAAAATAAGCACAGAGGGTTCGTCGGGAGACAGCAGCTCTTGATCGCTGTATGTTCGCGCACATACGCAGACTGAGACGCGCGGAGTGCCGGTTGTATGTTGTGAAGATGAGCAGCCGCACGAATTGACATACCAGATCTGATGCTTTCGAGCTCAGCAACGAATTCATCTGCAGAGCACTTTATGTAGTGATTCAACAGGATGGAATACAAAGTCATCATCAAAACCTAAAATTTTGAAGAAGCTTGCAGTCGTGACAGTGCCCAAATCGGAAATCGGCGTTACTTTCAGCTGTTCAGGAAGGCATCACATGCTTCTTCATTGGATCTTCTACACCCGCCTTACTCAACCCGCCCTTGTCATCAGAAGTCCGGAGTGAACGGAATATTGCTTGCTGGTGGCGAAGCTTTCTGATTAATTATGCTCATGTCCCTGCCACATTTCCGGTAGGAGTGTCCCCGTATGGGAAAAATCACTTTTACAGTCTCGAAACGACCAGTCACATGGACCATGTAGTGCAGCAATCTTATGAGAGTATAATCTTAATTCTGACCTGCGCATGAATCGCAGAATATCTCAAGCTCCTCACCTTCGGGGGGCAATATTTTATTCACAAAGTGATTCAACATCGAACACACTTCATCTGCACCTTTCTTTGCGACACTTTCATCGTATGTGTAAAAAATTGCGTGATTTGTGGAGAGCACGTGTATATTGAATGAAACACAGTTCAATTGTCGTTTGTAATACACGTCATTCGTCGTTATATTTGGAGTTGGTAGGTTTTCCTGGTAATCCTTAGTTATGGCCTCAAATTTTGAAGATATTGCAGCTCGCTTGCGACTTCTTGCCTTCGCGTTGTAAAATTCTTCACTCTTCCTCAGGTGTAATTCTCGTTCCTCAGTTTTCGCTTTCAGGAGTTGGGCCTGGTCTGCTGAATACCCGTTTTCACCAAAACCCATGTTCCCACCTTCCTCGAAGGAACTCATCTTCAGGATGCAGTCAGAGAGTGTTTGTTGCCTCTTGGGAGGTGCTGGGCCAACAGAAGAAGGCTCATCAGCCGATGAAGTACTCAGATTATGATGAGTCAGTGACGTTTCGTGAGGTGGAGCATCGTTAATCGCAGGAGGATCATCGACAGTCTCGTCAGTATCAACCAAAACAGCATAAGAGAGATTATGACTCAGATGAAAATCCCTCTCTAGAGGAACTTGGTCCAGCCTTACGTTTTGCTGAAAGTGCGGCAAAAGCGCTGGCACGTTTGCTTTTGAGGGTTGTCGGGTAACCAAATTGTTTTCGTTGATGTAATTTGCTACCACGTCTATGACTTCCTCTTTTGACAGACCAAACCCGTTTTCAGCCATTATTTTCAAGCAGGTCGCTATCTCCTTTTCCATTTCTTCGCTCGAGTAAGAATCGATTCCCCCCACCCCCATTATTTTCGCCAGCTGTCTTACCTTTTCCTCTGGTTCCCAAAACATAATGTTTCAGCGTTGATCGTGGGTGCCTTCCTTAGCCTTGCCCTCTCTTCTTTTTCATTTTTTTCAGGCGTGTCAGTCGCAATCATGCATTTGCCCTTTTTGCGCCCTCCACGGGTCATGGACTTTCTGGGGCCTGCTTTTGGAAAAGGCCGTATTTCTTCCAGTGAGATGCAGCCACATCCAGCCCGAGGTTTCCCCTTGTGTTGATGCTTCAGCAGGTGTGGCGGTGCCATTTGGTTGCGCTGGCAGGGTAGTAGCTTGTTCAGCTGACTGCTCTCCTTGCTGTTCGTCAACATTGGTATTTGGGTCTGGCCGGTCAGTGACGAATGCACCAAGAAAGTCATGTTCTTGAAATACGCCCCGATCAAATGGGCAGATTCCTGTGGTTCGGAAACCATTTTTTATGGTCGAAGGAAGGGCTGCTCTTTCCCATGCTTGAAGGCAGATGGGATGCAAGTCATAAATAGAAATTTGCTACCCAGGATGGTTTGTCATCCACGAGTCAACTCCTGCACTTACGCACATTTTAAAAGGTCGAAAGACACTGACGTCCAAGGGCTGAAGCAGTAGCGACGGGATCTTTGAAATGAATGTTCTTGAAGCGGGAGTCAAGAAGCGTTGAAACCGCAAGGTTGACATTGGCCTCAATTGCAGCAAACCGACTGGCCATCTCTTTCAGAAGAGAATTTTTCACAGCAGCATTTTTCAGTGGGAGCCTGTTGCAGAGTTCTTTGAATCTGTTCTTTTAAGGTAGATATTAGGTAGGCATGTGAGAGACGGGAAGGAGTGTTGCTTCAGGGTTGCCAACATGGCAAATTTTGTCACATACCATCACGGAGAGGGCTTCTGAAAGTTCAAAAGAAGTGAACTAGTTGTCGGTAGTCACGTTCTGATTTGTGCCAGTGATCGATGACGTAAGATTCAAAACGTATTGAGTTGGAATAGGCAAATCTCCTTTCTTTTTTTATTTTTCTTTACCAGCATAATACCATATTATGGTATTCCTTTTATGAAATAAAACGTTCTTGCATCGCAAAGCGAGACGATCTTGAGGCCTTACTTATCAGGCTTTGAGGGTATATACATTTTGAAGCTAAAAAGGCGAAAGATGCCAACATCGCAAGGCTGAATTATATGCGTTGCATTTGGTGGGAGCCAATAAAGACAGTTCCGTTTCAAGCACAATATTCGGCCAGTGACTTGTTGATGTGGCTTTCGTGGCCATCCAAAAACAACACTACTGGAAGTGGTACTTCGTTTCTTTCCAACCAAGGCTTGAACATCTTGGTTACATAGGCAAGGAATGTATCCGATATCGTCCATCCAGAGTCGGAGCGACCCCATCCCCAGTCTTCAGATAAATTCGGCAGGATGGCTGTGGAGGGGTACACCACCATCGGAGGTAGAGCTTTGCCATTCGCACTGTAAGGTGGTAAGCAGGAGCTCGGGGGAAGAAAAGTCTTCTTCAAAAAAATAAATTTTAATAAAATAAAGAGTTCCTACTTAACCTCACAAAACGGAACGACCTTGTGGAGATGCCTTGACACAATGGGACCACGTTATGGAGGGGAAATGTTAAAATGTAAAATAAACGATCTGATCTGGTTGTCCAAAAAGAAATTGAATTCAGCGCCGAGTGAGCACCACGACACACCGAAACGGGTGGGGGTCGACGAATTAAACGGATTTAATATTTTATACACTGACTCGAATCAGGAACACGATACTCTGCGCGGGAGCAGGATAGCGACTGACGCTCTCACCTTTCCTCTCCTCGCCCCTCGCCCATCCGATCTTAGCTAATGAGCCCTTATCTCATTAGCTAAGATTTGCTAGGGCTCGCGATCGTGACAGCACAGTAAGTACAGAGAACAGTAATGGATTCTTTTTCGCTTCCTTGTTTGATTTCGTAAAGGTTTTTGAAGCCCTTGGGGCCCACAACTGTACCCGTACTAGGGCCAAAAAAAATCAGAGTTGGCTGACTTGTTGATGTAGTTTGTGAGTCCCGCCGTGAGAGGGTGTACACGTTTGCCTGCGAATGTAGCTTTGTTGCAGACTTGCTGTTGACCGCCGCACGTGAACCTTGTTGTGAGGGCTTGAGCTAATTTCGACTAATGTATAAATGGAATCATTTTGACTGTCTGGTAATTTTCACCGAATGTCACAGTTGAGTTCCATAGGTCAGAAACAAGTAGGCCATCCCTCGACTCAGAGCAGTTGCGATCTGTGCCCTAAGTTCATCTGAAGGGACCTGGCCATTTGATAGAAGTTCCGAGTTAGAATTCTGTGCTTGCATGTGGATACGATCTCTCAACTTGCCCCGGAACTCGAACCTCGGAACAAATTTTTCTCTTAACTCGCTTTTCGACGAAGTGCCTGTAGATCTTGCCACTTATCGGAAGGTATTGGCAGAGGTTTTTTGTGGAGGGCAGGGAATGTGCAGTCCTTGATTTGCCTACTATTCCGAGGCAAGGGCATGGGCAGATCATCTTTGTCGAAATCGAGCTTATAGGTCATTGTTCCATTTGAGAGGTAGTTGCTATAAGTCTCCAAACACAATTTTTCAACAAGCTATAAGTCAAGTAAAAAGAGGCAGTGATTTCCAAGCATCAGTAAAACAACAATAATGGAACGGTACGGTGAGTTTCATATCAATTTATTTCAAACAGAACCTCAACAACCGGTATTAAACTTGAAAAACTGTATTGCCTCAAGAAAATTGTACGAAAAACGAGGAAACTTACCTCGTCATCCATGCTGAGTCGTTGTCTCGCCGAAGTCCCTCTACAAACAGCTGACTTACAGCATGTTGCTTTTCGAATTGAATTATACCCTGTTGGCAACACTGTCAATAACTTCCTTGGGAGCCGTTCTTTTGAGAAAATAACGACTCCAGTCGATCCGGCGCGAAAATTTGAATAACGAATGATGCCTAACTCATTTTGACCAAAAATTGACTTATATCATGTTGCTGTTTCACCGACGAAGTTTTGTTCACCAACATTACGGGTCGTTTGCGTTACGAAGTTTGCAAAAACTCAGCTGAGCCATAGTTTCCAAATTCTGTGATTCTGTATTAGAAGGTTTTTTTCTATAAAATGTCGACATAATAAATTATTCTATAAAGTTTGTTTCCCGTCTATGGACTTGTTGTAAGGCCCTCAATGAGATGAAATCTGGCCTTTTAAATAAAAACGCCACATCTCAATTTTTGAGCTTTTAGAGACGAAATTACGAATAGTGAGCGGTTGTCAACTGCCACACCGTTTCCGTTTTTCCACAATTGTTTGACGATTCCCGAATGTTTAATTGCCTATCAACAAACACAGGATTTCGAATGGGCCGAACTGATTATTATCAGAATGCTATGGATACTGGTTTGGTCGATTTTTTATTTTTTATTTTTTTTGTAGGGTCCTTTACTGTTAACGTATTCTATCTACCTATTCGTAAATATTAGCAGATTTTCGTCATGTGGGCCTGAATAAATTCCTAGCACTGCCATGATATGTTACCCTTGAAGAGCGTCATGACCACGTGATTAGTAGAGGGTAACGCTTATTTTGTGATATTATTTTATTCGTCGTTTCCCAACATTTTTGTTGTGAAGAGATATTTAAACCAAAATATCGAAGAAGTTCTAAATTGGCGATCTATCAGGGTACAAAACAGTTCAGAAAAAAAGTAGGCACATAATTTCAATAGGTACCTACCTATTTTGATTGAAACCGGTTTAGGGGCGATTTAGCCATTTGAAAGTCGATCAGTGTGTAACTTCGCCTTAAAGATAATGATGTGTTATGTTACTTCTTCCAACTGTGCTGACCCTTGGGTCAATTGGTAATCAGTGTTCAAATTAAATCGCCCTTGCATCGTACAATTTACTATGGCTATAACAATAACTGAATTTCCAATGTTATCATATCGCAAAGTGTTCAGTGTTTATTGTAATAAAAGTTCAATGTTCTCCAACTTATGTATCATTTTTTATGACATACTACCCACAAAGTTACCAGTTTATAATGCTGAGATTGATTTGCCAATGGCAAGGATTCACTGAAAATTGGCACACTCATACTCATCGTATATTACTCAATCTCATATTCATAATCAAACTCAAAATAATCAAACTTATACTTACCGTTTTACATGGCATTTTAGCCTCTCGTACGGTTACCGTACGCGAATAATACTGTAAAATCAAATTCCTTCCGAAAATATGCATAATAGGAAAATGAAACATAGAAAATACCTACTCATTTTCTCTCGGCTTCTGATGTTAGTTGGCATGCCTTTTTTTGCGTTGGTAGACTTCACACAGCTAAGGATCAGGTGAATTTTCTCTGGTTTTTAGTTGAACGTGTATTTTCTGATGCTTGATCAAGTGGAGTGGTCAGTTTTGCGAAAAAAACATCAGGTTCGCTGCTATCTTTGATTTGTTATCATGATATTACTCGTTTCGTAGCTGATCATGGCATAAGTCATTGCGATACTGAGCAGCGCATGAGACTTCCTAGATCACCGGTAAGTTATCATGATTGTTTTATGTAATTAAGTGATTATTGGCAGTTTTTTCTTTATCAATATGAGGATCAGCTATTGAAGATTGATTTTCATTCATTGTTTTGCTGAGAAGGTGGAAGAATAGGAAGGTAAAGGCCATGATAAAAACGTCGAAGAGTAGTGCTATGATAGTAGATTGAAACTCAAACTCATAATGAAACAGAAACTCGAACTGGTAGCTCAAAGTCATAGTCAAACTCGAAGTCAAGCTCGCAATGAAGCAGAAACTCAAACTCACAAAGAAACGGAAACTCAAACTTGAAGTCAAACTCACAATGAAACAGAAGAAACTCAATCTCATAGTCAAACGAACAAAAAAACAGGAACTCAAACTTTGAATCGAAACCGAAGTCAAACTCACAATGAAACGAAAACTCAAACTCGAAGTCAAACTACAATGAAAAAGAAACTCGAACTCATAGTCAAACTCGAAGTCAAACTCACAATGAAACAGAAACTCAAAATCATAATCTATCTCGAAGTCAAACTTACAATGAAACAAAAACTCAAACTCGAAGTCAAACTCACAATGAAACCGAAATTCGAACTCATAATCAAACTTGAAGTCAAACTCACAATGAAACAAAAAATCAAACTCATAATCGAAACCGAAGTCAAACTCATAATGAAACAGAAACTCAAAATCATAATCTATCTCGAAGTCAAACTTACAATGAAACAAAAACTCAAACTCGAAGTCAAACTCACAATGAAACCGAAATTCGAACTCATAATCAAACTTGAAGTCAAACTCACAATGAAACAGAAACTCAAACGTATAATTGAGATCAAAGTCAAACCCGCAATGAAACTGAAACTCAAACTCATAGTTAAACTCGAAGTCAAACCCACAATGAAACTGAAAGTCAAACTCACAATGAAACAAAAAATCAAACTCATAATCGAAACCGAAGTCAAACTCATAATGAAACAGAAACTCAAAATCATAATCTATCTCGAAGTCAAACTTACAATGAAACAAAAACTCAAACTCGAAGTCAAACTCACAATGAAACCGAAATTCGAACTCATAATCAAACTTGAAGTCAAACTCACAATGAAACAGAAACTCAAACTTATAATTGAGATCAAAGTCAAACCCGCAATGAAACTGGAACTCAAACTCATAGTTAAACTCGAAGTCAAACCCACAATGAAACTGAAACTCAAACTCACAATGAAACAAAAAATCAAACTCATAATCGAAACCGAAGTCAAACTCATAATGAAACAGAAACTCAAAATCATAATCTATCTCGAAGTCAAACTTACAATGAAACAAAAACTCAAACTTTGAATCGAAACCGAAGTCAAACTCACAATGAAACGAAAACTCAAACTCGAAGTCAAACTACAATGAAAAAGAAACTCGAACTCATAGTCAAACTCGAAGTCAAACTCACAATGAAACAGAAACTCAAAATCATAATCTATCTCGAAGTCAAACTTACAATGAAACAAAAACTCAAACTCGAAGTCAAACTCACAATGAAACCGAAATTCGAACTCATAATCAAACTTGAAGTCAAACTCACAATGAAACAAAAAATCAAACTCATAATCGAAACCGAAGTCAAACTCATAATGAAACAGAAACTCAAAATCATAATCTATCTCGAAGTCAAACTTACAATGAAACAAAAACTCAAACTCGAAGTCAAACTCACAATGAAACCGAAATTCGAACTCATAATCAAACTTGAAGTCAAACTCACAATGAAACAGAAACTCAAACGTATAATTGAGATCAAAGTCAAACCCGCAATGAAACTGAAACTCAAACTCATAGTTAAACTCGAAGTCAAACCCACAATGAAACTGAAAGTCAAACTCACAATGAAACAAAAAATCAAACTCATAATCGAAACCGAAGTCAAACTCATAATGAAACAGAAACTCAAAATCATAATCTATCTCGAAGTCAAACTTACAATGAAACAAAAACTCAAACTCGAAGTCAAACTCACAATGAAACCGAAATTCGAACTCATAATCAAACTTGAAGTCAAACTCACAATGAAACAGAAACTCAAACTTATAATTGAGATCAAAGTCAAACCCGCAATGAAACTGGAACTCAAACTCATAGTTAAACTCGAAGTCAAACCCACAATGAAACTGAAACTCAAACTCACAATGAAACAAAAAATCAAACTCATAATCGAAACCGAAGTCAAACTCATAATGAAACAGAAACTCAAAATCATAATCTATCTCGAAGTCAAACTTACAATGAAACAAAAACTCAAACTCGAAGTCAAACTCACAATGAAACCGAAATTCGAACTCATAATCAAACTTGAAGTCAAACTCACAATGAAACAGAAACTCAAACGTATAATTGAGATCAAAGTCAAACCCGCAATGAAACTGAAACTCAAACTCATAGTTAAACTCGAAGTCAAACCCACAATGAAACTGAAAGTCAAACTCACAATGAAACAAAAAATCAAACTCATAATCGAAACCGAAGTCAAACTCATAATGAAACAGAAACTCAAAATCATAATCTATCTCGAAGTCAAACTTACAATGAAACAAAAACTCAAACTCGAAGTCAAACTCACAATGAAACCGAAATTCGAACTCATAATCAAACTTGAAGTCAAACTCACAATGAAACAGAAACTCAAAATTATAATTGAGATCAAAGTCAAACCCGCAATGAAACTGGAACTCAAACTCATAGTTAAACTCGAAGTCAAACCCACAATGAAACTGAAACTCAAACTCGAAGTCAAACTTAGTATGAAACAAAAACTCAAACTCGAAGTCAAACTCACAATGAAACAGAAACTCAAACTTATAATAGATATCAAAGTCAAACCCACAATGAAACTGAAACTACAAATCATTTTGAGTTTGACTTCGAGTTTGATTATGAATTCGAATTTGTGTTTCATTGTAAGTTTGACTTTGAGTTTGATAATGAGTTCAAATTTCGGTTTCATTGTGAGTTTGACTTTGAGTTTGATTATGAGTTCGAATTTCAGTTTCATTTCGGGTTTGACTTCGACTTCGATTTAAAGTTTGAGTTTCGGTTTTATTGTTAGTTTGAGATTGAGTTTCTGTTTCATTGTGAGTTTGACTTCAAGTTTGAGTTTACGTTTCTTTGTGAGTTTTAGTTTCTGCTTCATTGCGAGATTGACTTCGACTTGCAGGTATTGTTTTTTGGCCCTGAAGCACAATTTTTGCTCTCCATGGACGAATCAATCAAGGCGGTAGACCTTAAGATAAGAGTTGATAAGATGATAAAGGCAATTTTCGCGGGACAATCCGTACAACCCACCTCAAGCCACTTGGAAATTGACCAGTTTTTTGATAAAATTTATTTAGAATGTTCTTTGGTTACTTACTGTTGAGGTTTTGGCTCGAGTGATTGTGTACTTTTCCGTATGGATAAAGGTATTGTCAACGTGAAAGAAAAATGAAATAGGCCCACTGACTAATATTAAAACATTGTCAAAGTAGGATACAGGTCATGTCATCACGATGGTTTTGTTTATTTTGCTGACGAAAATTTGCAATTTTCTCGCACAGGGCCGTTCATTAGATTAATCGTACTTAAGTATAAAAGAACTGTGAAGGTTGGAAAAGAAAAGTTTTCGTGAATGTCCCAGGGCCTAGTCTCAGGACAGTGAGTACCTACATCGCAAATATGTTTAGTAACTATCCATGTCAGTCCCTTCAAAACCCTCCTTTAAAAATCGGCAATATTCGAGTAGGTACCCAAACTGGTACTTTACTGAGTGCCTAACATTTTTAAATGCTCGGACGGTTTTATTGGTGCGGCCTTTCTTTCTCTATTCATAAATACTTTTGTACACTTAAGAGCGTTCTGCGTTATTTTTTGTTTCCAGATTTATTTGCTTGGAGATTCTACGTTCACAAAGATATTGATCTGATACGCCATGGATTCCTTTATTGCTAAACTCAAGGATGTCCTACTACACCTAAGGAACAAACACCCGTTCCCAGAAGATCTTGACGTTCTTATTGAAGATTTTGGTCAAGTGAGTCTTTCTATGTGTTAAGCATGTCCGAGGTTTGTGCCTGTAAGCTGTAACATACCCTATCGCCATACTTTACCTAAAATGATGAAATGTCTAGGGGCCGTATTCACAGCACTTCCTAGGCATAGGAGCATTTTTGATGCGCCAGCATTTCCTTTGTACATTTTATTGGTCGATTTAAAAAAAAAACCTACATTCCGTTTCCATAAAACTCGCATGGTATGGAGACGATAACAGCATCTTATGTACTGTCAATCGCAATCACGATTTTCGAGGTCCCGATTTTGAGGTAGCGAGCGAGCAACCTTGAAATTGGGACTGACTTTCGGGAAGTTGGCATTAGGATGTCAAGGGACACTTGTCCAAAATTGCATTCCGGGACACCCGCAGTAATTACATATAGCTACTTTGCACGGATAAAAATGGCATATAAATTAAAATACCTATACCCCATATTCTATTATCCATCCTTGTGGATGAGAGTTGGCTTTTTGATTTAGGGCCAAAAATGATAGGATGACAGGTGCCAGGAATCTTGGTAGGACATGATTATTGCCCGCCGTTTGAGAATCGCCCGTTCGAGGGCAGCTGGGCAACTTTGGTTTTCGGGCTTGGAACGACTTGTACTTTACTTCCTTTACTTTATGACGTATGTAATGTATATCAATGGTGTACGCTGATCATTGTGTTATTATAGGGTATTTTCAACAATCGTCATCGGTTTTCTTCGATAAATTACCTCCTATCCGTGATTGACAAAGGGCGAGCCGTACGGCTATTGAATTGGCCAACCTCCGAAGATCACTACATTGATTTTGCTCGTGGTGTATGCACGTACATCTTGGAATTCAACCGAGTAAGTCCCTGAAATCGTCTGTAGGAGTCTTCATCAGGTTGTGTGGTTGCTATGACTACCTGAAAACTAAAATCCACTTTCTAATAGCCGAATCGCATTTTTTGCAGTTCCGAGTATATAAACGGACGCCCGGTTAGTTATCAAGGGTGGGAATTCATCTGATAGGGAATTTAACACCCGAAATTTTATTCTCCATCACGTTTTTGCCTTAAACCGATTGGAACTTGGGCCGTAAATCCAAGAAAACTGCAAAAACAGCGATTTTGACCATACCACTGCCCTCGAAATTGACCCTGTTGACCAAAATCTCAAAAAACCGTCAAATTTCATGTTTTTTAATCAATATCCAAAGATTCCGCCAGAAAACCCCAAAGTCAAATCCATCATTATTTTGAAATGTTTCCTAGGATTTTTCAAGTGGAATAGGTTTTTTGCATTTTTCTCAGTCCTGGGGAGGCTTAGAAAACTGTCAATTTTTTGTGTCATGTACCTACCTAAAACCTACTCAAAAATATTTTTTTAGAATTTAAAATTTTTTTTCAAGGGTCAAAAAAATATCTTTTTGTATGTCAAAATTAGTCGATTAACCAGTTTTCGACCACAACAATCCAACCAATTTTGACTTACAGGGAGTGAAAACGGTGTGGAAACCCTCCAGGAATCTAACAAGCTCAAAAAATTCAAAATCGGTTCAGTAGGACTCCCTCAAATCGGCAAAAACGTGAAAAAGGAGAAATCGCATCAAGAAGTCAAGCCAAAACAATTTAGAAACAAAATTTTAAAAAATTTTCGGGAAAAAAACTTCTATTCTATTGTAATTTGAGCGAGAAACCAGGGAAAAATACTCGAAAAATTCTAAACCCACGGCATCACCTTCAAAATTGAGTTTTTTTTTTTTTTGTTTTCAAAAATGGTCCATACTAATGCTTAAGCGACGATATGATAAACCTACCTACTCCTGCTATTTGAACTTAATTTTCTCCGATACCCTGAAAAATAATGTACCCATGTCATTGATTTACTTACCTAGTATTGTTTTTATATTATTTGCCCCATCAGGTATTTTATTAGTTAAAATGTTGCTGACTCTTTTCAGGATCGCATTACCCCCAAAATTGCACCAATCGGCCGTGCTGAATTGCTGTCGCCGACTTCGAAGGAAATGGGACGTTTTCTCATGGATCTTGCTGCCGAAGCTCTCAAGTGCAGTATGGGTAAGTTTTATGGAGGGGAAGTGCGTCGAATATGGGCTAGGTTTTTGGTTTCCCCATATGCCAACCACTAATGAGCTCCCCTGGACGTGTAAACTATTTATTTCTGGCCAAACACAGAAGTGAAGAAACCATCTCTAAATATCATAATGGAGAGTCCCTGAAGCTTGCCTGTAGGCTCACAAGTAGTAGTGACGTCACAAAAACTGGGATAAAACTGAAAAACTAGGCACAGTACTCTGAAGTTACTGTAGAGTAATACTCTTGCTGTGGCAGGATGGCAAGGACAAGGTAGTTATCTACCAGTAGTGGGATCGGGAGTTGAGTGTCTTCTCGAGCTAGCTCTAGGGGGACGAGTGATCATTAACCACAGTCCTTGTCGGTAAGGCCAAGGAACTGGTCCAAAATCCGGTTGAGCGGTATGGGGAGTCTCCTGGTTCCTGATCCCACTGTAAATAACAGGCTAACGGCCTCTATCCTGCAAATTAGGTGTAATAAATCTGTTCCAAAATGTGTTTACCCTTCAAGATATGGTAGTATTTTGTGTTATCCAGGCCCCTCTGGTTATTCTTCTGTTTCATAGGTGAGGCCGCACTTCCGCTGAAGGAGAACGTTCCAGATCCCGCCGTGCGCTTATCAATTCTGAGGCAAAAATGTAATGCCTATCGAGCGTATAATGCAAAGCTTGAAAGTGTTGAGGCAACTACTCCTCGGTTCAGAAAGTGAGTACACTCCCTACATACGTACAATTCGTACGTAGTAGCGGTGTATCTCCCAAAATGGCGTTTTTGAGTTAAATATACCGCTGGATTCGTCTGGACTAGTTTCGGTTCATCGATAGTGTAAAAACTCGCCGGTAGAGAGCAGATGAACCACTACACCAGGTAGCGCTGCGGACCATCTAGCGTCTAGTCATTGGTCCGATACCCATCCCTGAAAATAATCGTACTGACATGGTTGTAATCCGAGATTCTTCTCATTTCAAGATTGGAACAACTAGAAAAGCTTCGCGAGGTCGACCATCGCCTCCAAGAACGGATGGTCCAATTACTTTCTTCAACGCCAATATCTGCAACGTCAACAGATGATATTTCAGCGCTCTACGAAGTTGTCAAAGGTAAGTGCTGACAACTTATCGTCAAGAAATAAAATGTCGATGCTAGTCAGAGTGGGGGAAGCAGTATACTTTCAGGGCTGTTCGATCGGAAAAGGTGAAGTGGGTGGTCCAAATCGCCATTAGTATGGGCCATACTGTATGGTCTATTTTCAATGACCATTAGACGATGCTGTGGTCCGAACATGGTAATTTTCACCAATTTATCCCGACGATTTGGTGCAATTTTCGGCAATTTCATGCTCTCACACCCTCGGGAAATTAACAATTCTGCAGACAGTGGCTTGGTAGTCTACTGTTTAAGACATCTGCTTGTGGAGTCTCTGGATCACAGTTTGTATTAGGCGATTGAATTTTTGCATTTTTGCTTTCGGCTGAAAATCTTCCTTTCGGTACACGACCAGAAATTTGCCATCTCAATCATGTTCCAGGATGGGTGATCAAGGAGTTATCCCAGGACGAGAATAATGAGTTTGAGGAAAAACTCAATATTCTCCGAAATTCAACCTCGGCGCTGGACGAGTTGACCGCTCTGTGCAGGTCTCTCAAAACCCCTTGTAAACTTGAGAAATCAAAGCTTACTATATCTTCGAATGCGGAGATAGATGCTGCGGAAAATAGCAAAGTTTGTACCTACCTGTTTTGTGTTTACCGTATTATGGACGTTGTACAATTGTACTTGCGTATATATTATGTGCTCTTAAGGATTCACGTTTCCATCTTATTCGGGGAATAGTTATTCAATCAATAACCTGAATTGATGAACTCTCCCTTAGTCGTTATACGGGTGATTCTAAAAAAAACGCAATTCCCAAGGTCTGAATTCTAAAAAAGTGAACCTTCTTTAAAAAATTCCAAAAAATTCACGGAGCTTTGTGGGGTCATATAAAAGAATTGTAATTCTTTGATAATTATCAACTCAAGACGCAACTCGATATCAACCTTAGGCCTTCAAACTGGTATTTATAAAATTGATACGGTGGTGGTAATGAGAAGCGCAGACGGTAATGAGAATTCATATAATATATGAATAATATGCAATATGCAATAATAATATATGAATAATATGCAATATAATATATGAGTAATATGCAAGATATTATGTTGCAAGATTATCTTCCTACCTTTCAATCAAATTACTTTTCAAATCAGTCAGGTATGACTTTCTGTTCACTAATTTGGTTAGAGGTTCATAGAAAGTTGAAAAACACAGTTGCGTTTTTTTTTTTTTTTTTTTGAGAATTACCCATACACGTGTAGGTATTTGGCAATAGCTACGCATCATGCAAATTAGCATTAACCATGAATTTTCGCTCCAGGTTTCTCTGTCGCCCGTCGATCGTCAGCGCTCTCTTTCGGTTTTTTACGATGCCTCCCTCAGAAATATTGCTGGCGTCACGAATACTGTTGTTCATTCAACGCATATGGGTTCGATAAGGTCATTGGAAGATGCCAAAAAAACTTTAGTCGACTTGGATGGCCGTTTCTCTTCAATTGAACTCAAGGCTGCTGACGTATTGAAGCGAGCCCAAGATTACCTGGCCGAACTCACCGCAATCTCCGGTAAGTTCTTAATTCAGAAATTCTTGACCAACCCACAATTAAATAAGCAGCATGTTAAATTTTGGTGAAATTTGACTTGCAACTAATAGCGGTTGAATTATTTGCAATTTTATAGAAACCGTGCCTGAGATACCTCTTGTCTACACGTATGAGCGGCGGCCAGGACCCGCATTCAAATTCGAGGAAATCAAAAAGCAAGAAAATTTAGACACGTCGGCTGGAGACGGTAAGGCAAATCTATTAATCAGTTGGATGAAAACCTTTTTTTTTTTTAAGTAGATGGACTGGTGTCTCCGGGTTTTGAACGTTTATTGCATACAGTGGCTCTGAACCAGCATTTTGTTAATTTCCTGCCTGATGAAGAAAATATATTTTTTCGAAAAGCTCGGCGAAAGAGACAGAGTTTTTCTGAAGACCCTAACCCTGATATCTGACTACAAAAACTTAATCCCTTTCTGTACTTGGAGGTATCCTTGTCAAATGTCAACTGATTTCAATCCTCCTTCAATCTCTTTGATGTGTCGTAGATTGGGAAGCAGAGCTAGAGGAAGAACTCCGTACGGGCATGACGTCTTGCTCGAAAAGTGAACCGAGGAATGTAGAACCTACCCCCCTGAACAGGTCTTCATCCTGGTCAACAATATCCTCGAGAAGAGACACACCAGCACAGATGAACAGTATTTTGCAGGTTTGTTGAATGTCAATAACCTCGCAGTCTTCTCGCGTGTTCTCCAAGTCCAAATCTTTCGATTTAGAATATTTTCAGGCCTAAAAATGGAAAATTTTGAATTCACCACAATGAATTGTTTAACTATTTATTTGGTACATTATTTCCAAAAATACCGCCAACTTGATTGTGTAGACAGATAAGATCTGAAAAATCTGAGAGATTGAACCGATTTTGAATTTTTTGAGCATGTCCTTGAAGGTCCTTTTTGAGCTTAAGTTTCCTTGAAGGTTTTTACACCGTTTTCACTCTCTGTAAGTCAAAATTGGTTGGATTTTAGTGGTTGAAATCTGGTTTAAAGACTAATTTTGGACATTTGAAAAAATATTTTTTTGATTTGACCCTTTAAAAAAATTATAAAATTCCAAAAAAATATTTTTGAGTAGATTTCGGGTAGGTGCATGACACAAAAAATTGACAATTTTCTAAGCCTCTCCAGGACAGAAAAATGCAAAAAAAACGATTTCACATGAAAAATCCAAGGTCTCTAATCTAAGAGAAAATTTCTAGGAAAAATTTCAAAAAAATGATTTCAAGTGACTTTACCTTTCAGCCTCCACTTTCGTCGTCTTCTCCGATTCATGGAATTGGTTCCACGCCGCCTGCCACAAGCCGCCGCACTTCGATCGATGACCTCGTTTCTCGTTATAAAGATTTAAAAAGTAAAATTAATATGGAAAGATTATGTTGAAAATCGAAATTTTCTTATTGGAGTTTTGTATTGTGTTTGGCAGGATGGTTCTCAATAATCACGCTAATTCTTGTTTGTTGATATGCATAAATAATTTGGAAAAAACGTTCTTGGATTTCTCCTTTTACACATTGTCACAATGCTTCTACATAATATGTAGTTATATTACCTACTCTTATGTGCTTCTTGAAACAGGTAATGTTCAATATGTACCTAACAACATCAGATATGTGGGGGGTCCAGTGTGGCCGAGCGGTCTAAGGGAGCATCCGTCTGTGGGCCCAAATTCACTAACAACTCTCAAGTCTTGTATTGAGTGGAGTTTAGGTTATGTTTTTTGTGTTTTCATACGAAGGGTGGTCACAGCGTCACTGGTAACCCCCAAAATAAGGGGGCGAGGATTGAACGTGTTGGCATCGTTGATATCGAGAAACATGCGCGAATAAGAGTGATTATATAGAGTCTCCCGTCTCAAGATGGTAAAATAGCCCTAAGGTATCCCTTGAGCAAGGCACCTGACGAAGGCCGTGCGGGCGAAAGGGCTCAGGATACTGATAACAGCTAACTTGAGAAATCATAGGCAGTGTTGCCAAGGTGCGAACGTCAAAAACCCCTGAGACAACGCCAAAAAACCCCCAAATGAGAAAAACAAATCCCCGAAAGTTAGGGAGGAATTAAAAATAAACTATTTCACATAAAATAGGACCTAAATCCATATTATACATTTACAATTCTAAATTGTACCTAGAACTATAAATTATTTGCTCATTTGGGAGTGGCAGGGTTGCCGACCTGTACGGTAGCAAATAATCGAACTCAAAACTATTCTCACACTGAAATTCAAACTCATACGCAAACTGGAACTCAAAATCATAACCAACTCATTCTCGTCATCAAAATCATAATCAAAGTCATAATGAAACTCATACTTCAACTCAAAGTTCTAATCAAACTCATCTAAACTCAAACCAAAACTCCATTCCATTAGGTACTCATAATCTAACTGAAACTCATAATACTACTCAAATTTATACTCATAATCAAAGTCGAACTCAAACTGAAACCTGAACTCATAATCCAACTGAAACTCATATTCGTCATCAAACTCATACTCGTACTCAAACTTATATTCATACTCAAAATCAAACTTGAAATAATCATCCACTCAAACTCATTATCAAACTCGAACTTATACTCAAACTCATAACTATGCTTAAACTCTTCGTGAAACTGAAATTCAAACTGAAACTCAAAATTAAAGTCAAACTAAAATTCAACGTCAAACTCAAACTTATACTCATACCAAAACTCCAAATCAAAGTCTAACTGAAACTCATACTTTAACTCAAACTCGAAGTCAGACTCTTACTCAATGTCAAATTCTGAAACTCATATTCAAACTCACAATACTCATATTCATCATATACGAATAATCACACTAAAACTCAAACTACTAACAACCTAACTAAAACAACTAACAAACCTAAGTCAAGCTCACACTCAAACTGAAAGTCAACTTATACACATAATCAAAGTCAAACTCAAACTGAAACTCGAACTCATAATCGAACAGAATCTCATATTTATAATCAAACATACACTCATACAAATCATAATACTCAAACTCATATTGATAATTAAACTCAAACTTGTACTCGTTACCATAATCGAACTCAACGTCAAACTCATAATCACCTCAAATTTATGCTCGAGCTCAAACTGAAACTCATATTCTTAATCATAATCAAACTGAAAATAATACTCAAACTTTTTATCAAACTCGAACTTATACTCAAAAACATACCCATAATCAGAACCAAACTCATAACTTTACTCAAACTCTCGACCAAACACATAACTCAAACTCAAACTGAAATTCAAACTTATTCTCAAACTGAAAATCAAAGTCGAACTGAAACTCATATTCTCTCTGTTTGATTAACTGAAACTAAAACTGAAACTCATTCTCATCATCAATCTTCAACTCAAACTCATAATCGAGCTATCAAAACGTAAACTCAAATGATCAGTTCAGTTTCTGATTATGAGTTCAGTTTCAGATTGGTCATGAGTTTTAGTTCGACTATGAGTTTGAGTTCGACATTCAGTAAGAGTTTGATGATAAGTAAAGTTTGAGTTTCAGCTTTATTCTTAGTTCGAGTTTGAATTTGATTTTGAGTATAGGTATGAGTTTCCCTTCGAGTTTGATAATGAGTTTTAGTTGCAGTTTGATTTTGAGTTTGACATTCAGTATTAGTTTGATTATGAGTAGGTATCTAAACTTTGATTTTCAACTATAGTTTGAGTTCGAGTTCGAATATGATTATTAAGTTTGAGTTTAAGTCAGCGTTTCAGTAATTTGATTTTTAGTTTGACATTCAGTATTCAGCATGAATTTGATGATGAGTAAAGTTTGAGTTTCAACTTTTGTTGAAGTTCGATTTGGACTTTTAGTTTTAATTTAATCATTGAGGTTGAAGGTGGGTTTCAATTTGATTTTGACATTCAGTTCGAGTTTTATTATGAGTAAAGTTTGAGTTCGGGTTTGACTTTCAGTTCGAGATTGAGTTTGAGTTTCGGTTTCAGTTTGATTTTGATCATGAGTATAGTTTGTGATCGAGTTCGAATGTGAGTTTTCGTTCGAGTTTCGGCTTGATTTTGAGTTAGACTTTCAGTATGAGTTTGATTATGAGTAAAGTTTGAGTTTCGGTTTAAGCTCGAGTTTGAGTCGGTTAGAGCCGTTTGAGTCCGAGATTTTTGTATGTTAGGTAGCTCGAAGATCTAGCTGCAAGTTGCAGCCTGCAACTTCAAATTTTGTTGGGTGGCAAGTGGCAACACTGCTTGTTTATGAAATACTAATGTGAGAAGCGCTAGGGGGCGCTGGCGCTCTTGAAAACACCACCGACACCGTCCACCACCAGTTTTTCTCACACATCTCTCTTCTGTTTTGCGTTGTTTGTTTGCGTTTTTGTTAGATTTAAAAAAAATTATTTGCCTAATGTGCTAATGACACTGTGATAATGGTGAGTGCTGTCCAATTTATCGTCTCTGCCCTCTTGGTGGTGCTGCATCTTGTTAATATCGGTAAGTAACCGATCAATTTTGATCGAGGGCGGGGCGAAATATGTACCTACCAATAAATTATTAGTGTATCATTGATTCTTATTACGTTATTGTTAATAATTATGGTCAGAATCATGATTAGGGAATCGACAAAGTTTAGTTGGGATTGCGCAGAGGATAGCAACCACCTGTTGATTTACCTACTGTGTTGTTAGACCTATAGTTGGCAGAACCTAGTAATATAGTAGTACTAAGTATAGTTTTAGGTACTCAGTAATAATAATATTGTACCTAGTATAGCATAGTACCTAATGTTTGTTGCTTTATTTGAACGAAATTGCTCGTTCGAAACATGAAACTGCAAAAACCTATCATTGCACTTCCAAAATTCAATCGCTTCAAAACATTCAACAGGTGATGCCATCCGTTGTTACCAATGCTCAACCTTCACCGATCCAAAAGGCGTCGACAACTGCGGCGCTTACAAGAAATTCGACAAAGAATCGAATCTCCCGATCGAATGCAATTCCGACGAATCCGTGACGCCTGGCACGTTCTGCATGAAAGTGACGCAACAAGGGCCCAAAGGATTCATTTGTAAGTCGATATATCGATATATTAGGTATCGATGGCCATCCCGAAATCACAATCTCCATTCATAAAATCATTGAGTTGAATATAACCTAGACAATCTCAATTTTTATATGGGTCAAATCGCTGCAAGTTAAAAGGCATACTTGAGAGAGACAAAAAAAAGTTTTGAGCCAGAAGTTTCAGCAACTTGATGAACATAGATCGACCGAATTTCAACAACTTTTGCAAAATGTTGAGAAAAAGATTTTTTAGGTCAGAATCGTACCGCACGCCTTTAACTTGTGATATTATGAACTCTCAAAACAGGGGACGGCAGATGGCGCCAAGTGATTCGAAGATGCGCCTCTGTGGCCGAGACTGGCGTCACCGGAGTGTGCAATTGGGGTGTTCGCGAGAATGGCATCTACTGGGAGGAGTGTTATTGCTCGGAAGACGGCTGCAACGGCGGTAGTAGTATAAACCCTTCGATTTTTGCTGTCTCGGCTTTCGCAGGCCTTGCTGCCATTTTAGCTGTCAGATGATCAGTGTACTTGGAAAAATTCGGACGAATCTCATTTTTTTATGAGAAAATGACAAGGGACGCCCTCCGCTTTGCCATGCGTCCACCCAAAAGTAGATGTAGAGATTATTGGCAAAAGCTGGGATATTTTGCTTCAATTATCTGCTGCCTCTCGAACGATTTAACAGAATTTTTTTAGATGTGAGCCATCGGTTGTTATGGATATACCCGCAAAACCAATTAAGGGAGTTCAGCTTTCCCACCTATGATACATGCCATGGCCCAAATGTTTTTGTCTTTTTAGAGCAAGCACATTGGCATTCTACGCACTAGAATTATTATTATAGAGGCACACATCGACTATTTGGTACAAATTAAGTGATATAAGCTAGCATTGAAGGGTAATCGCCACTGCAGATATTAGAGCTTATGCAAGACTTGCGCCTAAAGCCGTTGATTTCTTCTGACGTCACATCGAGGGTTTTTATCTGCCATTTATCTGATATTAGTTGTCAGATGATAAATTTTATCATCTGCCCGCTCAAATGTTCCCATTGATCAGGTTAAGGGTGAGACAAAGCTGTCTCATCATTTCTACTTTTCTCCCAAGCGCTTTTGCCGCTGTTGGCGTATTCAGAGAAAACAGGTAACGGTCTTGCTTAAACTCTCTGATTATTATTCACCATACACCCAATCGGGTCTTTGCAATTTTGTCTCGTTATTTCTCAAGTATTTGTCATAGAGTGCCTTTGAAGGCCCCGTGATATATCTGGAAAATCAGAGAGAAAAATCAAAACTGCGCTGGCCAGCTTATTAGAGATTATTTACAAACATTAATTTTTCATTTGAAGGGTAAGGGGAAAGAACAGGAAATGTCCATTTTTCCCAAAAACCAGCTTAATAGCGCATTTTGTAGGAATTCAAAGGTTCTAACCGTATAGTGAAACTCCACGGGGAAAAAAGTATAAATGTCGCACTGAGAAGCAACGAAAGATTCGGTGTAAGGGGAAAAAACATTGAGTTTAAAATACAAAACATGCTTTTTCTCTAAAAGTACTTTTTGTGACATTCCTCGTTCCTTCCCCTTACCCTTCATTTAAAATAGGTGCCTTTGTTTTGTTGTATAGAGTTCTAGCTGAATCGTTTTAATGTACAGTTGATTCGCATTTAAGCAGATTGAGAATGGGTCCGGTTTCAGTGAAATTCCCCCTCGATTAAATGAATTTCATATCAAAATTTTGACCCGGAAAATCAACATTTTTTGAAAATTGACTTTTTTTTTGGAGAAGACTTCAGGCTAATTGTTGCCCGATAATTAATCCGTCCAATGTCTCCGTCCTCTGATTGAAATTCAAGCGTTTAACATTAAGATCTTTATAATTTGTGTCGTAGGCTGTTATAACTGCAATAATTTTAAGCGTAGGTAAATATTTTTATAAATTTATAAAAAATATATTGCACGATAGATTAACGCAATGGTTTCTCCTATGAAAATCCCGAATCTGCAAATGAGGGTACCTATTCGAATCTTCCTGAGGAGGAATGAATGAACACTATTGTTCAGGGAATCTCAAAGAAGCGGAGCATCAAAGGAGATATGGCCATTTTCAACAGACTTCAAAAAACGGAGGTTACTCAAGTCGCTTTTTTTGGTAAATGCGCACATTCATACTCGACACACGATACTTGTTCAGAAAGTGGTGACTCAGAATAAACGTATTCACCTTAGGAAGATATCTCCGTATCTATCTATTTTAATACGTCCATTTACTCTGCAATATAGAACTAAAAATTGGACAAATAAAAGATGAGAAAATAATTATATTTAGCGACCAAGTCGAGCGATGTCAGGTTATGACGTTTTAAGAACTGGATCTCCGCTTTTTGCCGATTGAGGAGGCTTTTCTGACGGAATGGCGCCCACTGCGTCGACGATCTTTCGATAATAGTCTTCACACATATCCAGGTAGACGGTTACCAAGTTGACGAGCACCTCGCAGAAATCGATGAACGACAACTAGACAGAATGAGCGATGAAATCTTTTCAGTTGATGCGGGGCTAGGAAATGGGAAGGCCCAGGAACTGGCCCCCAGATTTGTGGTGGGACCAGGAAGCTGGGGCTTCCCCATACTGCTTATCCCAAATTCGGTCCGGTTCCTCGAGTTGCAAGCGTATTGCTCACTCAACCTCAAGGACAACAAGCAAAACCGGTGCAATTTCCCCCAGTTTCAAGAATCGCTAATCCTTACTTCAAATGTTCCATCGAGCTCGTCGGTGGTCGGGTCGATCGCTTCAGGTATAGCCTCCTTGATACATCGTACCACATTCTCGATTCCCACAAGCCCCAGCATCCTCAGATCGGCCGGCTTCAAATCCTCCATGTGCAGCTTCATCTTGTCATAATCGAAATTCGGTACTTCGAACGGCACGTAGGTGATAAGATCGTCCGGGCCGACAATGTTCTTGCCTAGTTATGAAGACGTTCCAACATTCGCCAGCGGTCCAGAGATCACAAATGTTTCGTTCAATTATACGGCCTACCCCCAATGCAATTAACACCCCCCTGCAGTCAAAGCCAACATGACTATCCAAACTTTTCTCCCAGGATATCCAACCGCATTGCCCACTTTTGGGAGCCAAACCTCGGTGTCAGTAATGGTACGACCTGAAAAGCAATTACCTTGAAGTATGTAGTAGTAAAACGGAGGTATGAATGGTATTCTGTCCTCAAAATCCTCGTCAATTGGGTTGAAGAGTCGAACGCAAATATCCTCAATGCGCCTCGAGCCTTTGAAACTATCGTAAAGCTGACGCAATGACGCAAACGGTAAGAATCTGAGGTGCTTCATGAAATTGCCTGCAATATTTTACGACACTTCGGAAACTGTACTTGACGACGGAATTCACATTGACACATCAAATTCATTAAGCCGTACCATCGTAACGGGAAGGAGCCGTATTGACAACTTCCTCGATGAACTTGTCGAAGCAAGATGCAATTATTCCATCAATATCGGGATTCTTCTTCCTTTTCGGCACGTAGGAAAACCAACTCACGGCAAGTAGGTAATTTATCATCTCGTGCATCATTACTTTGTCAAAAGGATCCGAGCCACACCCTGCAAAACGTTGATGCTGCTTATCCATACTGTTAGCATTTCAATAAATAGGTACCACACGGTCATATAAATCACCTATCATTTTGTCGAGCTGCGCTAACGTCAGACTCGTCTCTGAAAGGCGGCAGTGTCTGAGAAGAAGCCAAAGACACATGCGCAGCATGCAGAAATTGTGCTCGGGGATTTTAAAATCGTCGAAAACGAGCGCATAAAAATTGTACACTCTGGTCAAATCTCCCATTCTCCGCATCACGACTTTTCGCAGCCATTTCACTTCTAGGCTGCCAATGACTTTTCGCTCCGATTCAGAAACATTCGGGTAATCTCGGTCGTGCGGATTTGTCGGATGAAGATGGGAACTGTTCTCAACCTGCGAGCATTGGATCGATGATGGGCTCAGTTGATAGTCAGGCCGTTCCAATTGAACGGTGTTTTACCCACTTTGAAAAGTAGATCGATATGCCAGGAAAAGTCCATTTCGCACTGCGGAGCATTTATGGGTATCCACAAAGCGTTTGCATGAGCTTCGTCATTTTTCGCAAAGATGCTCGCATCGGAAAGTTTCAAATCCTGAAATGGAGTGTTTAATTTGGAATGTGGCAAGTGTATTCTGTACAGGGAAGTTCCTCAGGACCCCCTGGATCGATGTAGCAGCATACATTCCAGCTGAACCTAAAATTTTGGCTGTGTTGCTCCGTTTTCAATAGGACCGTTTCGATGGTGAGAGAGCCCGACGTTCTCTCGTGGTTTGTATTTTGCACTCGGGTGCCTTCGACCGTTTTTCGGTCATCATCAGGAGTGGTCAGTGCATCACAACAGTTGTATGCATTACACGCTATATATACAACTGTTGTCGTGATGAACAAATCACTCTTGATGATGACCGAAAGACGGTCGAAGATAACCAAGTGCAAAATACAGACATGAAAGAACGTAGGACTCTCTCGCCCACAACACGTCCCACAGTGCCTGACATAGACTTTTTTCTAGTATCCAGCAGAACCTAAAATTGTCTCTTATTTCTACTTTGCTGTTCGATCAGGCCAGTCCTGGACGGTCCCTAGCTAGTAACTACTGACGCATAATGAATTCAAGCCATGTGATTGGGTGAATTTGCATGGCGTCGTTGGTAACTAGTCCTGGACTGACCTGAACGATTAACCCTTGTATGAACACTCTTTTCCATGTTTCATCGCGCATCATATTGGATTAATCTGAAATAATTTACCTACTAGACCGGGAGACAATTCCACAGGATACGTACCGCATCAGGATCGTCATTGTGAAATCTGATTTTGGTACAGCCTTGCTCCAAAGTATGAACGCATTTTTTGACTTTGCCACTTCGATCTTCAGATGATTTGAATTTTCTTAGCGAGACCTACAATGCGATTTATTTCGGTTGCATGTAAATTGGACATATTCTAAAACATACAGAGCATGTACAGAGCAAAGTAGGATTTCAAAATTGTACCCTTCCACATTCTCGCCTTGAGGGCGGCAGGGCATGCCCGGGGCCACATTGGCTATCGTGCGATATGCCAACGCCTGGAACGGCGGTCTACTTTGCTGAAGTATTCCACTAGTATGCGGTAGGTTGCCGGCTATTTTGTATATTTTTGATGCCTTTACTGTGGAGCTTGAAGAATTAGGTACTTTGCCGCCTACTCACCAAATCGATTTTGTCATTGTAGAACAGATCGTTGATGCTGATTAAATTGCCGTTACGGCATACGATATCGCAAGATCCGGATTTCACTCCATCGTACCACGTTGTCTTGATGATGGCTCCGGTCATCAGCTCTAAAACTCCGGGGCCTGCATGAAGTATAGTATCATTATTTCGAGATGGACGATTAATTGATCGAGGGTAACCATCAACGTGTTCACTCTGCTAATTGTGATAACCAGGGCCGTCGCGTGGTGTCGCGGTGGTCAGGGCGAGATCCTATCTAGCGCCCCTCCCCCCGGCAACCGCACCACAACTCACACTCAAAACCAAACACAATGCGAGCGGCAGGTGTTTACAGGAATGCAGGAATACGGAATCACCCAATAACATATTTGTTGAAACGAAATTCCTGTTTTCCCTGCTGCAAAATTCCCATTTTCCCTGCCGTAGCGGCGCCCCAATGGTCGCCCCACCCACGACCCGATTACCTAAATGTTGGTTCCTACCATGTCTTTTATTTTGACACCACTGCCCAGTGTACGAGTTGCGGATCGCTGGAACGAGCGAGTTGTCCATTGATGAGGCCCACGTATATTTCCCACTGCCGTGCATTTGGCCGAAATTCCATTCGCCGATGTACACCTGTAATTTTGGTGGGAAATTGTTCCCCGTTCTAATTCAAATTGTTTGAAAAGCGAGCTCAAAAATGACACTAGAAATGATTTTCATACGTCGCTGTTAGGCCATATCATAGTGCCTCTTCCGTGTCTCATTCCTTTGTACCACTGGCCATGATATCTAGGCAATGGATGAAAAAAGTTGGAAAATAAACTTGCTTGGTGAAGTTATGGTTCATTTCACGAATTCATTCTTTCCGTAGTCTGCATATCAAGTGCCGGTATAATTTTTGATTGTAAGTGAATGATTGAATTTTGATTTGCTAATGGAGAACTCACCTTGCACCGTTTTTGTAAAATCGAGTACCAACTCCGTGTCTTAGCCCGTTCTCCCAATCACCTTCGTACCAGCTTCCTCCGCCGTACACGGATTTCCCCTAAGCAAAGACGTGCTATTGAAAAAGGTTCTCTCTAAAGTTAAGTTAAATCTTTTGCTGGAATTTCGAACGGTTTGGAAATCTTGCACGAAAATGGAATTTTAAGCCTGAGCTCCTGAAACTTCCTTGGAGGCTGCCTTATCCGGGAGGGTTTTGGGACACTGAGGCCTATCGATCCTTGAGCCTCAATCGGAAGCTAGAGAAGCATCTTGGCCTGGCAGGAAGGTTGGTTCCCTACTGACACTCCGATCCCCGTTTTCTCAACAAACTGCCACCCGGGGTTCTACTCTGCCATCGACGAGTGCCGGGTGACAGTTCTGAGAACCGTTCGGGTGAACCACTCCTAAAATATTCTTGTGGCCCCTGAACACTTATAATATAAGTATATTATAATAATTATAATTATAATAAGAATATTATTCAACTGAACTGGCAACACGGATGTTTTTTTTTTCGCCTCAAAAATGAACTTTGTGCCAACCTATAGGAAAAGACGAAGAAAGTTTGTATATACCTGGCCGTGTTTTTTCCCGTCCTTCCATTGGCCGACGTGATGCATCCTTTCGCCTTGGTTGACGTAGGTTTTGGTGCCGAAGCCGTTCCTTAAATTACAGGATACTTGGCCGTCATAAATGGACGCTCCTCCATTCCATTCGATGACACCCTCACCGTGGCAGTGTCCTCTTCTGATGGTGCCCTGTACAATGTTCTACTACTATAATCTGCTTATTAGGTAGCATGTATGGCCCATTATGCCACCTCGGATTAGCATCCAGATTTGCGGTAATCCGAAGAATATGAAAAACTTGGGTTCCACCTCTACGGATTAAGACTAATCCTTGTATTATCTGTAGAAATAAATCTCTCAAACGTAAAGATTAGCATTAATCCCAAGTTCCACACTTAGTTAGATCTTTGGTGAAATTGGCTTATGGTGGAATTCGCCAACCTCAAATTAGAGTTAACCGGACGTGGTTGCTCTCGATAACTCTGTTCAAAACATATGTGAGCATGTCCTGATTAACTCTAAACCGAGGTTGGTGAAATCAGCCATAAGAATACTCGGAAAATTGTCACCCGAACCTCGTAAGATTGGCCATTGCTCCACGTGAACTTGCCGAACTCTTCCATTTCCATTCTTGACAATCGCCCCTTGTATCTTTATGAGGTATGAAATGAAAATAATTATAATCGGACTCAAAATTGAAATTTGCATGTTTAGTGAAGTACCTACCGACTGATTTCGGACAATCAGTTTTCAAAATTAAAATTTTAAGGTATTTTTACAATTAATTTACTGCCGATTTCCCGAACCCCCTTACGTTTTACCGATTGTTGTTTTTAAATACGATATCCGCCATCTGATCTTGTTCCTTGAATGTGCAGGACTGCAATTCAAAAATATCCACTTTCTTGGCACGGGGTTTCAATTCTGCAAAAATTGCAATAAGGCTGAACCCACGCTCTTCGAATAGAATAATTCGGTTGAATAAAATCTAAGCCTTCTAACCCTCGTTTTCGTTAATTTCCTCAACAATCTGAGCTTCCCCTTCTTGTTCTTCAGCTTCAGGAACCTCCACGTGTTCTTCCTCGCTTTCGAAGGCCATTTCTGAATAATTGAGTTTGTTTCAGGGTAGAAAAATGTTTACCAACAGTAATGGCCATTCAGTTTGTCCGCAAGCTGATTAATTTATATTTCTAGTATTAAAAAATGATCACCATCGTTAGTCATGCTTGTAGGAACCTCTTCGATTATCTCAAAATCCACCTCTTTAATGACATGATGGTCGTGTTTCTTCTTTTCAGCTGACGTATGATCACTTTTCCCAATTTTGGATTTTCTCCTGGTAAACCATCGATTAGGGTCAATGGTTAGGTAAATTTTTGGTTCGAAATGTTAAAGTCAGGTTTGTCAGCTCACAAATCTGAGCCGGTGATCAGCTCAAGGGACCGTACATCTCAAGATACAACGATACCACTGGAATCACTGCTTACTTTGCCATTGGTTTTATGGATAAGGACTTCTTCGACATGACACTCGTCATCCGTTTTGTTTCGGTAGCCATCATCTCTTCCTCTTCTTCCTCAGATTTATCTGCTTCTATTACCTTGACTGGTGGCTTCACTACTCTAACCTCTTTCAGACAATCGCGAGTCTCGCACCTGCGTGAAATGTGTTTAATTTTCAACAAACCAATTCGCAGAGAATTTACTCTATAAATATGGAAGTAAAAATGGCTATAACTCCCTCAATTCTTGACTTTTTTTCAATTTCTTGAACTGGGATGTTTGTCTTGGTGAAACATCAACCCGAACTCCCCCGAATGTTCAGGTCGATGTGGACGAGGCTTCAGACCAACAGCATTTTCACACAATTATGTAACAATTTCCAATTTTTTGAGGTTATATCTCGAATGTCCTCCCCCACCATGTTGAACTGGTTACGTCGTTATTATAAGGAGACTCCTTTCGAACTGACTTTTTCATAATGAACCCAGCCATAGATCCAAGAAGAACGGTAACGAGTTCATCTTCAGGCGTAGGCTGCCGTAGACCGAGCCCAGCTATTCTATCAGGTTCGTTGATGTAACTTGCTGGAAGTTGAAAACAGGAAGCAAAATTTTATCGTAAGACCATGAAGGTGTTTCAGAAGGGCCATCGATTGTTTTGAGTGCCGGTTCATCAAATCATAGATCACCTAAGGATGTCTGAATAATTATGAGTACGCCGGGTGGGCCGATGGCCCTGCCACCCATAGCAAATCGACTTGACTTACGTTCAGGTGCGACCAGGGGTGGGGGAGTTCCAGGCGGAGGAGTCGGGCCCCCCAAACTCTGAAGAGAATCCGTCCTTTGCTTGCAGAACCATTCGACCATCTTTCCAACCAAATCTCTCAGACAAAGATCGATAATGAGAATTCACTTATGTGAGGTTATCCAAATGCTTGGAAGTATTATTCAGTCTGATTACCACTAAAAGCGTAATTACCACGGCGGAACTATGGCGTCGTGATAACTGACTTGTAACAAATGCTGGTTCTAAACGCCAACGCCACCTCGACCAATCACAGCAATACATTTTCTTAACCCCTTCGCCAGCAATAAGACAGTAAGTAAAGTTAACCGCCGTTCCAGGCGTTGGCTTTTCGCCTGATAACCGAAGTTGTCCCGGCCGTGCCCTGCCGCCCTCAAGGAGGGGATCTATTCAGGGCATGTCGCTCTAGTCTCACAGCATGTACTGTTTTATGTTGTGATACATGGCTACTCATTGCCTCACCGCCTTGGGTGGAGAGGGGCAGAGCAGCAAAATATGGTACATCCGAGAAACTTTCTTTTGCGCCTGCAACCTAAATACTCCCATTCAGTTAGGTTTTAAAACAAAGCAATTGTCCAACATTTTCAGCTCTATGAACCCATTTTTGCCCAATATACAATTATGGTCCCCTGGTTTACTCAGAGCAGAACATCGACGAGGCTTGTAGAAAACTTTTTAATCAATTTCTCTGTAAAGTGTCGAATAATTATAAATTATGCTAAAAAAGAATTAATAGCTTAACCATAATTTAGGCAAAATTACATTGCATGCGTGAATTTTCGGGTTTACACCTTACTCTGCATTTTGTCCGTACTTGGATTAATGTTGATACTCGATTGCACTCATGAAAATGGTCTATTTCTACTAAATTACTAAAAACCAGCCCTTGCAGATTACAGAACAATAATTTTTGTCAAATGAGTAGGTGTTTAGGTTAGGACTTGAAATATTCTAACAATCGAGTAGGCAGTGATTCGCTAAGATTATGGATGACCTGCACATAAAAATGTAAACACTATTTTATAATTATTTTGCGTTTCAAACTCAGAACGAACACAAAAACAAAGCTCAGAGAGCAATATTGAATCGTACCTAGGTACCAACAGTTTTTTAGGTCATTTTGACCTCGCCCCAGTTCCTAATTAACAATACCTAATTGAATGGCTCCCTACAACAACGGTTTAACGACGGCGTAGATTCTACGATAAGCCCAACTTTCCAGAATAGCGAATTTTTTGCCTCGCACCAGCTGATCATTGCTAAACAACCGGTTCCTTGGAGGGCCGCTCTCAGGGTTACCAACTACTCGGAGATAGATTTCCCGTTTATCATCTTGAAGGAGAGATTCTCAACTACCTTGTTGCATAAAAATCTCATTTTCCAGAAAAACTTAGTTACACCCTAGTTGTAGGGAGCCATTCAATTGTTAATTGGAAAATTATTTTCCCCCTTATAATCTAGATGCGATGTAACCTAAAAAGTAGATCTGAAAAGAACGAAACTCAATTTATAAAATAAAACATTCCACTTGTCGAGCCCGAGGTTTGACTGTTCTATATTTTTACCAATACACAGAAGCAATGGCTGTATATTCGTATGAGCAAACAACTAGTCATAGCCTAAACAGCTATAATGAAAAATATTTGTTAGAGATTCGTTAGAAGAGCAGAAACTTCTACATATCAGTGCAGTCTTAGGCTTAAGCGTTGACTTACAGGAATTTTAGAAAAATTCTAGCAGATCCTTTAAAAATATAGATACATAATCAGATCTTATCAATGTAACGGACGGAATTCGTTTTGCGCAAAGCTGAGGTCAAAATAAGGCAAATGTATGGAGTTGCATTGCAACAACTACCCCATCCGTAGAGTTCTGATCTCTGCTCAACAGGTGCTATCTCCCAAGATAGATGTCGCACAGTACTTCCGAAACAATGGCCATAAAGGGGGTCCAGAGAGCGATACTTAGGTCATCAGATCAGCTGTCATAGGAACACGTCTAGTTTGAGACATTAGCTCATCTACAGAAAAATGGTTCATTCTAGTATTGGCCTCAGGAATCGTCATAAATTGAGTCATACCGGCTCATATCACTGAGTATGGTGATCGTCCGTATTGATACCTGGCTCATAGAGCTTCCATTTTATGACGCTTTCGATGCTTATTGTTATTCTTAATAGCACAAAATCAGTCAAACGGATTCGGTTTCAATTCTTGGGTACCAAAATACTTGAATTGTCCGAAAAGTCTACCCAAAATGTCACTTGTGGGTGAACGCTTTCTCTTTTAACCCCTTGGTGGCCGAAAGTGATGCAACGCATTGTGCGAATATTTAACACGGATATTTACTACACGCTGCCATGAATCGCTGATTGGAAAATAGCACCATCAATGATAAACAATTTTAAAATGGCTCCAGCCAGGAGAACCGAGATCTCAAATTGAAAGAATTTTCTGAAGGCAAATTAAGATCCAAGGTATTCGCTTGGTTATTCAAATCTGTCGATCTGAAGTTGCAAAATAATTTATGAGCCAGACTAGGGAAGCAGATACACGTGATATGTAGACTGAGGGTATGAACAGCTTAAGAGTGATATTCTACAGCAGCTGGTAACACATCGATCATTATGACTCTTGGAATAGAGCCGATTTAACAAAACTGAGTTAGAAAGTTGAATTTGGGATCATCTGTAATTACAGCATTCAAGATACATCAGACTCAAAGAACCCTAATTTGGAATCGAGGTTTGCCGATGAAATATAAGATTTCCCTGACTGGAGCAGACTCTTGAAATGGACAGTACAATCCTACAGCGCGAAACTGGAAGACCACGTAACGGCGATGGCTAGGCCAGAAACGAAGAGGAGAGTCGGCCAATTGAGAGACGGCAGAGCTCCAGTGTTGCAGCCGTCTTTCGAATTGCACGTGCAATATTCCATGAAAATATTGTACGTCCCCGTCCGCATGAGGCAGAATCGCTCGTCACCTGCGATACCCGGCTGACCCAAGTAGGCGCAGCTTCGGAAGTACCTCCATTGGCCGTGAACTGGAACGATAGGCAACAATAACAGTAGGCTGAGCAGTGTTGTCAAGGTGCGGGGGTCAAAAACCCCTGGGACAATGACCAAAACCCCCAAAATGTGAAAAAATCCCCAAAAAACCCAAAAGTCAAGGACGGATTAAAAATATACTTAAAACATACCTAATTTGGGGAGAAAACCCCCAACTTGGCAACACTGAGGCTGAGCTCAGGTGCACTGCAGTGAACTGGTACAATAACAAGTCACTCCGGAAGAATTGGGAAAAAATTTCTGACGACTCTCGTTAGATTGCACGATTACAATTCCATGATATTCACACGAGGCTGAGCAGCTACTGATGACGTATTTTGGGGGAAATGACTAACCTACCTACACAGCTGATTACCAGAAATCGTCGCTCAAGTTGCACAAGGGCCCTTTTTTTCAAAAAAGTAACGATTGTCGATTCATTTTGAGAAGGTCGAGCGATATCTTCTCAACATTTTTTATCACAACTCGAGCGCTTTCGGTCCCATGGAACTCATCAGGAGTTTGTGAATCACATTATGCGGGCGTCGGCGGCATGATCGGTTGTATTTCAAGCGGTGAAATTGGGTACGAACAAAATAGTATGCTATGCCCAAAATTTCAAGGAATTGTGAGATGTTAGCAACTGAAGACGAAGATAGGTACCAATTAGAAGGTTACTGGACCTATGGGATGCCTGCCCCAAGAGGGAGTCAGGAGGGAGGCTCCCACCTGTTGATTGGGTCGCCATGGCAACGGGTGATCACCAAACACCGAAATAAACTTTTTTAGATAATCCCAGCTCAGTGTACCTAGTTAGATTCGCTAAAAATGCAGCAGAGCTAAGAGCCACCTCCGTGTGGGAAAATTAAGTAAGTGTATTTTGAGCAGACCTTTCTGCCTGATTTTTCGGCACATCGTGGGCCTGACTCCGGGAAGATGAGGTAGATCAGGCTCCTGCCTGCAGTCTTTGATGGGTACAGTCGAATTGTCGAAGGGATCGGCACATTTTGGATCCGAGTCCGACCTGCAGTCCCAGCACTTGAGGGACCAACCTGAAAAGTTTAAATACGTTTAAATTAAAAATAGGTAATCTAGCAGCCCGAGACGATCTAAAATTTACTCAACGGCAAAATGGGAAACGTAAAATTTCAGCCGAGTGAAGTTAGCAACGGTTCAGCAACGGTACCGTGCGTTGATGGGACCATGTTGGGAACATTTAGGGAACAATTTAGTCCATAAATTTGAAGGAAAAAAAAAATGCCACCCGACCATAAGAAAATATGAACCGTTGCTGGATCGTTGCTAACTTCACTCGGAGCATGAAGTTGGCAACGATCCAGCAACGATATCAAAATCTACGTCAAATCGCGAGAAAAAAACAGTATAGTCTGATGACATTATTCCTACCAAGATAAGACGCGAAAATGGGAACCCTTCCTCATCCTCATCGATGATGCCTAGCAGTGGAACGTCCAGCTAAAAACGTATAGGTACCTATCTAACAGTACATCAAGGCAAAGCAATCTGTTTACCTACAAAGGTATTCCGTGAACGGAGCGAAAACCATGGCGACCCAGCAACGGTATGTACTTGAACAATTTCGGAAAAAACTGAGGATTTTTCAGGTTCAAAATTTAGCTGCTCCTAAAAAAATCGTTCTGCGTTGTACAAATTGATACGTCACCTTCTCTAAGGTATATAGAAGCAATTGCTATACGAAAATCCTTTGCCAATAGGGGTTGAGTACCTAGCAACGGCACTTTTGTGATTTCGAGATTGGAAAAACGGGATTTTTCAGGTTCAAAATTTAGCTGCTCCTAAAAAAATCGTTCTGCGTTATACAAATTGATACGTCACCTTCTCTAAGGTATATAGAAGCAATTGCTATACGAAAATCCTTTGCCAATAGGGGTTGAGTACCTAGCAACGGCACTTTTGTGATTTCGAGATTGGAAAAAACGGGATTTTGCAGGTTCAAAATTTAGCTGCTCCTAAAAAAATCGTTCTGCGTTATACAAATTGATACGTCACCTTCTCTAAGGTATATAGAAGCAATTGCTATACGAAAATCCTTTGCCAATAGGGGTTGAGTACCTAGCAACGGCACTTTTGTGATTTCGAGATTGGAAAAAACGGGATTTTGCAGGTTCAAAATTTAGCTGCTCCTAAAAAAATCGTTCTGCGTTATACAAATTGATACGTCACCTTCTCTAAGGTATATAGAAGCAATTGCTATACGAAAATCCTTTGCCAATTGGGGTTGAGTACCTAGCAACGGCACTTTTGTGATTTCGAGATTGGAAAAACGGGATTTTTCAGGTTCAAAATTTAGCTGCTCCTAAAAAAATCGTTCTGCGTTATACAAATTGATACGTCACCTTCTCTAAGGTATATAGAAGCAATTGCTATACGAAAATCCTTTGCCAATAGGGGTTGAGTACCTAGCAACGGCACTTTTGTGATTTCGAGATTGGAAAAACGGGATTTTGCAGGTTCAAAATTTAGCTGCTCCTAAAAAAATCGTTCTGCGTTATACAAATTGATACGTCACCTTCTCTAAGGTATATAGAAGCAATTGCTATACGAAAATCCTTTGCCAATAGGGGTTGAGTACCTAGCAACGGCACTTTTGTGATTTCGAGATTGGAAAAACGGGATTTTTCAGGTTCAAAATTTAGCTGCTCCTAAAAAAATCGTTCTGCGTTATACAAATTGATACGTCACCTTCTCTAAGGTATATAGAAGCAATTGCTATACGAAAGTTTTTGGCCAATAGGGGTTGAGTACCTAGCAACGGCACTTTTGTGATTTCGAGATTGGAAAAACGGGATTTTTCAGGTTCAAAATTTAGCTGCTCCTAAAAAAATCGTTCTGCGTTATACAAATTGATACGTCACCTTCTCTAAGGTATATAGAAGCAATTGCTATACGAAAATCCTTTGCCAATAGGGGTTGAGTACCTAGCAACGGCACTTTTGTGATTTCGAGATTGGAAAAAACGGGATTTTGCAGGTTCAAAATTTAGCTGCTCCTAAAAAAATCGTTCTGCGTTATACAAATTGATACGTCACCTTCTCTAAGGTATATAGAAGCAATTGCTATACGAAAATCCTTTGCCAATAGGGGTTGAGTACCTAGCAACGGCACTTTTGTGATTTCGAGATTGGAAAAACGGGATTTTTCAGGTTCAAAATTTAGCTGCTCCTAAAAAAATCGTTCTGCGTTATACAAATTGATACGTCACCTTCTCTAAGGTATATAGAAGCAATTGCTATACGAAAATCCTTTGCCAATTGGGGTTGAGTACCTAGCAACGGCACTTTTGTGATTTCGAGATTGGAAAAAATGGGATTTTGGAGGTTCAAAATTTAGCTGCTCCTAAAAAAATCGTTCTGCGTTATACAAATTGATACGTCACCTTCTCTAAGGTATATAGAAGCAATTGCTATACGAAAATCCTTTGCCAATTGGGGTTGAGTACCTAGCAACGGCACTTTTGTGATTTCGAGATTGGAAAAAATGGGATTTTGCAGGTTCAAAATTTAGCTGCTCCTAAAAAAATCGTTCTGCGTTGTACAAATTGATACGTCACCTTCTCTAAGGTATATAGAAGCAATTGCTATACGAAAATCCTTTGCCAATAGGGGTTGAGTACCTAGCAACGGTACTTTTGTGATTTCGAGATTGGAAAAAACCGGTATTTTCAAGTTCAAAATTTAGCTGCTCCTAAAAAAATCGTTCTGCGTTATACAAATTGATACGTCACCTTCTCTAAGGTATATAGAAGCAATTGCTATACGAAAATCCTTTGCCAATAGGGGTTGAGTACCTAGCAACGGCACTTTTGTGATTTCGAGATTGGAAAAAACGGGATTTTGCAGGTTCAAAATTTAGCTGCTCCTAAAAAAATCGTTCTGCGTTGTACAAATTGATACGTCACCTTCTCCAAGGTATATAGAAGCAATTGCTATACGAAAATCCTTTGCCAATAGGGGTTGAGTACCTAGCAACGGCACTTTTGTGATTTCGAGATAGAAAAAACCGGTATTTTCAGGTTCAAAATTTAGCTGCTCCTAAAAAAATCGTTCTGCGTTATACAAATTGATACGTCACCTTCTCTAAGGTATATAGAAGCAATTGCTATACGAAAATCCTTTGCCAATAGGGGTTGAGTACCTAGCAACGGCACTTTTGTGATTTCGAGATTGGAAAAAACGGGATTTTGCAGGTTCAAAATTTAGCTGCTCCTAAAAAAATCGTTCTGCGTTATACAAATTGATACGTCACCTTCTCTAAGGTATATAGAAGCAATTGCTATACGAAAATCCTTTGCCAATAGGGGTTGAGTACCTAGCAACGGCACTTTTGTGATTTCGAGATTGGAAAAAACGGGATTTTGCAGGTTCAAAATTTAGCTGCTCCTAAAAAAATCGTTCTGCGTTATACAAATTGATACGTCACCTTCTCTAAGGTATATAGAAGCAATTGCTATACGAAAATCCTTTGCCAATTGGGGTTGAGTACCTAGCAACGGCACTTTTGTGATTTCGAGATTGGAAAAACGGGATTTTTCAGGTTCAAAATTTAGCTGCTCCTAAAAAAATCGTTCTGCGTTATACAAATTGATACGTCACCTTCTCTAAGGTATATAGAAGCAATTGCTATACGAAAATCCTTTGCCAATAGGGGTTGAGTACCTAGCAACGGCACTTTTGTGATTTCGAGATTGGAAAAACGGGATTTTGCAGGTTCAAAATTTAGCTGCTCCTAAAAAAATCGTTCTGCGTTATACAAATTGATACGTCACCTTCTCTAAGGTATATAGAAGCAATTGCTATACGAAAATCCTTTGCCAATAGGGGTTGAGTACCTAGCAACGGCACTTTTGTGATTTCGAGATTGGAAAAACGGGATTTTTCAGGTTCAAAATTTAGCTGCTCCTAAAAAAATCGTTCTGCGTTATACAAATTGATACGTCACCTTCTCTAAGGTATATAGAAGCAATTGCTATACGAAAATTCTTTGCCAATTGGGGTTGAGTACCTAGCAACGGCACTTTTGTGATTTCGAGATTGGAAAAACGGGATTTTTCAGGTTCAAAATTTAGCTGCTCCTAAAAAAATCGTTCTGCGTTATACAAATTGATACGTCACCTTCTCTAAGGTATATAGAAGCAATTGCTATACGAAAATCCTTTGCCAATAGGGGTTGAGTACCTAGCAACGGCACTTTTGTGATTTCGAGATTGGAAAAAACGGGATTTTGCAGGTTCAAAATTTAGCTGCTCCTAAAAAAATCGTTCTGCGTTATACAAATTGATACGTCACCTTCTCTAAGGTATATAGAAGCAATTGCTATACGAAAATCCTTTGCCAATAGGGGTTGAGTACCTAGCAACGGCACTTTTGTGATTTCGAGATTGGAAAAACGGGATTTTTCAGGTTCAAAATTTAGCTGCTCCTAAAAAAATCGTTCTGCGTTATACAAATTGATACGTCACCTTCTCTAAGGTATATAGAAGCAATTGCTATACGAAAATCCTTTGCCAATTGGGGTTGAGTACCTAGCAACGGCACTTTTGTGATTTCGAGATTGGAAAAAATGGGATTTTGGAGGTTCAAAATTTAGCTGCTCCTAAAAAAATCGTTCTGCGTTATACAAATTGATACGTCACCTTCTCTAAGGTATATAGAAGCAATTGCTATACGAAAATCCTTTGCCAATTGGGGTTGAGTACCTAGCAACGGCACTTTTGTGATTTCGAGATTGGAAAAAATGGGATTTTGCAGGTTCAAAATTTAGCTGCTCCTAAAAAAATCGTTCTGCGTTATACAAATTGATACGTCACCTTCTCTAAGGTATATAAAAGCAATTGCTATACGAAAATCCTTTGCCAATAGGGAATTGAGTACCTAGCAACGGCACTTTTGTGATTTCGGGATTGGAAAAAACCGGAATTTTCAAGTTCAAAATTTAGCTGCTCCTAAAAAAATCGTTCTGCGTTATACAAATTGATACGTCACCTTCTCTAAGGTATATAGAAGCAATTGCTATACGAAAATCCTTTGCCAATAGGGGTTGAGTACCTAGCAACGGCACTTTTGTGATATCGAGATTAGAAAAAAAAGGGAATTTCCAGGTTCAAAATTTAGCTGCTCCTAAAAAAATCGTTCTGCGTTATACAAATTGATACGTCACCTTCTCTAAGGTATATAGAAGCAATTGCTATACGAAAATCCTTTGCCAATAGGGGTTGAGTACCTAGCAACGGCACTTTTGTGATTTCGAGATTAGAAAAAACGGGAATTTCCAGGTTCAAAATTTAGCTGCTCCTAAAAAAATCGTTCTGCGTTATACAAATTGATACGTCACCTTCTCTAAGGTATATAGAAGCAATTGCTATACGAAAATCCTTTGCCAATAGGGGTTGAGTACCTAGCAACGGCACTTTTGTGATTTCGAGATTGGAAAAACGGGATTTTTCAGGTTCAAAATTTAGCTGCTCCTAAAAAAATCGTTCTGCGTTATACAAATTGATACGTCACCTTCTCTAAGGTATATAGAAGCAATTGCTATACGAAAATCCTTTGCCAATTGGGGTTGAGTACCTAGCAACGGCACTTTTGTGATTTCGAGATTGGAAAAAATGGGATTTTGCAGGTTCAAAATTTAGCTGCTCCTAAAAAAATCGTTCTGCGTTATACAAATTGATACGTCACCTTCTCTAAGGTATATAGAAGCAATTGCTATACGAAAATCCTTTGCCAATTGGGGTTGAGTACCTAGCAACGGCACTTTTGTGATTTCGAGATTGGAAAAAATGGGATTTTGCAGGTTCAAAATTTAGCTGCTCCTAAAAAAATCGTTCTGCGTTATACAAATTGATACGTCACCTTCTCTAAGGTATATAAAAGCAATTGCTATACGAAAATCCTTTGCCAATAGGGAATTTAGTACCTAGCAACGGCACTTTTGTGATTTCGGGATTGGAAAAAACCGGAATTTTCAAGTTCAAAATTTAGCTGCTCCTAAAAAAATCGTTCTGCGTTATACAAATTGATACGTCACCTTCTCTAAGGTATATAGAAGCAATTGCTATACGAAAATCCTTTGCCAATAGGGGTTGAGTACCTAGCAACGGTACTTTTGTGAATTCGAGATTAGAAAAAAGGGATTTTCCAGGTTCAAAATTTAGCTGCTCCTAAAAAAATCGTTCTGCGTTATACAAATTGATACGTCACCTTCTCTAAGGTATATAGAAGCAATTGCTATACGAAAATCCTTTGCCAATAGGGGTTGAGTACCTAGCAACGGCACTTTTGTGATTTCGAGATTGGAAAAAAACCGGTATTTTCAAGTTCAAAATTTAGCTGCTCCTAAGAAAATCGTTCTGCGTTATACAAATTGATACGTCACCTTCTCTAAGGTATATAGAAGCAATTGCTATACGAAAATCCTTTGCCAATAGGGGTTGAGTACCTAGCAACGGCACTTTTGTGATTTCGAGATTGGAAAAAATGGGATTTTGGAGGTTCAAAATTTAGCTGCTCCTAAAAAAATCGTTCTGCGTTATACAAATTGATACGTCACCTTCTCTAAGGTATATAGAAGCAATTGCTATACGAAAATCCTTTGCCAATAGGGGTTGAGTACCTAGCAACGGTACTTTTGTGATTTCGAGATTAGAAAAAACCGGTATTTTCAGGTTCAAAATTTAGCTGCTCCTAAAAAAATCGTTCTGCGTTATACAAATTGATACGTCACCTTCTCTAAGGTATATAGAAGCAATTGCTATACGAAAATCCTTTGCCAATAGGGGTTGAGTACCTAGCAACGGCACTTTTGTGATTTCGAGATTGGAAAAAACAGGATTTTGCAGGTTCAAAATTTAGCTGCTCCTAAAAAAATCGTTCTGCGTTATACAAATTAATACGGCACCTTCTCTAAGGTATATAGAAGCAATTGCTATACGAAAATCCGTTGCCAATAGGGGTTGAGTACCTAGCAACGGCACTTTTGTGATTTCGAGATTGGAAAAAACGGGATTTTGCAGGCTCATAATTTAGCTGCTCCTAAAAAAATCGTTCTGCGTTATACAAATTGATACGTCACCTTCTCTAAGGTATATAGAAGCAATTGCTATACGAAAATCCTTTGCCAATAGGGGTTGAGTACCTAGCAACGGCACTTTTGTGATTTCGAGATTGGAAAAACGGGATTTTTCAGGTTCAAAATTTAGCTGCTCCTAAAAAATTGGTTTTCCGTTATACAAATTGATACGTCACCTTCTCTAAGGTATATAGAAGCAGCTGCTATACGGAAATCCTTTGCCAATAGGGGTTGAGTACCGGAGGAATCGTTTGAATCGTTGAACGGATTTTTTTAGGAGCAGCTAAATTTTGAACCTGAAAAATCCCGTTTTTCCAATCTCGAAATCACAAAAGTGCCGTTGCTAGGTACTCAACCCCTATTGGCAAAGGATTTTCGTATAGCAATTGCTTCTATATACCTTGGGGAAGGTGACGTATCAATTTGTACAACGCAGAACGATTTTTTTAGGAGCAGCTAAATTTTGAACCTGCAAAATCCCGTTTTTTCCAATCTCGAAATCACAAAAGTGCCGTTGCTAGGTACTCAACCCCTATTGGCAAAGGATTTTCGTATAGCAACTGCTTCTATATACCTTAGAGAAGGTGACGTATCAATTTGTACAACGCAGAACGATTTTTTTAGGAGCAGCTAAATTTTGAACCTGCAAAATCCCGGTTTTTTCCAATCCCGAAATCACAAAAGTGCCGTTGCTAGGTACTCAATTCCCTATTGGCAAAATATTTTCGTATAGCAATTGCTTTTATATACCTTAGAGAAGGTGACGTATCAATTTGTATAACGCAGAACGATTTTTTTAGGAGCAGCTAAATTTTGAACCTGCAAAATCCCGTTTTTTCCAATCTCGAAATCACAAAAGTGCCGTTGCTAGGTACTCAACCCCTATTGGCAAAGGATTTTCGTATAGCAATTGCTTCTATATACCTTGGAGAAGGTGACGTATCAATTTGTATAACGCAGAACGATTTTTTTAGGAGCAGCTAAATTTTGAACCTGCAAAATCCCGTTTTTTCCAATCTCGAAATCACAAAAGTGCGGTTGCTAGGTACTCAACCCCTATTGGCAAAGGATTTTCGTATAGCAATTGCTTCTATATACCATAGAGAAGGTGACGTATCAATTTGTACAACGCAGAACGATTTTTTTAGGAGCAGCTAAATTTTGAACCTGCAAAATCCCGTTTTTTCCAATCTCGAAATCACAAAAGTGCCGTTGCTAGGTACTCAACCCCTATTGGCAAGGGATTTTCGTATAGCAATTGCTTCTATATACCATAGAGAAGGTGACGTATCAATTTGTACAACGCAGAACGATTTTTTTAGGAGCAGCTAAATTTTGAACCTGAAAAATCCCGTTTTTCCAATCTCGAAATCACAAAAGTGCCGTTGCTAGGTACTCAACCCCTATTGGCAAAGGATTTTCGTATAGCAATTGCTTCTATATACCTTAGAGAAGGTGACGTATCAATTTGTACAACGCAGAACGATTTCTTTAGGAGCAGCTAAATTTTGAACCTGCAAAATCCCATTTTTTCCAATCTCGAAATCACAAAAGTGCCGTTGCTAGGTACTCAACCCCTATTGGCAAAGGATTTTCGTATAGCAATTGCTTCTCTATAAATTAGAGTAGGTGACGTATCAATTAGTATAACGCAGATAATTTTCTTAGGAGCAGCTAAATTTTGAACATGAAAATACCGGTTTTTTCCAATCTCAAAATCACAAAAGTGCTGCTGCGAGGTACTCAACCCCTATTGGCAAAGGATTTTCGTACTGCAATTGATTCTATACACCTTAGAGAAGATGACGTATTAATTTGTATAACGCAGAACGATTTTCATAGGAGCAGCTAAATTTTGAACCTGGAAAATCCCGTTTTTTCCAATCTCGAAATCACAAAAGTGCCGTTGCTAGGTACTCAACCCCAATTGGCAAAGGATTTTCGTATAGCAATTGCTTCTATATACCTTAGAGAAGGTGACGTATCAATTTGTATAACGCAGAACGATTTTTTTAGGAGCAGCTAAATTTTGAACCTCCAAAATCCCATTTTTTCCAATCTCGAAATCACAAAAGTGCCGTTGCTAGGTACTCAACCCCTATTGGCAAAGGATTTTCGTATAGCAATTGCTTCTATATACCTTAGAGAAGGTGACGTATCAATTTGTATAACGCAGAACGATTTTTTTAGGAGCAGCTAAATTTTGAACCTGCAAAATCCCGTTTTTTCCAATCTCGAAATCACAAAAGTGCCGTTGCTAGGTACTCAACCCCTATTGGCAAAGGATTTTCGTATAGCAATTGCTTCTATATACCTTGGAGAAGGTGACGTATCAATTTGTACAACGCAGAACGATTTTTTTAGGAGCAGCTAAATTTTGAACCTGCAAAATCCCGTTTTTTCCAATCTCGAAATCACAAAAGTGCCGTTGCTAGGTACTCAACCCCTATTGGCAAAGGATTTTCGTATAGCAATTGCTTCTATATACCTTAGAGAAGGTGACGTATCAATTTGTATAACGCAGAACGATTTTTTTAGGAGCAGCTAAATTTTGAACCTGAAAAATCCCGTTTTTCCAATCTCGAAATCACAAAAGTGCCGTTGCTAGGTACTCAACCCCTATTGGCAAAGGATTTTCGTATAGCAATTGCTTCTATATACCTTGGAGAAGGTGACGTATCAATTTGTACAACGCAGAACGATTTTTTTAGGAGCAGCTAAATTTTGAACCTCCAAAATCCCGTTTTTTCCAATCTCGAAATCACAAAAGTGCCGTTGCTAGGTACTCAACCCCTATTGGCAAAGGATTTTCGTATAGCAATTGCTTCTATATACCTTGGGGAAGGTGACGTATCAATTTGTACAACGCAGAACGATTTTTTTAGGAGCAGCTAAATTTTGAACCTGCAAAATCCCGTTTTTTCCAATCTCGAAATCACAAAAGTGTTGTTGCTAGGTACTCAACCCCTATTGGCAAAGGATTTTCGTATAGCAATTGCTTCTATATACCTTAGAGAATGTGACGTATCAATTTGTACAACGCAGAACGATTTTTTTAGGAGCAGCTAAATTTTGAACCTGAAAAATCCTCCGTTTTTTCCGAAATTGTTCAAGTACATACCGTTGCTGGGTCGCCATGGTTTTCGCTCCGTTCACGGAATACCTTTGTAGGTAAACAGATTGCTTTTCCTTGATGTATTGTTAGATAGGTACCTATACGTTTTTAGCTGGACGTTCCACTGCTAGGCATCATCGATGAGAATGAGGAAGTGTTCCCATTTTCGCGTCTTATCTTGGTTGGAATAATGTCATCAGACTATACTGTTCTTTTCTCGCGATTTGACGTAGATTTTGATATCGTTGCTGGATCGTTGCCAACTTCATGCTCCGAGTGAAGTTAGCAACGATCCAGCAACGGTCCATATTTTCTTATGGTCGGGTGGCATTTTTTTTTTCCTTCAAATTTATGGACTAAATTGTTCCCTAAATGTTCCCAACATGGTCCCATCAACGCACGGTACCGTTGCTGAACCGTTGCTAACTTCACTCGGCTTAAAATTTCTTACTTTCGGCGATCAGGCACAACACGAACAAATATACGGCGGGCTGCATTTTTCTCAGACTTCCACAAAACGCTGCTAAGCTCACAATCGTAAACACATTTGCGCGATTAAATGGAATTTACATCAGACACAAAATACAATTGATTATTTAAAAACTAGAATAAATTAGAAGGGAGTAAGCGACAAAAAGTTCATTTATTCAACAGGTTGCGCGTCTATGCGTATGAGATAGGAGATTCCGATGCCCGATCCGACGCGACAACAAGCAACGAGGCCCCGACCCCTGCATGTTTGCCATAACTTGACTTCTTCATTAGTGTCTAGTATGGCCACCAGACTCGTATGTGCTCCACGAGGAACCAAAAATCATCAGATGATTTAGTAGATTCTACTAAACCTCTCGTTAAAGTAACCTCTCGGACAATCCCCGGATTCTATGCACATCCCGGATACATGCAATTCTATTTTTTCACTAAGTTTGAACTCGAAGTTGACATTGAACTCGAAGCTGACTTTGATATTGAAGTTGAGTTTGAATTCGAAGTTGACTTTGATCTCGAAGTTGACTTTGATCTCGAAGTTGAGTTTGATCTTGAAGTTGACTTTGAACTCAAAGTTGAGTTTGATCTCCAAGTTGAGTTTGAACTCGAAGTTGACTTTGATCTCAAAGTTGACTTCGATCTCGAAGTTGACTTTGATCTCGAAGTTGAGTGTGAACTCGAAGTTGACTTTGAACTCAAAGTTGACTTTGATTTCAAAGTTGACTTTGATTTCGAAGTTGACTTTGATCACAAAGTTGACTTCGATCTCGAAGTTGACTTCGATCTCGAAGTTGACTTTGAACTCGAAGTTGACTTCGATCTCGAAGTTGACTTTGATCTCGAAGTTGAGTGTGAACTCGAAGTTGACTTTGATCTCGAAGTTGACTTCGATCTCGAAGTTGACTTCGATCTCGAAGTTGACTTTGAACTCGAAGTTTACTTTGAACTCGACGTTGACTTTGAACTCGAAGTTGACTTTGATCTCGAAGTTGACTTTGAACTCAAAGTTGAGTTTGATCTCGAAGTTGACTTTGATCTCGAAGTTGAGTTTGATCTCGAAGTTGACTTTGATCTCGAAGTTGACTTTGATCTCGAAGTTGAGTTGGAACTCGAAGTTGACTTTGATTTCGAAGTTGACTTCGATCTCGAAGTTGATTTTGATCTCGAAGTTGAGTTTGATCTCGAAGTTGAGTTTGATCTCGAAGTTGACTTTGATCTCAAAGTTGACTTCGATCTCGAAGTTGACTTTGATCTCGAAGTTGAGTGTGAACTCGAAGTTGACTTTGAACTCGAAGTTGACTTTGTCTTTCGAAGTTGACTTTGATCTCGAAGTTGAGTTTGATCTCGAAGTTGACTTTGATCTCGAAGTTGAGTTGGAACTCGAAGTTGACTTTGATTTCGAAGTTGACTTCGATCTCGAAGTTGAGTTTGATCTCGAAGTTGAGTTTGATCTTGAAGTTGAGTTTGAACTCGAAGTTGATTTTGATCTCGAAGTTGAGTTGGAACTCGAAGTTGATTTTGATCTCGAAGTTGAGTTTGATCTCGAAGTTGAGTTTGATCTCGAAGTTGACTTTGATCTCAAAGTTGACTTCGATCTCGAAGTTGACTTTGATCTCGAAGTTGAGTGTGAACTCGAAGTTGACTTTGAACTCGAAGTTGACTTTGAACTCGAAGTTGACTTTGATCTCAAAGTTGACTTCGATCTCGAAGTTGACTTTGATCTCGAAGTTGAGTGTGAACTCGAAGTTGACTTTGAACTCGAAGTTGACTTTGATCTCAAAGTTGACTTCGATCTCGAAGTTGACTTTGAACTCGAAGTTGACTTTGAACTCGAAGTTGATTTTGATCTCGAAGTTGACTTTAATCTCGAAGTTGACTTTGATCTCGAAGTTGAGCTGGAACTCGAAGTTGACTTTGAACTCGAACTTGACTTTGATCTCGAAGTTGACTTTGAACTCAAAGTTGAGTTTGATCTCGAAGTTGACTTTGATCTCGAAGTTGACTTTGAACTCAAAGTTGAGTTTGATCTCGAAGTTGACTTTGATCTCGAAGTTGAGTTTGATCTCGAAGTTGAGTTTGATCTTAAAGTTGAGTTTGAACTCGAAGTTGATTTTGATCTCGAAGTTGAGTTTGATCTCGAAGTTGAGTTTGAACTCTCGAACTTGAAAAAAAATCGGGTTGTTCTCCGATAACAAGTAGATTGTGCTTCTGAAATATTACTTAAATTTTGCTTCCATCTGATGGCCCACAGTGCGCCAGGCGGTCGCTAGCACTAACCCTATCGCAAGGTTCAAGCGCGAGTAGTGTGCTACCTAGATCGAAGCCTGCCAGAGTCGATTGCCGCACCGACGCGCCACACCCGCGACGCCACGCCTACTTTTTCGTCTAGCAACGGCTCTTCTTCTTCTACTTCTGTTTCAAATTCGTTCGTGTTCCCATGAAATAACATGATTGCCATGCCACTACTCCTCCGTTACAATATTTTCCGATCGTTCTCCGATCAAAAATTATCCTATGCATCAACCGTGCTCTAAATTCCACGCAATCCTACAACACTCCTGCTGGACGAAAAAGAGGAAGACTCTCGCTCGATGTATTGAGGAACAGGTAGGTGCCCAACAATACCTATGTATCTTGGATACATTCAGGTTTTTCCCTCTACCTCCTGGGATCTTGGGAAAAAATGTGGGGAGGAGGATCAAAAAGATGATTTATAACTCGGGTATTTATTTGGTAAGGTATTTACACAGAAATCAAGCTTGTTAGTAAGTAAAAATATATTGCAAAGCTTTCGAAATTAGTCAAAGAAATGGGCTCAGGCGTTCCTAAGAACAAGCCTCAAGGTTTTCAAGGATTGTTCTTATCATAACCTTTAGTGACATGATTCTCCTACTGCACGGCCGTCTCAGACGTCAGACCGTTCCCCTCTCGCAAAAAAATTGTAGAACTATACAAACCGCGATTTTTCCGTTTTATCCTTAGTCCATTGCTGACGATTTTATTCACATTTTAGAAATGCTTTCTTCAGAGAACCGTTTTAGGAGCACTTGCAAATGCGTGTGTGGGGGCGGAGGCGTGAAAACAGGTCGTCCATCTTTACTCCGGTAATCCTCGTAAGCGAGGGTGTAGATCACTTGCAATCCTATTGACCGACATACAGCGGTGGTGTAGTGACTAGTCGCGCACACTTTTAACCCGGTGAACCCAGTTCGCTGTGCGTGGTCGAGTGTTGCTTGTGCTAGAGCCTTGGCCATTCCCTGCCGGCGGAAGTCGGGATCCACCCCGAGATTGTACAAGTCTAGGAGGCCGTGGCTGTTCAGTTTTGTCTCCCGGCTCACATGAGCTAGAAAATCGACTACCTGGAAAAATAAAACTGCGCCGTAGGTATGCATACTCACCCCCTACAAAATTCTGTTTTCAGAAAGCTTTTATGGGAAATTTTAACCCAACGAAGAAAAAGTTAAAACTTGCATTTTGCAGATTGAAGTCAGTATCTAGGTATCTTTTGGTTATCCATGTAGATTCTACATTGTAGAATTCAACCACCCAATAATGCTGGGATAAAATTTTGTATTTACCTCTTGAAACGGTTCGTAAGTTTCATAGGAGAAAGGGCAGGCCAAGTTAATAGCTGCGCCAACAATTCGCCCCTCGGGAGTAATCGCTTTGAATGAGTGTCCTTGATCGAGAATGTCAAGTATGGCAGTTTCATTTTTGTACAATCCCTTCGATACATCATCAAGGGTGGAAGTTAACGGTTCATCAATGTACATTGTTCTTTCCAACAGCTCTTGCATTCTGCTCTTGTCCTCTCCAGTGCACTTTTCGATTTTCCAATTGAATTTACCTGCATTTTTAAAGGGTCATTAAGGTAATTTGTCCCACGAATGCAGGTGGGTTGACACCTATATTTTAATTGAATATGAGATATTTTAATTCATTTATTATTCCGTACGCGTAATACGCACCTTGACTGCTATTAAAAACCATTCTTAGAAGATTTTTCAACGCGACTTGAATCTTGCTGGGTGTCAATGCTCCGAAGAATTAATTTTTCAGCGCTGCGGTGCGAACGGTTTATCAATGAGACCAAAATACTTGGATATGTCCTGATCATCCGGAATGGAAAACACCTGTGAAATTATCCGAACTGACGATAAGCTAATGTATAGGTAGGAATGTGAAATAAGTATAGGCGCCGTAGAAGCGGGTATTTGAGTAGTGTGGGTACCTACCTATCTATTTTCATGCCCCATTGAGTGTATAGTCGAACTTCAATTATTCAGTATCACCATAAAAATTAGGATACCGAGCTCAGCATACTTATCCTAGGAATAGATAGAAATAGATAGGAATCTATTTTGGTTAGGTACCTACCTAAAAACGTTTACCAAAAAAAGTTCCCACTCCCCCAGACTAGGAGGAGGCCTGAACCTGTCTGGATATGTTGCTCATGGAGCAAAATGTGAAATAGGTTCCTCAATTGCCGGTATGCTCATTGCATGAACTCAATGACTTGCAAACCGTACTTGATATTGAAAATAAAGTTTTAGTTGGCACCCGCGTAAGTTATTATATCATATTGACTTGCTAGGTCACTGGCTTTGGGCAGGTAAAGTATTAAGGGTATACGTCATCTCCATATTTAATCGTTCCAGTTGCTGGCAGACAGTATGATACATGATCAACCCTCATAATGATTCATTACCTGCCAGTGATTCATTAGTACAGGTAGTAGGCACGCAATAGGTAGATACCTACCTTGAAGTTTAGTCTAGCGATAATTAAGGCATATAGGTAATAGGTAGGTAACTAGTAAGTTTAGATGAAAAAATACAATTTAATTCATTCTTACACAAGGAAGTTGGCAGCGGGAATGAGACAATTGGGATGACAAATGACACGTTTGGACTCAGACGACAGGTTGACCTTCAATGTTGGACTGCTGAAGTTCAGCGGGGCTGCACTCGTGATATCTGATGGCTGTAAACCTATACCTAGTCATGTATTATATACCAACGTGTACGATAAGGACGTTTACACAACTGTCTATCGCAGACACGTGATAGGAGTCGAGTGAAACTGCGATAATCAGTTCGATCGATTTCTCAGGGGAATCCTAAGTTCAAGTAGTTCTTCATTTGAGTGGCGATTTGGTCAAAAAAAAAGTTCGAATTTACACGATTTGAGGGTACTTATGACGTTTAGGAAATAATTACGACTAATCCTATTATTTTGATTTTGTTATAAGGAAATAAAAGTAAAACGCTTAAGGGAAGTGCAACCTTATCTAATGGTCATGAATCCTCGCTAGAAATAAGGGTACAAATAATATTACAACTTGGTAGAAATAGTTTTATTGTTTTTCTTTCGCATGAATTGACTTGAAGGTCTCATAAGGAGAGATACAGCCACCAAACAAAAACGTGATAAAAGGTGAGAAAGGCGTTACGAATAGGTATTTACAAAGTTGACTGCTTTCAGGTGCAAACCCGAGAGATTTTAACAAAGGTTAGGGTTACTTAAGGGTCTTAATTACGAGATGGATTATTTGTATAATTGATGCCCCAAACTTAAAATTAAGCTTTACACAATATTAATAGCAGAAATGGTAGGTATGCTAGATAAAACATTTACAATTCAGTGAGTGTACATAATACGCTAGGTAATGAAGTTTTAGAAAAAGATGGTAGGTTGGTTAAATACAAAATTCGACTTAATCCGATTGCTTTAGAAAAATTTGGTATACATAAAAAACGTTTTTGTTTCACGTTAAATCAGAATTTCTTGGATATTTCAAGCCACAATTCTTTACTGGACCAGTGAATTCAACCAAATTTATTTTTTGGTTGGTGATTCAATAGTACTAGTATTGGTAACTGTAAAAAAATACAAATCAGATTGTCGTCACTTTATATTCATAAACATTGAAAAATGGCCGACTGGCCCTATCTCATAGATAGTTCGGTGAAATTGGACCATTGTTGTATAATATTGTCATCAAAATCCTGTAAATTGACAATTTCTAGGACATACAATGTAGCAGGTATTACAATGTTTCTATCTAGGTATATTTAATTTTGGATGACGCTGCTGAAGGGTTTGTGATGGGTTTAGAATTTCTCCGTTCGATCTGCCTTACAAGTGCAAGTACCTGAAAAAAACGAAAAATATATTAGATGAAAAATGTACTCATTCGAGAGAGGCGTCGCGTAAATTTTATTGAGCAATTTACCTTGGAGCGAGAAGTGCCACTGGAAGGAAGATAAGGGTTGATAAAATTTGATGGGAGACCGCCGAATTGCACTCGTCAGTGTCGCAGGTGACGCAGTAATGAACCATCGTGTTGGGGGGTAGGGCGAATTGCGAACAGGGGCCATCCTCGTCCCGATCGCTTTCCCACGAACACGATCGCACGATCACGTCTTGCTTGTTCACTGAAACAAAACATAGTTATAAGCAAAATTAGGTTCATCTGATGGAATCTCGACAGCGCAAAGATATCGTCGGCACCACGCCATAACCGCGAAACTTCTCATTATTACTGAGCAGTTTCGCGGTTATGGCGTGGTGCCGACGATATATTACATAGGTACACCAAGTACACACACACAAGGCATTGCACCATTTTGGAAATCGAATCAAATTAGAATCGATTGACCATGTTGCCGCTGGTAACGATGCCATGACTTGTTCAAGTTGAGGAGGAGAAAATAGGTACAACTCTCTCATAGCCTACTAGTTCGATATTCTGAAGCGCTTTCGCCCTTTTCCTGAGCGTCTTCAGAGGTCATGTTGATTATCGTCGTTAAGCTCAAAAATGCACTAGTGCTTAAATGTTGTCGCCTTAGATGAAGAGGGTACTGACAGGTATGTAGCTACAAGTAAAGGCGCGAAAGATCACGATTGGCTAAGGGACCGGCCAATCAGAATCTCAGGCTGAGGGAGCGCTGCTGGTAGTTTTGGGTGCTGGCTAGCGATCGATAGAGTGGCAACATTGGCAGAAGATGGCGCCGCGAATTGGTTACGAGTGGAAGGAGGAGAGGAGTCGACTGAAACGGGAGAGAGGAACAGTGGAGGGGAAGCCTGTGTCTATTGTGGGAGGGGTAGGGGTGTGGTGGCTCTTGGTAGGGGTCAAGAGAAGGAGTATCCCGTTCGGCAACTCACCTTTATCAACTCTTATCGAAAGCTTGATACTGGTAAACATTCGTGTTATGGTCCTGCATTATTGGAGTGAGTAAGTTTTGGTTCTCTATTTATTTAGATGATTTTCGTGCCGCATTATTCATAACAGGGCTGAACGCTTCACTAGGGGACCTATGGAGTTGAATTTGGAATCGTAACATCAACAGCCACCTAAATAATTCAGCGAGTCTCTAAACTAATCATTTATTTTCGTTGAATCATTCTTCCATTCATTCATACTATTTTCAGTCATTCAATATACCTAATTTTTCCCTTTACGTGACTGCAATTTTATCAATATCGATCCAATTTGGCCTGAATCGTCTTCTTCTGTGTGCCTGTTATGCAACTCGGTAGGGGTCTTTAACCACTGGTCAGTAGGGCCGTACATTCAGAACTCTGCTGGCTTATCGTCCAATAATTTATGCAAAAACTAATCTTTTGGCTCATTGCAGGTTGATCATTTAGCATTTCACTGAAGCTGCACACTCTCGAATTACTGTACTCAGCAATCTACTTCATGGCAGAGGACTAGAAATTTCCCTCTCCGCTGAATGGTGTGAGTAAACTGTTCTAAAATTGTTTGCTCTGTTGGCAGAATTGTGATTTTTGGTTAGAGCGTTGAGCATCCGCAATAATTTTTAGCCAATGTTAAAATAATTTTTCTCTCTTGCATTGTTTCAGGCTCTAAAACAGCTTGACGACTTTTACTAAGCATCGCTGAGGGTCTTTGATTGTTGGCAATATCCACCGTCGAAAGACGTCCAGCACCTAAATGCCATTACAGCTCTTTATTGAATTTTGGATTTGGTTAGCATTGTCGTTCAAAGTTACCCATAGAGCATGTCATACCACCATTAGTGCTGTTAGCTGTTTAGAATAATCAACCAACAACGCTATCGAACGCTAGCCATTTCAGAAGTCAATTGTCATCATTCAATCTTAGAAGGTTTCGGCGCTTTTCCCTCTTACATCGCAAACAAAACAAAATAGAAAATGCATCTGATGGAGCAAGCGAGCCAAGAAGTGCTCTTCAGTTACGGCCAGTTTCTCGAAGGCCTATCTACTACGTGTTACAATGTCAGACAAAAACTCCATACGGATTCATTCGCTAGTCTTGACACCTTCCTAGGCGTTCAGATTGAGCGTTCTGACCACTCGTTGATTCCCGATAAGGTGGACGCCGATAATAATATGCAGAATAAAATTCTGATCGTCTTCGCCGCCATTTACAAAGAGATAAAAAATTTGGAGAAAGAACTGATGGACAGCTACGTACCTGTTGTCTACCATTACGGAGAAGCGTGTCCGGATAAAGCGGATCGGCAAAAAGCCCTGTCATCTATTTGCAAGTTCCTGCCTTTCCTGTACGACTTGATGACGTTCGTCCAACGATGTCGGCAGACGCTCAATCATTTATTGCAGCAGCTTGTCTGCCATTACGAATTCCAACGTAACCCTGATTCGCCGCCATTGACCCAGTTCTTGGCCATATTCTCCGCTCTCAGCTGCCTGTTGAAGCTGTTTGTCACTATAGACGCGCTTTTCGAAGGTAACAGCGAAAGTTTGATCAAAGAACATCTGTCCATCCTCGAAAAAACCTTGTCCACCCTTGGCGACGAAGGCGATGAAGTGAAGCGAGTTAGAACAGTTGTGGAAGACATTAACAATAATCTTCTCAACCATAACGTGTACGATGGTATGGTTCTGACACAACTGGAAAATCGTCATCCTCTGGGCAACTGCGAGGAGTTCAGGAAACATTTGAATTATTATTTCAAAAGCCAACTGAGCTCGATAGAGAGTCGAGAGGGTGAGGTTGAATCGCTTACGATGTGGTCGGACGTCCTGATAACTTACGTTTTTGCTGTCAACGTGCTGGACATAACCGATAAGAAAGTGGACCGACTCGTGAGAGATACCACCAAAAAGTTCACCATTGCTACTCTTTGCGATGGCGTCATGTGGATACCGTCAAATTTCGTGATGAGGCATCTTGGCGATAAGCTGCGGGATAATCTCGAAGTTAACCAGCCGACCCTCTGTCGCAGTTTGGAGCAAGCCGAGACCAATCTTCTGCGAGATATCAAGCTGTACACGTTCAAAGTATATAAATGGTCCTTGCAGATGACCAACGTCTTGTCGCCGGACGCAGTCTACGTGAACTTGAGCGATGTTTCCACGGCGAATCTGTGCTTCGAAGGTCTTGCGCTATGCAGGCAAATGAAGCTGCTCATGAATACCATAATTTACCTTCATAGTACTCTGTGCAAACCGATGACCAAAACTGTCGCCGTCAGCCTTTGCAAAATCACCGAGCTCATCCAAGCGGTGAAGTCGATATTTCAACAACGTCATCTCGATATCGGATACAGAATTAACCATATCATTCAACGATTTTCTCTTCAAGGCTTGAATTTGGTCGTAAAGGCCAAGAAGAGTCTGACGTCAGACGATGGCGCTGACGAATCGCAAAAGGGTGCCGCCGAAGCTTTCGAGCTGACCGAGAAGCTACTGTACGGAGCCTGCATTGATGATAACATGCTCGTAATTCAGTTAGCCTTGTCCCGTCTCTCACATACACAAAACCCTCTGGGTACGGATGGCAGTCTGTTGCTAGGCAAAGCCTTATCAAATTTGCAGACGATCTGCTCTCTAAAACAGCAATTGGAAGATGCGACCGACTGCAACCTCGTCTTCAAGGAGCCCCATATATTGCCGATCTACTTCAAACACGTCATGGACTCCAATCTGAGTCTCTTCAGGTTTCAGCTTGTACTGCAAAATTTACCAAAACGTCTTCCCGAAAACGGTCCCGCTGAAGACAATGGGCTGCTGACCATTTCCAAAGAAACGTTCGAAACCATGGTCGTACCGAAACTGTGTCACAGGATCGAAACTTTTCTACGGCTACGCGCTCATTCGCATCTCCAAGAAGGAGAATACCTGCCAATGGACCAAAATGATTTTCGAGAACATTTAAACGTGCCAACTTTAACCATCGCCGGCCACTACGTCAACATCCATGCGCTCGTCGAAAACTATCTCGACAAGATTTTCTACGATTTGGCGACAGTCGCTCTCCACGACTGGCAGACGTATCGTGAAATGAGAAGTCTGGCTGAACACGAATTGAAGCTCTTCACCGTCGAAGACTATTTGCCCAGTCAAACGCTGGCCCAGGGTCTCGACATTCTGGACATAATGAGGAACATCGACATCTTCGTCAGCCGATATATGTACAACCTGAACAACCAGTGCTTCATTGAGAGCAGCAGCAATAACAAGCACTTGAGCACCATAAAGATCAATCAGATCGCTAATTCCATATGGACTCACGGCACTGGGATCATGAACACCACGACGAATTTCGTTTACCAATATTTGAAGAAGAAAATCCTACAGTTTTCAAAATTTCTCTACGACGAAAAGATAAGTTCGCGTCTGTTGAAAGACAAGGCGCATTTCGAGCTGTTGAAGAACGACCACCAACCGTTTTTCCCCTATGACAGGGCGTTGAAATTCAACAAAACCGTTTCTCGAATGGGCATCACTGACGGGATCGGCCAGCTGGACCAGTGCCGCATTCTCATCACGCACTTGGGCAACGCGCTGGGGTACATCAGGGCCGTGAGGACCGGTGGACTTCATTACTGCTTGGAAGCTTCGTCCTACTTGCCCGAACTGAGTTTCGTGTACTCGTCCAAGGAGAATTTGAGAGATTCCGGCCGCGATTCGGTCGATTGCCTCATCCAGTTCGTCTGCAGCTTGGTGCACAACCTGACTGAGAGCAGCGAGTATTTGAAAATATTGACCGACGTGTTCTCCAGCATATTCGACACTCCGGAAAACAATCACCTCAAGCTGTTCCCAATTCTGCTGCCGTCTCTGACGATCAACTACGTCAACCACATCGTCACCGAGAAGGAAAAGGTTAGCAAAAGGAACAAGAACGGCACGATTTTCACCGACGACGGATTCGCGATTGGCGTCACGTACCTCCTGAGCGTTCTCAATTTGCACGACGAGTTCGAGTCGCTCCACTGGTTTGACTCGGTCAGTCAAATGTACAGCGACGAGGAATCGGCCATAGAAAAACAGCTGGCACTTCAGACGAGCGAAATGAAAAGCGGCGACAATACGCTGAAACTTTCCATCCGGAGGTTGAAATTGTACAAGAAGGAGTTCGATCTTCTCTACTACAGCATGAACAGCGCTCGCGTTTTTTTCTACTAAATTATCAATAATTGATAATTTTTGAGCTGGAATTTCTCCATCGCCATTTACCATCGCCGGTGATGCAATTGAAAGAAACATGGAAGGCATACCTGTGGGGTCATTTGCCAATATATTTCAGCCATCTTCTGGAAGAAATCCAGGATACCTGAAAGGGGTCTTAGGAGGAGTATTATGCAGCTTTTGGACTACCTATTTGCAAATTTACTACCCAAAATTGGACTAACCAAAATTTGGAAATCCTTGGTCTGTGATCTGAACTCAGAAAAATGTGATGTCCTCGTCCGTTACCAAAACAATGAACTCGCTGTTGAAAATATTGACACTATTATTATCGTTTATGATATATTTCCTTTACGGTGGAAGCGCTTCAAAACTGAATTCAATTATGTTGGTGTCGTGTGCGTTATCGCTCGAATATTTCTCAAAGCCAAACGTGTTGATGCATGTGCAACTATATTCGTTAAAACTGTTACATTAATGATTTTGTATCTTGCATAGTTGTATCTATTTTGAAAAATCATCCAATTATATAGATTATAAATAAATTGTTGGCTATCTTTTTGATTCGATATCGAGAAAAGCTGTCTTACCTGAATTCAAAGTTGAATTAAATCAATTAGTGTCAGCGCGCTAATACAAAATTGCTCTTATCCCTGATATTTTTCAGCCCTTTTTGCAACTTTTTTCCAGTTCCTATCCTAAAACATTCACAACCTAGGCTAGCCATGGGTACTTCCGAAATATGACGGTTCATTCAGAAATACAAAACGAAAATAAACCTTGGAGTATGGAAAATAAACCTTGGAGTTCAAGGAGACGGACAAAAAATGATAGGTAATTCACTAAACGTGCATGGTAATAAGTTGAACTTCCGATCCGATTTTCATTTCCCGGACGATTACTTCCCTTACAGCTGAATACCTAACTTCTTTGAAAATTTTGAAGTGAAGAATGGTGGATTATATTATTATATTAGTTGGTCCTGCCAGCTCTCAAACTTCAGTCAACTGGCCGCTTGTAAAATCGGTTCAATTCCCCAATGGCCTCAGATGAGGCTACTCTCCTGCCAGGACCACCAAGACGGACCACTTCGAAAAAATGAATGAAGTGAACCAGAATAGTATAGGTCAGAGGTGAAGTCGCAGCACAAAAGATGACGTCACCTAGCGTCGCGATATTCCAAGAAACCAGAGAAGAATACGAACAAAGCCGAATTTACTGGAGGTCCAGCTAGCCATTACGTCTCTCACATGCATAGAATTCGTTTAGTTTAATTGCTTCTGATGAGGACGAACCTTACGAGATGTGAGTCATAATTGAGGCAAATTAAACACATGACATTATGCGGGGGGATATGTGGGGACGTATCCGTCCAAACGTCGCAGGTTGCCTCGAACGAAGTAAAAAACAAAAGCATGATAGGCCGTTAGATAATATGCAAATCATATTATGGGTGATTCTCAAAAAAAAGCAACTTTCATGTTAATCGACCATAACTCGGGAACCAATCATCTGAGACTCGTGATTTTTTTTTCTATCTGTTCACTAGGCGGCCGCTGACGTAATCCAACCCAAAAAATAAGGGAGGGGGATATTGGAAGTTATTTATTGCTAATCAAACGTTCAAATGTTCAGTTCCGTGCCCTGTAGCAGTATACGTTTTCAAGATTCGAAAGGTAAGTATTGATTGAAATCAGCACATTTCCTTGAAAAAAATTCCTTGAATCGTATCAGAATTAGTTCTTCTTTATGTTTTGCAAGCTTATATCAACATTTCTTTCGAATTTAGTCGGCCACGGTACCTCAAACTTGTGTACATGATTTTGAGTTCAGTTCCATGGCTTCATCAAAAAAGTGTCCATTCGCATCGAGTATGAGGGACAAAAGCCGGGAAACTGCATCAGTAGTTGGCAAAACTGTTCGCCTCTATGGCCCTACAGTTGCACGGCGCTTACACCTCTCATTGCTCCGCCAGCGCTCCTGAGGTGAACATGAACGCGTGGGTGTTTTTTCTCCATTCCTTTCCATGCCCCTATAGAATCAATTCTAATTCGACGCTCATGCTAATTTTTTTGCTTTCAACGCATTCTACTCGTCTGACCATTAAGAAAAATTCAATTTAGCACCTTAAATTATTTTTACAGTAGTATACAATGGATTGAAGAACGATTTTTCAGTTCCATGTCCCAATCAAGTTCCTTCCCATGCCCTTATTGATAATGTGATGTGGCCGTGGGACCGACGGTAAGGACATGGGAGTGAAAAATCAGCAGTATCATTGCAGTTTTTTAGATTTTGATGGTTTTAAGTTGAATTGAAAATAGCGTAGGTACTTGATTGTTGAGTGATGTGAGAACCCCTATATTATTTCAAGTTGTTTTATTCAGGAACTACGTCGATGGCTCCACTAAAATTGTTCACTCCAGCAGAAATAAAGGAGCGTAGAAGGCTCCGGGAAAAAGCCCGGAGGGAAAAAAATCAGAAACGACCCATCTTATTGTGCATCAATGTGCCAGTGGTTTTATTATAAAAATTCAGTTATTTTATTCCTATGATGAGTTTGATCTCAACCGAGTGTTTAAATGTGATCTACTAACGTGTAACAATGTTAGAAAAAAGTTTGAAATTTTTCTGAGCAACAAAATTTTAAAAATTGACTCGACCCAAAAAGTTGCTTTTTTTTGAGAATCACCCTTATGATTAGAAACATTAATGTTAGATTCTTCTGTGACGATTCTCCGAAAATGATTGAAAAAACTTCAGACGTTGAATATGACGTAGGTACCAATTCTGCCGTGCTTAGGCAGTGTAGTATTTCCAAAAATATAAAATGCGAGAAAATACGTTTTTTAGATTTTATTCGTTTTCCATGCCACCTGTTTGTTCTCAACGGTCTAGCATGCAGGAGTAACTGCAATTAAGCTTAGCAATATTCAAGCTTTTCGGTTATTTGCAGCGTTTAAGGCAAAATGCCATAGCGATTTTCTGGTGAACTTTGACCCTGAAAATGATTTATCACCCTCTAAAGCGGTCTAACTCAAAACCGCCAAAAAGTGGAGTTACTGAACTCTTGATAAGCACGGCAGTATTGGTCACGTTCGTTTTCATCTTCATACAGATGGGCAAAAAAATGTTAGCTCAAATTGTGGTGCTCTAGGTTATCGACACAAATAGCACTTGTTCCGTCGGATGTTTCATGAGGATTCTGTTGTGAGTATGAAAATTGAAGACAGTTCGGAGGATGCGTATAGCATGAGTAAAGACAAACGACGAGACAGAAATGAGGAAGACGTTAGTTTAGGAAATGTTATACCAGACGACTCGTCCGAGAGGCTTCGTGGCTGAATGTAGGCGTAATATGGATTGTTTACATTGATATTCCTGTATTTTTGTGCCAGTTAGATTTTCGATTAAGGCAGCTGAGGGGGCAGTTTGATTTGTGACGGGCCACCTGTTTTTTATGGTCAATTATTATATTATTAGTCCACGTAGAAAAATTAGTCATTTAATTAATTTTTAGTAGTAATTTATTTAGTAACTATTTAACATGTGAGCCCGGTGTGGCCGAGCGGTCTCATGGGTTAAATCCGAACTCGGACCGAGGGCTAAGGGGTTCGAATCCCCCTCAAACCCGAAAGGTTTTGGGACATCGCCAGTGCTTCACAACTTCACAACTGTGACTCACAACTAGGTATACCTACTGAACAACAAAAGGTGTTGGAAAAAGTCGGTATAGAAGCCCCCTTTGTAGTGTTCTGAAGTAAAAAATCTTGACGCAAAGAAACCAATTACCTTAATTCAATTTAACCCAGCTCGTAGCTGCTAAAATTTTTCAATTATTTGATAGTGAAATTGTAGTTTTTCGTGTTTTTTTTCCCTAGTAGGTGCCAGTTGGTCGATGATGGCCTTGCATTATGTCCTCGGTTCTCATAGAAGAGTATCAACAAGTAATTTCCCATCGCAAAAACAAAGACAGGAAATCGTTTCGCGAAATACTTGACAAGATATTCCGCAGTTAGCTTCGGCAGGTTTCGGGTGTAGTATTACATAATTTCGTCGCTTTTTGGACTTTTTTATCCCCTCATCCGACCCGGTGGAAGTACCTATTGTGATCGAATAAAATTGAAATTTCTTTTTTCGGCTTTGATGATACTTTGAAAGCATGGAAGTGAGAAAAACTCTCCATTAATTTTTGGTTTATTATTTAAAAATAAACCATTCTAATCGGCGAAGTAACATTTTTTTATGCTTTCTACACAGTTACACATTTCTTGATTTCTGAATTCTACACATTCTAACTAACCATCTCAATTTTGAAGTGCGCGAAGGCTTATAAGACACTATCTTTGAAATGAGAGATTAGTTCATAGATTTTTTCAGTGATGATGCTATTTGGAAATTGACGTGCACTCGTAAACCGAAGATCATTCCGAACCTTTTCTTATTTCGTGATGAGTAGGTGGCACACCTGAGCCTCAGCACTGGCGAAGGTGTGCCAGGTAATGAGTCTTTGGTCAGAGTCGCGAGAAGAATGGACTCATATTTCCCCTTGAAGTCTATTATTATCTGCCTTTGGTAGGTGTTGGAAAATTCAAATTTCTGGCCGGTCGCCCTTGAGAATACATTGTAGACCATCCGTCCATGGCGAATTCCTGATCAGTTCTCTGTTCCCGAAATAATAGCAAGGTAGTTTGAAGTACCTGTACCTATTCAATAGTAAGGTACCTGCCTAGTAGCTGTTCATAGAGAACTGTTTTATTAGTTCTTTGGAAATGAATAATTTGATTGACAACACGAAGAGAAAGAATGAAGAAACGCACTTACCCCGCCTCACCCTACCTACATTGTCTTTCGGGAAATTCGTCTATCAGAACCGTAGGTTAAAATGATTTTTCCCTCGAGCGTGACGACCACCTATGTCGATACTTGAGCTCGTGAAATGATAAAAAGCCGAGCAAAACCGATTCATCGATCAAAACCAAGCGACTAATCTGTGACAAAAGAATAACGAACGAGTGACTCGAAGGGACGTGACACGATATTTAGCAACCGAGTTCCAACATTTCGACATTGAGTTGCCAGTTGGCGTCGCTAATTTTTTGTGTCTCCGCTCGCTTAGGAGAGGTAACAATTAATACGTTGTATGGCGTGTCGTGTCCTGTCAGTTTAGCCCTGTCACAGATTTTTCCTATTGTCGAAGGCGGAGAACGTGGTGTAAATAATTGACCTCGCTAACGCAAACCTTGGGAATCTTATGGTCTTTTACGGTGGAAACCGATAAGATCTTATCGTTTGAGGCTTGACTCCGTCCTTGGAAGGGAATCGTTCTTTTTCGAGTTATTGTTCCGTCAATCGAATGGTGGTCTCCCGCAGTCATTAATATAAATCAGTTATTATTAATTGCTTATTTCCCTAATTCAATTTTCGAGAAAACAATGCTTTCTTGGTTTTCATCATTCATTGGACTTGGCCGTAAAATTGGCACACCTAGGTGAGACGTAGGAGAACTCATGGCAGTAAATCGAAACGCCCTCTATAAGCCATTCAAAGAATTCGCCCAAAATTGAGACGATTCACGCGGCAGAAGTGTGACGTCATGGTGATCACTGGCTCGTAACTAAGTTTGTTCGACGCCGAATCTCAAGTCGACGAAACTTCGATCCGATTGCTGGCCGTTTCTTGGGATGATTTTGGGAACGTGTCTCGGAAACGCCAATGAAATGTATTGGGTCAAACGCCGACGCCACTTCGGCCAATCGCAGCGATGCATTTCCTCACCCTCTCCACCAGCAATCGGATAGTGTTTAGCAGACTTTAGGTAGGACGAATTTCATTGGTTCGGACTCGGATTCGGCATTTTACTGAGGGTAACCGCTTTTTACTGCAACCTACTTCCGCAGCGTTTGTTCCAGGTGCATGAGTGTGGGCATGCCCTGCTGTGATTTGATATGGTGCCGTCGGGCATGGATAGTGTATTGCCGACTTGAGGTAAACAAGTTTTTTGGCGACGACACAACTGGTCCAACGATTTCCAACTGCCATGAACCCAAACGTCGCATTCAAAAAAGTGACGAAAGTGTAAAGACACCGATTCATTGGCCTCAACCGATATTGGCGATTTTTCGATTTTGCGGACAACCGCATGCCCAGTCAAGGGCGATCGTCGCCAAGTTCCGTGGTTGACAATTTTTGAGGCTGGTCGACGAGGCTCATTAGCGTGTGAGAGAAACTGTAACTAAGCGAGGAGAGGCCGCCCGGCGTTCTGTCCTGCTGCACGCTACCCACTCGCTCGCTCAACCGTCGCATTGTCCTCTACGTCTCAGAAATCATCCTCATTTACTCATATACCAACAAAATGACACGACCGAGGGACGAAAGTGAGTTTAGTATAAGCGAATTTTCAAAGAAACCGACGCCTAAAAACGAGCGAATTTAAAGGCCTTCCTGCGTATAAACCTTCCAATTTTTGACAATCGTGTCTACACTGGATTGGCAACCTGGTCTTCTTGCTGCTCTTGAATTTAGTGCAATTTAGATAGACCAAGTTAATTCAGGGAGTAGGGAAGCGCGTAGGGAATACAAACTCAGTAGGGTTAGAAAATCCTGTGTTCGTAGGGCCGTACAAGTGAGTTTTAGATGTATTTTTAGCCATGTTTTCTCGCAGAGCCGGGTTTTTTGGATATAAATTAGTCTACGACAATTTTTAGCCCTCCTCCATCATTTTTTCAAACAAAAAAAAAAAAAAAAATCACAAGAAAATCAAATGATAGAATCACTCAATCAAAGTTCACTCCTGTTCTATCCACATCTTAAAAAGGTTAAAAATAAAGCTAAATTTATGATAATGATATTCAAAATTCACTCGTATTTCCTTGTGCTTTGTTTGCCCTGTGGCTTATCTTGGGTTATCTCAAGTGCCAACTAAATTGCAGTGATGGCATATTTCAACTTTTTACTGCCCACTGCAGCTGGGACTTCATCAAGTTCATTTTTTGATTAACCAAGTTCGAGTAATTATATCAGGAAATTTGTTGTCAATAACTCGCTTACCGGTGTGTTTGAATTTTCTGCACACAGCGCGGTGCTTGTTCATGTAGGAGTTGTGAGTCCTTTCACGGTCACAATCTGTGATCAAGTATCTGAAACAAAATGCAATTTCCCGATTCAAATTTGAACGAATGCTAGCACAAAATGTCAATTTCTACCCAACAAGTCCATGTATGAAGCAGATGGATATGAATATAGTGTAGGCACAAAAAGGAGAGAATGATTCCACCCTGCAGGCGAACCAAAACGATTTCCAGCCCAAGCTACCTTTTTCTGTAGTCAATTAGGTACTCAGATCTTCTCATTCAAAGCCGTATACTCCAAAAATTAGGTGTGGTTTTTGTCCACCGACTAATTAATTGTTAGTGATGTAACTATACGGTCATATAGATAAAGAGATAGATGCAGATACAGTGATGATAGTAAGAACTTCTTACTAAGAAGATAGGTAGTTACAACTCAAGAAAATAAGCATCCGAAAATGACGGGTAGAATGATGGGATGAAGAGTTAAATCAATAAAGTAGAGACCTCAGTAGTCCACGATAATGCAGCATGCTGAACGTAATTCACTTCTATTTAATTCTACCTCAACGATGTGCTGACAGTGCGAGATGATCGATGAATGTTACGATCATGATAAAGTGATGCCCAAAGTTAGAATCAATCGTTGCTGGAATCAAGCAAAAATTGAATTTACTACCTTGCCCACCTGTGGTTCGTCTTGTTGAATGGATCTCCGCATCTTGGGTCGACATCGTCCGAGCAGACGTAGCAGTAGACACCCTCACCTTTAACAGAGCGAAAAACAAAATTGAGTAATCGGCGACATAACAGCAAAATTCACTGGAACAATCTGGACTCTGGACTGCCAACAACATCAGCCAACTTGATCAGTCAACCAGATACCATACGTTGGGACTCTCTAAGTTGCGACTGGTGAGTCCGTCTAAAAATTTCCTAAAAAAATAGTCAAAAATAATTTTTGTCAATTATTGAAGAAAAATTCTTAAAAAATTTTGAAGGTACCGACGCAAACGCCTTCTTCAAGTTCCTTCTTCTTCTTGACCCTTGACAGAGCCAAAGCTTAGTTGTTCGTTTGTATTGTGTGCGAGTGGATTTCCAATTTCCTGCCCTGAAAATTTCCTTTTTAACGGCCTACTTTAATTTCGTTCGCATATGAGCCGTTTTGCACCTTTTTCGTTCCCGAATGCTAAGTTTTCCTGACCGTCCCATCCTAACTGTTTCACGGGTCGCATTGGAGCACATTGGTCGGTGGCCGATTTGTTGTGCAGGTACCTATAAATTTAAAATGAACCAACCCTTCTTTCCTTTTCTTTTTACATTTTACAGAAGTTTTTATTTTTTTCGAAGCTTCAATAAGCGTTCTACTCGGAAAACATTGGGGTTTCCCCGTTTTCTATGGAGAACTTGAAGAAGGCCAAGGCTCATTAATTGTGTTAACGACCAATACAACCGCATTCGACCTTCCGTCAGATACGCGATCTGTTGTGAAGAACAATGCATAAGATAGATACACTGGAGAAAAACGTGATTTTTAAACGAGACTATTGGTAAACGTACCTATTACCCGTGAATGGAATGAATAAAGCTGGTATTCGGGAAAGGTATGCTCGGTAGGTATCTAGTTTAAACCAATCATTCCCAGCAATCCAAGCTCTGAATAGAAATGAGAAAATTACAATCGAAGCATTTTATGTCAGATTTTTAAAAAACATTCTCAGATTGGTTGAATTCCAACTGTCTTGCCTAGTGAAAATGTGGTGATTAGACCTGAATTATTTTCTTAACTACTTGAAAAATACATCAGGTGGGGGGTGTAGTGGGTAGTATTCTATCCACTTTTCCATTTTGGAATCTCATATTTTCAAACTCGTTTTTTAGAT